>CM031243.1:106816645-107446645 GCA_018340775.1 Taxus wallichiana var. yunnanensis
AGAGGCACGCTCGATGATGACTCAATTGATGCCAACGCTAATGTGACTTCTAAAGATTAAAATGGTGTCCATAAGCCTCCAAAATGGGAAGATAATATCACCATTAGGAGCATGGAGATATTCTGTAAATATCTCCTTTTACATCTAAGACCCATTTGGAGTGTAACTCCTTTAAAAATGGTGATATATAAAGTTGCCCTTCTATGGCCTATGGCCTTACAAACTTAGAGAAACTTTTGAATCGCTCCTTATGGCATATGGTCTTACAAGAGGAGGTTTATTCCCACTTGTTTTACAAATGACCCCTAGGCTCATATTTATACATGGTGAGCAATAATGAGATTACGGTGAGGGGCTATTTTTAGCCATTTACATTAAAATGTGAAATAATAGCACTAGGCTATTATTAGGCTATGGTGGTTATAATTTTTTAAATTCCCACAATTACATTTGTTTATAATAGCATATATCTATAATTACATTGCCACTATAACTATTTAAATGGCTTAAAAATATCTTATAGCTATTAAGCCTTAGTAATGCTTAGGCTATATTACCACTTTACATTTAAATTTCCACGTATCTGTGGATAACATTTTTCATAAGTTTTAAAATGGCATAAACTTTATTATCCTTACCACACTATGCGTCCACATGGCTCCTCGGATGGTGGGTGGTTACATTTTCATTTCACATGCCTTTTTAAAGGCTTAAGTGAATCCACGTGGGCTCCTTCATTCAAATGCGGCGGTGGGGAGGTCTTAACATGCATAAGCCTTTATGGCTTTTGACCGATACGTGGGCTCCTCCCTTGTTTAATTACCTACCACATTGAGTGGTTAAACAAATGTAAGATCATTTTATTAAGGCCTGGCTGACCCATTTGAACCGTGGCATGGGCCACACAAAGCATTTTTCCACGTAGTGGTTGCTCCCCTAAATTACTCGCCATGGAATACAATGTGGTCGGTGGCTATATTGAAATACCACGTGGGTCCATTCGCTGGTGGAGGATAATATAGTCTGAGTTGATGTGTAGAGGGCCATGTGGGTCGAGCTTCCTAGTCATTCGATCGAGTTGGATAGATAGCTTGCTGAGCTATGTAAGAAGCTCGTAAACCATAATCATCTCATTGAGTTAAATGATAACTCGCCCAATGCAAATAATGAACTCACCACATTATGAGAGTTCTGAGTTTTTCCGAGTTGGTCATCAAGTTGGTTCGGTCTACCTACCATATCATCGTGGTGTCAGGCCACGTGGTGGCTTGAGGCCCCACCACATGGCAAGATATCGATGTGGCGGAAAAGGCACCCCTATGTGGAAAGAGTTTTTCAAACATGGCCGAGGGTCCTGATAATAAAAAGTGGGGTCTACCAATTTTCCTCGATCCGTCAAGACCGGTGTCAAAAACTATATTTTTCTCCTCCACGCTCTCACTCCGCTTCCACCACATGTCGCTGCCATGTTGGTCAGTTGACCATGTCGGGCCTATAGTTGACCAAACTTTGACCGACTCTAACTTGAGCATATGGAGTCTATGTTTCACATTCCAGGTACCAACAGAAATCTCATGGAATGCTATACCACTTTTCCATGGTTTATGGAGATTTAGGGAACTCCCGACATCCCAAAATTTCCTCCGGATCACAAATGACCAAACACACTAGCTCATCAACCCAACACTAGCTCAAAACACCCCTAGTTCGGTCGTGATCAAGTAGGTCAGTCCTTCCAGCACAAAAACATAGCTAAAACCTCATATAATACAACTCAAAAACCCCATATAGGTCATAAGGGTTCAAGACATATCCACCAAGTACCAAGACACTCAAACTAGCTCAAAACACACTCTCCAAGCTCTAACAAATGCATAAGTACTTCCAATGGAATCAAACAACTTTTTCATGCCTCCACCAGCTTCACACAACCCAAGTAAAACCTACAAACATTTCCAAAAACATCAATAACATCTACATACTCTACCATCATAATTAAACATGCCAAGAAGCAAGCACCTCTAATAGGTCTTCAAGCACTAAAAACAAGTCCATAAGAGTAAACAAATTTGGATAGAAAAAAAACTTTCAAGATGACTCAGCCACATGAATGGATGCACCATGACACCAAATCATTCTCCAGGTCCATGAGATACCTCATAATAGAGTAGAACACTCTAAGATAACCATCTCTCCTACCTCACTTAAGTATGTTGATCATGCCCGAGAATAGGTCACCCAAAACAAATAACTTGGCACATCAAATATCTTCATCAATGCTTAAGTAGTATATGGATGAAAATTTATCTAAGTCTATTGTTTGAAACAACCCACTTTATAAGCTAACTTATAATGCAAGGCCTTCAACTAAGCCAATCTCTTAAAACTACTCATTGAGGCCTCTTGGACTCGAGAAAAAGTCTTGAGAGGTACGTGAAAAAACACCTCCAAATCAACTTCCAAGACCATACACCATATGGAACACTTCAATTATACTTGTACCAACATGCCCAAACACTAAGAAGAATATTCCATTTGGAGAAAACTGGTCCAACACACTTGTTTCATCATGCCTTCTTGGAAATACTAATAAGACCAATTAGGCGATTAGAGCATAGGTAAGAAAGCAACGCATAAAATAAGACCAAGGCCTCAAATACATCATACAAAGTTCCAACATGTTATCCATGATCAAGAATGACTGCTCAATTTTTGCAGCCTTGTCTTTCTCTATTTGTGCCTTCTCTCTCTTTGTTTGTGCCTTCCTACGAAGTGATATTCTAGCACTCTTCTCTACTTTATGTTCCTCCCAAATATCTTTGTTTTTATTCTTTTGATTTTCCATGATTCCTTCACTTCAATCATTTTCACTTGCACAAAATTGATCTAGATTTGAATCTAAGAGTAAATTCAATAGAAAAATATACACTGCAACTCTTATTATATAGAAATTTGGTTTGAAATTAGGTTATTTTTAATTTCACTTTTTATAACTTAAAAACAATTTAAATCTAATATAAAATTATATAATTTTGTAATATATTTTTAAATAAAATAACTATATGTTTAAAGTTAATTTTATTATATATAAATAATAAAATTGTTTTTTATCATCAATTTTTTAAATATAAATATATATATATAATTAAAAACAAAAAATAACTATAATTGCTTTAAAACTATAGTTTTAAAAATATAATTTGTAAAACTAAATTAAAAACAAAAATTAGTAACTATAGTTTCTTTAAAAATATAGTTTTAAAATTAAAAATTTTGAAACAAAATTAAAAACACCAAATTTGGATCGAAATTGTATAGGCGGTGCGGGGTGGTTGGTTGGTGGATAGAGAGGGTTTGCGCGAAGGGGGATTCACGTGAAGGGGTTTTGCACAAACCCCCCTTCATATGAACCCCCCTATGTGGCACCTATGTGGTGACCATGTGGCACATTTTGGCGCCAAATCCATTTATATGATGATTGTTTGCCAAAATGTGCTACTTAGGTGCCACGTAATTAGGGTTAACTAATTAGTAAAATTTCAAAATTTTAATACAAAATACAATTTTTTATTATCTTTCTAGAAATATAATTTTCATTTTTTAAAATCTATTTTACTATTTATTTTTTATTTTTTGCTAACATATGGTATTTTACAACATTCAATAACATAGTCAACCCAATTTCAAAAATAGAAAAATGTATCAAATTTTTTTGAAATAAATAAACTTACTATTTGTTGAAGTCTTCTTCGTATCTATGAAAAAAATTCAATTTCGATATAAATCTTAAAATTTATTGGCATAAACATATGTATGCCATTTATTTGAAAATATCTTGACTAAATAATTAATAAAAATATATATACATCAAAAAATACAAAAAAATTGACAAGAGCTCGATATTTGAATCTAGAACATCTATCTAAAATTTCATGGTGAAAAAATAAGTTTTCATTTAAAAACATCACCGTGACAATCATTCCTCTTTTATAAAATAAGAAACAACATATGAATAAAATTAAGAAAAGGACCATATTTTTTACTAAAAAAATTACAAAATTTACATGTATTGTACACTCTAAACACATCATTTTGTTAGTTCAAGTAATTTCATGAATGTGTGTGATTTTGTGGCTATTACCTTTAGAAAAACAATGAAACTGAAAAAACATGTTTATAAAGGTACAAAAAATACCAAAAAGTGGGACATTTTATTGTGCTTTGGCCTTGCTACAACATGCAAAATGATCAAACTCACTTTAAACCTCAAGACTAACTTTTAGCCCTTTTAGGCCAAAATCGGTAGTGCTACTTTGAGGACTTATAACTCAACATTTCTTCAAGTAACCTACCTAAAAATTTTCATGGATATCTAGAAATTCTCCAAGGATTCTACAACAATTCACTTTTCATTCTGAAACCTTCATCTCATCCCTAAAACTTTAAATCTCCACAAAAATATGGTTTTTATTTCACTTCCTAAAATAGAAGGATCATGAAACCTATGCCAAAATGATCCCAAAAAATATCTACAATCCCAAATTGTTACTTTTTCTTTCCAAAGATCATTTGAATACCATACCATGAATTTTCCTCAGTCACTCTATTGTTAGGGTTTTATGAGGGTTTCAAACCAACTTGACTTCTTAATAATTGTTCATAAATATTTGATGATAAAATCACCTCATTATTTTTTTTTAAATTATTAGCTCAATTAAAAATCATCCCTGAAATCCACAATGTCCCATGTAAAGTTTGTGTAAGTGGGTTAGCATCTGAAGTTCACATATTCAGTTAGATTTTCCTTATCTAAAACTCAGTTTTTCCAAAAACCTCATAACTTAATTTTCCTTCAACTTTTTGACCAAAAACTTTGCATGAAACACCATGAATACCTCCTATATGAATGCCAACTCACATCAAACCCAAAATACTTATGCAACTCTCTAAGCAATGAGAATTACATGTGCCTACATGCCTAGTATTCACCTTCTTGTTCCAAAAGGACCATGAAACACCATGAAAGAGCTGAGAATTGACCTAAATATCCTTAAACACATCATATTCAACACCAAGAAACTTATACCATGCTTGAAAAATAATTCCCTACTCCATCTCTCATTCCTCCATACCATGCACCATGTTCTAGGTCTAGAATAGGCCTAGAATGACCTGAATCGACCATAAAAACCCATGAACTAACCATGATGACTCATTTTAGACCCTTAGACACATCTCACACATCACACCAACTATGATATACCTCATACACATCTCATATAAGCTTTGGATATCACATACCATCTTGATTATGCCTGAAATCATGTCGAGACATAATAGAAACTTCACCAAAACTAGATCCTATCAATTAACCTTCATACTTGACCCTTTTCACACCTCATGGAGACTCCTAAATCACCTAAACTCCATTTTACATCAATAACCTTTTACATCAATGAAAAAAATTACACAATGGTCAACAATCTCCCCCTTTGTCATTAATGGTAACCACCTTCAAAAACATTTATGGAAACCTCAAGACAAAACACACCTACATAACTTTGTTTTTCATGTTATTGATGCTTCTCCCCCCTCTACCCCTTGACATATATTAAAAAGGATAAAATGATGAATCAACATGAAAAAATGACAACTCACAATGGAAACAATGAATGGACTCAAACTTACTTGCTTAGAAGATCCCCCTTGGACTGTAATTATTCTTTTATGGCCTTAACAATAATTAAGATTCATAGACCTAGTCTAAAATTCATCAACATAACTCCTCCTAAACTGATATTCTCCATATTTTTTTGCATACTATCCTCTAGGCTTGTTTCATTTTAAAACCACAAGTTTTACTTCCAAACACTAGCATAACCACCTTTAGGACCAATATCCCTAAACCTCTCATTCAAACCAATTTTGAAAAACTTCTGAATGTAATAAGATCAAACACATCACATGAAACATCATCTTATATCTCACCATACCACCATATGATAACTAACTATGCAAAATTAGGAGTTCATACCTTGAGCAAAGGTCATGGAGAGGGTCACAACAAATCATCACATACCTGAAGCACTAATTCAGTGTTTTCTTCCTCCTTTTATGAAGTCACATCTTGTTGAGCATAAGACAAAATCCCCCTTCCTACAAATCCTTGATCACATTCATGGAAAAAACTTCAAATTTGTGCACACACCTAGGACCTATGCATAAGGAACTACTTACCTTGCATATTGTGACTTAACATATCTTCATGTGTATACATTTCCTTATTTCTAAGAATGCATACCTAAATACCATGTTTAGGTGTATTTCCTCCTGTCAATCTGATTGTACCCTATTATTCAAGAAACCATCTTCATACCTATCTACAGATATCATATATAACACCTTTAATAATCTTATTACATTCTTAAACACTCTCACTAAACTATAGCAAGGTCATACATATGCTTTTTAAATCTATCACATACCTTGAGCCTTGATTTCTTCATCATACTAACATAATCCTCAGGATAGACTAGAAATTCTATTTTTCACTATCAAAAAAGTCTCCATCTCCTACTGGATCAACCATCAAATATATAGCACACAAATATTCAATTCCTTACTCTAACTTTCATTAGCATCTATAGATAATAAACATCTTTACAATTTTCATACCATCTCGATCCTTTTATAGTCCATGCTCAACATGTCTCCTTGACATCCTCAACTGTTTCAAACTCCATATAGAACATCATCCAATGATAACAATTAATTTTACAATTTTCAACCTTGTAATGCTCATAAAACAAATTTTATCCCCCTATCTCCTTCACCTTACACAGACACCTTTATACATTTTTCAATCAACCATGTTTTCTTCTTACTACTAGAGTTCATAGTTTTTAGGATCGTGCCCAAAGTTTATACTTAGAGTACCTTTTTTATACCTAGGAACTATCATTATATGATCAAAAACATTATTACACAACAAAAAAACACAATGATCATACCTCATACACATTAATCTCATGGAAGACCTTATACTTCATGACTCACAAAATCCTTCTAACAGGCCTATTTTCATGAATCCGGGACTAGAGACCAGACAAATTCATTTTCAAAATAGCTTCATGCCTTCAAGTGTAGTTATAATACCTTGATGCATAATTGTACCATATTTACTAAAAATACAAGGCACAACCATTCCTTTACCCTCTCATATCACCTCAAAGCAATCTCTCAATCTCAAAATCGGTTATTCAAATGATAATGCCCAGATTTTTCCTTCTTATCATGTTAGTGCTATTGATCTTCAACCTTATGTAGATAATTCATTAATACACATAATTATGATATGAATGAAACATTTAAGAACACAACTTTACATTGCATTACTTGACCAAAATCCCCTTCAGTTTTTGCATACACAAATTTGTCTTCCTGATTCTTATACCTTTTCACTATACTTTCTTGAATCAACCTTCAACCTATGCACTCTTTTGATGAAGTAGCAGACTCCAACACATTTGACATATCACTACATACTTCATGGGATTCGTGATGTTTGATTACTTCATATAATTCTTGGTAAACCTAGATTACAGATCAAATATTCTTGTAGACCTTACATCATCTTTAGTATCATTTGTCAAACACTAAATAGGTTCCCCCTAAATTCATACTTCATCTTCACAGCTACTTGAAAAAATATTGATAATTAGATCTTTATTCGAAAATCCTATTTACTTCATGACAACACTTATTTTTTTAAATGACCTCAGGATTACACCATGACTATGCAGACCTTCACATTGCCTTGGGACATATTGACTATACAAGAGACTTCTATGATGCTCACAATTTCAATGAGTCACTTTTGCATACCATTTATAGTCATAGACTCTTACTTAAAGTTTGGGTACTACAAACAAGACTTTAACAGGATAATTAAGAGAAAACCTAGACTAACTATGTAAGACACAACACCTCAACTAGAAATTCACTTGATAGATCACCAATCATACTTCATGGGAATTCTTGACAACTATACAACACTCCACAAAAGACAACATTTTTGGCATTTTAAAGATCTTGGATTGTACTATAACTTTTGTAGAGATATTACAATAATTCATTTCATAGCATACTTGGATTTATGACTATCACAACCTTCTTTTATGGATCAAAAAATATCATAAACAACAAAATATAAACCCTTTGACTATACACACATAGTTTATTGCTTGGTTAAACAAGAATTGATTAAATAAAAAAACATACCTTAAAGGACTGAACCAACCTATAGAGCTCACAAGACCAACACAAATGCTTACTTTATCATATAAATGTATTCTAGAATACTAGAGAAGACAAATCAAGTAACTTAGGTTACTTAAAATAGAATGTAGTCATCAAATTATCCCAAGGATTCTATCCTTTCTCTTTCTTCCTTTGATATCCTTTCATTCTTCTTAGATCACCTTTTACATGTGATAATTTCATATGTGAACCCTTCATCTTATGATTTCTAACCTATCAAACACTCATGTTACTCCTCATTCACTTTATCTTCCTCAGTTAGGGCTAATAGTCATCTATGACTTGTATTGATCTTTTCCAACCTTATTTTTTCCTTCTTGATATTTATTATAGGATAAGGGTATTTTCTTTTAACCTAAATCTTAGGAACATCCTCTTTATCCAAAGTATCATACATGAATCTCTTATAATTCACTCTTTCTTTTAAACACATTCTTATCATTCGATTTGGGATCTTTAAACCTATTTTTATACTCTGTTGATTTGTTTTGATAGAAACCTTGCAAAATGTCTTGATTTATGACAGTTCTAGCACTAAAATCCATATATTTGTCTTTACTTAAATGAACTTAGATTTGAGATACAATCCATGTCTTTGTGACCATACTCACAACATGACTAACATTGTCCTTTGAAGGACCTTTCATGATTCTATGAGTATCTATCCTTTGAGAACATTGTCTTGCACTCTCTATCTCGATGACCAAAATTAGTGCATGAATAAAAATATCCATTGAATGAATGGTCATATCTCATTGCATTAGATTTTATAAAAATATTATACCTTCTAGGATTTTTCTTCTTTGTCTCCTTCATGACATCATAGGTGTTTGGACCATCCTTGACATCTACACAACTTTTCATGTGTTATCCTTTGAAACCTAAACCATTTTATCACCAACTATTCTTTGATGATTTAACATATCATATGGGGCTTCAGAGCTCTTCTCCAGTCTTCCATACATATTCAACTTATTAGATTCTTCTTATAAATTTTCTTTTAAGGAACTCAACACATCTTCATACCTGAGGCAAGCTTCTTCCTTTCCTTTTAAGGACTTATGTCATACTTTTTACTTGTGATTTCAAATCCTTTATGACTTGACCATCCTCAACTTCCATATAAATCATTTTTTATTGCAATCTATGAATTAGGGACTCAACAATCTCAAACTTTGTTTTTAGAATTACTACAGATGATTTACCAATGCCTTTTTTGCAAAGATATCCTCCAAGTTGTCAAACTCACTTCATAAGGACCTAGCTCTGATACCAATTGTTATAAGAACAATGGACTAGGGAGGAGGTGAATCAATCATACAAAACCTTGATTTCATTGTACATTAAATTGATTCATCATTCAAACCATTCATTCAATCATCTATGAACCATCTGAGCTTATTAAGTGTCTATTAGACATTCACAAGTGCATACAACAAGAGAAAGAACATAAGACACCATATATATGTGGGAAACCATCAAGGGGAAGAAAACACATTGAAACCTCTACTAATATTACTCATAAAAAAGGTTTGTATGAATATCACACATCACACAAGAATTGTTTAGTGAATAACCCATTTCACAAGGATCACACACCCCTATTTAGTATAGCGCTCACTATACAAGGAGGCTAATACCCTCTCAGATGACCAAGAACCCATCTAGCCACTTGAAAATAGATGATCACTTAATATATGTTGCTACGACAACTGATTTTGATCCAAATTCAGTTCACACACTCTTCAAACCCTCGTAAACTATCTTCTTCTCTAACTCACTCAAATATTATTCATCATCGGTTAATTAGATCAATTTCACTTTCATATTTGATCTTCAATATTATTTAGGTATTCATCATTCTTTTATGATATGTACATAACCCTTCTAAACTTTTGTTCTTCCTCCTTTGGCTTGTTCATAACCCCATCATACTCAATTGGTCACAAATGACCAAAAACACTAGCTCATATACCTAACACTAGATCAAAACACCCCTAGATCAGCCATGAAAAATTAGTTCGGTCATTCCAACACAAAAACATAACTAAAACCTCATATAATACAACTCAAAAGAGCCATATAGGCTGGTAGGGTTCGAGACATATCCACCAAGCACCAAGACACTAATACTAGCTCAAAACACACTCTCCAAGCTCCAATGAATGCAAAAGGACTTCTAATCACATAAAACAACATTTTCATGGCTCCATTAGATTCACACAACCAAAATAAAACCTCTACACATCTTAACCAAGCTCAAGAACATCTTCATCATCTACCATCATCATGAAACATGTCAAGAAGAAAGTACCTCCAAGTAGGTCTTCAAGCACCAAAATCCAGACTGTAAGAGTAAAAAAAATTTTCATAGAAAAAACAAATTTCAAGATGAAATCCATATGAAAGGATGCACCATGATTCCAACTCACTCTCCAGGTCTTTGACACACCTCAAAATAGAGCACAACACTCCAAGATAACCATCTCTCCTACCTATCTTAAGCTTGATTATCATGCCAAGAAATAGGTCACCCAGAAAAATAAACTTAGCACATTAAATCTCCTCATCAAGGCTTAATTATAAACAACTCACTTTATCATAAAAATCATAGTGCAAGGCCTTTAACCAAGCCAATCTCTGAAACTACTTATTCAGTATTCTAGGACTCAAGAATAAGTCTTGAGAGGAACATGCACAAACACCTCAAAATCAACTTCCAATCTCAACCACCACCTAGAAAAATTCAAGTATACTTGTACCAACAATCTTAAACACTAAGAAGCATATGCAATTTGGAGAAAATTTATCCAACACACCTTTTTCATCAAGCCTTCTTGGCAATCCTAATAGGACCAACTATGTCATTAGAGCTTAGGCAATAAATCATTTCTTCAAATCAAACCAATTCCTCAAATACATCAAACCAAGTTTTAAAATTCTATCGATGATCAAAAACCACTACTACAACATGCGAAATAATAAAACTCACTTCAAACCTCAATACTAGCTTATAGACCTTCAAGACTAGCTTATAGACCTTCTAGGCCTAAATCGATAGTGTTATTTTGAGGACCTGTAACTCAAAATTTCTTCAAGAAAATTCTTGAAACTTTTTAAGGTTATCTAGAACATATCCCAAGGATTTTATAACAATTCACTTTTTATCCTTAAACCTTAATCTCATCCCTGAAACTACAAATCTCCACAAAAATGAGGGTTTTCCTCTCACTTCCTAAAATATCTAGATCATTAAACCTATGCCAAAATGAGACAAGACAAATTATCTACAAGACCAAATCATTACTTTTTATTTCCAACATCATTTTGATAGTATACCATGCATTTTTCTCTAGTCACTTTGTTGCTTAGGGTTTTAAAAGGGTTTCAAACCAACTTGACTTCTTAATGGTTGTTCATAAATGTATGATGATCAAATCACCTCATTATTTTTGCAAAATATTATTATATCAATGAAAAATAATCATTGAAATCCACAAGGTCCCATGCAAAGTGTGTGTGAGTGGGTGAGCATCTGAAGTTCACATATCAAGATGGATTTTCCTTCTCTAAAACTCAGTTATGCCAAAAACCTTATAAATTTCTTTTTCTTGAACATTTTGACCTAAAACTTGGAACGAATCACCAAAATTACCTCCTTTATGTATTTCAAATCACATCTAAGATCAATTATTTCTTCAACTCTCCAACCACTGAGACTTACCTTTTCTTACATGCCTAGTCTTGACCTTCTTGCTCCACAATAACCATAAAACACCATGAAAGAGCTCAGAACTGACTTGAAACTCCTTCAATACATCATATGTAACACCACAAAGCTCCTACCATTCTTAAATAAGGTAACTTTATCCATATTTCATTCCTCCATACCATGCACCATGCTCTGGTCTAGGAATAGGCTTAGAATGACATGACTCAACCATGATAACCCATTAATTAACCATGAATACTCATTACATACCCTTAGAAACCTCTCACACATCATATAAACTATGATATACCTCATCTCATACAACCTTTGGAGATCACATACTAGCTTGACCATGTCTAGACACCATAGCAACTTCACAAAAACTAGATACTACTAATAAACCTTCAAACTTGACCTTTGTTCACACCTCATGGAGACTCCTAATCACCTAAAATCCATTTTCAATCAATTACCTTTGACATAAATGACAACAAATAGATACAATGTCCAAAAAATACCATCTATGTCTCGTCATTCTCTGTATAACAATGTTTTCATGATATGTGGTCTATTTTTATGGGGCATTCCAAATCGATTTCGCAAGCATACGAGAAGACGTCACCTTTTTCCAACTCTTTCTTAATATGAGATAATGCATAAAAAATGACTCTAGATCATGGAGTGGATAGTGTTTTATTTTTAATCAATTGTCTCCACAAATCAGGTAATGTTATCGAGTTAGAAAAGGCTACACTTGAGGGGTAAAGGTTTATGCATACCAAAATAAAAATCAACGTGTTCCTCCTTTAATTAAAACCATTATAATCTATAATGAAAACATTACATGAAAAAAACTAGAGATGGAGAGGAATACTTCCATGTTGTAGTTAATAAATCACACACTTTGGGTAATATTTAGTTTCGGTCTCATACTACTATTTAGAAGGTTTTGAGTGAAGAAAGTACTAATCAACCTATGTCTTTGGCCATTTTTTTAATTTCTATGTCATGATTCCTTACCCTTATCACACACTTTCCTAGGCCATTTTTATCATCCCACATTATCCTCCACATTACCAGGGTGCTCAAACTAGTACTAGGGCATCCCGAGGCACCCTAGTCCCTCCATGGGTGCCCGATCCTTTTCTCACTTTCCCGCCACTATTTGGGCACTTTCTATCCTTTGCAACATTTTATTTTTCTTGTGGTTGGCCTCTTTAGGGTTAATTACAAAATTATATCAAGATAACTCTATAAATAAAAGTTATGAGACCATAATGAGGGACCAAGCACCAGTCATTACTATCATCCACCTAGAGTTGCATCCATCTATAGCATTTGGAGATCATTTTCATCGACATATATTCATCAAAAAGGGACAAGTTTGGCACATCTGCATCACACAAACATAGGAGGGAAGTTAATTATATTCCATCCACCATTCTATTACATTTTTCTACACATAGTTAGCTCATCACAAAGGGCATCACAAAGGGCATGTTTCACACAGCAACACACTACACATGTTTCACACACACACACACACACACACACACACACACAAACTACATTTGGGTCTGGAATGTAGTGTAACACTCAGTAAGTCCAAAATTTTGGCAACTAAGGTCAATCTGACCCTTTCATATGCATTTTTATTTTTATGGTTTTGATACTTCTTGTGTGCTTTTGTAGGTATTTTCTCTCTTGGATTATCAGTGACATTCAACATAGTGCAAAAAATCTGATGTGAAATAAAGTGAGGGTTTTTGACCACCTGTCGAACCTGTGAAACTCAATTCTGGACCTTTTGCACATACCAGGGTGCCCATTCTGTAGACTAGAATGCCCCTAGGCTCCAATCAAGAGAATAAGTCCATATATGTGATTTTTAGGACCTTTTCACAGTCTTTATTGCTTCCTACATCTTCAGTCAAAATTGTGACATAGTCCCACCAGCTTTTCGAATCAGCTGAGTCACTTCATCACTCTTCTTACATATTAGGGTTGTACTTTCATTAGATAGTTGTTTGGGTCATCTTTATATTTATTTACTACATTCATTTACTATATTTACATGGTGTTCATAGCTTAGATTAACTATTTTATTTTCCACATTTTAGTTAATCATTTTGGTGAACCCGACTTGATCATTCACACTTATAGGTTATCCATTCATTGTTTGGAATCCTAGATCATCATGAGTATCTCAATCAATGACTATTTTCTTGTAAATCTTGAATTATTATATAGATTCCAACATCTTCTTCGTACTACTTGCATTCGTGTTGACATACATCCCAACTCGGTTCATCAAACATTTGTTGATGCATTCTCTTCACACATAGTATTCAAATCTAATCTTCTTGCTGATGTTCATAATTTTGATAATGATCCACCTCTTCATATCATGTGTTTGTATTCATATTGTAGGTGTCAAATGCACTTTTATTGATAATGGATCTGAATTTAACTTGTTTCCTATGGCATCCCTTGAATTTCTAGGTCTTTACACTTGTGATGCTAGTCTATCTTCCATTTCATTACATGCTTATGATGTTTTTGTACGTCCATGTCTAGGTCATGTTACACTACCTATCACTGTTGGTCCAAAAAATCACATTGTGTTCTTTGCCATTAAATTTTCAGTTTCCTATAACTGTCTACTTGGTAAGCCATGTCTTCATGCCATGCAAGTTGTCACCTCTACTATGTATAGTTGTGTTAAATTCTTACGTGAAGGCATTGATTACACCATTTTTTCATGATCGTGATCCATTCTAGTATTGCGATTGGGATCCTAACACTGGTCTTCCTATTCCATGCACAGATATTACATACAAGCCCCAACCTATGGAAGAAACATCTCAATTACCACCACTTGAGATGTTATTTGTGTGATAGATGTTGTTTATTTTTTTCACCTACTACTACTGCTGCCATGATTCCATATCAAGGTCCTATCCAATCTATGCATTGCTCTATCACCTTCACCTTCATTTACACCACCTACATTAGCACACCCACGATTTACTTGCACGCTCTTCATGAATCACTCATATTGGGAACACATTTCATTTGATCCTACAAGTGATGAAACTACCTATACACATGAGGGTCTAGCTCACTTAGGATTTGCTTTTGAAGATCTATATCCTACACCATATGCTCCTAATATTTATTATGGATTTGTTTACATCACTTTTTCTTATGGATTGTGTATCTTCCATCTTACGATCTATCTATCACATAGTCATCGTTCCTCTCTACTTATGTTAGGAAATCATGGCTTGATTATATTGGGGGCACTCTAGATCCTGATCATATAGACATTTCATTTCCTATTCCTTTTAGACGTGTTTTCATCTCAATAGCTCTTTCCTAGGATACACATAAAATCTCACTTGGTATGCACATGGTTTCCCATTTCCTCCATTCACCGATGAGGAGTATGCTATTGGAATGTACAACATATTCCTCAATGGCTCATTATGTGATCAGCATGATACTATTTCTTATCAAGTCACCAATGCTTATCCATTTGACTATGATCTTGAGAGCGATGATCTTCTAGATGACATTACATGATAGCCTATTCCATCATGCACACTTGGGGGCATAGTATACACATACCTCTTTCTCTAATTATCATAGGCACATTTCTCATATTTTCATAGTACTACATCACACTCGATCATTTACATATACCTCATCTTGGCATGGTCATACATGTGTCTCATAGTATATGCATACTCATACATACTTTAGCATCATCATTTCCCGATGACACACTCTTGTGTTTCGGTTCAAACTTAACTCTTGAGGGATTTCTACACATGAACCCCACACACTTTGCACACACTGAGGTCATACACACCACATCTATTCACACATTGTGTGTCATACACCATACATTATATAGTTATTTTACAACATTTTGATATTTATGCATTTACACATCATACTAGTCTTCATCATACTCGTCTAGCATTACATCCTACTCCTAATACATACCATACCATACACATTTTGATCATGGCACATCTTCTACGTCATACTAGTTTTCAGCATGCACTCTTATTATATACGTTTAGCATCATATACTACTCATCCTACATACTACATTACTATTGTATCTACACACATGATATTGCATACTCTACATTCCATTTTACACATCTTACATTACATTTTACACATCTAAATGTAATGTATCATATTCTACACATCGATAAATTACATATTCTATTCATCCTATAGTAGTTTCTCATCACTACATATATTACATTGTCTTCGACACGCTGCATTCAATACCCTATGATTCACTTTAGTTTCTCGGTCCATACTCGACTACCGAGGGTTTACAAATAAAATGAACCTCACATGCATCACGTGTTTATCATTCCACCTTTCATCATGTGACATTCCTAGGATAGTGACATATATTATAGGATAAATCGTCACTTACTCATCATTCTATATGCTTTAGGCTACATCACCATTCCCTATTATTAATCTTGTAGTGACACATGTTATAAGTTAAATCGTCACTTATTCTATTCGTCTTGTAGTGATATATGCTTTAGGCTAAAACATCACTCTTATTCATCTTGTCTTGATATACACTTCGGTTATAGGGTTCATGCACACATCATCACTAGGTCACATATCATCACTATACATACATATACATCACAATGTGTTAGACACAACACACACTTTGACCATTTCCCGATGATGCGCTTGTTTACAGTTCATTCTTGACTGCTGAGGGGGTAAAATTAATTAACCTCACTGCATACATTTCCATTCACTTCGAGGGCATGCGGATCCTATCCTCCATCTTGCATTCCATTCCATCCATTCACAACATATTGTATATCATGGTATTTTTTACTCTTGCTTTTGTTTTCTTGTTCATAATCACTTTATTACACATGTTGGTTAGATCGCTTGTATGTCATTTATCTATACCATCTACACATGCACATGTTCATGCCTTTTCTTTAGTTTTGATCACAGATACATATCTTTTACACACAATACAGATTCTCATCTTCTACCCATCCTATACTGGTCCTTGGGGGCATCCACATTTGTCTCTCACACGTGTTATTATTTCATTTTGTACTTAGTATTTTACATTACTTGGTTATACACACTTTTGACATATCGGTTATCTCTCTAACATTCTAACAGGTGTTTCATGTGCAATACTTGTTTTGCAGGATTACATGTTACCATGACTATTTCTTTGTTTGTTTCTACTTTTCTTCTTTGTTTTTTATATGTATGTAGGCCTTGCCCTTTGTTTGGTGTACACAATTGTTTGTTGTTTTCGGTCATGATTTCCTTGGGTGTCTTGTAACATCATGAGTGATGTCCCATGTTTGTAGCCTGACTTGTGTGGCTTACTTTGTCTTCTTTCATGTTTACTACTTTTCTTGGTATCTTACTCACTATTTGTGTAGTGTACACTTGTCTTTTACTTGCATATTTTTTGTATTGATACTTGTTTTGGCTAGCCATCTTGTTTTTTCTCTCCTTGGTTTCTACCAAGTGTATTCCCTTCCCCCTGTAGGGTACAAAGTTCATGTGTTTGGTCCTTTTTGGGGCCCCATTCTCCTATCAACAACTTTGCATGCACTCGTAAAGAGGGGGCCTCACTTGGGGTTTTACAGTCTACATAGTGCTTCTACACCGGTTCAATTCAGTGCACTTTCAGCCCTTGACATTGTGGGTTACATACAATGATTGGGATCAAGCCAATATATGAACTTTATACATAGTAGATTTTATAGGACATTGTTTTCCTTAGCATTCGGAGTAGTTAATGGTTGGAGGATACAGTGGAATTCCTCTCAATAATTCTTCTACCACCGATGTCAAATCACCCAAAAAACAAGGACATACAGAGATCTCTTCACACACAATTCAGGGAAGTAGTTAAAGGTTGCAGGATACAACATAAATCCTCCATATTCTTCTTTGGCCTATGGCATTAGATCAACCAAAAAACTCGGTATTACAGGATATCCTTCTACACCCTTTCTCTCAACATGGATCAAGTGCACATGTTCCATTTACATTTTTTCCATTTACGTATTTTACATTTTCATACATTCATATACATACATCTTTCACATAGTTTTTTTAACACATACATACATATTTTAATACTTGATCATTTTCTCCTTGCAAGTCCAACCATATGAGAAACAAACAGTTGAATGGGGGCAACAACAACAAAAACAGTGACAACAACACTTTGCGGCAACACGCACCATACTAACTGTTGACAATTTTTACACTTGTGCAAAAATGGGCAACTCAAAACTTTTAAGATTTCTCAAATTGGTCAGTTACGAATTTGGTTATGTTTGGGACAACCACCTCGGATTAGGATACATTTTTTAATTATTTGGTTCTAGACAAACTTGGAAGTCATTTGGAATCAAAACTACAACTTGAGTACAGTTTAAGAACACCATGCCTCATAGATGTAGCCATTCCATTTGAAACCCTTGTTATGCACTATGCAACAACCATAAATAACCATTACAGGCCTTGAGGAAGGTAGGAAGGGCAACATGTATTAGACATGATGTTCTGAAGCAGATAGGTGGTAGTTTTGAGGGACAGTTTGCACTTTTTACAAGTAGTTTGCATTTTTAGTGAGCGACAATAAGCCGTGAGAAATAACTGAAAGGAAAACAATGCATATATTTATGAAGTTGAAAATGTAAAGAGGTAAAAGAAACCCGTCATTACCTCGAGGGAGTGTTCTTCTCCTTTTGTATTTGTTGTTCCAGTTTTCCACTACAACTACATCATGGTACCTAAAAGGGAGAAACAAATGATCATCAATACTGAGCTCAGGGTTTAGTTTAACTCTTTATACTTCCAACTTCATAAATTCATGCATTGAAAAGTGTAACAAAGGTGAAGCAAAAGAATCGAATTTAAAGGTTGAAGTTGACTAAAATGAGATAAAATTGCAGCGAAAACAGAATGAAAAGAGAATTCTAGGAAAATTTTGACAGGGCTTCACCATGTAAAATGGGCATTTACGACTTTTTCAGCATGCATATCAAAGTTGTAATAAAAGAAATATAGTATACAATGCAGAAAAGAAAATGGACTACACTCTCAGTCATCATATTGAAGTACTTGGAGCATTCATTATAGTTTAACTAGTTGAATAACATGAAATTTGAAGTAATTTTACAAAGTACATCCTTTCTATGAATTCCAGTTTTCAAATAAAGGAAGTATGAATTATAGATATGCTGCCATATCAAAGGAGTAGAGCTATTTATGCTAGGAAAAGTATGACATAAAGAGAATTGTATCCCATTCAGATGATACAAAAATAGGAGTAACCTACGCAGGTCTACATATTTAGATAAAGAAAAAATTTCCAGCTATGATCAAATTCAAAGTACAGATCCTAACAGGCTGAAGGCTCCAAGATCTACCATCAGTGATCACGAAATAGTTCAAAATTATGAACTGAGAAGAATTCTAGCTCCAGGGTCAAAATCACAAAACTGAACAAGAAGGCCATTTCCAGAGGATTCAACAAACAATTATTTCTCAAAAAATCTCTCAATAAATTTGAGAATGCTAAGATGCAAAAATTCCAGAGGCAAAGAAGTTTAGACATCATTAATGGCGGAGAGGTCAAATGACACCACAAAGTTGAAGAAACCATCACAAGTACAATTGTAAGAAAAATGTACCCATTGTTTGAACTCTCATGGCCACACAGAAACTATAGAACCAGTTAAAATTTGGATAACCAGAAAGTGTCGACCATCAAAACTCATATAGAAATGATGGCCATTATTTTGTGATAGGAGCCATCATGTTTCTACCTCAAAAGAAATAAGCTATAGATCCAGTTCAGTAAAAAGGTTTTCTCTTCATTTTACCAAATACCCATGAAGGAAAACGGACTTACCAGTAATAAACATCAGGTTAAGTTAAGACAAAGGAAAATCACTCATAGCATGATCACAGGAAGAGGAAGCACGAATAGTATATCAGAGCCAAGGAGCTTCACTTTCACCTTCCATGACTGCAGTTGAAACCCTCAGAATGAGCTCGAACAAAGCCAACAACAAAGATACATATCCAATCAAGCTCGAAGAACAGAATACAGAGGGGTCGGGTTTCAAAGTTACCCATAATGGCAGAGTTCAGAGCTTCACAAAGAAACCATCAATGGCATAAAAAAAAATTGCAGGGCTTCGCCATAAAGACTAAAATCTAAATGGAATGACCATTAGGGTCGAATTGACCTTTACCATGCAGACTCGGGTGGTGAGTTAGTGAAACCTAACCATGAGTTAAAGATCAATGGCCTGAGATCCCTCGATACTGAGATCAACGATTGAAAATCGATCAACAGAATTCAATGCAAATCACCATGGTCAATACATCGATGATCAAATTCAACAGGTACAAAGATCAAAGGTTGAGGATCAATCTCCACAAACAATGCAAACCATAGTTCGAGCTTCCAAAAATGCATTCAATGCAAGTCAGAAACCCTAAATCATGCTTTGAAGATCAACGATCAAAAATTGACAAGTACAGAGATCAACGCTCACAAATGGATCATCAGAATCAATGCAAAGTAGTCCAAGTAAAATGGCGGTTGTTGACCAACTTATTCAATTTTCAAATTTGTGAATTTTTAAAATTTCATCCGCAGCCCGAAGCCCAAGGATACGTGTCATCACCACAACAAAAGTGGAAAAACAGAGGCCGGGGTATTTTTAAGTTTGAAACATTTTGCAAAAAGGTTAAAATTTCCAAAAAATCACCCGTAGGCCCGAAAGTCCACCAAACAGTCAAAGATCAATAGTGCAGGTCCATCAAGGATAGAGATCGATGGTGTCAATAAAATACCAAACCCGACTAGAGTTTAAAAATGCATATACGTGGCAAGCATCACAAAACCCTAACCAGGGTCAGTTTCATAATGCCACCGAAAATTGATTAAAGGGGTGAGTCATCATGCAGAAGGGCCAGCCCACGTGTCCATCATAAAATCATTGCAATGATTTCCAAGGTCCAACTATAGTCCAAGCTCCAAATAATGCAAAAATGACCCAATTATATTGTGCAATGATCACCGAAAAGGTAAAATTTTAAACTATATTATTTCAAATACAAAGGCCGACACATATATACATGTATGTATTTATCAAATGTGGTAGAGACTAAAGTATGATGACATGTATATTTGCTAAGTCCACAAGAGTGGCCAAACTCAGTTGAAGACAATTGTATGAATCAGAGGTGGTCCCCACATGGGAGCTAATTACAAATAAAGGTATTTTATTTGCAGATGATATATTTAAAGGGTGTTAAAGGGATCATGTTATCATGATAGAAGATAGAACAAGTGTCAACATCAGAGACAAAGGTGGTCCCAATCAGATAGATATTTGGATGAATTATTTTGCAAAGTATTACAATTAATGTAATTTATTTTTGCTCAATACACAGGAGTTATTTTTGCATGCCTTCACAACATGATAGAATAGAGAAGAAGACAGAGTTGCATGTTCATGGAGAGAGACTTGCCTAGCAAGTAATCTTATTTTTAGCAAATTATTCACCCTTCTTTCTTAAAAATAGAACAATCAACTTCAGTTTGATTATATTGTAATTAAGGCTAATAATGCCTATTTGTAATTACATGCTCTATTTTTATTCCTTTATCTATTATTAAATAAAGGATAAAAATAGGATGCATGGGCGAGTACAAGCCTTAGGCTATTTTTAGGAAGAAGGTGAATTTTTATTTTTGCTATATATTGTGTGCCTTTACAAAGCACAAGGGCTCTCTAGAAAAACTTCTAGGAGAACTTCTGGAGGACTTTTGGATATAGGAGTACTGAAGCAATTTTTGCCAGTTTTGCCTTCTGAGTGTGAAGAATTTACCTTCCCAATTATTTGTAGTCTTGTGTATGTTTCTATTAGTCTTGTGAATGTAAATTCCCTGATTAATCATCTTACCCTGTTGCAAAATTTAGTAGTTTCTGCATGATATTAATGTGCATGTTTAGCTTAGCAAGTATTGTTGTGATAATCTCCCTCAATACCTCAAAGTGTTTTTCCCTTAATATTCTACAGAAGAATTGTTGGTTCATGCACCCAAAATCCTTCACATATCAATTGTGCATATACTTAGTCAAATCCCTCATACAAATTTGGTGTATCACCTTAATTTTAATTACTTTACAGTCATCTTTTACTCTCAAACTCCTAGAAATCAGTTTAGGATACACCAATAAGGAACCAACCTTTTAATCTTGGAGACTCACCTCAAAATAGGTATACCCACATACCTGAGGTGTTTCCATTGTATCTACGAAAGAGAGAGATCAATTGTGCAAGCTTAGAAAACTTGCAGCCATCTCTCTACAGGGTGCACTTTCGAGAGATAACACTAACCATGTAGGTACACTACACCATCAACAAAAACACATGTGTTTCCTCCCTGGGTTCACTCTCATCATCTTTTTTTTGCATTTCCATCTTCAATTTCCTTGCTTCATCATCTTTTTTTCATGCCACACTTTTTCTAGTCCTTCGAAAACATTTTCCTACATCATTCTACAGTGATATCAAGTATGCATCTCTATCTACTTTATATTACCAATATTTCTACTCACCAACATAAAGTGGGGGTGAATGTAGTAAATAAATCATGCACTTTAGGTAATATTTAGTCCCAGTCTCATTAAACTATTTCAAAGGTTCTTGAGTGAAGAAATTACTAATTAACCCATGTCTTTGGCCATTTTTATTTAATTTTTGTCATTATTCTTGAGCCTTACTACACACTTTCCCAGGCCATTTTTATCATCCTATATTATCATTTTGTTACTAGGGCACCTAGACCAGTATTGGGGCACCCTGGGGCACTCTAGTCCCACCATGGGCGCCCGATCCTTTTCTCACTTTCCCACCACTTTTTGGGCACTTTCTACATTTTGTTTTTTGCAATATACGACATTTATTTTTCTTGTTTCTTGTGGTCTCTTTTGGGGTTAATTACGAAATTAGACCAAGATAACCCTATAAATATAAAGTTATGAGATCATAATGAGGGACCAAGAACTAGTCATTACTATCATCCACCTAGATTTGTATCCATCTATAGCATTTTGGGATCATTTACATCCACATAGATCCATCATAAAGGGACAATGCTGAGACATCTGCATCACACAAGCATAGGATGGAAGTTAATTCTATTCCATCCACCATTTTATTACATTTTTCTACACATAGTTAGCTCGCTACATCACAAAATGTGACACAAAGAGCAACCTAGTGCATGTTTCACACACACACACACACACACAAAACTACATTTGGGTCTAGAATGTAGTGTGGCACTCAGTTAGTAAGTCCACCATTTTGGTAGTTGACGTCACTCTGACCCTTTCATATGAATTTTTATTTTTAGGGTTTTGATACTTCTTATATGATTTTGTTGGTATTTTCTCTCTTCATCATCGGTGAGATTTGGCAAAGTTTTTAAAAATATCATTTGTCATGTGACAAACAACGAGGGTTTCAGACCACCTTCCGAACCTATAAAACTCATTTTTCTAGACCTTTTTAATTATACAAACCATGATCCATTCTAAAGTTATGAGATCATACTGAGGGACCAAGAACTAGACATTACTGACCCCAAGTGCTCCAGATTTGTATCCTCTCTTTTGGCATTCCATCCCGTAGAATCAATCTAGATCTTTCCTTTTTAGGACCTCTGGAAGTCATTTCTAATTCATGTTTTTTACATTTAATCTACACATAGTTCTTCCAACTCGTCACAAGAATCACCTTGCATGTTTCACTTCACACACTCTTCTTGCATATTAGGTTTTACTTTCATTAGATTAGTTACTTAGGTCATCTTTAAGTGCGGCACTCGGTTAGTAAGTCCACCATTTTGGTAATTGATGTCACTTTGACCCTTTCATATGCATTTTTATTTTTAGGGTTTTGATACTTCTTATATGATTTTGTTGGTCTTTTCTCTCTTGGATCATCAGTGACATTCGGCAAAGTGCAAAAAATATCATGTGACAAACAACGAGGGTTTTAGACCACCTTCCAAACCTATAAAACTTTGTTCTAGACCTTTTGTACAAACCATGGCATCCATTCTATAGACCTCAGTGACCCCAAAGTGCTTGGTCCCTCTCTGGGATTCCATCCCATAGAATCAATCTAGATCTTTCCTTTTTAGGACCTCTACAAAGTCATTTCTAATTCATGTTTCTTCAGTCATAACTGTGACACAGTCCCACCAGCTCGTTGAATCAGTTGAGTCACTTCCTCACTCTTCTTGCATATTAGGTTTTACTTTCATTAGATTAGTTGTTTGGGTCATCTTTACATTTATTTATTACATTCATTTACTATGTTTACATATTTTTCATAGCTTAGATTAACTATATTATTTTCCACATTTTAGTTAATCGCATACCTATCAACAATTGAAATAGGTAAAAGGGATTTTGAGCTAAGTGAACATGCAGAAAACCACCGTAAAGGTCTGAGTTTTTCCTTAACTAAGTGGATGTTGGAGAGGGTTATCGATTTGGTTAAAATTATTTTGTTTACATTTTCTTTAATGCGCTAATCCTTATGTGGAACTGTTGTGTGCATACCCCTAGTCATTGATATAAGAGAACCCACAAAAGTGCCACCTCATAAAAATGAAATAAAGTATGTAACTCACACAAATCCACCACCAACCAAACTCCATGCCTCGGCATACATTTCATAACTTACCAAGGGAAACCAAGTGTTAAAGCCCTCCAACTGCCAAAATCTATGTTTTTCCAACTAGATTGCATGCAAAGTGGTCAAATAGGGTCCATTTTTTATGCATGCATGATTTCCTATCATACCTCTTAAAAATCCAAGGTCTAAACAAATTACCCCTATTCATTTTGATTTTTTAGATGTTCAAACTTTCAATAAAATCTCACATCATCGCAAAATAGTAGTAAGTTATAAAATGTTGTGGTCCTAGACTTTACACCTATCAAAAATATATTGTTCACTAAGATTTGGCAATTGCATGCGCCCTTTTCAAAAGATATTTATTTTTAAGAAAGTTAGGAGTGATGTTGGCATGGGGTGTGGAGTCTAGTTTTAAACCAATCAAAGTGCATTTTTTAAGTTTCTAAGGCCTTATTAACAAACCCATTTTTTGTGCTAAGGCTACAACCCTATGTTCCATTAAAACACATCACATTGAAGAATTATATCAAATAGTTCAAATAAATTACTCACCTACACATGTTTTAAATATAGTATAATAGTTCATGCACCCAATAAAGCACCCACACTTGCATATAATCCTTCCTAGGAAATGGCCTCAACCTTCAACTTTCCATGTATTACTTTAATATCTATAACATCACTTCTAACCACATCTTCATAAACTCCTCTCTCCTTATCGCTTTAGTAGATAGTCCACACACTATTTGATGGCTCCCAATTTCACACTAATTAGGGGACTCTAGAAATGGTTGTGGTGATTAACTTAACACATATCCATTTTCCCTTTGTTGAAGGTATCCATGGATTTTTCAACAAACCCATCTCCTGCAGTCATGAACCCATACATTCCTTGAGAACACATCTCATTGGAGGCATTTAATCACATGATTCATTGGCCTTACTAGGAGAATATGCCAACCGTACCTGTTTAGAAGTTCTAAAGTCTATTCAATGAATCCATTTTGTTTACATCTTGCAATCATTAATTTCATGAGACCAAAACAATTTTTTCATAGCATTCACATTCTTATATATTGTGTGGACATTTTTTCCAAGGAACTCTCAACATATACATATGCTGAAAATCCCTTCTTTTTAATGATTCGAAATATTTCCACACCCATTTTAAAATATATGTTTGTTACACAGGTTGCTAGTATGCTAACGAAGGTGAATTGGTCGATTGGAGACCTATTTGTTGGATATGGAGAAATGGTCCAACTATCCCATAAAGATACCCATGCCTCATATAGGCCACCATAACCTGACATACTCCACCACCTTTTCATCATTACGAGGATCCTAATATATTATTATTTTAATTTTAATAATAACAATGGTTGAAAATGACTCATCGTTATGGAAGGGTGGAAAAGTGGGGCATTACAACTACCTAGTTTACCACCTAGACGTGAATTTGATTTCATCATAAACCTCAAATAGGGTATTGATCCTATGTCAAAAGTACCATATAGAATGACCACAATTGATTTGGTAGAGTTGAAATCTCAACATCTTGATTTTTGTCCAAAGGACTAATCTTCCCAAGTGTATCACCTTGGGGGAACTAGTAATGATCGTAAAGAAGAAGGATGGATCCTTAAGATTGTGCATTGAATACCACATGCTAAAGAAGGTAACAATAAAAAAGTTACTCTTACCTAGAATTGAGGATATTTTTGATCAAATGAGGGGTGATTCAATTTATTCAAAGATCGATTCATGATCTAGTTATCATCTATTGAGAATTAGGGATGAATACGTCAATAAAATAGTTGTTAGAACACGTTATGGGCATTATGAGTTCACTTTTTCCTTTCGAACTCACTAATGTGCCTGCACCCTTAATGAATTTTATGAACAATGTGTTTCAAGAATAATTAGATCATTTTGTGTTAGTATTCCTCGATGATATTCCTATGTATTAAAAATATGTAGAGGATCGTGATAACATTTTAGAATAGTTTTGTAGATTTTAAGAAAGAAAAAATTGTATGGTATGTTGTCTAAATATACTTTTATCAAAATGAAGTGTAATACTTGGGTCATAAAATCAAAAAGAAAGAATCTCGGTTGACCCATATAAGATAAATTTTATCGTGGAATGGCTAGCCCCTAAAGACCTACATAAATTCATAAGATTCATGGGAATTGATGGTTATTATAGGAAGTTTTTAAGGACTTCTCTAGAGTGGTCGGTCCAATCACCTCATTACAAAGGAAAAACTAGAAACTTTTTTGGAATGATACTTTTGAAGAATCCTTCAACTTATTGAATGAGAAGATAAATTCAGTTCTAATTTTAAAGGTTCCGATCTAAATGGAAATTTCATGGTAGTAATTGATGCTTCTAGTGATGGATTGGGTGGAGTCCTTCTTCAAAATGAACATGTTTATTTTTATTGATAGAAGAAAACTAAAATTGCATGAATAGAACTATACTCCCCATGACTTAGAGATTTTTGTTATCATGCACACATTGTAATTTTGGAGGAACTATCTGTTGTGAAAATCTTTTGAACTACAAATAGACCATTTGAGTCTAAAATACATCTTTACACAGCCAAATCTGAATTCAAGACATTGTAGGTGCCTGGAATTTTTATCACAGTATGATTTTTATATAAATTACATTAAGGAAAGGAAATTCATGTAGCATATGCCTTAATTTTTAGGAAGCATATTTTTTCTATTGTTACTTTAAGAACCCAATTTAAAGATGAAGTTAGAGAAAAACGTCAGTTTGATCCTTACTATCAACAAGTTAAAACAACACTAGAAAATAATCCTAGTGATAAGAGGTATGATGGTTTCAAATTTGAACATGATGGAATTTTACATTATTTCAACAGAGTATATGTACCTTTAGGAAATGAATTAAGAACTAAGTTACTTAATAAATTTCACGATGCACCTTATTCAGTCATCAGGGGATACCAAAATTATTGCCTCACACAAAAAGGTAATATTTATAGAAGTGAATGAAAAAGGATGTAACAAATTATGTAGCTCACTAGTTAGAATGCCAAAGGGTTAAAGTGGAATATTTACATCCTCTAGGATTGATTTATGTACATAATGTACCTTAGTATAAATAAGCAATTAGCATGGATTTCATCCGATGAATTCCCTTTCTAACAATAAACATGATGTAATTCTAGATATGGTAGATAAGCTCATGAAAGTGGCACATTTTATACCTAGGAATCTAAAAGACAATTCATCAGTACTGGAAAAAAAATTCATGAAATATTTATATTATATGGAATACCAGAGCTAATCATATCGGATAGAGATCATAGCATGACTTCCAGATTTTGGTATATGCTTAATGCAGCCTTAGGAACAAAATTGAATTTTAGTTCATCTTATCACCCAAAATTGATGGAAAGACAGAAAGGGTAAATCAAGTCTTGGAAGATATATTGAGGATGTATTATATGCATCAATGATATAATTGGTAAGAATACTTTCCACAAGTTGAGTTTGCATACAATAATACGTATCACTCATTTCTAAAAAATGGATCTTTTGAAACCTTGTATGGAATAAGGTGCAAAAAACCTATCAGATGGGATATCATTGAAGATATGGAAGTTGTAGGGTCTGAAATGTTAACAAAAATGGAAGGACAAATTAAAATCATCCTTGAGTGGTTAAAGGAATAAGTTGACATAAAAAATAGTTATACTGATTTGAAAAGAATGGACAAGAAATTTAATGTTGGTGATAAGGTCTTTTTGCGGGTAAAACCCAAGAAAGAGTTCCATTACTATTGAAAAGGTTGCCAAGTTGTCACCTAGGTTTGTGGGACCCTTTGAATCTTATAGATTATAGTTTCTTTAGCATACAAGTTGGATTTACATCTTTCATTATCCAAAATTCACGTTGTATTTCATGTATTTTTGCTAAAAAGTATGTTGCTTAATTAACTCATATCCTAAATTGTGATTCATTGTAGGTGTAGGATCTCGAGATCATAACAATTGATCCTATAATGATTTTGGAAATATGCAAGTTTTACCTCAAAAAATAATGATATTTTTTAATGCAAGGTCTAATGGGACAAGTATTCTAAAGAAAGTGCAACTTGGGAAAATATTGATGACATACTGGTTGTTTTTCATGTTCTATTTCATCAAGTTTAAAAAGAAAACAATACACTTTATTGTTATTACTTGATTTTGGTTGTTTTATTAATTACCAATTGAGTCATGACTACTTAACATGTTCTGAATTACTATCTTATTAAAGCTATTACAAGTTCAAGAAATTTTGGAAGTGAAAATATTCTTGAAATTTTGGGTTACAGTCATGGTTTTCTAAATATATTGCTTGTTGTATTGGTTAAGTGTTCTACTTTCTTAAATGAATGAGTATGTTATTGAGATGATGACTCTTTTTAGGGGGAAGTATGTAAAATTCTTCCTTTTTCGAAGTTCTGAAATTTATGACCGTATTGATGGCCAATAAACCGCTAGCTTGTTAAATTTAAGTGTTAAGGATAATTTTGCATTGTTATAAAAAACTCAAGATTTGTTTAAAATGAAACTAAGTTAACAACTGGGAGTTTTAGCTTGCACCAACATTGTCTGTAGTATATATTATTATTGTATTTTGAATATTGATTATTTTTGTTTTTGAGCACTTATAAGATCACTATGTGATTAGCATTATGTTGGGATATCAATGTTTGATACTTTTAAACTCAGGAGTAAAAGTCGATTTTCAAAAACTGATTATTTGAGTTTTTTACCACTTATAAGATAATAAATATTCAACATACATATCGTGTTGTATTAAATTCATGTCCAAATCCTCAGGAATGGTTAGATTCCATGATAATCCAACCTTAAACAATAGCGTATGTCAAATATTTGACATACAATAGTGTGTTGTATTAAATGCATGGCCAAATCCTCAGGAATGGTTAGCTTCCCTGATAATCCAACCTTAAAACTTATTTTCATTCTGTCTCTTTGATCATTTGTTTTTTTGGTCTGGGCTATTTTGGGGGGTTTCGAAGGTAGTGGAATTTCTCTTCACTAAGCATGTTTTGCAGCCATGAATACTAATATGGAAATAGATATAGAGAAAAATTATGTTAAAATGTAATGATTTTATGAATGCATTGTTGTTTTTTATTTATAGAGAAGATTACAGGACAAAGGAAGCTAATTTGTTGAGCTTCTCCCTTATACTCTAAATCATAATGGCTATATTATATTGATAGTTATTTGGGTGTTTTTGTTATTTTGGTATTTATGAAAGAATGTTTATATTTTGTTAATAAGGATTTGGGGTGTTTTGTGAGTTTGGTTTTTATGGTAGAATGTTTATATTTTGTTAATAACAATTTGGGGTGTTTTGTGTGTTTGGTTTTTATAGCAAAATCTTTTTATTGGTTTATACCCATCTATTGGGTTGTATGTTGAATTTGCATACAAATTTATGAGTTTGAGTATTTTATGCTTAATGGGTATGTGTATTTTTATGAGTAGAAGGATTTTAAGATTTTTGACTGTATTATAATTTCTAGGCTTTTGTCCTTCCTGTGAAGGGAACAAGTATGAACTCACATGTTGGGACTGTGTTTTTATTAGTTGAACTATGCATTTTTTTGTAGTAAATTTGAAATAACCATAACGGGTTTTCATGATGTGGTGTTGTTATGGCACTGTGTGCGTATTTTCTAGGTTGAATAGCTATTAAAATATGTAGTTGACATAATCTTGTAAATAACATTTATTGATTTCAGGTAGCATACAGGAAGTTACTATCTTGAACACCTTTTATGAGAATGTCTTTGAATATTTTGGTAAGCATAAATTAGAATGTATAAGAGTGTTATATTATTTGTTTCCTTTTAAATCTAACTTTTTCAAGATATAAATATGGAAGTTTAAATCATATACCCTAATAGTTAGATAAGTTCTATATTATATATTATGCTTCAATAAAAATATATGAACTCTATTAATGTTGATGTTTGTAATAACTATTGAATTATTATCGTAACAAAAAAGGAATATTGATGAAATTAAAACATGATACATCATGTGGTAACCTATAAGTATCTTGGATTCACCTCGACAATACCATGTGAACATGCAAGTGTGTATGGAAAATAGGATGGAGCATACTATGAATCAAAGTATTATGGTAATAAATATGCAACATAGAATAGTATAAGTAAGAAATAATACTTTCAAGCAATATATAAGTTAGTATTTTTATTTTTTACAAATAATAGAATGTTTTTGAATTATTAGAATATAAAATATAATAACTGGGAGAGGAGAGCGAGGCTTCCCCCAATGTATGTCTTCAAGGTGATGTTGATATAGGTAAAAACATCCTCCTTAGTTGTGTTTGAACCTAGAACAAGATTACGACATTGGATAGCAAGGGGAGAATAGTATGCCCCCAATTATAAATTCTATCATTATCTAAGTGATATCCTTCATAGTTTCATCTAAATATGAATTATAATCAAAGGTATTTTATTTAGATGTATAGTATGAAAAGGATTTTGGTTTATCTTTGAATAATCAGACTTAAGTCATACATACCCATGACATATTCTTCATCAATAAAGTGTGTACCAAAGTGCTTATGTGCATTCCACTATAAAAAAATTAGGAGTGTAATAATAAAATGAATCCTTACAAATAATAATGATCTCAGAGGCCATGTGATAAGAAAGAATATTGTTGTGCATATCAATAGTTCCACCAATGTAATCTAGTTATGCTTGTCAAGTGTAAGAAAAAAAGGTTGAGGTTCAAGTACAACCCAAACCTTCATGTATAATATTTGTGTACTATAAGCTTATAGGATAAATCTATAGCTTTGATAGTCATTATTTGGTGTAAGAAAGGGTGTGATGTCAGTATGAGTGAGGCCTAAGTGGGTTAGACCTCATATTTACATATATTTTCAAAGAAATTAGAATCATAAGGTACATGTTACAATTACTCTTGATTAATGTATAATGTGCAAGTAATTTTATCATAACAAGTAAGTGGCATAGTAGAAGAACCAAAAATAGAAAGAGGACCATGGTCAATAAGAGTAGGAGTAATTACAGGAGGTGGAATAGGTTCAAGGGTGTGTATGATATTATGATAAGGAACCATAGCAATGGTAGTAGCCTGTGTAGTGGTAGATTTGACTTGATATTCACCAAGCCCAGTAGTAATATAATGGTTATGAAATAGAGATTCATCAAAGTCCATGGGAGTGAAATATAAAGTACAAAGAGTGTCATCAATAAGCTCAATAGTATCAACAACATCATCATTATAATTGTCAATCTCAACATGGAAGTATTATTTAGAAATATCTAGGAGGTTGGAAATAGATGTGGAAGGTGTAGGGAAGCTGTGTCGAGAAGAGATGAGATCGGTAGTATGACTATGAATGGAAGAAACAATAAGAGGTGGTGATATAGTACTTGTATGTTCCCCAATATCATATGTATCAAAACAATGTGAGGGAATTGACTGAGCTAGGAGAATAACCATCAAGGTGAAATAATTCATATGATAATATTTGAATGGTTCAAGATCAACAACAACAATATGCTCATTTCCGTCAAAGCTAAACTTGACATAAAATTGGACTTTGTATGGTATGGATCCAATTTCAACCAAGGAGGATATTAACTAGCAATGGAGCATCCATGACATAGAAATGAATAATGAGATTTTGGAGTCCTACTCACAAATCTAATTAGATAATATCAATACATGTGTGAGTAGTAGTGTCATAGCCACAGAAAACAAGAATAGATTGTTCAATTGCACTATGAGGAATATTGAGTTGTGATAGTAAGGATAGAGGAAAATATTTAATGTAGAACATTTTCAATAAGTACACGCTTAGTTTGGAAACCTTAGATCCAAGCCATGATAAGGAGATGAGGACAAGTATACAAGCCATGTAATAAAATTACTAATGTGCTTAAAATATTCCATGAGATTAGAAAAGGTGATGGGAGGGTCACCACTATGTATTTGAATAACACACAATGCAGTTTCTTGAGTGTGATGACAATCAAAGGCCTTACACAAGATATCAAAGAGAGAAATCCTAGTAGGGGTATTCTTTAATTTCTCAATGATATTATAATATTTTGATGAATTAGTAGGTTGAGGAAGTGTTGTAATAATAGGATGATGAAGAGAAGTCGGAGTTTTCAATGGTTGTTTATTTTTACGATTGGTTACAAAATTGATGTTGGGGTCTGCTAATGTAGTCATGAAACAAGATGGATACTGAGAAATGACAGGTGTGTATTTGTACATACCCAAAATTATATGTATTGTACTATCGAAAAGAGGTTACGAAAACCCCAATGATGATTCAGATCTCTTCGCAAGGTGTTTGGAATCTAGAAAGCTCACCAAGTACACATTTGCATCCTAAAATGCCTTATCCAATATTTGCATGCTTCATTCTAACCTCTACCCCCTTTTCCTTGTATTTTTGTCTTTAAGTTATAGGACCCACCCTGCCCGAGTGGCGGTCCCGTGGTCCCGCCGCCCGGGATAGGGCAGCAATCCTATAACCATCGCCATGCACAAGGGTGGCGGTCCTATCCACATTTTCTAGAACCTTCCGGCGCACTCAACCACGTGAAAAATCAAGTTGTTGTTACAACTCTCACCGCTTCTTCTTTATTTAGAGTTTACAGCCACTTGGTATTAGTATTGCTCCATTTTTAATGATAAAGCATGAAAATTTGGACTTGCCTTACTAGTGAGTAAGAATGCTATAAATACCAAGCTTGTTTACAAGTAAATGGCCCCTCTCTCTCTGTGTTTTATTATTCAGTGTATTTGGAAGTTCCTCAATAAGTCTCAATAGGTTTAGACTTAGCATAAGTTCTCAGCCTCCTAGTTCAAGGCTCTTCATTTTTTTGGTTTAGAGATCACTTGATCTCTCTAGTTTAATTTTCTTCCATTGTTGTTCTCTAAACAACTAGCTTAGCATAATACAACATCAATTCTAGATTAAGTTCATTTGAAAATCGGTTCTATTTAGAGTTATAGGTTTTGTTTCATCATAGGAAGAATAGGTCCTAGAATTTTAGGTGTGTCTTTTCATATCCCTACAACAATCCTACTAGGAATCGCATAGCCAAGCTTTGTTCTCTTGCACTATCTCTCTCCTACTTGCATTCCATTCGGTTTACCTCCAAGATGTCATTGTTAAAATATCTTCTCTTGTTGCCGGTGTCACATTCTCACCTTTCTGGATTCACAAGAACATGAAGGAATGAAGAAATCACACTGAGGGGACAAGCTATGTTACAACTAGATTTTCCTCTGTTCTGCAAACTCTAGGTTTGAATTGTCAAAGTTGTAGTTACAATATATCAAATAGAGTAGAAATCATTTCATTTCAGTTAAATTTTTCTTTCAATATTGTGGGGAAGCTATGGGGAATGATAGCTTCTAGAAGCTATCATTTTTTCTCACTTCTGAGGTAAGATTGGAGGTCTTTCAATAAAATTAGTTAGATATTTATATTTGTATCAACTCATAAGTGCACAAGCAAATAGCTACATCTAGCTACCTTGCTTGTTTTAGCTTTATTCTTAGATTAGTTACTTGTTATCTAAATTTATTAGATTAGTTTCTCTTTAAAATTATTCAAGTTTATATCTCTGAAAATACAAAAATAAGCATAGTGTAGATTCATTTTCATAATTAGTTTACTTCATTTAGTTAAGTTTGTTTATTTCTTACATGACTATTATGGGACCAAGAGAGCCCAGGGATTACATATTCGAACCAGTGATACCCCAGCCGAATCTCTACATGACATTAGTGGATATAGATCAAGGTCTTAGGATCTACGTCTTCCAAACAACAATAAACCCACTGGGTAATTAGTGAGAAATTAAGAGTGTTAAACATCGAAGATGACAAAGCATACGAGTTCTAATCAAATCAACCCAATTATAGATTACCTTGATAGGATGTCCATATGACCATACAAGAACCCAAATGAGAACAAACATTTGGTTGCAATCCATTAGTTTTACATAGCCAGATGCGGAGACCTTCTCACTGACATAGATACAGGCCTATGCATACAAGTTGCTAGGACACCCGTGAGGTATTCCGAGAAGATCACACAACTCTTGATACTAAACATAGAAGCTGAGAAAGCTTACGACTACTAGATAGTTGGAAGACGGGATTGATTCTTTACATGACCATAAAAGGTCCACAACAACCATGAGTTCATAGTTGTGATCCCCAGGTCCCACAACCCAAAAGCCTGCAAACCAATTGAACATTAACACCAGCCATTACGTACACTAGTATTTAGATCTTGTTATCCCAGTAAAATTGACAAGGGCAATTTTGCAGATAACCATACCAAAATTTCCTTTTGGTCCCTGAAGAGATCTGATAATGTTCAAAATGGCCTAAAACCCCCTTCTAAAAATCAAGTTTTAAGAACTTAGCCATTTTCAGCCTTTTTGAACTGGCACAAGAAATGTTGTGTCGACATCATAAAATGTGTGCCCCTTAGAAAATCCTTTGCGCCCAAGTTAACATGTCAACATCCATGAAGTTGCACCTTTTTGGCGTAAGAAATGAAATGCCAACACCATTAAACATGTGCCTAAAAAGTGCGCTAAGGCGCTGAAAATATCATGTCAACATTTAAAAATGTGCACCTAAGGCGCAGGAAATTTTGTCCGACACTCCAAATGTGTGCATAAGGCACTGAAAGTGTTATGTCAACGCTAACAAACTTGCACCAAGGCACATTTAATCCCGTGTTGACACTCTTAAAACCATGCCAAAGAAAGTTGGTGGGGTAATTAATGCCAAATTTTCTATATATAGGCACTTAACACCTGTCATTTTCACGAATTGAAAATTGTGAAAAGTATTCCTCTGCACTGTCAGCTATCCATGTCATGCCCGCGTGTTGTTTTTCGAGTTTGTGGACCCCAACATCATCCTTCGTCTTTTGTAAACCGGGTAAGTGGATTTTATCACTCTTGTTATTGTTTGTGGTTTTGTTTCTTGGTTATTGTTAGGTTTTAGGGTTGTTATAATCTAAAAGGTTAAATCTAAAATGAATAAACTACCACTCCATAACCATCTGAAACCACCTTATCCCTCCTTCCAGATCTGTAAATCTGAGAAGGCTCGCCTCAAAAAAACCTAAAAAACACGTTCCCGCTTATTATCTTGTTACAAACCTCTCTTTACCATTTGATAAAAACCAAAAAAGAGAAGAAATCATGGAAATTACAAAGAAACCACTAAAAATCTTCGGCGCACTATTTTTACATGTTGCACTCCCCACAGTCACACCTTGGTGCACTACCCCTGCATGTAACATATCCATAACTTGTGCCCAAAGTATAAACACTTAGCAATCTTGTAAGGTTGCAGTGCATCCTGACCAACATCAACATTTGATGTTGTGTCCTCCAAATCCGCGCCAAGCAATTTTCCTTTGACACATCAAATTACTTTGCAACATATTCTGAAATTGTGCCTAGGGCGCACTTAAAAGTCATGCAACACCATCTTTTGTAGCACCCAGCTAAAGTAAATTTTCTAAGGTGCAGGTGCATGATCCTTGACATCAACATGCCATGTTGTGTGTTGCAAAACCATGCCCTATGCCTTTCTCCTTAGCGCTAAAACCTTTTGTGCAACACTCTCCAAAAGTGCACCCTTTATAACCCTTTGGTGCAACTTTTCCTTGTCAACACAGTGCACCTTTTTACATGTTGACATCCCCAAAAGTGTGCCCAACCTTTTTAATCCTCTGCATGAAGACGCTATGAACTTGTGCCCTAAGCCTTATAATTACTCATTCTTCTTTCTGCAAGCTTTCACTATGAATAATATGATGGCTGACATGGCTCTTTTGTGTTAGACCTCCTTGATTCTCCTTGCAGAACAACAACAACCATCCTCGAGCTCACACATGTCTTCATCAAGCAAAAAGCCAACCAATTCTAAAGGAAAAGAAAAGTTGACAGAACAAGAGATGAAGTACAAATATAAAAAATTCAAGATGCCTGACTCATATACAAAGAGTGATCTCGATATCAGAGACTCCAAACTTAGACACATTGATATGGAGGACTTCTGGGTGAGAACCAATCAGAAACTAGTGGCCCCTAGATGAACAAACTAGTGGGCGGTGGGTTCCACTTTGTAGCTGGGCTGTCAGTAAGTGCTATGAACAATGAATTTATCATGTTGTTTGCTCATTGATACAACAAGGACATAAGATGTGTCGAAGATAAAGAGGGAAAAACAATCATCGACCTAATCGCTCGTCACTTTGAAATAACCACAGGCATTCCTCATCATAGCGATCGTCACCATAAGCCTAGAAGACTGCAAGAAGGCATGGGACGAAAATGAGGACAAATGTATGTAAATGATGAATGAGCTATATCTGAAGAAAAAAAAGCCGGTGAGCAGATGGCCTCAGACCATCCACCGCAGTGACTTCAATGAGGAACTAAGTGATACAATCACCTTCCTTAGCAGAGTGTTTGGGCTTCCTGATGCCCATCATTTCCATAAATGGATGTTGAGGTACTTAGAGACCATGAGCAAGAATGTTCCTGATCAGCATTTTGGCTGGGGAGAAATCATCAGCGATACCATCTCCTAAGCAGACTTCAACAGGTCATGACAACTGGGAAGTTCTATATGAATTCCTACGTTGTATACACTGCAACATCGCGAGAGATTTCACAGGCCTAGCTCGGAATGGGGTATGGCCCTAGGTCAAAATATATGAATACTACCCAGAGCTAAGGCTCAAGAATAGCATCCCCCAGTTCTCAAAAATCAACAACACCTTCTTCTATGAGGTGATCTACCTATTGAGGCCAAATATGAGACATGGTTGAACTAGCCCAAGCGTGATCCTTGTCGCAAATAAGTTGGGAGCATTATTCACGTAGTTTCCCACATTCACTTATCTCATGGTGGTGAATTTTGAAGGTGAACCGACAAAGCTAACAAGGTATACAGGGCCTAAGCTGATTCTCTTAGAGTTGTCAAGGAAATTGATCACATCCCATGAGAAGTGCATGAAGAGAAAGAAAGGAGGAACTCCATTCCCCTTACAGTCGGTCGATACACCTGCACCACACTGGCCAAAGCATGGGAAATGTATGCCAAGCTTGAATTGCTGAATCTAAAGCACAACTTCCCAGCCAGGCCTACCTTCGATTGTCGAGGTTGCCTCCTAAAGGCAAAAATTGATCCTATCCACATTCCTGAGATCAAGGAAATCTACATCGACTGACACATGAAATAGATATTAGGCGAAAGGATCACTCCCGGTTGGCTCTGGAAGAGATCAAACACTATGGTGTGGCCATCGTTCCAAAAGGATTCCAAGAGCCTAATCAAGAAATTGATCAAGTTTACCTTAACAGGATGGGGACAATTGGCCGTTTGCAGAGATTGACAGCCAAGGCACCAAGACCATTCAAGAGGGAGTCAAGCACACGTTGCAAACACCAAGCATTGGTGCAAACAGAATGGTCTCACCTACCTCGAGGTAGATTTTACTACTTCTCCATCAGGTAGAGTGCCTCCAATAATGGCCCAGTGCTGAAAGGAAAAGGAAAAGACAAGGAGAAGGGACCAAGAAAATAGGAAGAAACTCTTGAAAGCCCCCTACCGCTTCCGAGAAGCAAGTGGTCGACCTGGTGTCTCTAGGTAAAGATGAAGAGACCATCGAAGTTTCGGCTGACACATCCACTCGGGATGTGGTCACAAAATACAACCACCGAGGCACCACCATTCCTTCTTCCTGCTCCTTCTCCTCCCCCATTGTTGAATCATCTATTCCAATGGATGTTTTCCTTCCTCCCTTCCATCTCCCACCTCTTCCATCTTCTCCTCTCTCACGGATTTGTCACCCAGTGTTCCCTCCATCCCATTACAGATCCCTTCCACCTCCATGTCCTTTTCTTCCCTTGTAGTAACTTCAAGCCCCACAAGTAGTAGTGCATTGGACTCCTTATCAATGCCACCACCAAGTGTCTCAACGTTCTTCCCTATAGCCTCTTCATTTGCTTCCCCTTTCACCCCTATTTCTTCTTCCATTTCCTCTACTCCTTCTCCCATAAGTCCAAGATGGATCTCTAACCATCTGGGTCAACTCAAGAGAAAGGTTCCCATAGCACCCATGGACTTCTCTGTCATTCCGAAGAAGGGACCAAAGAAGTAGAAAGCGATAACTCACTTTTCAAAGAGCACTTTAGGAGAGAGGGTCATGGAGATTGCATATCCTGATCCCACCAAAGAGAAGAAAGATTTGTCTCCTACAAACTTTACAGTGACTCAAGTCATGATGAGAACCTCATCGAGAGCCTCGCAAGGAGAGGCCTTATCTCGTAGTAGACGCCCTCTACAAGAAGCTTCAGAAGCAAAGGAGGAGAAGAGAATACTCAAAGAGCAAAACAAACATCTCCTCCAAGCTTTGCAAAGAATGGGCAACACTCCTCCTATGACTGCCGTTGAACCTATTAAAGTTCTCAGTCATGACAAGATAAATGAATACACCAAGATTTACGAATAAGGTGTGGCAGTGTCCTCCTAGATAGAACGAGTCCTCAGAGATAGTGAGGAAATAATCAAGAAATTCACAAGACTCTACCAGGGTATAGATTAGGCAAATAAGGAGCTACAAGTAGTAGCAGGATCCCTCTCCAAGGAGTTGGAAAATGTCAGATTGCAACATGAAACATTCCAGAAATGGTTGACTACTCATTTGATGACCTATTAAAGGTAAGCGTCATTGATCACCCGCAGGCACACAACAAAGCTCTCGTTGCTTTGGATTACCGGGTTGATCATATGGAGTATATCCTAGAAAGGATAGATAAAATCAAGGATGAATCTCTGGATGCAAAACACAACATGGAGTAGATAGTTACAAAGATGGCTCCAGAGATGCTTAGTGTATCATTCACCTTGAGGCGACAGACAATACATACATCTATCTCTTCTAGGCTATCGCAACCCAAGGTTTAGCACCAGAGGTCACTTTTGACCGAGAATCAATCAATAACCTTCTAGCTTGCCACGATTTCATTGGATTCCTGATTGAGGCATGTGAAGAGTACGCCGGGCTACCTGACAAGCTCAAGACTGAAAAAGAAACTTGCAAATTCATCGATACCACTTCAAGGGTCCTGATCATAATCAACTTTAGACAATGATTAGCAAGTTTATGGAATACCAAGCTCGTGTCGCATCACCTCTCTTGATCAGAAGCAAGACACTCCATTCAAGCAAAGAGATGACGACGAGTAGTTTCTCTTCTTGTGTACACTTTGATCTTTTTGTAAAAATATTTTAAAAGTATGTTGGCATTTATGATGACATCATCTAAGTTACACCATGGGATGTTTCCATCCACAAATTTGCCCAAAGTCAACTTTTGACTTTTTAGATATTTTGTAAATAGTGGTTGGTTTCTTTTTGTCTTCTTTCTCCTTCTTCTTCTATAAATACTAGAATACTTGTTGTATTCCATGTGGACATTTTTGTATGAAAAAGAGGTGAAGAGAGAAAGACTTTGTGCCTTCTTGTAACAGAAGAGATATTAATATATATGTTCGAGACTTTGTGTTCAATATATGTGTTATTTGCATCAGATCTTTCTTAAGTTAGATCTATGTTTCTATTTTGTTGGATTCATTCTTATTATCATCATATGTTCATCAGTATTGCTTTGTTTGTTTATGCAAGTAAGTTTGGCTCTGTTTACTACTAGCCCAAAGCATAAACCCTCTGACCTTTCTGTCTTGGAATTCTTTTCTTTTCTCCCTTCAGATCTACCTTCCTCCATTCCTTCCCTCTTACATTTTTGTTTGTAGTTGGAAATACCTCTATTGGGATGAGATCCCAAACCCCTGAAGTTAGAATAGTGTAGATTTGCACAGATTCCTGCTTGATAGAATAGCAATAAACCAGTTTCGCTTTGTTGTCTCAAAGAGGGGCTATGCCCTACACACTATTGGCCTGTTTCCCCATGACCTGTCTAACCAATAGATTTTCAAACCAACAGATCCTCACCACTCTTGCTGGATATCATCGCACAACTTTCTGTGTTGAACGTAGAAACCGAACGAGCCAATATTTTTGGGTCGGACCAAAAACCATCCATAGTTTCCTGTAAATCCACTACACTTCTCACTATCACTTTCATGACCCTATTTGGAAATATGTATGAAGCACCTACAGGTCACTTTCCATGAGTCCAACAACCAACAGATAGGATCTCGGTAGAATTTGACATCGATTGGAGCCTCTGAATAGTTATAGTTAAAAACCGATCTATAACACCAGTTCAAGTTAGAAGAGCCTTCCTCGCTTTAGATTCCCAAATCCTATTATTGCGTATCAAGGATATAGGATTACCCAACTAATCTTCCCATATCTGCATATATTTTATTTCACCGGCTATCTCGGTATGACCTCGGGAGGTCAGGTACAGAGAAAGGTTGCTTGATGATTCTCATGCTCACCTGTCACTTTTCTATCGTACAAAATTGGTGAACGCGACGTGAAAGGAATAGCTAATCCTTTTTCATTTCCATTTCTATCATCCACCTTCACTCTTTCCCATTATTATACGGGTATTTATATACCCCCAAATATGTTGGGATACGACACATACGACAGACCTCTCTCAGGTCTCGAAGTATATTATGGTCAAACAAGTAGACAACAATCACCCTCACTTTCTGTGTGGGCTGATAATTACTCAAGCAACTACTTGTCATCACAAACTCCTCCTCAAAGAACTAGCTCTAGTTCTTCATTCTCGAATTGAGGAGTTGGACCAACTCACACAAACACAACAACCGAGCCCTCAGGCTCTAACAATATGACATTTACTGGAGAATCCATTTCATCTCCTTAGTTTTTGTCTAGACCACAAATCAGTAGGAAGTCAGATCCACTCCCATTCTTGGATGAGGAGTACTTAGCATGCTACACTAGAAGTGAACAACACTTCCAAAACATGTATCCACCTATAGGAAGTCTACAAACACAACCCGACACCCTGCTCCAAGAAAACACCCCCATGAAAAATACTCTTGGTGAAGCTTGGCAGAGTAATGACCAATTCATAGCAGGGTACCATACCCCTCGGAAACCTCAAGGGGTGCCACAACAGCCACCATGTCAGAACATTGTATCATCACCAATTGAAGTCATCTCAGCTTTAGTTGAAAGGGTTAGAGGGCTAGAACTTTCTCAAGAAAATCAAGCTTCACACTCGGGCAAGCAGGAACTCCCAACCCTCCGCATCATCCTAGCCAGGTTGACCTCCTTACAGGAACAGGAACGTTAGGCATGCCTCCTCAACAATCGTATAGCTATCCACAAAGAAACACCAACTAGAACCACATTTTCAAATGTTGCTCCAATTGAAAATATGATACCTCCTAGTTTAGTACCAAACAATCCATATCAGAGCAATGCTCCTCCCTACTTAAACATTTATTCAAAATCACCACAAGGAGATATGTTCTCTTCTCCCGGATGTTCGCTCAACCACAGGGGTTTCCTTATACCCTTATAAATACATATGCTATGCCATATCAATAACCCATTCCACCTCCACTCCCTCAATAGGCACCATCTATGGTTGAAACCTATGCGGTAGGGACTTACTCAGAATATTTAAAAGAGCCTTTAGATTTCACCGTATACGAAGTGTCATGCTTCCAAGACTTCTTCCTGATTTTCCTAAATTCAAGGGGGAGATTTAAATGCACATATCAAGGCCTATGCCATGACCATTCGAGAACTACTCCCTTGGGATGCGGTTGTTGCTAAAATATTCCCTAAAACCTTAGAAGGCATTGCCCTTGATTGGTATTATAGAATACCTGAAGCCTCGATACACTCGTTCAAACAACTTGTGTCAAAATTCATCAAATCTTTCGACATGAACAAGCTGTTAAGAATGGGCATCAGGGAATTCTTACACATTAAACAAGAGCATAATGAATCTACTACCCATTTCATTCAAAGATGGCGTACAGTTCTCTACTCTTCAGCAAGTGCTCCAAACATGGATCAGATGGAACTATGCGATTTATTCCTTCATTCTCTCAGCAAAGAGATAAAGGAAGAAGTCCAGAAGTTCCCGCTAAGGACTTATGATGAAGTACTTGAGAGTGCTCTCTGAATAGATCAAGCGGCAATAGACAGTGGTCGTAAGACTTATGGAATGAACGGAGATTAATTACTCCCAATCAAAACACTATGACTTATCCCAACACGGAAATACCAATCAAGGACCCAAAATCCTTAACAAAAACGTGGGGTTACAATAGATGGAGTCACTGATCAAGCCAAAATACCAAATGTTGTGAACACCCCGGCACCTGCTAACAATCAACACAATAACAACTTTAGTCCAGCAATCAATGCGGTGGATTTTAATCATCCACCACAACCACAATAACAACAACAACAAATCCAATCACAAGGCCCTGCCCGAGGCCCAGATGGATATCAAAACCAAAACCAAAGGCGAAACCTCAAAATTACAATTATAACAATCAACAGCCCAATCGAAACTTTGGGCCACAACAAGATTTAAACCAACGACCATAGAATTATAATCCCAATTTATACTGCGGCTTCCATAAAATCTGAGGTCATGATACTAGAACTTGCCGTGATTACAATAAATTCTTGGAACATTTACCAGAAGATCAAAGACAACTCTTTGTAGATATGTTTTTGGAAAATTCTATACCAACCACATCAAATACCTACCAGGATCGGTTTCTCCTCAAAATGCACCTCTCAAGATTTTCAATGATCCTCTCCCGAATCATTCTAGCAACAATGGGTTAGATCCAAGTGGAACAAACAAAGGTGTCATAATGGGGAACAACAACCATGAAGCTTCAACTTCATCAAATCCAATGGTCGCACCCCAATTAGGAACTCGACCACAAGCCAAGATAGTTGGATTAGTAGAATTAGACACCGAGTTGCAAATAGAAACTATAACAAGAACACGGGACTAATCCTCTCAACTAGTCCCAACCTATTCACTAATACCAAACAACACTCAAAAGAACCTCCAATAAAACCAGTAGGTGCCTATGATTTGATTAATGACTTAACAAAGACCTTCTCTCACATTTCCTTTTTGGATTTGTTGAAGAACTCTCCCACTCATAGAGTTTCTCTCTTAGAAGCATTAGGTCTCGGTCATCTCATCAACATCACCCTCCCCCTGAAACGTAAGTAAACCATATAGAATTTGATGTCTACCCTCCGGGGCAGCCAGATAGGGATACCGAGTTTATATTCGACATAAGTAAAATGCCAACAGATGTTGAAATCTCACGTAGAGGTGATCCACCCTTACATTTGCAGGTCTGGGTTTATAACAACTACATCAAGCATGTAATGATTGATGATGGGGCAGCAGTTAACATAGTCCCCTTCACTTTTCTTCAAAATCTAGGATATGGAGAAATGAACTGTTCTTTGACACGAAACATGCTAAGGGGCTATGATAGCCTCAAGGCAACTTCAATCGAGACTATAGTGCTACCAGTCACTTTAGGACCCAAAACAATCCTCACCGAATTTTATATTATAGATCGGAAACCAACTATAATATGATTCTCGGTCGCCCTTGGATACATCGCATGAAGGCAATCCCTTCCACGTTATTTCAAGAAGTAAGGTTTCTACACCTAGGAAAGGTCTTTGTAGCACAAGGTGACCCAAAACCTTTCGACATACACCTAGTAGATTTAAAGAAAATACCAAGCATCCATTCTAAATGTGAGCTCCTAATAAATCAGCTCAATAAACTAGTCAATACAAACCTAGAAGCAAAGTTGGTACCTACGACAGAACTAGAAGTCACAAACTTAATCAAAGGCATCCTAACAATCAAAGATGAGTCCATCACTATAGAAATAGTTTTGCTAGGAACCACTACAAAAATTATTGAATTACTTGGAGAAAGATCTACCTATTCTCCTGCCATTTGATTCTATGGGTATAGGACATACCCTAGGAATTGGTTCCATACCTGCAGACGAAGTTTGTATGGTGGAAGTAATTGAGATGAGGGAATTAGAGAATAAGGGTGTCCCAACTTCCATTTTTCCAAATTATTATTGGACTCTCCACTTTGATGGGGAAAAATGTCGTTTTGGTGTTGGGGTAGGTGTGATCCTTACTTCACCCAAGGGAAAGGTTCTACCTTTCGCTTTCAAATTAAACTTTGAGTGCACAAACAACGGGGCTAAATATGAAGCCCTCCTTCTTGGCCTTATCATTTCCAAAAGGATGGACATTAGTAATATCAAAGTACTCGAGACTCACAACTAGTTGCAAACCAACTATCAGAGGTATATGAGACTAGGGTTGAACACCTGCAACTTTATAAAATGGCAGTACTAAAATTAATGAAGGGATTTCATATCAATTGAAGTAATCCCGTGAGAACAAAACCTTCTTGCTGATTTTGTAGCAACTTCAGCTCCCGATTCACTCCAAGCAATGAATTGGAAAATACTAATTTCATGGTATCAATACGTGTTGAACCTTTGGTCCATAAAATACCAATAATCCCGATATCAACACATGTGGAAGTTGAGAATAAGTCTACTTTAGATCACTCTGATAGTGATAAGGCGACCCTTGAATATCTAAACGCCTTTGCAGAGCTGCATCTCACTCATTCCATAGTTGATTTCTCTCTAATCCCATGCTCCTCTTCCTATTTTGGAAATCCCATGATAGAATCTCCCCCACAAGAGAATCTCAAAATCTACGAGGTGGAGAATGAAGGGAGTTTGGAATTACCCCCAGCCCCTCCCGAGTTTGAGGAGGGCAACGCCTCCTTAATCGAAGGAACCATAGACATAAATATCGGAACAGAGGAAGAACCAAATATTTTGAAGTTGGGATCCTCTTTAACTCTAGAGGAGATAGAAATACATACTCAGATCCTCAAAGAACATCAAAAGGATTTTGCATTTAGTTACAAAGAAATGACGGGAATTGCACCACATATTGTGGTACACAATCTTGTCACCAAACTAGATGCAAAGCCAATCAAGCAAAAGTCAAGACCAATGAAGCCAAAAGTGGCTCTTATGGTAAAAGAAGAAGTGATGAAACTCCTCCAAGTGGGGTTCATCAAACCAGTTGACTATTCTCAATGGGTATCTAATATCGTCCCCATTCTCAAAAAGAATGGGAAGATACGCATTTGCATAGACTTTCAAGACATTAACAAATCCTGTCCCAAAGATGACTTCCCTTTACCATCCATCGATGTTATTATTGATGCAACAACTGGATTTGAGTTGTTTTCCCTCATGGATGGGTTCTCAGGGTATAATCAGATTAAAATATCCGAGGAAGATCAAGCTAAGACCATGTTTATAACTCCCTGGGAACCTATTGTTATGTTGTCATGTCGTTCGGTCTTAAGAATGCTAGCGCTACATACCAATGGGAAATGACATATGTATTCCATGATCTTATTCATAAGATTGTGGAATCCTATGTGGATGAATTGTTGGCCAAGGCCAAAAAGTGTTGTGATCACCCATAAGTGCTCCATATCATTCTCTCACGATTGATCAAATATGGCATCACATTGAATCTAGAGAAATGTGTATTCGGTGTAACAGAGGCAAGCTTCTAGGTTACATTATATCGTCACGAGGGATTGATGTCAATTTGGCTAAAATTTAGGTTGTTCTTGAAATGATTCCACCATCAAACAAGTCTGGTATCAGATCATTTCTTGGGAAACTCGGTGTAATTTGAAGGTTCATCCCAGACTTAAGTTTTGTTGTCCATCCAATCAACAACCTATTAAAGAAAGATTATAGCATTGATTGGACCGATGAATGCAACGAGGCCTTTGAGGTAGTTAAATGCTTCTTTTTGTCTCCACCCACGCTAATGCCTCCTAGACCAGATCATACTTTGATATTGTATTCACGAGCTACTGATGTCTCACTAGCCTGCATGGTGGCTCAAGAAGATGTTGATAAATGAGAACGTGTAGTCTACTTCATTAGTCGGACGTTGCTCAACTATGAGACACGTTACACACAGGTAGAAAGGGAATGCCTCGCCATAGTCTTTGCGATAAAACACTTAAGACATTACATGCTAAATCAAGAAACAAGGGTGATCACCAAGATAGATCACTTACGGACATTCCTCACGCAAGGGTCTTTGTCTAAAAAGGTTGGACACTTCATAACCTTAATGGGTGAATTTGAGCTAACATTTTTAAACCCAAAATCCATTAAGGGACAAATCATTACAGACTGGTTGGCTGACAATCCATTGAATGGAGGTGATTTGGTGGATCTAGATTTCCCAATGAGTTTGTATATTTTATCAAACCAGGCCTCCTATCTTTGCATGTCCTTGGTACACATACATAATCAATTTCATCATGGACCACACATACCCAAAAGGGGCCACATCCCAACAAATAAGGTGGTTACGCATTATCGTTGCTAAATACATCATCTTAAAACAAGTGCTCTATCGCAAAGCCTTTGACGGGATGTTGTTAAGATGTGTTGACACGGAAGAATCCATAAGGATTCTTTATGAATCCCATAGCGGGGTATGTGGAGGCCACTTTGGTGGCCATGCCACTGCTCGTAAGATACATCGATGGGCTATTTCTGGCCCACCCTAGAACATGATGCAATAGAGTTTGTGCGCAAATGCCATAAATGCCAAGAATTCTCCCACGAGATTCACATGTCGGCACAGGCTCTGCAACCAATCGCAACTCCTTGGCCTTTTTCCATGTGGGTCCTGGACTTGATAGGGAAATTCTCTCCCTCATCAACAGATTGCCATAACTTCATAATCATGGCCACAAAATACTTTACAAAATGGGTAGAGGTCATGCCTCTCACCACCGTACCAGGTTCCGTAATTGCTAAGTTTATTCTAAATCAAATCATTTGTAGGTACGGTGTCCCACAAGTCATTATCTTAGATAATGGAACGTCCTTCAAGAATGATGAAGTCCATGAACTATGTAGTAAATTCAAGATAAACCATCACATGGCTTCTCTTTATTACCCCCAAGCCAATGGACAAGCTGAGGCCACAAATAAAACGTTAAAAACCATTCTCCTCAAAATAGTTAAGGAGAACAAACGGAATTAGAATTTAAAGCTATACCCAGCCTTGTGGGCCTATCAAACATCAATAAGAACACCTGTTATCCAAAATCCCCCAGGTAATTTTGATAACATGCATTAGAATATTCAAGCCCCTAGCCTGCAAATAGGTTGATTCAGGGGCAAAAATCATGTTTATAGGGTCCCCTCGAATTTTTCTAACTCCTCTTGTCCTAGAAGAAAAGAGTAAAGCGCTGAGATAATGTGAAAAAGGTTACGTAAAATAGGCTTGGGCCATGGAAAATCGTGAAAATTGGCTAAGTTCTACTCCAAGTTGCCTTTGGGACAGTTGGGACATCAAGGTGCGGATCGGCCGAAAAGCCTCCAGGCGGCCCAAACAGCTTGGTACATTCAGACCGTGAGTATGCGAACCACCCGAGATCGGCCGAACATGAAAAATTTTGCACCAAATGTTCGGGACATTTGGGCCATAAAGACGTTAGCCAAGGAGCCGAAAGCCAATCAAAAGACGCCATGTGTCATCGGCAGATAAGGGACAAGGAAGCCCATTTCGGGTGGATCGGAAGTTTCGTCCCAAACAAAGACTGGACATTCGGGACAAAAAGACGCGAAGGGTGTGAAAGAACCATACCAAGGCCCCGAGAACCAATCGAATCGCGACACGTGTCGCAGGGGAAAGAGTCCAAAAGTCAAAGGGCAAGTTTTGAAGGGTCAACCCGAGCCAATCAGAAGAGGACACGTGTCCAAGTTTAAGGGGCCCACAAGGAAATTTCAAAAGAAAGCCCGCCGAAAGGTGAAGGAGAGAGAATTGCTTGACCAATCAGCGCTTGACACGTGTCATCCAGGTGGCAGAGCGCGGGAAAGATTTCAAAACACGTTTTCGCCTGTTTTGTGCCCTAAATCTTCAGATCGCCATAACTTTCGATCCAGAGCTCAGATTTGCATGTTCTTTATATCAACGGAAAGCTTATGAAATTATCTACACGATTCTAGGATTAATCTTGCATTTTGGTTCAGTTTGGAGAGAGAAAATCAAGAAACACCTCTGACGCGTGATAATGGCCAGAAGCGACGTTTCAACAACCAGTTTTAATGCACATGGGTCGCATTCTTCTTCAGCATGGCCAGAAGTGATGTCTCAACCACCGTTTTTAATGAAGAATGCGTTTTGGTCAATGGTTGGGCTGCTTGCATGTTTTCCTATGTTTTCTCTCTCCTGGGCTCGACCCATGCATTGTATAAAGCCAGATTTGGCTCATTTTAAAAAAAGATGACAGGGGTTCATCTTTTCTGCTCTGCCCTCCCTTCTTTTCTTCTCTAGGGTTGAAAATGGAGTTCGAACCTCCTCCCTTGCTCTGTAATGGCATTTTTGCCCTTTTACTATTGAAATGATGTTTTGTGCAAACTTCTGGAGCAACAAAACGTGTTTTGTGATGCATCTGTCCATCCTTGCTCATTTTTGCTTGTTCTCTTCTTGCCTCTCTTCATTGCGTGTTCATGGAGTTTTGGGGATTTGTGCATGTTTGAATGTTCATTGCAGGTTTGGAGCTGTGTTCCATGGAGTTTTGGGACATTTTCTATGTGAAATCTATCCTAAGCCTATAGAGAGTTTAGCATGAGATTCTTTCTCATTTTATCCCACACTAGAAATCCTTGATGAGGCTAGATTAAACACACCAACAGAGAAAATCTGGCACAAAGCCTAGCCTCTGCATCTCATTACAAGGGATCTTAGGAGAATGTCTCTCAATTAGAAATCCTTGATGAGGCTAATATAACAAAGAAAAATCCTACGCTAACCAAATCTATGAACGAGAAATATATGAGGTTGATCTCATTCTAAGACTAGATAGCGGATTGATAAGAAAACCGGCGAAGGAAGGAAATTCCGGCCTAAGTGGCTAGGCCCATATCGAGTCATGAAGGACTACAGAAATGAATCATATCTCTTATGCACACTAGAAGGTGAGGAATTTAATGAAACTATCAATTCCTTACATCTTAAACAGTTTTATGCATAAGTGATCAGCATCACCATTCATATACTATGTTAACCTGCATTGCATTAGTCATTTAGTTAATTCATTTTGTTCACTCATTTTGTAAATTTTGTAGTCAAGGAACTTATTCTTAAGCAATTTATTACAAGCTTCTGAAAATATTGGCAAAAGTATTCAAATCATATCTCTTCAATTTTCATGATATCATCAAATGATTTCGAAATCATCTCATCAATTCGATAGACAAAATCTTGACAAAAACCATACCAAGGCCTGCATACTTGGTCATACTCATTTTCTTCTACTAGGTTAAGATGTTCTTACCTACGGTCTGTTCTAGAAGCTTCTTAGTGTCACATCTATCCCTCTTATGTCTCTTTGAAATAAGGATACTCCAAATTACAGATCACAAATGTCAAAGTCAAATTGAATCCAAAATACTAAACATACAAAAAATTTTATTTTACACACTTCTTTTCCCTACCAACCTTCGGTGATGAGCCCACATCTCTTACTAGTGGTGTGAGGTTGGGAAAGGAAGGAATTTCCCTTACTCACCTATGTCCTGCCTTCGGTGATAAGCTCATACTTCAAACTAGTAGCATGGGGCAAGGCATAGGGGGTCCATTCACATGAATTAATGAATCTTAGTATGTTAAAATTCAAATACAAGTGTATTGTGAAAGGTGAAATATAGCATCCAAGTTCTAAAGAGATCAAATCCTTAAAACTATGATTTTGTCAACCAAGTTGCCATTTATGGATCTAAGTCTAGATAAACTGAAAAGTAAGTTACATTTTGAACTATGTAGCAAGTTTGAGTAAGGTAAGTGCGTAGGTATAAAATTTTGTTTCTGTGAATACTTTTTCTTTCTCTCATCATTTCCATTCAACCAAATTCATACAATTTGCGCCCTTTCTAGTTCTTGGTGTTGAGCCCTCACATCTTACTAGTTGCGTGGAGTTAGGAATGGGGCAAGTTCATCTCATTATCACTACATTTTCATCACGTTTTTCCAAAACAAGAAGAACTAACAAATATTTCCCAAAGAAGCCAAAATTCCAGTACTACAATGTGTTTGTACCATCTCATATCAGCATTATAAAAACAAACAAAAAGAGAAACATTTTGTTCAACATTTGTTATCACTAGTCATCCATTCCATACATTTTGAAAAGCATATAAAAATAGAGATTCTAAAGCATCTACTATACACATGAGAAATGAACCACAAAAAAATCTAGATACAAGGAAGATCTAAATCCAAAAAGAGCTATATATATATATATATATATATATATATATATATATATATATATATATGCCATCATGCATATGCCATGCTAGCACTAGGCATGGTCAAAATGCTCAATGAGCCTAAAAAGTACAAAAACAACTCATATAATCATCTAACAAAATCACTACAAAAAGACCAAATGGCCTCTCAATCCCTGTGGGATCCCTCGAGAGATGCACAACCACGTCTAGGACTCCTGCTATGGTGGCACTCTGAATGTACTAAATGATGGGAGTGCTCATGATCATGGCCACTGGCTATGGTCTCACTATGTGAGAATGGCTCCGCCTCATCAGTGCACTCATTAGTCCTATATCCAGCCAACTCAGTACGAAGGGAGGACACTAACTTTTCCACCTTCTAGATAGGGGTAAACACATCAGTATGTCTGCTAGCTATTGAAGGCTCTCCCACGTCCTCAGTAAGCTCAGCTCGAGTACTCTCTGAGGAGAAACAGGTGTCCGCACACACTTGGTGAATCAAATCCCACCATCCATCAGCAGTCACTGCAAATAAAAAGAGAAATAACAAGTTAGAAAATTACCAAAAATGAAATCAAAAAAGCAAAACAAACAAAAAAGAATTATTAACTAACATCTCTAACTAACAGAGTCGAGAGAAGAGTAGTAACTCACTTGGATCTCCTGGCATCCATGTGGGGTCTCTAGGATCTGTGCCTACCACCACACTTCTGCTGCTACCGTGGAGCCTCCCAAAATCTAGAACAAAATGACGTCATCCCACCAAACTCATCATCTCCTGCTCTGGAGCCTGGTGAAAATCTCTCATAAGACCAAGGTCTCCGCCAAAGACTCACCTCTTCCCTCTCGCCTCAAATATTCTAAGTGTCATGCCACTCATAATCACTATCATCCTCCTCACTCGTTCCATTGGCCCCACCTCTAATCCCCTCTCCCATCGTCTCCTCCTCAGTCTCCTCTCTGTGAACTCCTCAAAGTCTAATTCCACATCAATTGGCTCATCTCCCTCTCCACTATGGGCAGGAGCATCCCCATCAGAAGTAAGGGTGCTCGAGGAGCACTAGTTGCCCCTTGAGCATGAACCACCCACGTAACTGCAATGGGAATTCTAGGAGTAACCTTGGTCCAACCTCGGCCTCCTCTAGGACCGCCCCTGCCTCACGAACAGACCTATATATTTGCCCCGCTGGGAGGAAGCATATCAACGTAAGGGAGGCCAAACTGCTGAGGTACTCTATCAAATGGGTGGGTCTCCAACCTCCCTATCATGTCTACCAGCTGACCTATAGTAGAGCAGGCAATCAATTTATGTGTCTCCTCTCCCCATAGTCCTATCATGGCCTGATAAGGAGTGGCCTCCATGTTTGTAATAGTCAGTGAAGCCACTGGTTGGTGTGGCATCCTGAGTATAGTCATCCCTGTCCACCTCACTGCCCTGACAGCCCCCAGGATCCTCTACTAGTATACCCCTTCCCATAGGGAATGATGTGCTCATACACCCAACTCATAACTAGAGTAGGGTGACTCAATGATTGCCCTGTAATCTGACCACCCTGTATAAGTCATGGTAGGTGGTCCCAAGAATGTCTACTCCCCAAGCATAAATACAACCATGAGCCTCAATCTGTGTAATCACGGGAGACCAGTAGTATAGTAGAGTATCCCCTCCCTTATCCCCAATCAACCATGAGGCTAGGATACCCATAATGGCCTTACGGATGGTGGGGATAGGAGCAACAACAATAGAACGGACCTTCATCCCCTTCTTCAACCAAAGGAGGCAACAACATCTCCCATATATGTAGCCCACTTAACCATCTGGGACTTGGATCCTGTTGTCTTAAGAGACAACTACCTCCCAAGAATCGGAACCCCAAGTATGCAATAAACATCCTCCAGGGTGATAGTCCACTCACCCCTAACACCTGAAACTAGAAGGTATTTCGGTCTGCATCCCAATACGAGAATAAGTCACACAATATGTGACTGGTAGGAGCAACATGAGGAACCTGTGAAATTCTCAAAATACCGGCCCTCTGTAGAGTGTCTCGCTCTATCTGGGTCAATAATTCCAACACTGTTGGGAGCCAATCACACTCCCTCTCTCTGCTCCACCGTATATACTCCTCCTTCTGCATCCACCCAAAATAGAGAAAAAGAGAAAGTTAGTAACATAATCCAACTGGAAAGCTCATCAAAAACATAGAAAAATGTCAAAAATGCAAAAACAATCAAATTATACACCTTTTTTACTTTCTATTCAGAACCGCCACCACCTCTGCGGCGGTGGTTCCATGATCGACCTTCTAAGGTGGTAATCATGTGACTACCACCCTCATAGGGCGGCAGTCCAATGACCGCCGCTCTATGCAGGGCGATGGTCTTGTCCCGAATCGATGAGCGCCCCTAAAGCCCTAAAAACACTTTAAAAAACAAAAATACATCTTTTTTACCAAATAAAAACCTATCCTATGGGTGCCCCCCCTAGAGACTCATTTAACACTAACATTTTCAAAAATGATCCATTCAAGACAAAGATTTCAACATTTCTATATTTTTGGTTCAAAAACGATAAATTGAGAAAAACCAACTTGAGACTTCACGGGTCGATCTCGTGCTCTCGGAGGCATGATCATGATCTCGCAATGAACGTTTTGACTATTCTCCCATCAAAAATGGTTATCATGGGTCCCAGAGCTCAAAAATCACCAAATCGATACGCGCAAATGAATAGTAAAATGAGCTCGTTATATATATATATATATATATATATATATATATATATATATATATATATATATATAGTATTCTAATCTTGTTTTTAGTGTTATTACGTAGAGTTAGAGTGCCAACGGAGGTAAATTTTTATCCCCACGTGCAAATGGTGAGTCCTCATTTCATTTTAATTTAGTATTTATTTCTCGATTTATTTTATCTATCTACACTTGTGTCCCCTTTTCGTTTTGCAGATAGCGGGAATTTGGATGGCGACATTACAACACACGGGCATGTCAGGTATAGCTTATAACTCCCCATTTCGGGACCACCATACTCGGACCCACCGTTTTACACCTCTTCATGGCTAAAATGCTTCTCCGAGGGGGTAATATGTACGTACCCAAAATAATATGTATTATACTGTCGGAAAGAGGTTACGAAAACGCCAATGATGATTCAGATCTCTTCGCAGGGTGTTTGGAATCCAGAAATCTCACCAAGTACACATTTGCATCCTAAAATGCCTTATCCAATCTTTGCATGCTTCATTCTAACCTCTGCCCCCTTTTCCTTGCATTTTTGTCTTTAAGTTACAAGACCGCAACCCTTCCTGGGCGGCGGTCCTGTCCACATTTTCCAAAACCTTCCAGCGCACTCAACCACGTGAAAAATCAAGTTGCACTTGCAACTCTCAGCCACTTCTCTTTGTTTAGAGTTTCCAGCCACTTGGTAATAGTAGTGCTCCATTTTTAATGATAAAGCATGGAAATTTGGACTTGCCTTCTAGTGAGTAAGAATGCTATAAATATTGAGCTTATTTACAAGCAAATGGCCCCTCTCTCTCTATGTTTTATTATTCAATGTATTTGGAAGTTCCTTAATAAGTCTCAACAGGTTTAGACTTAGCATAAGTTCTCAGCCTCTCAGTTCAAGGCTCTTCATTTTTGGTTTAGAGATCACTTGATCTCTCTAGTTTAATTTTCTTCCATTGTTGTTCTCCAAACAACTAGCTTAGCATAATACAACATCAATTCTAGATTAAGTTCATTTGAAACTCGGTTTTGTTTAGAGTTATAGGTTTTGTTTCATCACAGGAATAATAGGTCCTAGAATTTTAGTTGTCTTTCCATATCCCTGCAACAATCCTGGTCGGAATTACATAGCCAAGCTTTGTTCTCTTGCCTTATCTCTCTCCTACTTGCATTCCATTCGGTTTACCTCCAAGTTTCCACTTTGTTCAAATATCTTCTCCTATTGCCACTGTCACATTCTCACCTTTCTGGATTCACAAGAACATGAAGGAACAAAGAAATCACACTGAGGGGACAAACTATGTTACAACTAGATTTGCCTCTGTTCTGCAAACTCCAGGTTTGAATTGTCAAAGTTGTAGTTATGATATATCAAATAGAGTATCAAATCATTTCATTTTAGTTAAAGTTTTCTTTTAATATTGCCAGGGAAGATGTGGGGAATGATAGCTTCTAAGAAGCTATGATTTGTTTCTCACTTATGAGGTAAGATTGGAGTTCTTTCAATCAAATTAGTTATATATTTATATTTGTATCAACTCACAAGTGCACAAGCAAATAGCTATATCTGGCTACCTTGCTTGTTTTAGCTTTATTCTTAGATTAGTTACTTGTTATATGAATTTATTAGATTAGTTTCTCTTTAAAATCATTCAATTTTATATCTCTGAAAATACAAAAATAGGCATAGCATAGATTCATTTTCATAATTAGTTTACTTCATTTAGTTAAGTTTGTTTATTTCTTGCATGACTATTATGGGACCAAGAGAGCCCAGGGATTACATATTCGAACTAGTGATACCCCAGCCGAATCTCTACATGACATTAGTGGATATAGATCAAGGTCTTAGGATCCACATCTTCTAAACAACAACAAACCCGCAGGCAATTAGTGAGCAATTAAGAGTGTTAAACATCGAAGATGACAAAGCATACGAGTTCTAGTCAAATCAACCCAACTATAGATTGCCTTGATAGGATGTCCATATGACCATACAAGAACCCGAACGAGAACAAACATTTGGTTGTGATCCATTAGTTCCGTAGCCAGACGCAGGAGACCTTCTCACTGACATAGATACAGGCCTACGCATACAAGTTACTAGGACACCCGTGAGGTATTCCGAGAAGATCGCACAACTCCTGATACTAAACATAGAAGCTAAGAAAGCTTACAACTACTGGATAGTCGGAAGACGGGATTGATTCTTTACATGACCAAAAAGGTCCACAATAACCACGAGTTCACGGTTGTGATCCCCAGGTCCCACAACCCAATGGGCCTGCAAACCAATTAAGCATTGACACTAGGTTTACGTACACTAGTATTTAGATCCTCACCACTCCCACCGGATATCATCACACAACTTTTTGTGTTGAACATAGAAACCAAATGAGCCAATATTTTCTGGGTCAGACTAGAAAACCATCCATAGTTTCCTGTAAATCCACTACACTTCTCACTATCACTTTCATGACCCTGTTTGGAAATATATACGAAGCACCTACAAGTCACTTTCCACGAGTCCAACAACCAACAGATAGGATCTCGATAGAATTCGACATTGATTGGAGCCTCCGAACAATTATAGTGTTAAACCAATCCATAACACCAGTTCATGTTATAAGATCCTTCCTTGCTTTAGATTAGCAGATCTCGTTATTACGTATCGAGGATATAGGATTACCCAACTAATCTACCCATATCTTCATATATTTCATTTCACCAAATGTCTCGACAGGACCTCGGGAGGTTGAGTACAGAGAAAGGTTACTTGATGATTCTCATGCTCACCTATCACTTTTCTATCGTACAGTATTCATCTTGGATAGTTTCTTGGGAATAGACACATGTAGGAATGAAAGAAGAAGAATTAGCCATAACCTTATAAGAGGAAGAAGAGAGAGAAGGGATCTGATGCATTGTCAAGTTTCAAGTTCACCAGATAATTTAACAAATATTAAATCTTAATCATTGGACCGGGATGAAACAAATATGGAAATAACATGAAATATCTATTATGTAAGAAACAAACAAGTCTAAGCAATATTGAGATAAGAGTGATTTAGCTTATATTCAAATATATGGACTGATTATGGGCTGGAAACTAGGTATAATAGAATATATCTAGATTGCGTAGGCTTCTTCTAGAAAACTAGAATGTGAATTTCCTTCAAACAGAACCACATAGACAAGAAAAAGACTGTCTGGGTACTAGTAGCTTAATTGGGTGACAGTGTCCTAGTAACAACTCTAGATATAATCTTCTTAGAGTTTGCAATTTCCTTCTTCCTTTCACTCTTTGTCACATCCACATTACTATAAGGTTGGTGTTTCACACATGAACCTAGAAAATAAACCCTAGATACCTACACAAGGCTCAAACAAACATTAGATGAAACAAATAATGCATATGATTGAGGAAGAATGACCTCATTGGTCACCCCATTATGATTTTCACCAGTGTTGGACTAAATTTAAGATTCTATGTAGTTTGTGTTGTGTGTGTGTGCGTGTGCATGTGCGTGTGTGTGTGTGTGATTAAATCATGTACCATGAAGCTAGATTTCCCTTGTTCTAGTCATACCAAGATAGTAAGAAACAACTATTTCCCCCTAAGATGAATACATGTGAGATGGAATTTAGAAATAACCCCTCTTATAAAGTGAATATGTAGTGCCCACATTTTTATAGCCTTAGTTATATGTTGACTTCTTTATTCATAGACATGATTTGACAGGGATTTGATATATTTTGGACATTATGTTATGATATTTGACCTTCTTGGACATGTATGGTGATTTGGGCACGTAGCACCAATTTGACTTGATTAGTATGTTGACACCTTTTCATTTGATGTTGTAGATAATAACTTATTGTGATGTTGTTTAGACCTAATTAATGTATGTTGGATACTTAGTTTAGTCACATGTCTTGATTATATGGATGTATGTCATTTATATTTATCTCTATGGCTAACTCATGGTAAATTGTGTGTAATGGTGCATGTTTTCGCATTTACGATTCCATGATGATGTTATGATATCATATATTTCATTGATTTCTTATTGAGTAGTTGATTTACATTGTATCGAGACATGTGCATTTAATGTGTGCAATGAGTGTGCAGGTGACAGTCACAGGAGAACATGGGTTTTAGGGCGGCTACTCAAATTATGCACAAGCATCCCACGGGGCTAAGTCCTAACGATGTTAAATGTTTGAGGTCTTTTTGTATGTTGTATTATTTGGGCATCATGAGTGACCCTCATTTGTAATGTAGTATGTCATATAAAATTAATTTGTGTTTAGGTTGTGCTTTTTCGTTAAGTAAACTTGGTTGGGGGCTAAATGGTCCCCACTTGCATTAAGTTTGGTATTTAGGTAATTGTGTATTAATTAGAGAGTATTATGGTCACATGTGAACCCTTGGGTGGGCCCCACATCCTCTACACTTGTGCCCAAATGTGCCAAACCCGAAATTGGGTTATTTATGGCATTTTAAGTGACCCCTTTTAATTTTGGGAGTTCACTTAGCATGAAAATAAGCCCTTGGACCCTACCTAATAGGTAGGGGCTTAATTTCAAGGCATAAAGGAGTTTCCTCCCATTTTGCCTCTCTTTTGTCACCATCCATGTAAGATGGATTGGTATGTGTGTTTTGTAGAAAGTTGCACAATCTTGTTTTATTTTCATTTTGGGCATTTTGGGAAGGGAGTGTTAAAAGTGAATTTATCTTTTCTTCTTTTTATTTTGGAATCTTTGACTTGGAGGGAAGAGAGGGGTGACACATGTCACCCCCTCATTGGTGAGGAAATTTATTGGCTTCTCTTCAAATTCTCCCTCATGGGGAGAAAGAGGACTTTTTGGAGCTTTTGTTTGGTGCTTGGAGACTTTTGGAGCTAGAGCTTGCTTGGATAAGGAAGTGGAAAATCTTAGAGTGTTGGAGAGATTTTGGAGGTAGGATTTTGAGCTCATTTTATTTTTTATGTTATGATATATCTTAGCCTTTCTTGTGTTTGAAATGTGTGTTTTTTGTTTCATGTGTGTTTGTTGCTTGAGTATGTTTTTATGTCTTATTTTTCTCCATCCATCATATGGTTTGATGGATTTTGGAGTTTATGGGGGAAGAGAGAGGGATTTTCCCTCTCAAATCTCATGGCTTGATGGGCAAGCCATGTAGTTTTTTTTACTCCCCTCATATGGTTTGAGGTGAGGAAGGTGGTTCATATGGTTTGAACCCCCTTCCCCATTCTTGGAGAGGAAACCCAATGGGTTTGAAAATCCTCCCAAGAAGGATTTTGGTGAATGGGTGGAGCAATAAGGAGGGTTTTTTTATTTGGAGGAATAAGGAGGTTGTGAAGATTCTTGTTGTGTGCATCCTATGGTTGGACCACACTTTTGGCACCTTTAGATATCTCATTTTCTCTTCCCCATTTTGGAGGATGAATATGGTTTTCTCCTCCTTTCCTTGTTTGCAAAATTTGGTGTTTTTATTAGTGTTTGACTTGTCTTGTATGTGAAAATAATGTTGTTATGTCTCCCTAAATCTTGTGCAAAATTTGTGGAAGCTAGCTCTCTCTCTCATGGGCTTGGGAGAGAAGTGTGTGTGTGTGTGTGTGTGTGTGTGTGAGAGAGAGAGAGAGAGAGAGTTCTCGGGTAGTTTTTCCTCCATCAAAAAATAAAATTCATGGATATTTTACATACTCAATAACCCGAGATTTTGGGTAAGAAATTTACAAAAAAAATTATATACATGATTTAATAATGACATTCTTCATCAAAGTCTCCATGAACCCAAAAATCCATAGCTCCTCAACCTACACCTACAAATAACAAAACAAAACAAAAAGAGAAGAGGAAATAGAAAAGAAAAGAACATAAAGATGTTTAGGAAACTTTAGGGCATGAGTCAAATCTAGGGTCAAGATTAGATCCATCCTAGGGCTCACATTAAATCCTACACCCTCTTAAGTCATGGAAATTTAATGGGAATGTGAAATAAAATAAAAGGAGGGTAAGTGGGGACTAATTAACATGAAAGGGGGTGTAAACTTCCCAAGTGACCCTAGTATTGTTTAGTAGGGTAAATCAAGATAGTGGAATTAAATAAATAATCATATCGGGAATTAGGCAAGTAGTTAAATAAATTGGGTAAGGCAAATTATTATAAAATAAATAATTATTACAAGAAACAGTTAAGAAAGGATTGGTATTAATGGTTAACTTTAAAAAAAAATAACCCAATTTTTAGTAATTTTTGGTGTGTTTTCTGGTGTCCCTAGGTGGTGCATTACATTTGGTATCAGAGTGATGGTTCACACACGCGGAAAGTCTAGGTAAATAATTAAATAGTTAATTAATACTTTAATAACATTAAAACAAAAATAATTAAAATATTTCCACAATCTTTATAACGTAATAATCCTTTTTCTTAAGTCATTCATAGATGACACCTGAGATGACGATCGGTTAGGGATTTGGGATGTAGTTCGCCTACGCCTGATCCGCAGGAACCCTAGTTCGGACCTTAGATCTTAGAGGCGTTGCAACAATTGATAGGTGTTTTACAACAATGCCTTCCACCACCGCAGGAGGCGAGAGAGGAGGTTATCCAGTCAGGAGATGAGGAGCCATAGGTGAGGATGCACACTCGAGCCACCAGAGCACGATACCCCTAGGTAGGAGAGGTCACATAACCCTTCCATTCACCATGAGAGGGTGGCCTCAGTATCGTCGTAGCCATTCACATAGCTTAGAGGGACCATTTTGAGATAGACGACCCCATTCACTGTTGGACTGCAGCACTAGGATCGTGACACGGGCAGTGTGATTAGGGATCTTCTTTACTTGCAGCCACCTATGTACACACGGATCTATAGATGGCTTGGGGGCCGAGTCGTGGCTCTTTAGTCTAGATAGCTGCTTTAGCTTGCACTCTTATGAGAGCAATGTCAAAGCCAAGTTCACCATACACCTCCTCCGAGATGTAGTAGATGTTTTGGTGGAGGAATGAGGAGTAGAAGCTCCATTTGACTCGAGATATAGTGACCTAGGAGTTTTTCAAGGAATGTTTCAAGGATTGTTATATGTCAGAGCATTTCATTTAAAAGAGGATTGATGAGTTTCACAACTTATGATAGGGCTTTGGCATAGTGGCACAGTATGAGATAAGGTTCCTGGATCTTCTGTAGTATGTGGACTACTTGTAAGATGAAAAATTACAGGTAAACAGGTTTATTCGGGACCTAAATGCTGATATAGCAGGAGTAGTTAGGATGTTATCTCCTACCACACTTGAGAAGGCCTACTTAGCTGAGGAGAAAAGTACCAGGGCACATGAGCACTGAGATAGGAACAAGAGAAATTTTTCAGGATATGATACAAGCCTTTTAGAGTCAGAGGTCACGGGGTACAACATCACCCCCTAGAGGAGGATTTTGGCCTCCACCAGCAGTATCGAGGAGTGTACAACATCCCCAACAAAAAACATAGCATCAGGGCCACCAGCAGCAAAGGGATAGACAGACCCAGAGCTTACAGAGAGGTGGTGCTAGAGGAGGTTTTGGTGGAGCCAGGGATAGGAGATAGGGTAATCAATAGGTATAGCTAGCCCATATGTAGCAGTCTGCTAGGGTTGGGTCAGTAGGATCAGTTCACTAGAGTACAGGAGGGACCCCATCTCAGAGGGGTACATAAGGATGTTTTATTTATGGGTCTTTTGATCATTATGTGCGTATGTTTCCGCACAAACCTACTACCATGGATGTGTAAAGAACTCCTAGATTCAAGTAGATAGTGGGCGATGTAGGACGTGCCCATCGTGTATATGTAGTGGTTGACAACCACCAGGCTGAGCATCAAGCCACAGTCATTGACATGATACATGACATGTACTATCAAGGGTATTTTTGTCTCAGTACTTTTTGATTCAGGTGCTTCAAATTCTTTTATATCTCCTTTTGTAGTGGACCAATGTGGGCTAGTGGTGGCTAGGCAGCCAGATAGTTGGTAGGTTGAGTTGGCCTCTGGGGCCAAACTCATCATGGACTCGTATGTGGAGAGTTGTGTACTTGATTTAGGAGTCTTCTCCACTACACTTGACCTCCGAGTTATTCATCTAGGATCCTATCAGGTAGTTTTGGGTATGGATTTTCTCAGGCTCATCGGACCAAGGTAGATTACAGGAATAAGGTCATTAAGTGTCGTGATGATCTTGGGAGTGCATTTGTGATTTCAGGGATGCAGAGGGCCATCTCCTTACGCATGATCTTGGCTAAGCAACTCAAGAGGAACATGTGTAAGGGTTGTTAGTTATTTGATATCACCATCAGTGACTGATCAGAGATCACTCCAAATTATTCACCCTTAGATGATCATACAGTTTTGAGGGAGTATGCAGATGTGTTTCCAGGTGAGCTTCTAGGGTTACCACCCCATAGAGAGGTGGATTTCACCATTGATTTAGTGTCAAAATATGCACCATTTTCTAGGGCACCTTATCGGATGATGACTCTAGAGGTTCATGAGCTCAAGATATAGTTAGAGGAGTTGTTGGAGAAGGGTCTCATTCACCCTAGTGTATCTCCTTGGGGAGCGCCAGTCATATTTGTGAAGAAGGATGGTTCTCTCAGACTTTGTGTAGACTTCAGACACCTCAACAAAGTCATAATAAAGAACCATTATCCACTCCCTATGATTGATGACTTGTTAGATCATGCGGGGAGTGAGAGTGTTCTCAAAATCGACCTCAAGTCAGGTTATCATCAATTGTGTATATCAAATGTAGACATTCATAAGATAGGTTTCCACACACATTATGGGCATTATGAGTTCATCGTTGTCCCATTTAGTTTGACCAATGTCTTCATGAGCCTCATGAATAGAGTATTGAGGACCTTTCTAGATCACTTTGTCTTAGTGTTCCTAGATGATATATTGATCTATTCTCGTTCTGAGAAGGAACACGAGGAGCATTTGAGATAGGTACTACAGGTTTTGAGAGAGAAGAAGTTGTTTGGGAACTTAGAAAAATGTAGCTTCTTTCAGATAGAGATTTAATACTTGGGTCACATCTTATCAGGAGAGGGTATCTCAGTAGATACCTCTAAGATACAAGCTATTATGGATTGGCCAGCACCCACATCAGTCACTAAGGTGAGGAGTTTTATGGGTTTAGCAGTTTATTACCACAGGTTTGTACAGGACTTTTCCAGATTTCTTACTCTATTATTTCCCTTCAGAGAAAAGGGAAGAAGTTTTATTGGTCAGAGAAGTGTGAGAAGGCCTTCCAGTTACTTAAGGAAATATTGACCACGACACCCATATTAGCAATTCCGGACCCAACAGAGGATTTTGTTGTATGTATTGATGCATCACTAGAGGGTTTGGGAGTAATTCTTATGCAGTAGCATCGGGTTATTACCTTTGAGTCACGTAAGCTCAAATATTATGATCTTAACTACCCTACTCATGACTTAGAGCTTACAGCAGTTGTTCATGCTCTTGTGCGTTGGCATCATTTCCTTTTAGGTAGACCTTTCACTTTGAGGACAGATCACCGTAGCTTGCAGCATATCTTCTCACAGCCAAACCTCAATGCTCATCAATAGCGTTGGATGGATTTCCTATGTGATTACGACATGGAGGTGCAATATATCAAAGGAAAGGAAAATGTCATTGCAAATGCACTTAGTAGGTAATGACATGTGCTTATATCTTCGACACTGTAGTCAGACTTGAGAGGCAGGATTCTTCAGCATCTTCTAGAGGAAAAGTTTTATGAGGGTGCTAGACAGATGCTTGAGTCACAGGGTTCATTAGTGGGTAGATATTCGGGGTGAATTTTAGAGACGGATGGGTTACTTCGGTTCCATAGCTCCAAGTATGATCTACATAGCTTCATCCTTATAGAGGATCGAGCTAAAGAAAATCCAGGAGTAAAGAAAATGCACACCGATCTTAGAGAGTTATATTATTGGCATGGTCATCGATGGGACATAGTAGATTTTGTTGTGCATTTCCTTGAGTGCCAGAGGGTCAAGGCAGAGCATTCCCATCCCACAAGACTCTTACATCCTCATGATATTCCCAGTGGAAATGGGATTTGATCTCTATGTATTTCATTGTTGGACTCCCTATGTCTTCTTATCATCATGATGTCAATATGGTCATTGTGGATAAGTTGACTAAGGTTGCAAACTTCTCGCCAACAAAGGTCACCTATAATGCATAGGAAATCACCAAATTATTTATGGAGGACATTGTTATATTGCACGGGATTTTGAAGACCATCATTAATTATAGGGATACCATTTACACATCTATTTTTAGAATTCCTTTCAAACCGCTCTAGTTACTCAGATTAATTTCAGCTCAACATATCATCCAGAGACAGGTGGACAGATAGAGAGGGTTAATCAGGTACTGGAGGATGTGTTGAGGATGTATGTGATGGACCAACAGAAGAAGTGGGAATATTATCTTCATTTGGTTGAGTTTTCCTACAACAACAACTATCACAGTTCTATTTGTATGGCTCCCTACCAGGCTTTATATGGTCGACCTTGCAAGACACCCCTGATTTGGGACAGGCTAGATGACAAGATCATTCTTGGACCAGCTTACTTATAGGACTTAGAGCAGTATGTTGTTCTAATTATACATCATCTTGAGTAGGCTAGAGCACGCCATGAGGCGTATGCAAACACCAAGAGGACTGATCGTCACTTTTCAGTAGGTGACAAATTCTTCTTGAGATTTTGTCCACATAAGAGCCCAATCTGCTATAAAAAGGGTTCTAATATATCACCTCATTTTGTGGGGCCTTTTCATATTTTAGAGGTCATCGGTCCAGTTTCCTATCACCTAGCTTTTCCACCATGCCCTGCACGGGTTCACGATGTTTTTCATGTTTCTGTACTATGTAGATATGTACCTGATGTCTCTCATGTTTTGGATTGGTCAGCATTGCAGGTAGAGGATAGAGGAAAGTGGAGGCTAAAGCCCGTACGTATACTGGAGCACCGGAGGTTGGCCCTTCAGGTCGAGACTTGGACCAGGTTAGAGTGCAGTGGGACAGATATGATGAGACATCAGCTACTTGAGAGGATGCTACACCATTGAGGGCTAGATATCCCTATCTCTTTCAGTGACTTTCAAGAGGAAGTCTAATTTTAGGAGAGGGGGATGTAGTGCCCACATTTTTATATCCTCAGTTATCTATTGACTTCTTTATTCATAGACATTATTTGATAGGGATTTGATGTATTTTGGACAAGTATGTTATGATATTTGACCTTCTTGGACATATATGGTGATTTGGGCGCATAGCGCCAATGTGACCTGATTAGTATGTTGACACCTTTTCATTTGATGTTGTGGATACTAACTTATTGCGATATTTTTTGGACCTAATTGATGTATGTTGGATACTTAGTTTAGTCACATGTCTTGATTATATGGATGCATTTCATTTATATTTATCTTTATGGCTAACTCATGGTAAATTGTGTGTAATGGTGCATGTTTTCGTATTTACGATTCCATGATGATGTTATGATATCATATATTTCATTGATTGCTTATTGAGTATTTGATTTACATTATATCAGACATGTGTGTTTAATGTGTGCAATGAGTGTGTAGGTTACAGGTCACAAGAGAATATGGGTTTCAGGGCGGCTACGCAAATTATATAAAAGTGGCCCATGGGTCTAAGTCATAACCATGTTAATTGTTTGAGGCCTTTGTGTATGTTTTATTATTTGGGCACCATGAGTGACCCTCATTTGTAATTGAGTATGTCAAGTAAAATTAATTTGTGTTTAGGTTGTGCTTTTTCGTTAAGTAAACTTGGTTTGGGGCTTAATGGTCCCCACTTGTATTAAGTTTGGTATTTGGGTAATTGTGTATTAATTAGAGAGTATTAGGGTCACATGTCAACCCTTGGGTGGGCCCCACATCCTCTACACTCGTGCCCAATGTGCCAAACCCGAAATTGGGTTATTTATGGCATTTTAAGTGACCCCTTTTAATTTTGGGAGTTCACTTAGCATGAAAATAAGCCCTTGGACCCTACCTAATAGGTTGGGGGCTTAATTTCAAGGCATAAACGGAGTTTCCCTCCCATTTTGCCTCTCTTTTTTCAACATCCATGTAAGATGGATTGGTATGTGTGTTTTGTAGAAAGTTGCACAATCTTGTTTTATTTTCATTTTGAGCATTTTGGGAAGGGAGTGTTAAAAGTGAATTTATATTTTCTTCTTTTCATTTTGGAATCTTTGACTTGGAGGGAAGAGAGGGGTGACACATGTCACCCCCTCATTTGTGAGGAAATTTATTGGCTTCTCTTCAAATTCTCCCTCACGGGGGAGAAAGAGGACCTTTTTTTTAGAGCTTTTGTTTGGTGCTTGGAGACTTTTGGAGCTAGAGCTTGCTTGGATAAGGAAGTGGAAAATCTTAGAGTGTTGGAGAGATTTTGGAGGTAGGATTTTAAGCTCATTTTATTTTTTATTTTATGCTATATCTTAGCCTTTCTTGTGTTTGAAATGTGTGTTTTGTTCCATGTGTGTTTGTTGCTTGAGTATTTTTTTATGTCTTATTTTTTTCCATCCATCATATGGTATTGGTGGATTTTGGAGTTTATGGGGGAAGAGAGAGGGATTTTCCCTCTCAAATCTCATGGCTTGATGGGCAAGCCATGTAGGTTTTTTACTCCCTCATATGGTTTGAGGTGAGGAAGGTGGTTCATATGGTTTGAACCCCCTTCCCCATTCATGGAGAGGAAACCCAATGGGTTTGAAAATCCTCCCAAGAAGGATTTTGGTGAATGGGTGGAGAAATAAGGAGGGTTTTTTTATTTAGAAGAATAAGGAGGTTGTGAAGATTCTTGTTGTGTGCATCCTATGGTTGGACCACACTTTTGGATCCTTTGGATATCTCATTTTCTCTTCCCCATTTTGGAGGATGAATATGGCTTTCTCTCCTTTCCTTGTTTGCAAAATTTGGTGTTTTTATTAGTGTTTGACTTGTTTGTATGTGAAACTAATGTTGTTATGTCTCCCTAAATCTTGTGCAAAATTTGTGGAAGCTAGCTCTCTCTCCCATGGGCTTGGGGGAGGCTAGCATGTCTTCCAACCTTGGAAAGGCATGTAATGATGCCTAAAGGTTGGGTGGTAAAACAAGTTTTTTTCTCCTTGTGTTGGTTCTTTGAAGGACACTCAAAGTTGGATCTCAAGTTGGAAGTTGGTTGGAGTCCTTGATATCTTGGCTTCTCTTTTTGTCTCCAAATCGTGTGAACATCACTCTCATTGTAACTTTATGGATATGGTTATGTGGGAGATTTCTTGTCTTGTAAAATCCTCATTTTGTATTCGTTATTACTTGTAAACTTGAGTCACATTTTCTTGTGCAATCTTCCTTCAATATTGCAAGAAGCTTGTAATGTGGGTTCTTGAGTAGTTATGTATTTTGAAATATATTGCATATGTGAGCTTAAGCTCCTTGAAATGAAATCTTGTAATAGAATATTCCTTTAATATGAAATTTTTGTAACTCCATTTTGAAAGGAAAGTTTGTTTATTGGGAAAAAAATAAATTAAAAAAATATTGTGATGTTACTAGCATTAAAAGAAAATGTGATTTCTTCCTTGTTGGAATCTCCCTCTTGTAGAAATCTGCAATATTTATTTAGTTATTACATTTGAAGGAAAGTTAGTATTACATGGAGCTTGAGGTTTTATTTTAAATGGTTATATTATCATTCTTATAATAGATCTTTTCTTGCAAATTTTGGTAGTATTATACAATGAAATGAAATCAGTTTTATTTTATTTTCTTTCCCCGTGTGAAACTAAATAAATGATTGTATTAGGAAGTCAAATTTGAATATGTATTCTTCTTGCTAGTATTTAGACATATCCCAAGCCTCTCTTCTTAGTTGAAAAATATTGTTTCATTCCCTTTTATTACATGAATAAGTAAATCATTTTAATCTAAATTTATTCAAAAATATATATTAAGTTTGTCACTTCACATAGGTAACAAACTATAATCTAGTATTCACATCTTGAGGTAATTTTGAACATTTTATATAGTACAAATATGTTAAAAATAAAACTAATATAGTCATATTATATAATATAACTATGTTGCCTTTCTCACCAAAACTATATATTAATTTATAAATATTAATTTATAAATTAATATAGATATAATTTACACTGTCATATATTGATATATATTATAATACAGATTTTATTTAATATATATATTAATCTATAAATATATATATATATATATATATATAATAGATTGTAAATAAACCAAATCAAAACTATATATAAAAAAAAAAGAATCAATAATCAAAGGTTTCGGTGGAAGAGCCTTATGGTTTTAAACCAAACAAAAGTAATATGGGGAGGGTTGAACTCCTCCCCAAGACTGTGCACCCCTTTCTCCACCGCCCACCACTTCCCAACCGCATCCACCTCCTTCCCACCGTTCCTCTTCCCACGCAGCCCCCTCCCCATCTCCACGCAGCCTCGCTCCTCCACACGGACCACCTCCACACCCCTCTACCATGGATTTCATGCACCAATCCATTACCTTTCCCTAATTTCAAACCTGCAACCTTTATTTTTTCTTTTTGGGTTTTCAAATAAAATGTTGTTTAATTAATACTCCCTAAAATGTGTGTGTGTGTGTGTGTGTGTGTGTGAGAGAGAGAGAGAGAGAGAGAGAGAGAGTTCTCAGGTAGTTTTGCCTCCATCAACAAAAGAAAATTCATGGGTATTTTACATTCTCAATAACCCGAGATTTCGGGTAAGGAAATTTACAAAAAAATATATATACATGATTGAATAATGAGATTCTTCATCAAAATCTCCATGAACCCAAAACTCCATAGCTCCTCAACTTGCACTGCACCCTCTAGGGCATGAGTCAAACTTTAGGGCATGAGGGGTCAAGATTAGATCTATCCTAGGTCTCACATAAAATCCTACACCCTCTTAATTCATGGTAATTAAATGGGAATGTGAAATAAAATAAAATGAGGGTAAGTGGGGACTAATTAATATGAAAGGACATGTAAACTTCCCAAGTGACCCTAGTATTGCTTACTAGGGTAAATCAAGATAGTGGAATTAAATAAATAATCATATCGGGAATTAGGTAAGTAGTTAAATAAATTGGGTAAGGAAAATTATTACAAAATAAATAATTATTACGAGAAACGGTTAAGGATTGGTATCAATGGTTCACTTTTTAAAAAAATTACCCAAATTTTTAGTGACTTTTGGTGTGTTTTATGATGTTCCAAGGCGGGGCATTACAAAATAATGAAACCCAAATGCAGTCCTTGAATGTTGCTCTTTTCCCAATAAGTAAATAGTAATAAATATAATAATTTGTTCGTCCCTCAATAATAGTGAGTAAGTCATGTATTTATATGATTTCCTTGTTTAAAATTTGTTATTAAACACCAAAAAGGCCGACCAAAAGTGGTGGGTAGTAATTTAGAAAAGATAATAAATATTGTGGCATTTTGAAATTTGAGGAATGAAGGTTAAAGGACATAAGCACCCAAAGGGAGAGTAGCGCATGTGTGCTCTTGTCCCTAATGGGTGGTACTATCTAGATGCTCGAAAGATATAATGGAAAAGATAGAGTTAAGTTACATGTTGTCCAATGCCTAAAATTGAAGTGGTCCTTCGAAAAAAGTAAATAATAGAAGTATGAAAAGGATAAAGAAATGTTAAAGTGAAACAATTGTTGTTAATGCCTAGTTGTTTTACTTAGGAATCATGCATATAATGACACACTTAGAGGCGTGATGTAAATACTAAGTGCATGATTTCATGTTTACACCTACACACGTGTGTGCGTGCAATCACCTTTACATGCATATATACAAGTTTACTAATAGCATATATCATCTAGTTACCACATATGTAATATCTAAAAATGATTAATGAACTATCATAACACATATAATGGGATAAATTAATTATTTTCAAGTATTCCACATCTTCATAAAAGGGTTCAATTAGGATATAATTATTCCTCTATCAATGTGAGGGAACAAGGGAATTTTTTTGAAACGGGATCTAGTTTGCATACACATACACCGCACACTAGGATAACTACTTGTATTTTGAAGTGTAGTGTAATGTTTGGTCATCTTGTAGGGTTTAGCAGCCAACATTAGTCAAAATCAATCCCATAACCTTTATTTTTTATATAATATTTACTTGAGCATGGTTGTAGGAAGATAGAATTTCATAAATACAGGAGACGATGCAAGTGACACAAAACACCTAAACATACCAACATATTGTGTGGATGTATATGAAGCAACCCAAGCAAACACTAGAGGCACACCAATAGTTTGTACAAAACTGCCAACTATGTAGAGAAATTTTAGACCACTTAGTCTTTGTTTGACAATTCAGTCTCAATAAACACATAGCTAAAATGACATTTGTGCACATTCTTGGACCTGCATACATCCTACATCATCTTACAAAACTTCTATATTTCTTTCAGAATAAGATAAATAATATCTCCAACCCTAATTGCACCTATACTTAATAGTTGGATGTTTATGTTTGCAAATCCTAGTTTTGAATTATGTAAATTAACGTTTATGATATGATTATTCATTTATTCTTGTAACCGTATAATCCTAAATAATAAATATCCCACATTATTAATTTAATGGTGTAATCAAGTGTGTAACTCTTCTCTTTCAATAATTATTGTACCTTGAATAATTACTTTAGTGAATTCTTGATCTTCTCTATCATTCTTATAGTTGTTCAATATAATCATTGGAATAAGGAATCCTATAAATTTTCTCTTACAAATACAATACAATACAATACTTTTATATTTATAGATAATGAAAATATGAATTTATATATTTCTTAGTGTGTAAAATGACAATGTTATAATGACTAGAAGTAAAAATGATAGGTGCAACATGACCCAAATGGTCTAAAAAGACCCCAGAAGCATAAAGATGCTCCAAAAAATGACAAAAAGAACTGAAATATTTCAAAAAAGTGGTAATGAATGTTGATATGCTCCATAAAAGCTTTCTCGACTCTTAAAAATATAGAAGAAAAAAATTATAGATAAAGAAAGAAAGATGATAAAAAACCACAAAACAATCCAATAATATTTAATTTAGACAAATACACAAACATTCTTCCACTATACAATTTATTAATTAATATATGCCTAATAGCATTCTCAAATGTTTATAGTATAAAACCATAACCACTCCACTTGGTAGAAACATTAACAAACCAAATTGAAGAGTTACATTATGAGGTATTGATGTCATTCATGAGATATGGACAGCTAAAACTTCACTACAATATTGACCTTTACCAATTGAAAAGCTTTGCAAACAGAAATGCTATAACACGGTCCATCAGTCGAAAGCATTCATTCTTCCACCTCACATGTAAAGTAAGCACCATGACCACTGTAGAAAATCCCATTCCAACTGCCAATCCAAAACACATCCAAAACCATGGAAACCCTTCATCTCTCTCTTCCTCATCATCCATTGTGGGTACTGGTGGAGGAGACTGTTGTAAATGAGGTAGAGAACAATTTCTCTCAAGAGGGCATCCCCACAGATGTGGATTTCCTAAATATGATGATGAATTATCAAATGTTAACATATGACCATCCCTTGGTATCCTGCCTGACAGATTGTTGTAAGACAGATTTAGATATCCCAGAGAATCGAGAAGACCAAGCTGTGATGGAATCTGTCCTGAAAAATGTTGAGAGAGAGATCCAACGATTCCAACTGCTCTAAATCTCCCAATCTATCAGGAATTGGCCCACTCAGAGTGTTCATGGAGAGGTTGAGAATAATCAGTCCTTTTAGATTTCCAACTCCAGGAAAAAGATGACCACTCAATCTGTTATTTGACAAAACAATGCATGTGAGGCTGTAAACTACGTATTCGTAAACCAAGTTTGATCCTTTGATATTTAGATGTAAACCATCCACATAGCTGTCTCCATCCTTTTCGCTCTCACCAATCGTCCAGCTCTCTCTCCATCCAGTTCGCTGTCTCCCATGGCTCTGAAATTGAGATATGTATCCGGGATCTCACCAAACAAAAGATTTGAAGAAATGTCTAGAATTTGAAGCTCTTCCAATTGGCCGATCTGCGGAGGCAGTTTACCTTCGAAATTGTTGGATCTCATTACAAGAACTCGCAGACTGGAACAATTTGCAATCCAATCAGGGATGTTCCCTGTCAAATTGTTTTCCCCCACGTCGAGCACCTCTAAGTATGATAAATTTCTTAGAGTAGAAGGAAGAAGTCCCTGCAGGTTGTTCTTTCCCATGCGCAATGACCTGAGCTTTGTCAACATGCCAAGCTCCTCAGGAATCTCACCCTTGAACCGATTATCTGCAATATTAAGGATCAATATCTCTGATAAGCTGGCTAGATTTGAAGGAATCTCTCCTTGCAAACTGTTATTTTGCAGACGCAGAATCCACTGCCAGATTTCCAAATACAGTTCCAACTTGAAAAAAGATGACCACTCAATCTGTTATTTGACAAATCAATGCATGAAACTGTACCAACTAAATCATCCACATAGCTTGCATTGAGAGATCTCCCAGCCAACGAAGATCCGATCTCACCAAACAAATGATTTGGAAATGTCTAGAATAAGATAAGGCAATCCCTGGCCGATCTAGGCTTTATTCAACTTGTTGGATTCATTACAAGAACTTGCAGCTGAACAATTACCAATCAATGTTCCTGTCAAATTGCGAGCACCTCTAGATAAATTTCAGCAGAAGGAATCCCTGCAGGTTGTTCTTTCCCATGCGCAATGACTTCAACACTGCAAGCTCCTCAGGAATTCACCCTTATTAAGGATCACTATCAGATAGGTTGGCTAGATTTGAAGGAATCTTTTCCAAACTGTTATTTTGCAGATGAGGAAGATTGGGCCAGACTAGAGGGGGAAAAGACTTTCTTCTGTTGTAACTCTAAGTGATCTATCCTGGAAGACTTTTAAGAAAGCTCAATTCTTGGGTTGAATAACACCTTTGTAAATTGGAATTGAATCCACGAAGCTAAATAAGAAATCCTGGAAAGATTCTTTAATATGAAAGCATGGAATTTGGGTCACCATAGTGTTGTTTCTATAAGAGAAGAGGGTAGACTAAGCAGGGGGAATACTTTCATTCAACTGGTTAGCACTAACATCACAACCAGTGAGAGCAGAGAGTTCAGCAAATGATAGGGGAAGACTTCCACTCAGCATTAAGCTTTGGGGAATTCCACTAAGATCTCTAATTATCCTGGACTGAAGAAAGCATAAGCTTTGGGGAATATCACCATCTAATTGGTTGAATGCAAGGTTTAAATAGGAAAGGCTGGTGAGATTTCCAATAGTGTCGGGAATGGTCCCAGCAATATTGTTGGAATAAAGGTTAAGCGAAGTCAATCTATTCATATTTCCTATCGAGATAGGTAATGATCCTGAAATCTCATTATCACTCAAGTCAAGAAAAACAAGGGAGGAAAGATTCGTCAAAGAAACTGGGAAGGTTGATCCTGAAAGATTACAACTAGACAGACTCAGATGTTTCAGGCGCGAGAGACTACCAATTATACTGCTCCAACTCATATCACTGACCTGTATATTGTCCAATATAAGATATTGTAGCGATGACATGCCAGACATCCACTCTAAGCTAGGACTTCTCAAGTAAAAATATTTTCGTCCCCATCCACTTCCGTATCAGACGGCTCAAACAGATTTAAATAACGCAAGGAAGACAACTTTCCAAGTTGGGGTGGAATTACTCCGTGAAATCTGGATCCAGCTGTACTTAGATATGTCAAGTTTGTTAAAGAACCCAAATCTGCTGGCAAAATCCCCGTAAAATAATTACCACTCAGATCCAAATACTTGAGATGGCTCAGTCGAAACAAAGATGAATCAATATTGCGATGATTTACACTGGAAAGCCCCAAATCACTCAGATCTAGCTTAGTTACATGGCCCCCAGATTCTATTTTATCACAGCCGACACCACTCCATACACAGCAGTCCTCCCACGAGTTCAGCAGATTTTCCCAACCGTCAATCAAGCTGGCCTTGAAGGTCAAAAGTGCTCTCAATTCCTCGGGAGGGCATCCTTGAACACGTACCAACATCATAGAAATGAAAGCGGAGTATATGAGGAAAAATGTGATAATAAACAAGGCACGAGGGTGAGCCATTATCACGCTAGCACTGGCATTCATTGCTTTGTTTTGGGATCTCTTTTGCTCAATTCTAAACTCAATCTATTTCCTTTATAATGTTCTTATTTCTCACTTGTCACCGTGTGAACGAGGAGCAAGAGAAAAATGAGTGTACTCGAGAAAAGTAATTCCTTTAATTGTGGACCAGTGGACAATAAAGTAACATTGTGGACCAGTGGAATAATTTGAACGAAAAAAAAAAATAACTGATGTAAACTTGCTTTCCGTATAGCCAGTGCACTGAAAAAAGGTTGGATCCCTTTTCTATCATTTTGGCATTTATCTTTGAAAAGACCCCTGTGGAAAGTTTGGAGAATATGTTGAGATTAATCTTCCTACGGTCTGTAAGACTGGTCCATGGATTTCTCAATCCGTTGGAAAAAATGACTCTTGTCAAACATCACACCTTTTCTTTACACTGAAAAAAAATCTGATCATTGGGCCATCACAATTCATAACATGTTTATAATCCCCGCCCCAAAACAATCTTAAATCCTTTTTTAATCATACATATGACTGGCAAGCTGACATGGTAATAATTGTATTGGAGGGTTTCTAAAAAGTTGTATGTGCTTAAACCTTTACCAATATAGTTATATATTTTTAGGAATATCTTGTTTCGTTTACCTGATGTTTGGCATGTAGACCTTTTATTTGAACAGTAAGATAGTAAACTTTAAAAATCTCTCTCCGAGGCCTCTCACCCATTCTACCATACCTTCCTCTATATATCTCCTTCTAAGTGGAAAGGAAAAGGTCACAAATAGCAAAGTTGAATTTAAAATTGTGCATATCGTGGGATCATGTGGTTTAATCGATTTGCCATATTAGTATTAATTTGATTTAATTTATGTAATAGATGCAGATTCCATTATTATGGGACAAAGTTTATGTTCATTTGAAATCACAATATATGTTAACCTTTTGTCAATTTGTAAAAATTAATGGAAAACAAAACAAATGGTACACGTCGGTAATCTAACTCGAAATATCGTACAAATTACATAATATGTGGTATTTGATATATGCTACTGAGAGTATAACTTAAGTTGTTTTAGATTATGAAGAAATGTGTAGTTTGGTGACGGCTATTCTCTCGATAGAATGAGATGTCTAACATGCATGTCTTCATGAAAAACATGCATGCCCATGCATGGGTGGGTCCCTCAGCGAGGTGTCACATCATAGGAGGTTTACTTTTAATATATGAGTTTGACAATGCATAGTTGAATGTATCTGACCACGGCTTGGTTGGTAAGACAGTACCTTGGCAAATAAGAGGCCATAGGGTCAAATCCTAGATTTTCGAAGCTGCTAAATATGTGTTTTTCAACCCAAAAAAAAATCCAAAAACATAAGTATAAAGGCACACAACACGTATGCATGTGATGGGTGCATGTCATTTTTATGGGCATAGGTGCATTCTATAGGGAGAATAGCCTTCTCCTTCTAATTTTAGCTAATACTTGTGTTGGTACAAAATGGATATTATGAGTTTGATTGTGCAGGTTGACTATGGCACCAGGACTATAGGTCAATCGTGTATCCAAGTAAATATTAACTATTATCTTCATATAGTCTAATTTATTTTTAAATGTGTTTAGAGTATTAAAATTAATTGATATTATATTATGTGTACTTTTTAGATTCGAATGATAACTATTTAAATTAATATATGATTTCAAGATTGGGTAATTAGATTATTAGTTATGTTGGGCTATATGAGGTGTACTAGTTTATCTCCACTCTTTGAATTCTTCATGCTTAATTGCTGCTAAAAACTCTCGTGATACTAGTTTATCTCCACTCTTTGGTTCTTCTTTGGTTGTCATGGCCTCCACCCAACCTCCTTATGTTCCTACCTCCATACCCATTATTATCGCTCATATCATACAACCTAATACTTTTAATGCACAACATGTCGATTCCTTAAATATTCCTTATTTAAATTATTTATATCACGCTTTGAAAAATCTGGTTCTTCAACTACAATTGGCTACATCTCGTGCATCTCAATCTTTGGATTCATCTTTTCTCCTTCATACTCATTTTTTACCCACTATATCCACCTACCCACTTCCTCTTAATTTCCCCACTCCTAAGCAGCCAATTTTCAAAGGCCATGGTAACCCTCAAGAAAATATTTAAGCATTTCATGTAGTAATCCTAGAATATGCAGATCATCACACTTTATTAGCAAAGATCTTTCCTCACAGTCTTCACGATTATGTGATTCATTAGTTCTATCATCTACCTGTCTACTCGGTAACATCCTTCAATCATCTTGCCAATGATTTTCTTGCTCACTTCTCTATCAATATCAGCTCCAATCTCTCATATGCTCAACTCACATAAATTAAACAAGGATCTAACGAACATCTATTAGATTATGCCTTGTGATATTAAAACAACATAGCTAAGATGTATAATGTACTTACGGACTCTAAGATTCAATATTTATTTGTACAAATCCTATTTCCACCTCTCCAGGAGAGAGTTATCTTCAAGACATATCCTTTTTTGATCAACTGTGTCATACTCTTAAGCTACGTGAAACTAAACTCTTAGCTATCGGTAAGCTTAAGTATTAGGAACAAGTTTCATCCTCTATGTGCTTTCAAACTAAAATAACGTTCAAGCCCTCAACAAAACCTATTGAAGCTAAAGCCACTATCAACGATATATTTAATACTAAGGACATTCAATGTCAACCTCCTAAGTGCACATACCAAAAATTGAATTTCACTCTGCATCTTCTATTGCCACAACTTATTGAGAGCAACCTAATTAATCTTCTTCCTCTACTCAATCTGGATCCATCTCATGATAAGGGTCATAATTAAAATGAAAATTTGATATGCAACTGTCAGCGATGTGTTGGAAATCCTCCAGATCATTATTTCAAAATTTGTAATATTATTCAGTATTTAATCGATAATAATGGAAATTAAATTATTAAGCCCATGGCTTCAACATCGGTCATTGAAAATCATAAGCTCATATATTTAACAATCCTCTTCAAACATGATAATAAAGCGGTTGATTCCTTAGCCAATCATATATATCGCGCAATGCCTCCTCTTGTATCAAGGGATCTTGATTTTCTAGTTTCCCATACTGATACATTCTTGTTGACTATTACTTTCTCTAATCATGACTATCATGCTACATTATCGTCTGATATTTTGCACATTAGTTTCTTCTATTGGATCAAATTCTATCAATAACACTATGATTGATCCTTCATTTCACATTAGTGCATGTTCTATTTCACTTTTTGTCGTTATTGGCTATCCACTCTCGTAGATTTCATATCCAGTTCCTAATTCATATGGATATGTTAAGCTTCCAATCACATTCGGTCCTATTACCCTACTTGTTCATTTTCTTATGGGACCTTCAGTCAAAGGGTGTGACATGCTCTTAGATCTTACATAGTTACATGCAACTAAGACTATCATCTCCATACATCATTTACATCTAAATTTCATTCACAACATGAAATTCATTACTATCAATGGTTTTTCCATCTACTCCATGATCGCATCCTCCCCTTGAGGTTGTCATTGCACTTGCTAGAGCATCTAAGTCCCCACGGCCTCTCAAAAATAAAGCACAATCTGCTCCTATCTCACCTATTCACGCACGAACTACATGGTCTCATCAATCTTCCATTCCATTACATCAATCTAGGTCCACCACTTGGATATCTCCTTCACGTCGGTATACATCACCTCCTTAATCTTATTCACATAGGTGTCCATCACCTTCGTATTCTTCTTCACATATTTTTCCATTACCTCTGCGTTCTACTTCACATAGGTTCTCATCACCTCCACATTCTTCTTCACATAGGTGTTCATCACTTCCACATTATCCTCATCAACTACATGCACATAGAATTCATTTACTACCTAGCATCTATCTCATACACCACCGATTCGAGAGGATGGTCACACACCTTCATCTCCACAAGCATCGGGTGCAGGACCTGTGTCTTTAAATTTTATTGGATAACACATTCATCATCAGATACTTGGTGGGCATCATACTTCTTCTCTATCCCCTTCTAGTAGTATTAGGTGTCTTACACACTATACACTTCACATATCATCTTACACACACATTTTATACATCCTGATACATTTCTATCATCATTACCTGATGACGTACTCTCGTGCTACGGTTCACACTTGAATGTTGAGGGAATCCTATACAAATGGAACTCACACACTACACTACACATTACACACTACATAGTTCATATTTCACACATTCATCTCTTTCCACGAAGCATTTTCTCTAGATGCATTTACGAAACATATTTCTAGAATATACTTCTACACGATGCGGTCCCTACCCTATGACACACTCTACTTCCATGGTCCATACTTGAATACTAAGGGTCTACATCTCAAATGGACCTCACCACACTCACATGTTCATTTACTTACTCACTCACTCATGCACTCTCTATGCTTTAGACTTTATCGATCACATCTTTATATTGCACATATTCAAACCATATCCCAATTGTGCACTCTTGCTCTACGGCTCATTTTTAACTATTGAGGGGTATTTTATCAATGAACCTCATCTCATGTAAACATAGGGGGAATGCATATCCTATCACACTCACACTATATTCCATTCTTTCTCATCCACAACATACTACGTATCTTTTTCGCATTTACTCTTTCTTTTTTATGCTTACATGTACACTTTTTACACATGTTATATAGATATCTTGTATTTCATTATCTTGCTATATACACATGAAAATTCACTTAATTTCTATTTATGATCACAGATTCTACAGATCGATACATGTAACATGAATTCTTAGCACAACACCTCTTACTAGTCCCACAGTGGCTCCTGGAGGCATCCACTTTTGTACACTACATTATATTGTTTCATTTGTATATCACACTGCTATATCTATTATACATGATTTGACATACTTTTTATATTTCCTAACATGTTAACAGGTGCTTCATGTGTAGAATTTTTCTTGTAGCTCTACTTGTTTCCCTGGTTGTCGATTGTTATTATTTGCATTTGATTGTCATTTTTTTGGGCTTTACCTTATGCCTTGTTTGTTCTATGATTAATTTTTATGCTTATAACCACTTTGGAATTGATTTTCTTGTGACATCATGAGTGATGTACCATGTTTGATACCAATTTTTATATGGTCTACTTTGTCTTCATATGTGTTTACCATGTCTTCTTACATGTTTCGCTTACACAATGTATTTTACATGTGTGTTTACCTTGCTTGTACTAACACTTGTCTCCTATCCACTTAATTACAAATCAACTAAGTCTTTTTATCTCTTCATTTTCACTTAGGGTTTTAAATATTAATTTCTTATTTATTTGGTTCATTTTTGTATTTCATTTCTTACTCATTTACTACTACATTGCATTAGTTTTAGGCATCTATAAATCCTATATTTTCTTAATCAGTTACATGACACTAGAAGGGCCCAAATAGAGTAACTCAATGTCACAAAGGATGCTAACACAAACATGGACCCACATAGACAAAAGGAAAACACCAGAGCACATGATTTTCAAAATTACTCAAAGGGTATGTACATTTTAGAATGACTCTACCCCACACTAGAATCCTAAGACTAGCCATATTCTAAAACACATCACTCATGGTTACATCTTTATTATAATTCAATTCCATTATTTAACCTTATAGATTGAAGAGTAACTAACATATAACAAAATAGTCTCATTCCCGAAGCTACATCTTCATTATTTCATTTTACATCATTTTTTAGACCACATTATGTTTATGAAATATGTGTTCATACATCAAGGCTATATATTTCCCATTTGAATAAAAAAATTGGATCACAATGATGCCCTCCTTAATTTTCATTTCTCTTAAGATTGTCTTAGGCATTTTAGTTTTTTGGTCATCATTCAAGGTTCATATGATTTTTGTAACAATCATTCCATAGATTCATATTGATTACTATTGTAATAATTATATTTACGTTATTACATAGATCTCATATTTAAATTGTTTTTAGAATAATTATGATTCATATAACACTACTTTTCACTTAGGGATTCAAGACTACAAGGAGTTTGATCTCACGCACACAATTCACATCACTAAACATTTGCACCTACTAAAAACACAATACAATGGCCCATCATGTGCACAAACATGACTTTTTAACATGTGAAACATCATACAAAGATAAAATCACTAATGACGACAAGAAGAAAGGACATGTTCCATAGTTTTGATATTTTCTATGGTTTACACATTTATAACAACATGTTTTCTTAAATATCCCTCCTTTAATAAACCACAACTTACACACACAATCCATATGTCATTGTCCCAATATTTATACCTTCACTCCTATGTGGTATGCTTTATTCATCTATTTTATCTAGCATTGTAAATTTCCAAATCTTAATTACCAATTGAATACATGTATGGCACATATGTGATCCTCATAACGCTCATATTTGATATGAAAATTAATGTTACCAAAAGTAAATCTCCCACACAAAAAATATTTTCTTTTATCTTATCAATAGAAAAGGGACTAATATTAAGTTAAAGGAGTGATTCTAGTTACTCTATACATTCCCAATATCATTTTAGTAGACATCATTTATATGATTTCTTTGTGAATACCTTATTCACCCACAAATGACCTCTTAAGAGGTACTAGACATATTTTAACCCTAACTACATTCCAAAGGTACATAATCTATAATGGGATCTATTATGGGGTAGTTAAGACATTCCCATGTTTTTACAAAGCCAAAACAGTAAGGATCCCTTAGAAAATTTTACCAATGACGCATACCATCCTCATGCTCCTTAACATGATGAGAGATCCTTGCATTCCAAGTAGGTACCAAGTTCAAGGAAATTTCAACTAAGTGTAACTTTTCAAGATAATTTAAGGATAAACAAAATGTATCTACGTAGGAGGATTACTAAAGTACATATTGAGTAACATGCCACACATTAAACTTGAACCTAAATCCAATGATGCATATGAATGTGACACAAAATGATACAAGGATTTATTATCTTAAGCATACAAATATACATAAGACACTCGTGTCCAAAGTGTGGTCAAACATATATGAAGGAAAAATGGAAGGTATTTCCCATTGGTCACATATAGTGGCTCATTTAATGGATCATAATGCAATAAAGGTGAGAATTTCATAGTTATCGATTTAGGAAGCAATATCGGTTTGATAGAATTAGAAATGACCTTTCCACCATACATGACATAAATTCATAATGGGAAATAAACTAATCAAGACCATTTATTTTTGGGAGTGTAACTAAACCATAGCAATTCAATAAATAACTACACTTGTTTTTCTTATGAAAATTTCAACCATGATTTAGTCAATTTCTTCCAAAAATTACAAGGACACGAATATCCATTTTATAAAAGTAACTAATTCATTTATTTCCTAGGAGTAGTATTACATGTTAAAATCTAGTTTTTCAACATTGAGTGATTTACATGAAATTTCATACCATTTAAACATGTGAGATATTCTACAAATTAAGATTAATATTTTCCTTCTTCATTCCTTAAATCAAAACAATATATCATAATGCAACTACACATTCTTTTCAAACAATGATATGAAACTTCTCTTTCCAAATACAGATATACATATAATGTTAGGAGGTGCATAAATAAAGTAAACATCACAAGCATAAAATAATTCCCATCTTCCATGTTCTTCCACCTGCATCCACATGGTGTCATCACTAAGATGGCATGAAATCACCCCCATCTATCTAGTTATGAGATCATACATCTATCAATTCTTGTCCCCAAACATACTTAGTCTTTTTGTTCCTTTCTAATTAAGAGGGTTTACAGAGAGAAAACATCAATTCATACAATGTTACATAACCATTATTTCTCATAGTTTAGGAGAGATAAATCTAGATAGGAAGATAGAGAGAATCCATAACTTTCCATTTCATACCTCATTTCATTTAAAATTTAGTCTTACATAGAGAAAAGAGAGAGATACAATAGTATTTTTTTCACGTTCATCCCTTTATTAATACCATTAAAATGTAGAGGTCAATTATAAGAAATCAAGATTCTTTAAAAAAAACTCTCTATTTTTTATGGATTGATTGCATGGTAAAAATTATTATCCAAGATCAATACCACAATACAGCTCAAATAAACAAAACATATTGTGAAATAGCCTCTCAAAAGGGGTGAATGATAAGTGAAAGAGGACAAGGTCTCTTCTGACCTCTAGTGTTATAAACCAAGAATACTTGGGAATTAAGGATGGTAAATATAGATGTACAATGTGCATTTTAGAGGTATGACTCTAGGTCGAAATGTCGTAGTTTAATATCTTGTAATAAATTGTAACTTAGTTCAACTGGCCACAAAATGACATTATAAAAAGTGTATATGTGTGACCGAAAAAATCTAAAAACTTCAACCTATTCCTATATATACTAATATACTAGGAAATGATGGAATTAATATCCAACTCACATAACGCATTATGGGAGTGTCATTCAAGAGAGAAAAATATGTTTTAGAATCTTATACCTACACCTAGTAGGATAAGTACGCTCTGAAATGGGCATGCAAAGCATGTTATACAACCATCATGGTTAAGACTGTAATAAGTATAATGGAATGAGAAGAGGGGGTTAAATAGTATTTAAAATATTCATTTCATTTTCCATTACATGCATTCATCATTTAAACCATCTGTTAAATCATCCATGAACCATGTGAGCTTATTAAGTGTGTATTATACATTGAAAAGTGCATACAACAAGAAAGAGAACAAAAGACACCAGATATATGTGGGAAACACATAAGGTGAAGAAAACCCACTTAAACCTCTATTAATATTACTCATAAATAAGGACTTGTATGAATTTTACACATTACACATGACTTGTTTAGTGAAGCACCCACTTCACAAGGAGCATCTACCCATATTTAGTATAGTACCCACTAAAAAAAAAGTGGCTACTACCCCCTAAGATGACTAAGAACCCACATATCCACCTAAAATTAGATGATCACTTAAGATATGTTGCTCCCACAAATTATTTTTATCCAAATTCATCTCACACTCTCTTTCAAACCCTCTCAAAATGTCCTCTTCTCTAACTCACTCAAATATTCTTCTTTATGGGCTGATTAGGTCAATTTCTCTTGAATATTTGATCTTCAATATTCTTCAGGTCTTCACAATTATTCTATGATCTTTCAATAACCCCTCTACACTTATCTTCTTCCTCTTATGACTCGCTCATAGCCGCATCATACTCAACTGGTCACAAATTGATCCGAAAATAGGGGTAAATTTTTTTACATACCCACTAACCCCTATAGGCACTGTAATAGTTTAAACTCCACATATGCTATCAAATTCAAATAACAATGCAATGTAAATAGAGAAAACACACACACACACACACACACACACACACACACACTGCAAAGAAGATTTATAATGGAGTTCGGCATTGCCTATGTCTCTGGGTTCATATGAACCGATTCATTATGCTTCTAAATGAAAACTATTACAATGAAGCAACGAATTTGTATGCAGATACCATTGAACATTTCTATCTGATACCCAGATGAAAGTGGTATAGGGAATTCTTCCCTTTTGATAGTTATAGAAATTCCGCCCACTTGATCACATACCCATCCGATTGCATATGAATGTGAACCAGATAAATAAAAGTGACCATAATCTAGTAGAGAACTAGAAATATGAAGACTAGCTAGCTCCAAGTCCGCCGAGAAATAGAATCTCAGCTGATGATGATTGTCGCAGAAGTATGAGTCTTCAAAAATCTTCCTTGGATGAGAGGCACGCTCGATGACGACTCTGAATTGATGCCAACACTAATGTGACTTCTATAGATTAAAATGGTGTCCATAAGCCTCCAAAATGGGAAGATAATATCACCATTAGGAGCATGGAGAAATTCTGAAATATCTCCTTTTTACATCTAAGACCCATTTGGAGTGTAACTCCTTTAAAAATGGTGATATATGAAATTTCCCTTCTATGGCCTATGGCCTTACAAACTTAGAGAAACTTTTGAATCTCTCCTTATGGCATATGGTCTTACAAGAGGAGGTTTATTCCCACTTGTTTTACAAATGACCCCTAGGCTCATATTTATACATGGTGAGCAATAATGAGATTACGGTGAGGGGCTATTTTTAGCCATTTACATTAAAATGTGAAATAAGAGCACTAGGCATGTGATAAGAGCACTAGGCTATTATTAGGCTACGATGGTTATAATTTTTAAATTCCCACAATTACATTTGTTTATAATAGCATATAGCTATAATTACATTGCCACCATAACTATTTAAATGGCTTAAAAATAGCTTATAGCTATTAAGCCTTAGTAATGCTTAGGCTATATTACCACTTTACATTTAAATTTCCACGTATCTGTGGATAGCATTTTTCATAAGTTTTAAAAATGGCATAAGCTTTATTATCATTACCGCACTATGCGTCCACATGGCTCCTCGGATGGTGGGTGGTTACATTTTCATTTCACATGCCTTTTTAAGTAAAGGCTTAAGTGAATCCACGTGGGCTCCTTCATTCAAATGCGGTGGTGGGAGGTCTTAACATGCATAAGCCTTTATGGCTTTTGACCGATACGTGGGCTCCTCCCTTGTTTAATTACCTACCACATTGAGTGGTTAAACAAATGTAAGATCATTTTATTAAGGCCTGGCTGACCCATTTGAACCGTGGCATGGGCCACACAAAGCATTTTTCCACGTAGTGGTTGCTCCCCCTAAACCGCTCGCCGTGGAATACAATGTGGTCCGTGGTTATATTGAAATACCACGTGGGTCCATTCGCTGGTGGAGGATAATATAGTCTGATTTGATGTGTAGAGGGCCATGTGGGTCGAGCTACCTAGTCATTCGGTCGAGTTGGATAGATAGCTTGCTGAGCTATGTAAGAAGCTCATAAACCATAATCATCTCATTGAGTTAAATGATAACTCGCCAAATGTAAATAAAGAACTCGCCACATTATGAGAGTTCATTGAGTTCTCGCCGAGTTGGTCATCAAGTTGGTTCGGTCTACCTGCCATATCATCGTGGTGTTTGGCCACGTGGTGGCTTGAGGCCCCACCACATGGCAAGATATCGATGTGGCGGAAAAGGCACCCCTACGTGAAAAGAGTTTGTCAAACATGGCCGAGGGCCTGGATAATAAAAATGGGTCTACTAATTTTCCTCGATCCTCAAAGACCGGTGTCACAAAACTATATTTTTCTCCTCCACGCTCTCACTCCGCTTCCACCACATGTCGATGCCATGTTGGTCAGTTGACCATGTCAGGCCTATAGTTGACCAAACTTTGACCGACTCTAACTTGAGCATACGAAGTCTGTGTTTTGCATTCCCGTGTACTTGACGAAATCTCATGGAATGCTATACCACTTTTCCATGGTTTATGGAGATTTAGGGAACACCTGACATCCCAAAATTTCCTCCGGATCACAAATGACTCAAACACACTAGCTCAAAACACCCCTAGTTCGGTCGTGATCAAGTAGGTCAATCCTTCCAAAGACAAAAACATAGCTAAAACCTCATATAATACAACTCAAAACCCCATATAGGTCATAAGGGTTCAAGACATATCCACCAAGTACCAAGACACTCAAACTAGCTCAAAACACACTCTCCAAGCTCTAACAAATGCATAAGTACTTCCAATGGAATCAAAAACTTTTTCATGCCTCCGCCAAAGACTCACACAACCCAAGTAAAACCTACAAACATTTCCAAAAACATCAATAACATCTACATACTCTACCATCATAATTAAACATGCCAAGAAGCAAGCACCTCTCATAGGTCTTCAAGCACTAAAAACAAGTCCATAAGAGTAATCAAATTTGCATAGAAAAAAAACTTTCAAGATGACTGCCACATGAATGGATGCTACCATGACACCAAATCATTCTCTAGGTCCATGAGATACCTCATAATAGAGTAGAACACTCTAAGATAACCATCTCTCCTACCTCACTTAAGTATGTTGATCATGCCCAGAAATAGGTCACCCAAAAAAAACAACTTGGCACATCAAATATCTTCATCAATGCTTAAGTAGTATATGGATGAAAATTTATCTAAGTCTATTGTTTGAAACAACCCACTTTATAAGCTAACTTATAATGCAAGGCCTTCAACTAAGCCAATCTCTTAAAACTACTCATTGAGGCCTCTTGGACTCGAGAAAAGTATTGAGAGGTACGTGAAAAACACCTTCAAATCAACTTCCAAGACCATACACCATATGGAAAATTATCCAATTTGTGATTTAATCACTTATTCCAAATTTAATTCACCCCATCACATCTTACCCATGAGTGATTAAATATTAAATATTTAATTACGCTTCTTCCCATGCATCTTAATCACTTATCTACCCCAAATTTATTCTATCTATGTATCACATCTATTTTTCCTCTTCCCTAAGCGGGATATTTCCCGTATTCGGGATAAATCTTATCTTTCTTGAAATCGCTCATTTTGGCCATCTCGGGAGTCTATTCCGCGATCGGCGCCGACCCATATGGTCGGCGCCGATTTTCTAGGAGCGGCGCCGATTATAAAAGCAAGTCCGTAACTCACCTAGGGACCGAAAAGAGACCACGAACGAGCGAAAAAGCGAATGATGAAAAAGGAAGCACTTACGCACGAACAGAGAGCGAGAGAGATACAAAGTCAGTGAGAAAGAGAGATCTTTTAGCATCAATTGTATCAAATTAGGGCAGATCCTCGTCCGAATCAATCTCGAGAGGAGCACCGCACTCGCCTCTGCTCACATCAAGCATCATCACACAACCATCTATCATCCGGTGACTCTGCTCCAGTATCTCACCAACTTCGGCACATCCAGCAGACCACATTCACCTTCTAATTCCCGAATCTTATCGCACAATCCCTGATTGATCGATCTGCCTTTAGTCGACGCCGATCTCATCCAGTCGACGCCGATTCGTCTCGATCGACGCCGACCACATCAGTCGACGCCGATTCTACCTGGGCCGACGCCGATTTCCTCGCCGGCAGATAGTAAAAGGACACAGTAACACAAATTCAAAGATTATTTCATAGTTCCCTCGTTTTCTCGTATTTTCTGCTCGCTGCTTTTTATTCTCGTCTTATTACTGCAATCAGAAAATCTAGCTTTTTACTTACATCTTTTATCATGTATGCTTCTTTTCTTAATTGAAAACGTGGACTGACATCCGCCGAGGAAGCTTATCGCTTCCCGGACCCGCTTCTCGGGCAGTCCACCTAAATATCTTTTAACGTGGTCTTTTTCTGTCAAGCATCGGTGTTTTGCAGGTTACTCGGATCTATTGTGCGAATTGCTCGTGTGCGCCCGTCTTATCTACATCGGCTTCCTCATCCGTCTACATCTTCATCAGGTATCAATTTCATTGGAGTTTTTCAGGGTTTTTGTGTTTAGTTTGGTGCATTAACTTGGACAGGTAACAAGCGCGAAATTCTTGATCTACATTCTGGCACGCCCGGTGGGACCCAACCAAAGTCCCTTATTGGTAAGTTCATTTCTTTCCTAGTTTTGAACTTTGTTCCTTTTCTTCACTGATTTCTATCAGTCCTATTTGAGCATTTCTTTTCATCATTTCAATCTTGCTTTTTTTTAGGTGAAATCGTTATCTTCGAAATTTTTCTAGTTCCTTAAAAATAGAGATTTTTGTTTCACCGTTATCTGGATATATCTTTCTGGGTTTTCTTTGGTGTTTGCTTAACCTCTTCTTGCATGAGCACTTTGCTTGTTCGTGGATTGTTCGAGGGAAGAGCTCAACAACGCGCTTTTTGAAGTCCACACACCTTGAGAGCTAAATCTACAGTATTCCTCTTTTACGGTGTTTTCTCCTTTTAGGATTTCTTTGTTTGGTTGCCTATCACATCCAAACACTTCAATTTTCAATTTTGTGCTTAAAAAGAACTTAATCGCATTTGGGAAAGAATCTGTTTGACTTGTCTTCATCGAAATCAAACACTTCGTTTTTAAGTGCTTAAAAAGAACTTTTCCTTTGTCATTGCTGCATGTTTTTCATCTAGTTTTAATTAGGCTGGAAAATTGATCAAAATCGGTAGTGACACTATTTGATTTTTATTTTTCACCCTTGCACACAAAGCCAAAATCACTAGGTATAAAGCATTTAAACAAAATTCCTTCCTTGGCCTCGCCTACTTGGAAGTGATATCCAAGAGGAAGAGCCTACGCGGTACTCAGGCCGCGCTATAAATTCACGGAAGATTTTGGTATATATTGGCAAAGCACCCGACTCCCTTATCGCAGTGGTGTGTGAAGTGCGGGGGTAGGCCCCTATATCAAGCCACGTACTGTCTTTTTATCAAGTGCCTTCAGGGGACTCCTCACCAAACATTACCCAAACCATCCTTAGTTTGGCTATCTGAGTAGTTCCTGTTCTAAAAAGCCTTCCCTAACATTTTCTTTTCTTAAAAGCATCAAAATTTAAAGGAGATAATCACTTGCGCTGCTTGAATTGTCTGTGCATTAGTTAGGTCAATCTTCTTTTCTGTGTGTTTATGACGGTTATCACTTGGTCACAATCTAGAAGAATGGCTCAACTGGTTCCTTCTTCCTCCGAGATCACCACTAGTGTGGAGGTTTCGGCACCCCCCCAATCTTCCTCGGGACCACTGTTAGTTGGTTCCCCATCATGGTCATATAATCCTTTCTATCAAGCCAAAGCAATCCCATCACGTCCAGCTTCCCCTAGTCCTTCGGAAATATCATCTGGCTCGGAGTATGTTCCCCGCGGGGATCCTGAATTCCAGGCATTCCTCGACCGCAATCCGATAGCCCTCATGGACTACCTAGTACACAAGTCTATTCAAATATCCGATCAAGGACCACCAATCCAACAAGTGTACGATTATCCTCGTGGATCATCCTGTGCCTCAGAGAGCAGCTTTGCATCATCTCTCTTGCCTCGAGTCACGGAGAAGGGCGAGGCCCCTATGCCTCCCTTTTCTCTTCCACCTACCATATCGACTAGTTCTCAAATAGTCTTACCTATTCCTAACACCGCAGTTACCTCGAATATTCCACAACCTACTTCTGAGAGGTCTTCTGCCCTGGCTATAATGAATGCGTCTGCACACCCGCATATTGCTGTTAATTCATCTATGCCCTCCATCGTGTCCCAAGGTCAAGACTTTTCATGAGCCAACCCTCCGAATAGTCAATTGGCTCCTACTTCTCCCTCTAGGGGTCTTTCTTCCAATATTCCAGCAACTGTGACCTTCGCCCATCCTCTAACATCGGCACCCTTAATACCTAATCCGGCAGTAGAAGGCCCCTTTCAGGTCTTGTTCCCCAATATGTCCAATCAAGCCGGCACTCATATTCCTCAATCTGTCTCGATTCAATCAACAAACATAGGAGTCCACCAATCACAGGCTCCGTCCGTCATCCAACCTTCATTTTCTCAACCACTTATTATCTCACAGCCTGCCTATACGCAAGCTACCTCACAGCAAATACCCCACCCGGTGTCACCCAGAACACCTGGTTATTCCTCTTATCATCCTATCCATCAACAGATGAATCCCCCATTGACACCTCAACAACATCCACCACTTGCTTCTTATGTAGGACATACCAATGTACCTCCTCCTCAATCTGACGTGGTTCAAATTCTCTTCAAGAAAATCGCAGACTTGGAAGCCTCCACAAAAGGGGCTCGTCCTTCATACTCCTTTGAAGAAGTGTGTAATGAACCCATTCACCCCTCAGTAGCTTTCAAGCCTTATCCTCCCCAATGGGAACTTCCTAAATTTTCAAAATTTCATAGTCGGGAAGACCCTCAACAACATTTGCGAGCATTCAAACATGCTTGCTACCTCATAGTCCAGATCGAGCTTATGCTCCGTACCTTCCTATGTCTCTAAGCAGTCCCGCTTTAGACTGGTACAATAACATTCCTCAACATTCCTTGTTTTCTTTCTCTCAATTGGCCCAGATGTTTGTTGAAAACTTTTCAATAAATATCGCGCATAAGATCTCGATCACAGATCTTTATAACATTCGCCAATTCGATGATGAGTCTATTGCAGACTTTGTCGCTCATTGGAGAGGGATAATCAACCAATTGTCTTTCTCCCTTCCTCAATCCCAACAAATCGAGTTGTTTACTCGATCTTGTGCTAATCACATTTCTTCTACTTTAAGGATCCAAACTTTTCATACCTTTGAAGAAGCCTTCACGATGGCACGCAAACTTGAATCTCGCGCCATTGAGCAAGGGAAGCTAAAACTTCGCTCTAAATCTAAACCAGATTTTTCTCGGTTTACCAAACCAAATTCTTCCCCTTCTAAAGACAAAAATCAAGGATCCACCAACGCTATCGTATTAAAAGCATCACGAGCCGACAATACTTCTAATCAAACACCACGAAGAGACCCCTCATCTTCTCGAAAAGGGACTTCATCATCTCGATCCTTCGCTCCATTGGGGGAATCATATGCCTCTATCTTAGAAAAAATGTTGGAAGTTCGCATGATCGAACTTCCCCCCATTAGGAATATTGATGAAAACCAAGAACGTCCATTCTGGTATAGGGAAAATGATTTCTGTCATTATCATAGAACCAAAGGTCATGACATCGAACGATGTCAGACTTTCAAAAATCTTGTCCAAAATTCATTGATAAAGGCGAGCTCATTCTGGATAACCCAAATGCTCCCCCAAATCAGGCACTCGATGTTTTTAAACAACCTTTTCCCAATCATGCCCCGAACCATAATGCTTCAGAGTCTCAAAAACCAAACACCCACACTATCAACTTCATCTCTACCGAAGAATCTTCTTCTGAAACCAAGCCATCTGCAAACACATCAATCGAATCAGAACCTCCTTCCACTTCATCAATCACTGGAATTTCACCATCTTCAGATATCCCGTCTTTGAATATTCCTACATTACTAAGCACGGAGTCATCTCTCTCCGCTCCTTTGTCTGACCTTCCATCCATACCCGAGACAGTGTCATCCTCATCTGTCTCATCATCAGACATTCTTTCAATACTCGAGGCAATTACATCCCTTCGAGTTTCCACTGCAGACATATCTACTTCTGTTGCTCCCATTCCCGCTGCAACTATGCCCTTGGTGAACGTACCTATAATTGTGCCGACTTCGACGGAAGCATCTTCGATTTTGACCCTTCCTATCTCTTTTCCTACAGTAGTTTCACCCATGATTACTGCATCAGAAGTAGTCCCTTCGCAAGGAACTGCTTCTTCATCACCCCCTTCTTCCATCACTAATGTTACTTTGCCTATTAAAGAAAAATCAAAAGAAGTAGCACCAACACCTATACACTCGGTTCCTGAACCTAAACCGAGACAACCAAAATCTAACGTTACACCATCGTACCTCCCCACCTGCTTCCTCCGAAAAGGTTACAATCACCTTATGCCGTTGAAGTTGTCACCATCCCTGAAAAAGGAAAGCCCATATTTCGGACCATCAAGACTCTTGGTGCTCTTCCACAAAAATCTCTCTCTACGCCTCATAAACGATTGGATTTGCCCGCTGAGAAGGCGTCTTCTTCTACACACTTATCAAAGCCATCATCTTCTTCTACAACACATTCTTCACCAATACCCCGAAAAGTAGACTTACCTACTAAAAAGACGTCACCTCTTCTATCAGGATCATCATCTTCATTACCAAAAACCAAGGCACTCTATGTTCCTCCGATTACACCTACTTTGGGAGCTTCTTCCTCTTCTAAATCGACATTATCTAAATCATCAGTAAATTCAACCAAGCAACCCCCTTTGTCTCCAAAGACCGCAAAATTTGTCACATCTCCATCATCTTCAAAATCTATTTTAGGGGCTCCTCCTCCACCAAAGTCAATCATGTCTCACTTACTCCCATCTCAAGTGCCCAAGACTGCTCCTCCAAATGTCCAAACAAATAAGAGGATCCCTAAAAAGACTGTTAAACCTAACATGCAAGTTCTTTTACCTCGGCAGTCGGTTAATGTAAAAGAACCACCTTCATCATCTCTATCCTCCTCTTCGTCTACCGGATTCTACACCGAAATCCTTCATCAACTTATCCAATCTTCATCCATAACCCTTCCTCCGATTAAACCTTATAACCCTAAAGGAGTTAAACCTACCTGGTTTAACTCTGATCTGATTTGTGCTTACCACCGTACCCCGGGTCATGATACCGAGGGATGTAAAGCTCTTCAAGCCGTTGTCAAGAACCTTCTGGAAGAAAGTGACCTTTTGCTGGAGGAGGAGGAACAAGTACCTCCTGTCACCTTAGCCCCATCTGAGCCCCAACAATCCACTCAGACCTCTGGTGGTCCCACTCCACTTGATCTTCCACCTTCCCAAATTGACACAATCCATATCGCCACTAGAACCCAACACTATGATAACCCATCTTCATCTTCAGCATCTCGACCACGGGTTGTCATTTCTGCAGCCCCTGAAGGCGTTTCTCCTTCCTCATCAGCCCCACGACCCAGGGTCTCTATTCGTGCTGCACCTCGGGCTCAAGTTCCCGTGTCTGTTGAGGAGAGTGTTATGAAACAACTCACCCAGTGCTCCGGCAAAATGTCTCTTTTGACCTCATCCAATCCTTCTCCACAACATCGCCAGTTCTAATCGATAATCAAGGCATCGCATCGCAGTTGAATTCGATGAGCCCTGCACTTCTTCGAGTTGGTTGTTGATCAATGGACCATCAACCACCATTTCTTTTGAAGATTCGGAAATTCCTCCTCTTTCTTCCGAGGATTTGAGGCTCCCTCTTTATCACAAATTCCCAAATCAATAACACTACCTTAAAACGTGTTATGATCGATAGTGGAGCTGCACTCAACGTCATCTCCTCGCACACGTTTGAGCAACTTAAGTTACCAAAGAATGTAGTGTCACCCCCGCCTTTCGCCCTTCGATCATTTAACGATCAGCTAGCAGTTACTTTAGGAACTGTGGTCTTACCCATTCGAGTAGGTAAGAAGCTGCTTCATGAACTCTTCTACATCGTCGAAGGAAAATTCCACTATAATATGATCCTCGACGCCCCGGATTCGCGCAATGCATTGTGTCCCATCCACCCTCCATCGATGCTTAAAATATCAATATGAGGGCAAAATATATACTCATCCAGGAGATCCTTTTCCTTCCGCACAATGCGACATGACCACAAGATCTGCCCCTTTAAAAGAAAATGCATGTTCTCCTGACGGGGCCTCATCTTCTTCCATACCTGCAACCAAACTACCGGATTTACAAAATCTAGAAGAGACATCAGCAGCGCTTTCTCACTAGGAGAGCTTCCTCTCTTTTCTTTTGATGCCCATCTCAAACCTAATGAGTATGGTAGACCAGACAAACAACCTGAATATCAACCAGGTCTCGGTCGCATCGTCACCATTGGTCTGCCCAATCAACAGACTAATTTCATCTACGGTGGTCTTGATACGCCTCACTATCGCCCAGATTCTCCTCCTAGGACCAAACCTTACTTAACAGGGTTTGATTATCTACAGAATCCCACGTTTGCAAAAACTTATCTATATCGATGCGCGTGGAAAGGTTTTGGCCTGGGAAAATATGAACAAGGTATACATGACCTCAAATCCATTCCTACTCTCATGCCACATCAGAAATTTGGTTTAGGATTTAAACCTCTTTCAAAAGCCACCATCACTATTCTCAATGAGCCTCTTCCTACTGAAGAACCATCTTCCCCCACTAAGTCAGAAGCATCACTTGATGTGGACGATGACATTTCCATCCCACCTAACTTTTTTTTTTATCAATACCATTTCCTTAGGGCCGTTAGCCTATGAGACTAACAATCGGTCCGCTTCTATACCATTAATCTTCCCTGAAATAGTTGGAGACGACTCTCCTACTATCAACACTATCCACTGTGCGGATGATGATTCCGTCCTCACCTATCTGGGGGCAGAGGATTCATATCTCCCCAAGACTATTCCTTCTGACACGTCTACCCTTCTCAACGAGGCCACTATCGACCTTAATATAGGGACTTCTGAAGACCCTCGCATCATTAAGGTCGGCCAATCCCTTAATCCACAGGAATTAGGGAACTTTACCACTTTTCTTTCCAAACATCATCAAGCCTTTGCTTGGTCATACGAGGATATGCCAGGACTCGATCCCGATATTGTGGTCCACAATATCGTTACTCTTCCCAACATCAAACCAGTTAAGCAAAAATTACGTAAAATGCACCCTCGAGTAGCCCTTCTTGTTAAAGAAGAATTACAACGCTTGCTCTCGGCTAACTTCATCCAACCCATCGATTATCCACAATGGGTGTCCAATGTAGTACCAGTAACTAAGGCTACTGGGAAAATTCAAATTTGTACCGACTTCCGGGATCTTAATCTTGCTTGTCCAAAAGATGATTTTCCTCTACCTAATATCGACCAACTCGTAGATTTAACTGCGGGTCATGAGATGCTTTCTCTTATGGATGGTTTCTCTGGATATAATCAAATTCTCATCGCACTGTAAGACCAACATAAGACTTCCTTCATAACTCCTTGGGGGACCTTTTGCTATCGTGTCATGCCTTTTGGTCTTAAGAACGCAGGAGCAACCTATCAACGAGCAATGACCTACATCTTCCATGATCTCTTGCACAAAATCAGGAAGATTATGTTGACGATCTCCTCGCAAGTCCAAGCGTCGTCGATCATCTTTTCATCCTCGCACCTCTCTTTCGAGAGGCTTATCCGCTTTTTCTTCGCCTCTAAATCCATCTAAGTGCGTGTTTGGCGCTTCACCGGTAAACTTTTAGGTTTTATCATTTCCATCGTGGGTATTGAAGTGACCCCGCAAAATAAAAGCCATCCTTGAGATGCCTCCCCCGTCTAACTTGAAGCAACTCCGCAGTCTCCAAGGACGTCTTCAATCGGTGCGTCGTTTTATCTCCCAATTGTCGGACCGTTGTCAACCTTTTCACCATCTCCTCCGTAAGAATGTTCATTTTGAATGGGATGAGCATTGCCAAAAGGCCTTTGATGATCTCAAAGCTTATCTTCTTTCTCCACCCGTGCTTACACCTCCACGCGAGGGGGAGCCTTTCTATCTTTATATCTCTGTGACTGACCATGCTCTGGGAGCCATGATCTCGCATCGGGACACTTGTGGTAAAGAACAAGCTGTCTATTACATCACCGCACCTCCATGAGTATGAGACACGCATTCGAAGCTGAAAAACTATGTTGTGCTCTCTTCTTCGCAACTTCTAAGCTTCGTCATTATCTCCTTAATCATAAAACTTACATTGTCACAAGTGTCAATCCTCTCAAGACAATTCATGCAAAGCCTTATCATAATGATCGTATCACTCGTTGGCTTATGCTCATGACAGAATTTGACCTCGAGTTTATCCCGCAAAAGGCTATCAAGGGTCAGGTTATTGCAGATCAATTAGCTGATGCTCCTCTTCCGGACACTCAAGACCCCCTTGCTCAATTCCCCGATGAATATATCCAACAAATTGATTTTGGTCTATCTCCATTTAAAGTAAAGCTCTTCTTTGATGGATCCAAATGCCAGCAAGGGGGAGGTGCGGGTTTCGTGATGATTCCTCCTTGGGGTACGCCTATCCCAGTTGCACACAAATTAAACTTTGAGTGCACCAATAATATGGCTGAGTACGAAGCTCTTGTCTTAGGTCTTCAAAATGCCATTAATCTCGCGCTCGCCATATATTGACATCTTCGGTGATTCTGAACTCATCGTTAATCAGGTCACGGGTGTCTATCAATGCAAGAATGATATCCTTCAAAAATATCGTGACATCGTTCTTGCTCAACTCCAATCTTTCGATAAGTTCACCATCCAAGCCATTCCTCGCACTGCAAATCGATTCGTGGATACAATGGCCTCATTAGCCTCACTTATCCCGCCTTTTACCGAAGACTCGCGTCTTTATGTGGCTGTGCAACGATTAGATCAACCATCTCATCTTGGGCAACTAACTTCAATCAATGCTGTCACAACCCATACTCAGGATGAGTGGTATCAACAGATTGTTGATTATCTATCTCATTCGATGCTTCCTCCAGATCTGACTTCCAATGGTAGAAGGTCTTTTGTCCAACGCGCCAATCGCTATACTATTCTAGGCGGCCTTCTTTACAAACGCGGCTTTGATGGTATTTTGCTTCGATGCCTCAAAACCCATGAATCATCTAAAGCTATCCAGGAGGTCCATGACGGTATCTGTGGTGGACATTTTAGTGGCTTAGCTGTAGCTAAGCGCATTTTACGTTTGGGATATTATTGGCCTTCTCTTAATCAAGATTGTTGTGAATACACTAAGAAGTGCGTCAAGTGTCAACAACATTCCAATCTCACGCACATCCCTAGTCAAGCTTTGCAACCTGCGGCGGATTTGTGGCCTTTTTCGCAGTGGGGTCTTGATCTTATTGGTCTCATCAATCCCCGTTCTTCACAAATGCAGCGCATCATTCTATCATTACATCCACCGAGTACTTTACTAAGTGGGTAGAAGCTATCCTCTTTCTTCAACAAAGGCTAAACCCATAGTTGATTTCGCCTATCAACACATCATTTGTCGCTTTGCTTCCACACAAGCTAATCACGTATAATGGTAAGTCTTTCAAGAACGCTGATTTGCAGAATCTCTCGCAACGCTTTCAATATCAAGCTCAGCTTTTTCTTCTCCATACTATCCTCAAGCTAATGGTCAGCCGAAGCCCAATAAAACTTTGCGTAGTATCCTCGCAAAGGTAACTAGTCGAGCCGGTAGGGATTGGCATTTACATATCCCTTTTGCTCTCTCGGGCTTATCGACTAGCATTCGTACTCCTACCGGTGCTACTCCTTCTCTCTCGCCTATGGGTTCGAGGTCAGTCCTTCCTTTGGAAGTCCAAATCCCATCTCTCCGTGTTTCTCTCGAGAATTTGTCTCCGATGAGGATTATTATCACAAAATCGCCTAAGACAACTTGAATTATTAGATGAGCGGCGTCTCAACGCTCTTGAGCATCATCAAATCTATCTTGAGCGTGTCAAACGTGCTTATAACAAGCATTTGCAGCACCGTGACTTCAAAATTGGTGACCTTGTTCTTAAGGAAAATCAAAATGTCACTACACTCGAAAGAAGTCAACGTGGTAAGTTTGCTCCCAACTGGATGGGCCCCTACATTATCACTCATAAATATGGGTCTGGGGCTTATCGTTTATCTTCCATGGATGGTATACCTGAAGCGGAACCTCTTAATGCCTTGCATCTACGGCCCTTCTATTGTTAAAATCTATCTTACACAAATCTAGTCGCAACACAGATCTTTCATCCGTCCTAATAACCAGTCATCTACTTTCGTGGTGATTCGAAATTGTGTGGTTCTCCGCCTATTGCCTCGTTTACCTTAAATATGAGTATCGCGGCTCTACTCATTACACGTTTCTTTTGGATATGTTCCTCCTCATGGTAGGAATACCTTAATCACCACTTCATCTGTCCCAAGTACTTATCTTAATCGGATCTACTCGGGGCATGAGTGCATGTTCTTCTTTGTTCTCTTCCCCTCCATCTGATCTATCTAGGTCTAAACTCAGCTTCTTCCAAAAAGAGTTTCAAAAAAAAAAAAAAAAAAAAAGATGCTATCCAAAAGATAGACTGATCCTTTGAAGGACAGCTATCCATACATTATCAAGTGAATCAAAAAGAAAATAGACCATGCCCTTGAAGGATGGCTATTATCAAAAATTCTAAAAAATATAGACCATACCCTCGAAGGATGGCTATCATTAAAATTCAAAATACAGACCGCTCCCTTGAAGGACGGCTGTTTCTCAAAGAAATATTCAAGGCTTCTTGTAATTAATCAGCCTTCCAGTCAGTTTATACACTTTTTAGCATCACTGAAAGACTTCCCGCATCGATCAGTCTTTCCATATCAAGCAAACTTCCCGCATTGATCAGTTTGCTTTTCTGCCAAAATCATGAAGCTGAGATTTAGGACCTTTTGTCAATCATATGGAGAATCCTGTTTTCCTACTATGGACATGTATTCTGTCCCTTGTAAGTTCCGACAAGATACTTACTTTTCTTTCCGTTTCTATCCTAGATCTGGTTTGCGACTAGTTAGTGTCAGGTTTATTTTAATCTTATATAGGGCCTTGTATGCTTGGTCTTTCGATTTCCTATCTGGATCTTATCTATGGTCGGTTGGAAGTCCGACTTATCATTTTTCTCCTTCTCCGAGTATCTTCTCTTCTAAGTCACGGTTGTTTCCATTTACATCTTTGGCTCTTGCAAGGAGTATTCCCATTTCTCTTTTCTTGCATCTAGTTAAATTGACATTTCACATGTTAAATTCAATCAAAATTCATCTTTTATCAAAATTCATCTTATCTATCAAAACATCTATCTGTATTCATTTCTCATTAAAATTACATCCATCCATCTATCATCCATCAAACACATCCATCATCTATCTATATCTAAATCTATCCATCAAAATGTACATCCAAGGTACATTACATCTATCTATATCTAATCCATACATCAAACACATCCATCTAAATCTATCCATCAAAACATTTAAACACATGTACATCCAAGTTACATCACATCCATCTATCAAAGTTATATCCACATATCAATCTATCTAATCACATCTATTTCTATCATCTATCAGTCTATATCTATCCAATCACATCTATTTTATCCTCTATCAGTCTATATCTATATCCATCTATCCATGTATATCAAAATTAAAAGCATGAGTACAATCATATGACAAATAACATGATCAATCTATATATACATGTGTGTCTGTACAAAAATGGGTGGCTTTCAATCAAGCCATCTATACAATGCCTTCCAATCGAGGCTACATCACTATACAGATACAAAATCTATCAAATCTCTATATAGTAAAATCTGAAGCGTGGAGGACACTATCTCCTCCACCCTCCTCTGCACCTGGCTGTCTCTCCTGGCCGCCGCCTATCGAGCTCGATGCACCTGCTGCTGGAGGTCTCGGCCCACCTCGATCTCTCCCAAGATTCCTCCACCTGAGGCTCCGCTCGCTGTAGCCGTCGCTGCTCTCCTCCTCGCCCCGTACCGAGGCACATCTGGGGCATGCTGCGCTAGGGCATCCTCATAGTATCTCACCTCAGCGAGGAGAGACTGGTATGTGCTCAGGCTCACAGTACCCGGTGCTCGTAACGATGCTGCTGCTGCTGCTGGGCTGGCGGCGCTGCTGGTGGTGCCCCTCCTAGGGTCGTGCCCTGTGTACCAGACTCTGATGTGGCACCGGTCTCTCCATATTTGGCCCTGAGGGCCTCCCTATGCCGAAGGTAGCGATCCCTCTGCTGGATCGCTATATCTCGCTCCTGGCGAGCGGTGTCTCTCTCCACAATCAGGGCATCCCTCTCCTCTGTCAAAGCCCTGATCTCCTCCAGAGCTACCTGATGTGTCTGTGTAAGGGTGGCATGCTCTACCTCCAGTCTGTCCAGCATAGCAGCTATGTCCTCCTCGTCAGCATCTATAGATGGCGGGAGATGTCGTGGAAGCTCTGTGTCGTACCATGCTGCGTAGCCCTCATCCACCCCCGCGTCATCATCACTGTCTGCGGAGGGTGGGGCCTCTCTCAATGGGTCTGACTGGGATCAAAATCGGCAAATCCGTCTCTCTGCTATCCCGCCTATATGGCGTGTAGGTGGTCGGCACTGTCTGTACTAGGCCGAACTGTCTCAGTATCCGCATGAACGGGACTCGCTCCCACATATCCGGCCTACGGCCCCTGACCACCCGGCCCGTCTCAATGCTACCAAGTGGGCATCCTGACCAGCCCATGTCGGAAATGCCCGATACGGGTCCTCCGATAACCTCCGATCTCGTGTCGCGTCCCAAACGCCGTAGTACCACTCGGCCGATCTACTCAGATCCCCGCGCCATGTCAGCCCGCCATCTCCGAAATCCATAATCAATCCCTCCCACTCCTGCTGGCATCCAAGGAAGCCCGGATGGCCTGATCACCGCTATGTGCTCATATGCCCAGCAATGGAGCACAAAACTGACATCAATCCCTGTCCTCCGGCCAGTGGTGTACATCCATAGCTCATGATATATCTGAGCTATCAGGGCATCGGCGAAGGCAAAAACCTGTCTGTACTGCAAGATGTCGCAAACACAGTCTAATAGTAACAATGGGAATCTCCCACCTCCTGAATCTGGCAGGGCAAAGTAGGATATCGCCATCTGAATCAAGGCTATCCGCCTGCTCCGAGGGCTATCCTGCCTGTACTGTGAGGCTATCCTCACTGCCCCGATACTATCTCCGAGTCATCTGCCCTATCTCTGTATAACCGACCTAGGGCCCTCTGCTGCTGCTCCCGGGGTGTGATCTCAATCGGGTCCCCAGCAATCGGTAATCTCAGGATCCTGAATATATCCTCATGGGTGATAGTCATCTCACCCGTCCTGAACCAAAAAGTGCACGTGTGGCTGTCCCACCGTCGCACTAGTGCCCGCATGAGCTCCACATCTCGTGGCACTCGTCTATAATATCGGAAACCCCCGAGCCCGGCTAGCTCTAAATGCTGCCAGTCTGCATCTGTCACATCAGGGAGAATAGTCTCCAATAACTCAGGAATGGCGTCCCTCATATGAAGAGCCTCTCGTGCCTGCATCCACGACATCAAAAACATAATTAGTCTCTTATTTCCCCAAATCACATCCTCCAAAACAATAAAAAAAAAAAAAAAAATGAACATCTATCAATCGGCGTCGATTTGGTAAAATCGGCGTCGTTCATTTTAGTCGGCGCCGATTAATACCAATCGACGCCGATCTAACACCAATCGACGCCGATTACACCAATCGGCGCCGACTGCCTGTCCGGACATAAACCGGACCCTGGCCTCCCATGCAAAAAAAAATCAAAAAAAAACAAAAAAAAAAATTAAGAACAATGGGTTCAAGAATGACCACTTACCCCAGGTCGTGTCCTCCTGCGCTTCTGACCGCTCCCAGAGGCTTCCATGATGCTCAAATCAAAAATCTGGCTTTCTCTGAATCAATCGTCACGTTGAAAATAAATCGTTTACGTTTTCCGTTCGCATATTTATATGTGCCTGGATTGGTCGGCGCCGATTTTTTGGGTCGACGCCGTTTGTTTTAGTCGTCGCCGATTAGTTTGGTCGCCGCCGATTTTCTATATCTGTTTGCCATAGTGTTGATGCTTGGCTTACTTATCTATCTGATCATTGTTGTGTGCTGAATTTTGCCTTTTGGCACATTTTTTTTAGATATCCTTGTCTATTTCGGGTTTGTTCCCTTTGCGTGGGACACTCGTACTTTTTGGCAGCTTAGAGTTAAACGGGTCTGTAGGCACTAACGCATCTCGCTTTTCCGCACTGCCTAGTTGTCCCTACCAATGTGTCTCTCTTTAGATGCTGACTATTTTGCAGTTCTCCTTACACTCATGGGTCTGTAGGCACTAACGTCGTCTCATGAGGAGACCGGCTAGTTTGCCCTACCAATGTGAGTTCCTTAGGTTGCTGCCTTTTATTTATTTTTATGCGTCATCAATGATCAGATCTACTCCGCATATCCGACTGGGCATCCTGCATTTTTCATCTACCTTTTTCAAACTTGGGATCGTCTGTTCTATCATCCATCCCATCCCTAGTTTGAGGGGGATCACATCATCACAAATTCTTCCCTTCTTCCATCCCTTTGTTTTTGTCTCATAACCTTGCTTATCGCAAGTTACTTGACAAAAAGGGGCAAAATGTAGACACTTAAAATTGGTTACTCAATTTAGTGTCCCTCTCATTCATTTACTTGCTTAGGTAACCTGGGGCACGTTTTACGTCACCAACTATCCCCTTGGGATATTATCCAATTTGTGATTTAATCACTTATTCCAAATTTAATTCACCCCATCACATCTTACCCATGAGTGATTAAATATTAAATATTTGATTACGCTTCTTCCCATGCATCTTAATCACTTATCCACCCCAAATTTATTCTATCTATGTATCACATCTATTTTTCCTCTTCCCTAAGCGGGATATTTCCCGTATTCGGGATAAATCTTATCTTTCTTGAAATCGCTCATTTTGGCCATCTCGGGAGTCTATTCCGCGATCGGCGCCGACCCATATGGTCGGGCGCCGATTTTCTAGAGCGGCGCCGATTATAAAAGCAAGTCCGTAACTCGCCTTCTGGGACCAAAAGAGACCACGAACGAGCGAAAAAGCGAATGCAGATGAAAAAGGAAGCACTTACGCATTTAACAGAGAGTGAGAGAGATACAGTGTGTGAGAAAGAGAGATCTTTTAGCATCAATTGTATCAAATTAGGGCAGATCCTCGTCCGAATCAATCCCGAGAGGAGCACCGTACTTCTGTCCCTCGCTCACATCAAACATCGCACACCACCATCTATCATCTCGGTGACTCTGCTCCAAAGTTGTCTCGCCAACTCGCACATCCAAAGAGACTACATTCACCTTCTAATTCCCGAATCTTATCGCACAGCCCCCGATTGATCGATCTCGCTTTTAGTCGACGCCGATCTCACCTGGGCCGACGCCGATTAGTCTCAATCGACGCCGACCACATCGATGCCGATTCTACCTGGGCCGACGCCGATTTCCTCAGACAGATAAAAAGGACACAGTAACACAAATTCAGCATTATTTCATAGTTCCTCTGCTTTCTCGTATTTCTGTCTGCACTGCTTAGATTCTGTCTTATTACTGCAATCAAAAAATCTAGCTTTTACTTACATCTTTTATCATGTATGCTTCTTTTCTTAATTGAAAACGTGGATTGACATCCGCCGAGGAAGCTTATCGCTTCCCGGACCCGCTTCTCGGGCAGTCCACCTAAATATCTTTTAACGTGGTCTTTTTCTGTCAAGCATCGGTGTTTTGCAGGTTACTCGATCTATTGTGCGAATCGCTCGTGTGCGCCCATCTTGTCCTTATCTACACGGATCTTCCATCATGCCATCTTTTTGTGTTTAGTTTGGTGCATCTTGGACATAACAAGCGCGAAATTCTTGATCTACACTTCTAATTTACAAATTTTAATTCGAATTCACCCATTAAGGTTATAAAGCGTCTAGCCCTTTTATACAAGGACCCTTGCGTGAGGAAGGTTAAGTAAATGGTCTGCTTTTACAATGACCCCTTTTTCTTGATTTAACATGTAATATCTTAAGCGTTTGGTTGTGAAGACTATGGCGAGGCATTCTCACTCTGCTTGCGTATAATGTGTCTCATAATCGAGTAATGTTTGGCTAATAAAATAGATCACACATTCTCATTTGTCATCATCTTCTTGGGCTAGCATGCAAGCTAGCGAGACATTGGTAGCTCATGAATATAAGATTAAAGGGCGGTCTGGCTTAGGAGGCATTAGTGTAGGTGGTGACAACAAGAAATGCTTAACTGCTTCAAAAGCCTCATTACATTCTTTGGTCCAATTGATACTATACTCTTTCTTGAGTAGGTTGTTGATTAGATGAATGGCAAAGCTTAAATATGGGATGAATCTTTGGATTACACCGAGTTTCCCAAGAAATAACTTGATTCTAGATTCATCCGACGGTGGGATCATTTCAAGAACAGCCCAGATTTTAGTTGGGTCTACATCGATCCCTCATGACGATATAATGTAACCTAGGAGCTTCCCTCCTGTCACACCAAATATGCATTTTTCTGGGTTTAGTGTGACTCCATATTCTATTAAATATGAAAGAATGATGTGGAGCACTTCTGGGTGATCACAAGTGCTTCTTGGCTTTGGCCAACAAGTCGTCTACGTAGGATTCCATGATTTTGTGAATAAGATCATGAAATATATATGTCATTGCCCGCTGATATGTAGCGCTAGCATTCTTGAGACCGAATGGCATAACAACGATAGCAATAAGTTCCCCAAGGAGTTATAAATGTGGTTTTGGCTTGGTCTTGTTCGGATATTCGATTTGATTGTATCCACGAGAATCCATCCATGAGATATAAAAGCTCAAACCCAGGTTGTTGTGTCAACGATGACGTCATGGATGGTAATGGGAAGTCATCCCGAGGGCATGCTTTGTTAATGTCTCGAAATCTATGTAAATGCGTATCTTCCCATTCTTTTTGAGAACGGGAACGATATTAGATATCCACTGAGAATAATCAACTGGCTTTATGAATCCTACTTGGAGGAGTTTCATTACTTCTTCTTTCACTATGAGAGCCACCTTGGGTTTCATTGGCCTTGATTTTTGTTTAACTGGCTTTGCATCTGATTTGGTGACAAGGTTGTGTACCGCGATGTGTGGTGCAACCCCTGTCATTTATTTATAATTAAATGTGAAAGCCTTCTGATGTTCTTTGAGGATTCGAGTGTGTATTTCTATTTCTTTTGGAGTTAACGAAGATCCTAGTTTTAATATCTTTGGTTCATCCTCTGTTTCGATGTTAATATCAATCATTTCTTCGATTAAAGAAGCGTTACCTTCTTCAAACTCAGGCGGGCTGGAGGTAGTTCCAGATCTTCTCCATTCTCTACCATGTATATGCCAAGTTATTTTTGTGGGGGAAGCTCTATCATGGGATTCCCGAAGTAGGAAGATGAATGTGGGATTAAGGAAAAATCTACCACATGATGGGTGAGATGTAACACTGCATAGGCGTTTAAGTAATCAAGAGTAGCTCTATCACTATCAACATGATCCATGCTAGTAGATTTGTTCTCGGTTCGTAAAAGTGGGTTTGACGCTTTCTTCACTAATGGTTCAATACGAAGGGATACTATGAAACGGGTGTCCTCCAACTCACCGCTTGGAGTGAAAGGTGAAGGCGACATTGCTATTGAATCATGTGAGAAGATTTTGTTTTCATGGGATTGCTTCAATTGATATGAAGTAAAACTCTTTGCTCAAATCTAATACTACTGTTTTGTAGAGTCAGTAAGTGTTCAGCTCTAGTCTCATACACTTCAGAGACTTGGTTTGCTACTAATTGAGAATCTCCTAACACCCTGATGTCATTAACACCAAGCCTTTTAGCTAGGATGAGGCCAAGGAGGAGGGCTTCGTATTCAGCGCCATTGTTTGTACATTCAAAGTTTAATTTAAAGGCAAATGGTAAGATCTTTCCTTCGGGTGAAGTTAAGATCACACCTGCCTGACCCATAACAACATCTAGCTCCATCAAAATGGAGAGTTCAATATTTATTTGGGAAGATGGACGTTGGGACATTTGTTACGTCAACTTATTCGATTTTGGTTACCTCTACCATGCATAGATCTTCTATTGGGAGAGAATTAACACCTATGGTATATCCCATGCCTACTGAATCAAATGGTAGGAGAATTGGTAGATCTGTTCTAGCAATTCAAAAATCTTTGATGAGTTCCTAATGATACTATTTCGACAATGTTAGCCTCATCATTGAGGGCTAGGATATTCTTGACTAGGCTCATAGTTTCTAATTCATTGTAGGTACCATCTTTTCTTCTGGTTTCATGTCGGTTGGTTTATTAAGTTGGTTTGTTGGGAGTTCAAACTTAGAGTGAACACCCGGCCTTCTCTTTAAGTCATCTAGGTGTATATCGAATGGTTTTGGATCACCTTTGGCTATGAATACCTTTCCTAAGTGTAATAATCTTACTTCTTGGAATAATGTAGAAGGGATTGCCTTCATACGATGTATCCACAGTCGGCCAAGGATCATATTATAGTTGGTTTCCCGATCTATAATATAAAACTCAATTAGGATTTTTTGGGTCCTAAGGTGACTGGTGGTATTATAGTCCCGATTGACATGGCTTTAATGCTATCATAGCCTCTTAGCATATTCCGAGTTGTGGAACAATTTGTTTCTCCATACCCTAGCTTTTGAAGGAAAGAGAAGGGGACTATGTTAACTGTTGCGCCATCATCAACCATTGCGTGTTTAACGTAATTACTATAAACCCACACTTGCAAATGTAAATTTGGATCACCTCTGCATGTAATCTCACCATCTATTGGCATTTTGTCTACTTCAAATATAAACTTGGTATCCCTATCCGGCTGCCTCGGAGGGTGGATATTAAAGTCTACATGGTTTACCTATGTTTTGGGAGGTGGAGTGATGCTAATTAAATGACCTAAACCTAATGATTCTAAGAGAGCAGCCCTATGGGTAGGAGAGTTCTTCAATAAATCCAAAAATGAGATATGAGAGAAGGTCTTTGTTAGGTCATTAATTAAATCATAGGCGCCTACGGGTTTTACTAATATTTTTTAGATGTTATCTGCCTCTAGCGGGTAACTTGGATTGGCTAAGAGAATACTCTCATGTCCTTGTTACAGCTTCTACATGTAGTATGGTGTCTAACTCCACTAAACCAACTATCTTGGGTCGTGGTTGACTCCCTAATTATGGTGCAACTGGTGGGTTCAATGAAGTCGAGGCTTCATGATCATTGTTTCCTACCATTACGCTCTTATTCATCCCATTTGGATTTAATTTGTTGTTATTGTGATTTGGGAGCGGATCGTTGAAGATCTTTAGGGGTGCATTTTGAGGGGAAACTACCCCTATAAAATTATTTGGCGCTGGTGATGCAGGATCTGCTAGGAACATATCTATGAAAAGTTGTCTTTGTTCCTCTGGCAAGCGTTGCATGAACTTATTGTAATCATGGCAAGTCCTAGTGTCGTGGCCTCAAATTTTGTGGAAACCACAATACGAATTGGGATTGTAATTCCTAGGTTGCTGGTTTGGTACATATTGTGATCCAAAACTCTGATCAAACCGTTGCCTATTAGGATTAAAGTTTTGCATTTGTTGTTTTTGGTTTTGGTTCTAGTTTTGATATTCAGTTGAGTTTTGGCTTGGACCTTGTGTTTGGATCCGCCATTGTTGTTTTGGATGATTAAAATCCACTAGTATTGATTGTTGGGGTAAAGTTGTTGTTCCGTTGATTATTAACCAGTGGTGGAGTATTTACAACATTGGCCTTTTTAGCTTGGTCGATTACTCATTCGTGGTTACACCGTGATTTTTGTTAAGGATCTTAGGTCCTTGATTGATGTTTATGGTAGTAGGATAAGTCATAGTATTCTGGATGGGGGTGATTAGGCTCCCATTTTTTCCATACGTCTTACAACCGCTATCTATTTCCATTTGATCTATTCATAGAACGCTCTCAAGTACTTCATTTTAAGTCCTTAGTGGGAACTTCTGGACTTCTTCCTTTACCTCTCTGCTGAGAGAATGTAGGAATAAATTGCATAGTTCCATTTAGTCCATATTTGGAGCACTTGCCGAAGAATAAAGGACTGTACGCCATCTTTGGATGAAGTGAGCAACAGATTCATTGTGTTCTTATTTAATGTGTAAGAACTCCCTGATTCCTGTTCTCAATAGTTTGTTCATGTCAAATGCCTTGATGAACTCTGAAATGAGTTGTTTAAATGAATGTATGGAAGATTCAGGTATTCTATAATACCAATCGAGGGAAATCTTTGTCTAATGTTTTGGGAAATATTTTCGTAATGACCCCATCCCAAGGGAGAAGTTATCGAATAGCTGTGGTGTAGGCCTTGATATGTGCATTCGGGTCTCCTTCCCCTTTGTATTTGGGAAAATTGGGAAGAGGTCTTGGAAGCATGATGCTTCGTATAGTGAAGTCTAAGGGTTCTTTCAAATATTTTGAATAAGTCCCTATCACATAGGTTTCGACCATCGATGGTGCCTGCTGAGGGGGTGGAGGTAGAATGGGTTGTTGATATGGTGTAGCGTATGCATTTGCAGGGGTATAAGGAAATCCCATGGTTGAGAAAACATGCCAGGAGAGGAGAACACATCTCCCTATGGTGATTTGGAATACATGTTTAAGTATGAAGGAGTATTGCCTAGGAATGGATTATTTTGTACTAGACTAGGAGGTAACATATTCGCCACGAATAGTGTTAGAAATGGTGGTTCTAGTTGGCATTTTTGTGAATAATGAGGAGGCATGCCCAACATTCCTATTCCTGTGAGGAGGTCTACTTGGCTAGGATGATGTGGAGGATTGGAATTTCCTGCCTGCATGAATTGAGAAGTTTGACTTGCTTGAGAAAGTTCTAACCCCCTAACTTTTTCTACTAAATTCGAAATGACTTCATTTGGTGAAGTCACGGTATTTTGCCTTAGTGGTGTTTGTTGTATATCCTGATGTTGTATAGGCATGTGGTACCCCGCTATGAATTGATCGTTGCCCTGCCAAGTTTCCCTGAGGGTATTTCTTATAGGTAGCGGCATGGAGGTGTTTCCTTGAAACGAGACCTCGGGTTGTGTTTTTAAACTTCTTATAGGTGGGTACATACTTCGAGAGTGTGGTTCATTCCTAGCATAACGCATTAAATGTTCATCATCTAAAAATGGATATGGTTCTAATTGTCTACTAATTTGTAGTCTAAGCAATATCTGAGGAGACGAACCAGATTCTCCCTGTAAACGTCATGGCGTCCCAGAGCACAGAAGGCTCTAGGTGTTGCATTTGAGCGAGCTGATCCAACTCCTCTATTTGGAAAGAAGAACTATATCTAGTCCTTGGGAGCGGAGTTTGTGTTGACAATTAGTTAGTTGAATAGTTGTCACCCCATGCTGAGAGTGAGGGTGATGGCTATCTATTCAGTTGATCGTAATATGCTTCAAGACCTAGGAGAGGTCTACCATATGCGTCGAATCCCAACATATTCGGGGGGTATATGAATACCCACAGAATAATGGGAAAGAGTGAAGGTGGATGGAAGAAAATGAAACACTAAAAGGGGAAAGGCGAGAGTGAAACAACTGTTCTTTTCATGTCGGGTTCACCAATTTTGTATGATGGAAAAGTGACAAGTGAGCATGGGAATCCACAAGTAACTCTTCCTCGCACCCGACCTCCCGAGGTCGTGCCAAGACAGCCGGTGGGGATGGACTATGTGTTGGATGAAGACAAGCTAATTAGGTAATCTTATGTCTTCGACGTGCACTAGTGGAATATACGAATCTAAGGAAAAGAATACCCTCCTAACCTGAACTAGCATGATAGATTAGTCAGCGAGGATGACTACTCGAAGGATCCAATCAATATTGAGCTCAGTGTAATCTGGTCTATAGGTTGTGGGATACAGGGAAAATGGCCTAGGATTGTCTCGTATATGTCTCCAGATAGGGTCATAGGATGGATGACGGATATAGTGGACTCTATGGGTGATTTTCGGCCTAGTCCAGAAATCCTTAGCTTCATTAGCTACTATATCCAACAAGGATAACTATGTGATGATGATAGGTGGAAGTGGAGTGGATCTGAATACTAATGTGCGTAAGCTAGCGTCAACATCGGATTGACCTGTGGACTCGTTGGGTTATGGGATTTGTGGATCACAACCGTAGATTTTTGGTTGTTGTGGACTTGTTATGGTAATGTGTGGAATCAGTCCCTAATCCCTAGTATCCAATAGTCATATGCCTTTTCGGCCTCTATGTTTAGAACTACAAGTTGTGCAATCTTCTCAGAGTACCTTACAGGCATTCTGGCAACCTGAATTCTTAAGCTAGTGTCTATATTAGTGAGAATGTCTCCTGTGTCTAGTTGTGGGACCAAAGGGTCACAACCAAATGTTTTCTCTCTTTCAAGCCCTTCTACAGTCATGTGGATTTTTATCTAGGGTAATCTATAGTTTGGCTGGTTTGACCAGAATGTGTGTGCTTGGTCGTCTTCTATGTTTAACCCTCTTAACTGTGAGCTGATCTATTGTAAGTTTGTTGTTTTTCGAAGACTTGGATTCTAAGATTCTAATCTATATCAGCTATTTCTGTAACAAGATTGGGTTGAGGTATGATTGGCTCGAATACGTATTCTCTGGGATCTCTAGGTCTCGTGATTGTCATACAAAAAGAAAAGATATAAGTCTAACTAATGACAGAATAAATTAACTATGCAAGATATATCTATGTATATTCCTAAATTTGATATTTTTCATAAACTGTTAAACATAATTTAAAAGACCAATTTATCTAATATATCTAGAAATTAACAACTAAACCAATAACGAAATTAAAACAAACAAAGCAAATGAGTATAGCTACGTGCAATGCGGTTGTAAATCTATTCTAAATAGCCGGACAACCCATCTAATCTATTTGAAAGACTCTTGATCGTACCTCGAAGTGAGGAGTGAATCATAGTTTCTCATAAACTATCAATCCCCACACTTCCCAGCAATATCAAAAGTGAGATTAACTAAAATGAAATGATTAACTACTCTATTTGATATGTTTTAACTAGAAATTTGAAAGTTTGAACTGGATTTTGCAAAACAGTGGAGAATCCACAGTTGTGTGCTTTATCCCCTCGATGATCTCCTCATTCTTTCGTACTCACGTGAATCCGGAAAAGCATGTGATGTTAGCATCAACAGAAGTTGGTATCGAAATAATGACACCTTAGGATGCAGACTAAATATAATGCGAGTAGGAGAGGGATAGCGCAAGAGAATAGAGCTTGGATTATGTAATTCCTAGCGGCATTTATTGCGAGTCATACAACATAAAACATCCGAACACCGAAACTTTCTGCTGACGAACAAGACTGTAACTTTAATGGCTTCCTACTAAAAATCAAACTATTCTATTCCAATGAACTGCATGAAATAGTAACTACACTAGCACAAGAAGATTATGTGGCTTCCTAATAGCTAAACAACACTAACCATGCGTACAACAAATGAAACTATGAATCCTAAGCAAAATTGAAAGGCTAAGCTATTGGAATGAGAAATTGAGAGGAAAATTTTGAGGGGCCATTTGCTTGAGCACAAGCCAGCTTTTTATAGAATCCCATTTACCCAAAGGTGAAAACCAATTTGATCTCTTAAACCATAAATAATGCAAAAACACTATTCCAGGGAACCAAAATCATAAATACAAGCAAAGGCAGTGAAAAAATTTGGTAAACGTTGAAATTTACGTGATTCACTTTAAAATGGATGTTCTGAAAACACGTGAAGGACCACCGCCTGAAAGCGGTGATTACAGACCGCCGCCTTGCCTAGGTGACAGATCACAAGACCACCACCCAAGCGGGTGGCGGTTTCATAAATCAAGACCAAAATGTAAGGAAAAATAGGGGAGAGGAGAAAAAAAAGCACACAGGGGCTAAGTGGGATATGTGGGATGTTAACGTATATTTGCGAGAGCTTTTTGGATCCCGAACACCTTACGAGGAGACTGTATCATCATTGGGGCATGTGTAACGTTGTTCCGAGACAGGTGTAGCACCCTAAAATTTTGGGTACGTACAAACACCTCTTAGCTTAGATAGGTTAGAGGATAGAGTATCTCTTGGACCACCTATTTTACAAGACATGGAGCAGTAGGTGGTGTTGATCAAGTAGAGATTATAGGAGGCATAGGACAGGTAGAATAAGTATACGAATCAGCATAAGATCGACTGTAGTTTTTATGTGGGCATGAAGGTGTTCCTTTGTGTCGGGAAAACAAGATCCCTATCTCATTATGGAAAAGATTCAAAGTTAGCTCCTAGATTCATTGGTCCTTTTGAGATCTTGGAGTGTATTGGCCCTTTGGCCTACCATCTAGCATTACCACCCATCTTGTCTCACATACATGATGTTTTTCATGTTTCAATTCTCAGGATATATGTTGTAGACCCTTCTCATGTGTTGTATTGGACATCATTGCATGTGCGGGATCAAGGGCGGTGATAGTGGAGCCCGTTTTCATCCTAGATCATAGGACCACCGGGCCTTTGAGGTAGAGAGGTTGATCGGAGTTTGGGTCTTTGTGGGACGAGATATGATGAGACTATAGCTACAAGGGAGGATGGTACCTTATTACGAGTTTAGTTTCCACATTTGTTCCAGTTGACTTCGGGAGGAATTTGAGACTAAGGGAAGGGGGATGTAGTGGCCACTTCCCTTTGACACATGTTGATACTTATTTTGATACGATTGATTACATTATGGACATTATCATGTTTTGATTTAGTATGATGTTACACATTGGTCATGGATTATTGTTGATCTTGATTTGGTTATGATGCATGATGATTGTTAGAGACACCTCATATGTGGATGATGATATACTATTTAACATGTGATTTTGGATATTGCGAGTAGACTTAGAAATGGACGTTATATGATGATGATATAGTTGTTACTTTGATGTTGTTGATATAAATTGTAAGTGATTTAGTTAAATTGCTTTGATGATTGTTGTGATTCACATATTTAGATGATTTTGTGATTATATTTATATCATGTTGGATGTTCTGATATGGCCATGAGGCCGAAGGAGGTATTTATGTTTTACAGGTTAAAATATCACAACAAACATCAGGGGATTGAAACCAACCACAATGGAATTCTAGGTGAATTCAACACGGTCACCATGACAACTTGTTTTATTGTGTTGTGTTTGTTTTTTGCTAGGGATTCCCATGGGGGGATCACCTTTAGATGTGACCATGGGTTTTGTGTAATTATTAATGTGGTTAATTTTTATTTATTGTTTGTATGTATTTTATTAGTGATATGTTCCTTTTTTTTATTTAATTATATTGTGGTAGATTAATGTGAGAAAACATATGGTTAAAAGTTAAATAAATAAAATTAGGATATGGGAAAGTAATAATGGAAGTTGTTGGCTCTTTGTATTAAATATGTAAGGGATGTGTAAGTTTGTGTAAGAGTTGTGTAAGTCTGATTTTGGAGTAAGAAACACTCCACCTCCTTGAAAATTCAAATTTGTCCTTGGAGGCTATTTTTGGAGGCTTATGGGACAAGTAAAACTTGTCCCATACCTCTAAATTTAATTTACCAACCATACCTATGGCTGGAAGGCTGATTTTAGACCATTTTTAATGCATTTTATTAATCATGTTGCAAGTTTTTATTGCACTCTCTTACATTTTATTTAATTTGCAGTCCTTTGGGGTGTGGGTTTTTCATAGTGTGTAAGTAAATTATCATATTTTGACCCACCTCTTTATTGTGCTTGGGAGATTGAAATTTTGTCTTTTGTGTTTAGAGTTGAGGATGTGTGATGTGGCATCCTACCCGGATCGGATCCACATCATCCTATTCTCTTCCCCTTCTATAAAATTCAAACTCTTTGCTTGTTTTGGGTTGTTGAATCGTTTTTGCATGCTTCTTTGGGGCACATTTTTTTTTGTTTGGAGCTCTTGTGGATTTGGAGGAGATTGATGATAATTTCTTACTTGGAATTGTTGTTTTGGGACTATTTTTGGGCATTGAATCTTATTGTTTGGAAACAAAATCTACCATGGAGAGGTAGGATCTTAGCTCTTCTTTTTGTTGTTATTTCTTTTGTGTTTGTATGAATGGTGCATGTGTTTTGTGTAATTGTTGGCTGGTTGGGTAGACTGCCATAGGAATGGTGTAGGAGAAGGCTATGGGGAATTCATGTGGGGGCATAAGGGAATGCCAGTGGCATCAAAATTATTGTGGAGGGAGTTTGGGTTTGGATCCACCATGGAAAAGAAATAGCTTGCATTTCTTACTTTATGGGGGCATAAGGAAATTTGTGGGGCATGAGGAGGGATTTTGGGGGCATGAGGAGGGATTTTGGGGGGCATAAGGATATGTGTGGTGAAATTTTATTGGCGGTTTGTTACAAGTGGATGCCCAATTCCCATTAGGAGGCATAAGTAGCTTCCCCCATAGTCATTGCTCCTTTGGATTGCATGATCAATCCTGAGTTCTGTTTTGAATGTTTTCAAATGCAATCGTAAATTTTTGTCTTGTGTTGAACTATGTTTTTAAAATTGAATATGCATGTTTAAAGAATGTTGTGTGTTTTGTGGAAGCCAGTTATTGTCATGGGTTGAATCACACCTCTTATTGTATTATGGTTGGGGCTCGGGGTCAATGATGAATGATGTCTTCTCCTTTCATTGGATGTCTTAGTTTGGTGGAGAGTGTTTCCTTTAGCCCACTTTTGTTGTGATCAAAAAGAGAAAAATAAAAAAGAAACTTGCATGTTGTTGTTCTGGAGCAGAAGAAGATAGTTTTGCTAGCCCCTTGTGAAACAAATTCATTTGTAACCTTTCCCACTTTGAAGTGGATGAAATTTTAATATATTTGTGAAGAAAAGATGTTGTAATTGGTTATGAAAGTTGTATATTCGAACTATGAAGGATGTTTATACTATGTTCTGTTTATTGGAAAGAAAGAAATAGAATTTTATTATTTGCATTCAAACATGGAAAGATGTAAAGTTGTATAGATAAAATTAATAAATCATTACAAGAATTTCCCTCATTTGCATTATTGTGTTGAATTGGAATATCAAATTGTGATTGGAATCCCTATTTTGGAAAATGAAAAAAAAAAAACAACACGTGAGATGTAATTGCATTATTTTTCCTTGTTTCAAATATATGATTTTGGGGAAAGATAGAAACTAGACTCTTGTTTTTAATGATTTCTTGAAGAATGAAAACACTTAAGTTAGATCTCTGTTTGAAAAGAAGAAATGTATGTGGAAATAATGCAAATATTTTGTATCTTTCGAAATGTGTAAATAGGATTCAATATTGCATTTGATTTAGAATAGTTTAAAACAACTAAATTTATTAGACTAGGATAGAAATGAAATTTCATATTTAAGTGATGGAAAGGTTAGATGGACCCTTTTATTTTGATCTCTGTTGTATAACTGAAATTGGAAAATAAATTTAATTAAAATGTACATTTCGGGCCTGCACATAATAATCAACTTGGAAACATCAAAATTTAGCATGCTATATTATCAAGGAACCCAAATTGACAAAGAACACTTAACAATTAATTTAGAACATTGCAAAATTCAAGCCTAAACCTTTTCACAGTCATTTTCTGTCAATTGTTGGAAAAATACAAATGGGAATCAATCAAGCAAATTTAACTTCCTAACACATCCTAAATCCTTCCTAGAATAATCATCCATGTCTGTTTGGCATGTTGAGTGAAGGAGGAGATCAAATTGAATCAAATTTATAAGTTAAAAATTACCAGTTGCTTTTTAAAAGCTTGCATAATGTTTTCATAAAATTGACCCCTTAAAATTTATCAAAATGTAAAATTTATGATTCTTGTGCAAAGAGGGCATCGAGATATTTCCAGAAAGTCCTCGTTTTCCCAAAATTGAGCTTCCTAGAAAAATTTATGGCCCTTTGAAGTTTTCCTTCCTTGGCGGGAAAATTTGGGAAAATTTTCCCTAGTAGGCCCACGGCCTATAATTTTCCCGTTGAAATTTCCTTAGAAAAATGTTTAGAAAAGTTTTTAGGGAAAGTTTTTAAAAGTTCCTTTGCTTGGCTTGCAGCTAATCGGAGGTTGTCACACATCCTCATGGGGCAGCATTAGAGGTGCGGCATCATTTTTGTCCTTGGGGCCTTTTTAAAAATTTTGGGAAATTTTTTCCTCTTTTCCCCGCCACCCCACAATGCCGCATCCATCGAGTCTTTTGCCACATGGTTGCATGGGGTGTTTGCAGGGGGAAGAACCTTAGTGATCTTTTTACTTTGAAAAAAAAATTGAAATCCCTGTAGCCCCGCACTCCCGCCCTTGCCTTGGTGATATCCCCTTTGCAGACGCGCGGACCCGTGCATGCCTTTTTCCCATTATCTCCCCCTCGACAAAATCTCCCAAACTCCTCCACCACCCCGCCCTTCCCTCTTTCCTTCCCCACATTGTTTAGTTGAGCACCACGTGTCCTTGGCGGACCTATGGGCGTGTGGGCGCCAATTGGATTCTTTCCTCCCTTTGGCAAAAATTGCCAACCTTCCCGCGTGAGCTTGGAGCCCGACACGTGTCCTTGGTGGCATAGCGGAGGCACGGGCAAAAATAGGAATTTTCTCCCCCATGTAAGAAAAATTCCAAACACCACCTCGTGACCCACCAACCCAACAAATGGGCTTCCTTCCCGCTCGACACATGTCCCCTTGTGGGAAAATTTGACCCCTAAGGTCCGTCGGCCCATAACTAGAGTTTTACAAGGAGTTAGGAGGACTTCTTTATATCATTGGAAAGGTGAGAAAATTTCCTATCCAATGGGAGTGATTTAGGGAAATTTTGAATGTGTTAAGTGTGAGAAAAATAAATTTGAAACTCTGAGCCTATTAGAGAGTGGGTATGGTGTTAAATTACCCCTGAACCTAACTGAAACTTATAACCCTAAAATTTGGACCTTGTGACCTCTGATAATTGTTAATAAATGAAAATTATGTTCTAGTATTTTAGACTTGTTCTAGAACCTGTTAGTGACAACTGTTGTCTTACAATTTGGTAATGGACACTCCTTGTCAAAAAAAAATTATTCCATAATTTTCCCAACTAATCCCTAGGTTGTTTCTTGGGTCTCAAGTGGGTTATTTTAACGGGCATCACACAAGAAGTTGTTACTTTTGAGAAATCATAGTCTTACTTATTCATACCTCCGAGATCCATCATGCATAGTTTTATTAAGTATACCTCCTTGATACTTGTCAAATATAGATTTAGGTCAAAGATATCACAACAATGTGACCATCACTATGAAGACTAAATCCTCAAATCAGGTTACACTTAATACCATAACTTCATGATGTTTACTGAAAACATACTACCAAAACATAAACACCTAAAAACTTAGCCTCTCCTCAAATGCACACATCAATCAAAAAATATTACACAAGGACATGACCTCAAAAATATGATGAAAACAGACCTAACAGTGGATGGCAATAAGAAAAATGTACATCACAAACTTAGATCTATAATAATGATCTTGGATGATAACATGACACACATACAAACACCTACAAGTATCGATACTCAAAAACTCATGGATGGATCAATTCACATACCTAAACACCCTTTAATTGTCCAAAATTCCAAATTTATTCAACTTGTCATGCATTGGAGCTTGAATAGCTGATAGGAACATATGATATTCTTCATTAAGTGCAAACATGCTTCCTTAAATTGATTTAGGTTTGTTGATTATGTTTCCAACCTTGATAGTATTAGAATCCTCCTTGAAAAGCTTCATATACTTCATGATGGTCAAGAATCAATTTTCTTGACCTCCTTGACCTAAGTAATCTCCTTCTTGACCATAGGATTAGACCTTGTAATGAAATTCTTCTTTCTTTGGAAAAATTTTGCTATATGACCTGATTGTTGACAATTGAAGCAAAAAACCTTCTTTTTCTTCTTGGATCAAACAAAATAAGATTCCATCCACAATCGTTGGCCCTATGACCATACTCACAACATGAAAAACATTCACCTTTGAAGATAGCTTCACCATTCCTAGGAGACATCCTTTTGCAATATCTAGCTCTATGACCAAAATCATGACAAATAAAGCAATATCCATTAAAGGAAGTACCATGTTGAATCTTGACTCGTGTAGTCTCTAATATGAATTTTTCTAAGGTGTGTACTATTTCACACCTTTATATATAAGCATCACTTAATTATCTATGATTAAATTCACATTTTCTTACACCCTTTTAAATTTTATTAGATTTGTAAATGCAATACACAACAATAAAAATGTAGGTAAGGTTACTCAAACTAGGAACTATTAATTTAACTTAACTTCAAACATTAATTGTACAAAATCACAATAACATATTGGCTCTTTCAATGTATGTATAAAATATCAAATCACACAATAGATAGAGAATCATATATATATATATATATATATATATATATATATATATATATATATATATATATATATATATATATATATATATATATATATATATATATATATATAAAACAAATATATGGGAAGACAAACTGAAGAATTTGAAAGTGCATAGCATATATAAACTTCACAATCTGAAACTATAACTTGCAAATCTCTTGGTGTAGGAATGTACAATTTGGTAAAGATGTATAATCCAATCGTGACCCCTATTTACAATCTTAAATACCTTCATAATGGGATTTTGTAACATTTTTGCTCCTTTTATGGCCTATAAATGTACTTCACTGTCAAATTGTATCTTTCACACAATCTTGATATTAGTAACCAGATGAATCACTCCAAAACCTTAACCATGAGTTGAATACAATGTCAGAAGGTTAGTGTTTGGGTTGTTGTTCACCATATGCACTACATACCTCATAATTACTATGAATATGCCTCAAACTACATGTAATTCTCCATCTAACATGTAACATATACATCAATTCATCTCGTTGGAAACTTGAACCTCTTCGATCATGTTTGATAAGATTGTGCTCTTGTCAAGACTTAGAAGCGGAAACTTGGTGTGATTGGATTTTAGGGAAGCTAAAATATTTGACCTGATCGATTTCTTAAAAATTATACTAATGGATTATCTAATGGATGTGCATAAAATTTAGGAATATTTATGGATCCTTGAGTGCATTTTGTTCTAGTGTTATGTTATGAAATAAGGTGAGTTTAACTTTCTTATTTAGGGTTCCAAGATAATTTATTATGATAAGGATGACCTTGTTAGGAAATTAGTGTTCATAGTGTGAACATATGGTTTGAATATTAGTATTATTTAATATTTAAATAATATGTGAGTGTGCAGAATTAGTTGTCATGCACAACTCATAGAGATAGGAGTGTGTGAGAGTATCTTGGGATTGGGAGTAAGACTAGGGATTAGAGGAGAAATATGGGGATAAGATGATGAGACTTGACTCCATGATTATAGGAGCAAGAAATTGTATAAAATTCCCTCTAATAATCAATAGAAATTGCTCCATTATTCTCTATATTTTATTTGTTTCTGTGTTTTCTCTATTTTCATGTGTTGATCTAAAATTATTGTTGCTTAAATTCATTATCAAATATAGAGTTTTGATATCAACTGGTATCGAGAGAAAGATAGTACAAGTTATGAGATTCATCGCAGAACAAAACCATGGCCTCTTGAATGTAGATCTGAGAGTTTTAAATATTTTGTCACCATTTTCTGGATTCTGATCTTAAAACAAATGACTGGTAATTCATGTTTTTCTCAAAAACCCAAATTCAATTTTTGTGAAATTTTTTGGGTTTGTTTATTTGTATTATGGAAAAATTATTTCAAAAAATTATAGAAACCCATTTCGTATTTTAAGAGAAATTGTGGAAACAATTCTGACATTTCTGATTATTCTAGAAAATAATAGTGATTGATTTCCAACAATAAAAATCTGATATGCTTTATTATTTTGGTTAAATATAAAGCTGATTATTATTATAAGGGTGCATTATCGGTTGAAAACAACACCCAATAGAATTTTAAAATGAGCCTTAAATACAAATTCACTTGAGTTAGCAGCATCACCATGGAGGCTAGAGGCAACGGAGGAAGGAGGCGTTTTAGCAACCTCTCGTTAGGCACCATCGATGAGGCTGCAATATTGCTTTGGTGGCCATGTTTTTCAGTTGTGTTTAGTGTGTTTAATTTCAGCATGTGTGGTAGTAAATAAAGAACAAATTATTTATTCATGTTCTCTCTTGTAATAAGTGAGCTCTTGCGTGAGTGATATTTCTTGTATTTTCCCTTGAATGTAAGGATGGGGGTGGGGAAACATGTATGTTTCTATGAAAGTGGTTGGTGGTCCACTAGAAAACTAATTTGAGAGTTTGTGAATCTCTTATAAAATCACATACGAGTGGTTAATGGTTCCACTAGAAAACTTGTTGGAGTTGATGGTACTCTTTGAAAACCATCATATTGTAGAACATGATCGTCATTAGACAGAACTCACCCATGTTTACACTAAGGGGTGAATGTTAGGAAATTAGTGTTCACAAAGTGTGAACATATGGTTTGAATATTAGTATTATTTAATATTTAAATAATATGTGAGTGTACACAATTAGTTGTCATGCAAAACTCATATAGATAGGAGTGTGTGAGAATATCTTGGGATTCGAGTAAGACTAGGGAATAAATGAGAGATATAGGGATAAAATGATAAGACTTGACTCCATGATTTTAGGAGCTTGAGCAATTATATAAAATTCCCTCTCATATTCAATATAAATTTCTATATTCTACTTAAATTTTGTCTCTATGTTCATGTGTTGTTCTAAAATTATTCTTTCTTAAATTCATTATCAAATCTAGAGTTTAGAAGAGGGAACTTGGTGTGATTGGATTTTAGGGAAGCTAAAATATTTGACTTGATTGATTTCTTCAAAATTATACTATTGGATTCTCTAATGGATGTGCATAAACTTTAGGAATATTTATGAATCCTTGAGTGCATTTTGTTCTAGTGTTATGTTATGAAATAAGGTGAGTTTAACTTTCTTATTTAGGGTTTCGAGATAATTTATTATGATAAGGATGAACTAAGAGGATCAAAGACCCAAAAATGATAGTGCATAGAAAACAAAGTTGGAAAATGTGTCAATTTATTACCGAACAAGTCGTTCGGGAATGAATTATAAAACTTGATTGAACCATATGGTTTTGGATAGGGATTAGCTCAATGAAATATGAAAGTTGCATCCTAAAAAATAGAGCTCAAGAAATGGTCTTATGTATTAATACTCAATTTTTTTGACACATCATTGTATGGAAATAAGTAGGTTAGACAAGATATGGGTGTTTGTCTTAGCCAAAAAGTGTAATTGTAATAAACAATGTAAAAGGGTAAATTGTCAAATTTGAGTGTCTACATTTCCCCCTTTCAAGTATGAAATGAAAATTACATGATTTAAGGGGAAAATACCCGAGTTTATAGACACACTTTTTCTTTCCTCAAATTTTTTGTTGTCTATATGTGTTGGTGTTGGCATGCTTCACCATGAAACCTAAAACACAAAGTGTATTCAACATCCATAATATAATTTAACTATAAGTCAATATTAACTATAGAATTTGAACTTGCATAAAGTAAAATAAAGAGATGTAAAACATGGAAAGAGTATACTTTTTTTTTTTTTAAGGGAAGAGCTTCCCATTACTTTGAAATTGGAGATTTGGATATTTTGATTGTTATTTCTAAACTTTGATACATGATTATGGTTGATTAGTCTCAAATTGCGCCATAAGATGAACTAGAGTATTTGGTGCATGTAACCCAACACCAAATGGAAGGTAGAGAGAGGATAAGAGAGAGGTATAAATGCACCCTATGAAGGAATAAGAATGTGTATCAAATTATTTATTAACTATGATATCTTACCCTTTAACATGAGGAGAGAAATACTCATTAAGAATTTAGACACTTTGATACTTTCAATAACCCCACATAGCACATCGTTGTAGACATGATCTAGGCCTAGTTTCGAGTATATAAACACAATGTATATAGAGAATGACTCACTCCATGCTCTTCCCATGTGTTGTAATACTAAGTAAGAGTATGTAATATGTTGATTTATTAATAGATATGGATACTCATGCCCACAAAACACCTTTATTTTACAACCGAAATAGGTGCGATGATGAGGAGTGAAATGTTTCATGCCCCCTCTAAATTGATTTGAATTATGTCAACTGAGTCTCATACTGTGCTAAGAACCTATATCCTTGATGGAAAATATGAAACTATAGAAAAGTATGTTTTTTTACCATGAGGTAAAAAGTATTATGTGTTCAAGACCATTCATGTGTGGTCTTTAAACCTTCTATCTAGTTTTGACCTTGTGTATGCTTTTTTGTGAAAAGCATGTACGTAGTGTTTATTAGAATAATTAACTTATATAAGCTTAATTAAAGCTTATTATATTATTCAATGTGTATTTTCAATGGGTTATAACAACTTGGGTTTTTTTGTTTGTTTGTTTTATGTGTAAAGTTATTTCTTACTTAATGTCATTCTTTGTTGCACCCACCTCCTTCTTTATAAGAGCTTAATGTATGCCTATTTAAGATTATATCTCTCTATGAATTAATTATTACTTGATTATTCCAAAATGTATGGTATCGAGCATAGATGTGAAAAGTGTGTGGGTTAATTTGAGAAACAACCTGGAATGTGGTGTTTGAAGATATAATATTTTTGAAATCTTGTAAATAATAGTACTATCCTAGCTGACTATGAATCTTTCTTGTCTTAGAATAATTATTTCATTAGAAAAATGATCAATTTATTTCTTAAGCATGGTATTCTATTTTTGGACATGGATGCTAACAAAGTAAGTGTGAATCTCTGGTTGAGCCAAGGCTTGATTTCCTAGATTGAAACGTACCTAAAAGAGAGGTTTGGGAGCATTTTTTCAAGTTGAGACACATTTGAATGAAGGAGTTCTTGGTTTGAGTGTAAATTTAGTTGTAGGAAAATACATGTATGAGTGTGGTCATTCTTGAATGTGTGTCTTTGGAATGGAAGAGGAAGATGCATCCCAAAGTTTGGACATTATTTTTGGAACTTAATGTTTGATTGCCCTCACCTAGGCATGTTTTCTACATGAGAGGCATGTTGATTGTGGAGAATCCTAGATAGAGTAGGAAATGTCAAAAAGTAGGAACATGTGCACTATCATTGGTCAAAATTAAATTTGAATGGTTTATATCTGATTTATCATGTTATAAAAATTTAGAGAAAAGGATGTTTTAAGGAATACTTTATATGTTTTATAATTTTACTCATTTTAAAATCAAGAAGAAATATATAATCCTTTTAATATTTTCCTAGGATAAAGGTTAATTTCAGTTCTATAAAGCTGTAAGGAGAAACCAATTAAAAAAATTTCCACATTTTCTAGTTCGAGGTATAGGTATGCATGTAAAAATAATTTTTACAAAAGAGTTATAAAATATTGATATTTTAATCTTTTCGTCTTTTAAGGTAATTTTATGATAAATTGTTGCTTTAAAATCTCACAAACGGTAAAGAGTTTTTTTCCGAAAACTATAAGTGTTGTCCAGTTTTAAGGTAGATTCAAAGTTGTCTAAAAATAATTTCTTTAAATTTCATTATAGTTTTTCTTATTTAATTATTTTCATGAAAAACTAGGTAAAAATGGCTAGTATACAATATCTATTGTTTCCATATTCTCAAAAACTGAATGGAAAAAACTTTAGTTTTTGGATTCATAAGATACTTACAATATGTAAGTATCATAATCTTAATCAAATTGTTCTTGGAAAAGAAAAATGGTCAAAAATGATGAAATTTATGTTGATGAACTTTGATAATTATGACAAACATCATATAGAAGCACTTATGTTGCTAAAAGTTTTAGTGGATAATAATTCAATTTCTGAAGTTAGAAATGCTACTAGTGCTTTGGAATTATGGAAAAGGCTAACATCCAAGTACCAAGATTAAGAAACTGATGGGGTAATATACTTGAAAAATTTGTTGTTTTCTACTAAAATGCAAGAGGGAGGTTCGATCTCTGAATTTTTGTTGCAGTTGAAGGACATTTGTGATCAATTGAAAGCCATGGAAAACCTTGTAGATGAGAAAGATTTGATTGCTTTGGTACTACATAACCTATCAACATTATTTGAATCATATGTTAAGTCTCTACATATGATTGTGGAAACACATGAACTTACTTTTGAAATACTATTGTTGGAAATGTGTGTCACTTGTGTTGTCATTGATTTCACAATGGTCTAGGTGATCTAGGTATGTTGGCTAGGTGATCTAGGGGTATCCAAAGGTGCATATATGTGCCTTGAGTCTCTCAAAGGTGGTATTAAGGTCAAACAAGGTCCATGAGGTGAGTTAGATGTGTCAATGAGTCTATAATATGCCCACATGGTTTAGTCATGAAGTGTATGAGTCAAGTTAAGTCTTTCTAGGTCTTGGCCCAAAGTGCAAATTTGTGGTGTAAATCAAGAAAACATGAGAATTGACTCAAACCAAAGCAGGGAAAGAAATTTTGGATCACTATGACATGGCACGGGAGGTGTATAAATATCTACAAGATAAAAATCGGGGATGGAAATATGGAGGATGAACCAGAGAAAACTATCAATTTTAGGTGTTATAGGGATATGTCCTAAAGTTGTGATAAAAATTTCAGAAGCTGAGGATGAATATTTTCAAGTTATGCAAGTATTTCCAAAACTGGGTTTTTCAAAGTATGCAAATTGAGCACAAAAATTCTTAGCGAGTTAGGAAAAAGTGTCGAACCTCTTCAGGGATAAATCACAAGAGCAAAAATGGATTAAATTTGGATAAAATTATGGTACAAAAACTATTTCGGTGATTGGTTGATTATTTTAGAAGTTTTATCCATTTTTGTGAGCATGTTTGTAACCCTCCAAACCCCAATTTAGACCAGTTTTGGAAAATTGAGTTGGATAGGTGTCCTAACTCAACTATTTTTCTTGGAAACATATTTTAACATGTATATTACTCCTCAAGGTATATTTTTATGATGTTTTTGGTTCATGATGTTTGGTGGGCCCCACCATAAATCAAGTGTTTTGTGAATATTTTAGTGTACGGGAAAAACTTACAAGGAACCCTTGCTAAAATTTGAGATGGATTATATTGGAAATGTTTTATTCAACATCATGAAGTCACTTATGTTACTAATCTAGAGAAAATTGGATCAATAGTTGTTTATTTGAGCTTACCGAAAAAAGGAGCTTGTTTTGAGAAGCTAGTGAAGAAGAATGAAGGTAACCATGTTGAATTGCATTGTATGGATGTTTTTTCTTACCTTGATTATTATTTTTTAAGTGCATAGTTCAGTTTGGAAAATTCATTTCTTACTTAAAGGGAGTTGAGCCAAAATTGCCCTATTAGGCCTATTGAGAAGCATGTCTGAATGGGCATGAAGGTGAGTGTTTATCCGTTTGAATTATGGTTATAAGTTCTTTAAAATTTTATTTACATCTCATTTTACATTTCAAATAACATAGGAATCCATGAAAAAAATTTGGAGGTGTTTGATCATGTTGTATTGAAGACTAGTTTTTGAACTCTCAAGATCAACTAGACCAATCTCTAAGTTTCAAGTTTTTAAGGCATTATGAGATGAATTGGAGCATTAAAATTATTTTTGAGTTAGTAGACTTAAATATATTTCCATTTATATGTTACTTTCCCCATGAGGTGAATTTTTGAGGTGTGAATTAGCTCAAGTTTGGCAGATCAAAATTTTGAGACCTAGGAACCAGCCAGGAAAGTTTTGGGAAAAGGTGTTTTTAGATGACCTATGATTTGAATTAGCTCTTACTATTTTTATCATAGGAAATTATACTTCAAAATATTAATTTTTTTATATTGTTTTTCTTCGTAAGGTAGGTGGAATCACTTCAAATAGCATGATCTTAAGGATTGTATTTTGTAGGTGCTAATTTTGGAAAACCTAGAAGTACTATTGCTATTTTTTTATGATGTGTCAATTTTCCTGACATGTGTATGAGTTATTTGGAATTTTTGGACCCCTTGATATGTGAAAATCAATTTTGAACTCTTTTTACAATTTTAGGAGCTAAAAAAAAAAGGTGATCTCATTTGTGCACTAGAGGACAAATCGACATGGCGATTACTGAAGTCGGTTTACGAGAGGCCGTTGTGTAAGATATTCAAATTTTTTAGGTGGTTAAGATGTAATTTTAAGTCAGGAATATCATAGGACTCTTCAAGATCATAGGATAAGTCATGAGTTACATGTTAAAGGCCAAGAATGAAAGAAAGTTCAGAACTGAAATTATCAATAGTGTAATGACTACTTCTTGGCAGTTTTGTTTTTGGTTTTTCTCCTTCATGTGAACGAGTTTTTATGAGGTAAGAACTAGTATGAGAGTTTTAAAATGAAGTGAATTTTTTTGAGAACAGGTCCATACATGAATTTTTTAAATGAGATGAGCAAAAAGGTGGAAAATTAGAGACAGGAGTAGCCATGAAAGAACAAGGTGCAACAATGATCAAAATTTGAATTAGGTGATTCCCTAAGAGTGTTTTGTGTGCAATAAATTATGATTGTATATTCTGATATAGTTTGAATATCAGTGAAAATTAGAGAGCCTTGTATGTGTGAGAATTTTATTTTGTAAAGGGGTGAGAGAGAAAGTGAGAAGAGCTGATCTAGTGGCCATATTTGTTGAGTTAAGCAACTTGTGTTTGTAAATGGTCAAAATTGTTGTAAACCAAGTGGTTGCTTGGTATTTCTAGGGAGTTTTATCTTCCTTTCAAGTGGTATATTTAGAAATAGTTATGAGTTATAGAATGGGAAAGTGGGGATTTTAGTTCCTTGTCTAGTGGTAGCTAGGCTAAACCATGGGTTGTAGCTCCTTGTTGAGTGGTGGCTCAACTAAATAGATCATTGTAATATAGGGATATTTATCCCATATAGAGCTCTGATTTTAGTGGGTTTTCTCCCATCTTGATGGGTTTCCCACTTACATGAGGTTTCCTTGTTGTGTGTGTGCATCTCTCTACTTTTTGGGTTTTATTGCTCTCACTTTAGTTGTGTTGAACTCATGGAATGCACTATTGGATAAGCTTGTAAAAAGAGTTGAAAATTTTGAGTGAGGACTGATTCCCCCTCTCAGTCCTAAAGATTCTAAAAATTGGTATCAGAGCATGGTCCTTCTTGATAATCCTAACAACTTGAAGGTGATTCTCAAGACTCAAAATGGCAAGATCAACTCACAAGAAGCATCAGGATGAAGCCCACAAAGAGAGGTTGTTGATGGAAATGGGAGGTTGTAGTATCTCCATGCATGATTTAGATTATGAGGAAGTAGAGGTTAATCTAGAAGCTGAGTTGGAGAGTGCACTAGAAGAATTAGATAAGTCAAGGAAGAAAAATAAGAAATTGAAAGCCTACATCAAAGCTTATGAGAAGCACATCAATCTTCTTGAGAATAAATTATGCAATAAAGATCAAGAGGATTCTCAAGAATGAAAATAAAATTATTCTCAATCAGAAAAGGTGTTACACTCTCTCAAACTCAAGGAAGAAGAGGTTACCAAGTTTAAAACCTTGGTGATGGAACAAGAATATAAAATTAGACACCATGAAGAAGTGTTATCCCAAAAGGAAAAAGAACATGAGAAAGAGGTAGAGGATATTGAAGAACAAGTAAAACTAATCTCTAAGGCTCTCAAGGAAAAAATTGAAGAATGTGATAAACTGAGCTCAACCATGAAGACACTTCAAGAGGACCTGAACCAAGAAAAGCAAGAAAATGTGAAGGAAAAGGAAAAAAATGAAGCTAAACCAAGAAATTCCAAGGAAAATGGAGGATTCAAAGAGCCCAAGAAGATAATCAGATAGCCCAATGCAAGGAGAATACCAAGTAAGTTCTATGGTTCATGTTTTTCATGTCATGGTTTTGGTCATAAGGCTAGAGAATGCAAATGGCTTAAGGTAGAAAAAGAACATCCATGGAGGATTGCAGACCTGAGTATGAGAAGAATAGGATATGATTCAATTGCCATGAAAGAGTTCATGAAGCTAGGTGGTGCTTGGAAGAGCCTAGGAATCAATCTTTCACAAATGGATCTCCTAGAAACAACAAACATATCATTTTCTTCAAATGTCTAAAACTTGGACACTATGCCAAACATTGAAAAACTAAGCTATATGTTTATAAGAAGAAGGAAGTAGATAAATCCAAATCTCAAGAGAATGCTAAAGGAAATCCTAATGAAGTTAGAGATATAGAAACTCAAGACAAGAAAGAAAAAGGAAAAACCATAATGATGGATGACTCAAGACAGAACAAGGTGAAAACCAAGGCAAGTGAGCTCAACCAAAATCAAGTCACAATGGAAGAAGGCATGATTTATCAATGTGAGGATAGTAAATGTGTGGAGAATCCTAATGTGAACTTGGAATCAAGAAATGAAGGCACAAATACTTCCCTAAAATAGTACATAGGAAATTCAAGGTGCAAGAGCAAGAATGAGGGCGAAATCATGGAGTCAATGGACTCCTTTGGAGATTCCATGTTGTTTTAGTGCTCCAAAGACAATGGAATGTCTTCACTATGCTTCTTGAAGACATCCATAGGTTGGATAATTAATGGGCATCGGAGAAGTTTGAAAAATTCATGAAACAAGATCATGGTGAAATGAAACAAGTATTTATTGCACTGGAGTACATGGCAAAGTTCAAAAGAATTTACTAGCTCATAGTGTGCTAAGGACTACAAATGGATAGTTGAATATTGAAATAGAGATAACTAATTCAAACTGGAAACATGGTATAGGTCGAATAAGGAGAAAGTGATTGACGTGATGAAGAGCATCAAGAGGAGATAATAATTATAGAAGTTGGTTTAAATATAATATACTTTCAAAAACCCTTAGAACTTAGGTTCATACTTCATTTGAACAGAATTTCTCTCATTATAAGAAAGCAGAGCTTTATAATAATGAGTTATGACTTGATACCTTAGCATAATGATAGTCTACTATCAAAGTTTAAACCATATAAATGAGAAAGGTAATCTTTTTATCGTAGGTGGTCATTCAAGTCCACTGGCATGCTTAGTAGATGGAATAAGTCGAAACAAGTGTGCAAGAAAAGGTTGGAACTTTGAAAGGAAATGCACGCCACTAAGTGAAAGAATCACTCTGGAAGGCTCTATAAATAAGATGAAAATGTGTAAACTCTCAAATTTCTTCTTAAAATTGTATACAAGGCAGATTAAGCCATCAAAGGTGACTGTGTGATACATAATTTGAGAACCCGAGAGTGTAATCCTTAAATTGAAGATTCAATACATCAATGCCCTAGTGGTCTAAAGGTCACATGCTCTTGAAGACACATGTTGGTTCTTGGGGTTTCAAAGATGTATGAAATATTGCAATGTATATTAAAGGTATCTTATGGTATAAACATGTGAAAATTTGTGTGTAACCATAATTGAGGGTTTTGAAACCTTAAAGGATGTTTTGGTGCTCTAAAAATTCCTTGCAATTGTCTCAAATGAACTAGTATTTGGAGAAATGAGTCTTGTTTAGTTATTGATGCAATTGGGAATGAAGAGATTAGGTTTGTAACTTCTTATCTTGGTTGAAGGAAAATCTATTCCTTGAAGATGTATATAGTTTGCTACCACAGTAAAAAGAGTGTTTAAAGTACAATCGGTATTTTGTATGTGGTGTTCATGTGACAAGTTGATGGAAGATAGAAATTGATCAAATGGTGTCCCTAGACTGAGATAAGTTTTTATTCTTGCATCATATTCTTGTATGTAAGTACATGTCTGATTTTTATCATTACTTGCATTAGACACATGAGAAAATATTTAGGAGGTTTCTTTGGAACATAGTCGGGGGTTGAAAGGAAGTACAAGAAGACCTTAAACAAGTGCAATGTGTTCTAATTAAGCATTGAGGGATCTCAAAAAGTTAGAAACAATGAAAATCTAAGAAATCCTAGGTTTTTGTGAAACCCTAGTCGTTGTACAAAGGAAGTGCTTGTTTTTTCATCTTTTGTAGAATATTTTTCTTTTCCTTTGAAGACCAGTGTGAATGTTGAAGAATGACATGAAATTTAAAGGTGTCAGTGTGACCCAAAAGCTAGTGAGGGTTATAAAGTCTGTAAATGAGGTATTTATGGTTATGAAATGAGTAATCTCAAGACTAGAAAAGGATAGTGACAGTTAAGGCATGCAATAAATTTTATGGTTGTTATGGGAAGGAGGTAAAGAAAGGCTGGTAATCAACAAGATGACAAGATACTAGATTCTTCATTCGGAGAGTTTTGATAAAACTCCATGATTGTCTTGAATGAAATGTTGATAGAATCATGTATAGACCGAGGATTGAACACAATCGGGATACTAAATATTCTAACAATTGATATCTCCAATTTGGTTTGGTGAAGCTAGAACTCTACTAATTTGCATTATCCCTTAAGGTGTACTTCATGGACAATCAAGTAAACTAAGACATACTATGTAGGAGTGTCACATACTTAAAAATATTTTCATTCAAAATATAAATCAAGATGCACATGTTCTCATTGAAATATCTTCACACCCATAGTAGCATAAATGAAATTAATAAGGTAGTTTGAGTCTCAAAACTTGATGCTAGGTTTTTGGTGAAACAAAACCCTCCTTATGCACATCTGGTGAAAAAAAATTTGTTTTAACTTGTTGTCAAGTATATTAAAAAAATCATGGAGTGAATAATATGTCCAATGGATAGAACATCCTTGAGAGAGGTTTCCACCACCATAACAAACCAAAACAAATTATTAATTCTTCAATTATCTCCATGTAGCATTTTGAGTTGAGAGCGAGACCATAAATGTATTATCTTGGAGTTTGTGAAACGATTAAAGGATAGTAAATGTAGCATCATTGTATACCTAAAAATAATATCCTCTTGGTGCCAAATTTGTTAGGTATCATGCATACTAGGTGGTGTTGAATGACTGATTAGGTTATCTCGTGATAGTCTAAGAGACCGAATCTTGATGCTATATTGTCAAAGTCTCGAAGGTATATACACGTACAAAAGTAAATGGATTCTTTGAACTACTAAAAAAATCTCTAAGAGAGGGACTATCACAATTGAAATGATATGAAGGGATTACATAGGGATATAATTTCTTCGTTCAAAGACCTAGGGTTTTCTTCACCAAACCCTCACCGTGCAGATCTTATATCAGTCATGGTTTTACTTATGCCTATCTTCTCTTGTCATGAAGATTGATGTTTAGAACATGCTAGGAGATTGATTATGGTGGAGTTTGAGAAATCTTTCCAAGCTAACAAAGCATACTCAAGTGTCAAAATCATAACATAACAATGTACGAGAGTGAGGGTTTGATTTCAAAACCATAACAATACTTTGTTGATGAGGGTTCTACAATTTTGAAAATAGTGAGTATAGTGTCTAGTCATTCAATTCGACAAAAGCATCTTCATGCTTTGAAAAGAATGGAATCTAGGACCTTCTTGAGGTAGCAATGGTGAAAATTATCTATGACTTATTGATTGTGAATTTTCATTCCAGGACCTTGCACAAGGAAATTATCTACATTGTGTTTTGCTTGGTGAAATAATATGTCTCTGCCTTGATGAAATAATTAATGCCCAGAGAAATAGATTTTTGAAGGCTTTGGGAACCCTGAAGACATGCTTTAGGTTGTAGTGCACATTGAGCTAAGGATGTCCAAGAATCATTCAAATTAATGTTTGTGAGATATATTCATTAAGATACAAAGGTTGAAGAAAAAAAAGTACAAAATTCTAAGAAATGTGGAGCAAGAAGCATGATATGATGCATGATATCTTACGTGAACAAAGTCAACATTGTGAATGAAAGTGTTGAACTTTGAATAATGGTCCAAAAGCTTGTATAAAGAACTGTAAAGCCATCATAAGGTAAAGTGAGTTAGTCTTAAAATATTAGATCAGAGATGATGCTCAACACTCGAGTTAATATCTCGTAGGAAGATGATTTGTAAACTTAGAACAAGATTGAAGGATGACAAGATTGTTTGAACCAGTCAAAAGCTTTTGCAAAGATGAAAAATGCATTCCATAGTAATTGTATGAAGACAAGTAAGAAAAATCAATTGCAGAGGTTTTAAAGTTGCTTCAATGATCAAGAAGAGCTGAGATGATGTAACATAGGTATTAGAATTATCATCAAATCGGGGAGATCTCTTCTTTGCTTGATTGAGTTCCTAAGGGGAAAATTAAAAATGATATGTCATCTCAGCAAGGTAAAGTGGCTAGTTATGGTGTTTACAAAGGTAAGTGGTCTATTGACATAGGAAAGTTGTTTTTGGATACAAAGAAAATTGAAATGACTGAGAATAAGCTTCAGGACTGTAGTAAAATGTTTGATCCATCTCAAAGAGATGTAATCAAGGTGAGAACCAAAATTGTCTGTATTTTTAGTAAGAGATAGGAGTATGCTTCCACAGGGGAGCTCTAGATTGATGGTTCATGAGGTATATTTGCTTCTAAAGAGGTACAGTCTTAGGGAAAGCAATTAACTGATTACACCATCCATTCAGGTCTCATATGTTGTTGAAAAGAGCCAAGAAAGGATAAAACACAGTCCTAGGGGGAGCAAGGTCAAAAGTAGATCTTTCTCATGACCTGTTGTACTTGTTTTTCATTATTTTCCATGTCAAGGTTGCAAATTGCCTTTGTCATAGATGTTAAAGGGAGGTAACTATGACAAAAACATGCAAATGAGGCCATTTAAGTGTTTGTGCATTCCATTTGCCATCAATGTTTCTAGGATGGTTTCCATCAATGAAAAAGGGGGATTTTGTTGGAAGTGTGTGTCACTTTTGTTGTCATTGATGTCAAGTTCATTGATGTCATAGTGGTCTAGGTGATCTAGGTATGTTGGCTAGGTTATCTAGGAGTCTCCAAAAGTGTGTATATATAGATTAAGTCTCTCAAAGGTATTATGAAGGAAAGACAAGGTGAGTGAGGTGAGTGAGATGTGTCAATGAGTTTGTAACATGTCCACATGGTCCAATCATGAATTGTATGAGTCAAGTCAAGTCTTTCTAGGTCTTGGCCTAATGTAAATGCATGGTGTAAATCAAGAAAACATGAGAATTCACTCAAACTAAAGTAGGTTAATAAATTTTGGATCACTGTGATGTATCACTAGAGGTGTAGAAAGAGATACAAGATAAAAAACAGGTTCATGAGACTGAAACAAGTCAGTATGGAGATTTCTTAAGCCAATCCACAAGCAAGCAAGGTGTGAAATGTTGACCCAAGGTGTTATGATGCAAAAAAAACATGGGTTGAGCATGAATTGATGATATATGGTGTTTAAAATTCCCCATATGTATTTATTGAATTGTTTTAGGCACTTCTACAAGTCAACATAGTTCAACTGAGAATTAGATACCAAAGGGAACCTAGATGAGATGGGATAGAAATATGAAAGATGAAAAAAGTAAAATATAACTTTTAGGTATTATAGAGATGTTTCCTTAATATGTGAGAAAAATTTCAGAAGCTAAGGATGAATATTTTATAAGTTATACAAGTATTTCCAAAACCGGGTTTTTCAAAGTATGCAAATTGAGCACCAAACTTCTTAGCAGTAAAGAAAAATTTTGGATCCTCATTTAGATAAATCATAATATTAAAAAATGGATTAAATTGGGATAAAATTATGGTGCAAAAATTATTTTTGTGATTGGTTGAGTATTTTAGAAGTTCTATCCATTTTTGTGAGCATGTTTATAACCCTCCAAACCCTAGTTTGGACCAATTTTGGAAAATTGAGTTAGATAGGTGTCCTAACTCAAATATTTTTATTTTAAACCTATTTTAACATGTATATTAATCCTCAAGGTAAATTTACATGATGTTTTTAGTTCATGATGTTTGGTGGGCCCGATTGAAAAATAGGTGATTTATGAATATTTTAGTATACGGGAAAAACTTACAAAGGAACCCTTGCTCAAATTTGAGGTGGATTATGTTTGTAATGTTTTATTAAACTTCATGAAGTCACTTTGGTTACTAATTTGGAGAAAATTGGAGAAATGGTTTCATATTTGAGCTTACCGACAAAAGGAGCTTGTTTTGAGAAGTTAGTGAAGGAGAATGAAGGTAACCATGTTGAATTGCATTATATGGATGGTTTTTATTTCATTTATCATTATTTTTATGTGTCATATGATGTGTTTAATTATATAGTTCAGTTTGGAAAATTCATTTCTTTCTTAAATGGAATTGAGCCAAAACTTCCTTATTAGGCCTATTGAGAAGCATGTCTGAATGGGCATGAAGGTGAGTGTTTATCCATTTAAATCATGGTTATAAGTGCTTTAACATGTTATATACATATCATTTTAAGTGTAAAATATGATAGGAATCCATGAAAAAAATTGGAGGTGTTTGATCATGTTGCATTGAAGACTAGTTTTTGAACTCTCAAGATCAGCTAGACCAATCTTTGAGTTTCAAGTTTTTGAAGGCATTATGAGATGAATTGGAGCATGAAAATTATTTGGTGAGTTATTATACTTCAATATATTTCCATTTATATGTTAATTTACCCATGAGGTGAAGTTTTGAGGTGTGAATTAGCTCAATTTTGGCAGATCAAAATTCTGAGACCTAGAAACCAAGGACAAGTTTTGGGAAAAGGTGTTTTTGGATGACCTATGATTTGAATTGGATCTTAATGTTTTTATTATATTAAATTATACTTCCAAATATTAAATTTGGTATATTTTTTTTCTTCTGAAGGTAAGTGGAAGCACTTCAAATAGCATGATCTTCAGGATTGTATTTTGTAGGTGCTTGATTTGAGAACACCTAGGAGTATTATTGCTGATTTTTTATTATGTGTCAATTTTCCTAACATGTGTATGCATTATTTGGAATTTTTTTACCCCTTTATACATTTACACCAATTTGGAACTCATTTGTATAATTTTAGGAGCTAAAAACAAAAGGTGATATCATTTGTGCACTAGAGGACAAAACTGACATATTAGTTACAAGTCAGTTTGCAGAGGTTAGTTGTGTAAGATATTCTAGGTTTTACAGGTGATTAAGATTTAATTTTAATTTAGTAATATCAGATGAATCTTCAAGATAATATGAGAAGCCAAGAGTTACATGCTAAAGGCCAAGAATGGAAGAAAGTTCAGAACTGAAATTATCAACAGTGTAATGACTACTTCTTGGTAGTTTTGTTTTTCGTGTTTTCTCCTTCATGTGAACGAGTTTTTATGAGGTAAGAACTAGTATGATAATTTTAAAATGAAGTGAATTTTTTTAGAACAGGTCCATACATGAAGTTTTTAAATGAGATAAGCAAAAGGTGGAAAATTAAAGACAGAGCGGCCATGAAAGAACAAGGTGCAACAATGATCAAACTTTGAATTAGGTGATTCCCTATGAGTGTTTTGTGTGCCATAAATTACGATTTTATATGCTTATAGAGTGTGAATATTAGTGAAAATGAGATAGCCTTCCATGTGGGATAATTTCATTGTGTAAAGGGGTGAGAGAGAGAAAGTGAGAAGAGCTAGTGGCCATATTTGTTGAGTTAATCAACTTGTGTTTGTAAATGGTCAAAATTGTTGTAAACCAAGAGGTTGTTTAGTATTTATAGGGAGTTTCATATTCCTTTCAAGTGGTATCTTTATAAATAGGTCTGAGTTGTATCTTGGGCAAGTGGGGATTGTAGTTCCTTGTCTAGTGGTAGCTAGGCTAAACTAGGGGTTGTAGCTCCTTGTTGAGTGGTGGCTCAACTAAAGAGATCATTGTAATATAGGGATAGTTATCCCATATAGAGCTATGATTTCAATGGGTTTTCTCCCATCAAGATGGATTTCCCACCTATATGAGGTGTCCTTATTTTGTTTTTGCATCTCTCTATCATTTGTGATTTATTGATCTCACTTTAGTTTTGTTGAAATCATGGAATGCACTATTGGATAAGCTTGTAAAAAGAGTTGAAAATTTTGAGTGAGGACTAATTTAACCCCTCCCCCCCCCTTCCTCTTAGTCCTAAATATTATCACACACTTCTCATGCAAAAAGAGTGGAGATGAACTCATGCGAGATTCATTGACATCATTGTCTACAAAGAGTGCATTTATGGCATAATCAAAAGGGAAGTAAAAATAATGGAATACAAGTAGTTCCACATAGGTAACCCCTAGAAATACTATAAGCAATTCTAAAAAATCCAAATGGAGGTGTTTTTATTACAAGAAACCAAGACATTTTAAGAAATATTGTAGAAAAATAAAATAAGACATGTCTAATTCGAAAAATAAATATAGACATGCTAACACTACGAAGAAGTAGAAGAAAAATCATGTACTAAATTTTCCTTTACAATATCACATGACCAATCCAAAGGAGTCTTGCACTAGGTACTTTGACTCAAGAGCTTCACGACACTACATGTGTCATCGAGATTGGTATGTAAACTTCATTGAGGATAATAATAGTAATGAAACTGTTTCCTTAGGTGATGGATGGACACATGACATTAAGGGATGTGGGGATGTACAAATCATTTTGAACAATGAGTACAAATATACATTTAATAATGTCAAATATGTACCAGATATGAATAAAAACCTTTTTTCCATCAAGTGAAAATTACCAAAAACAAACAACTGGTAGTTAAGTTTGAAGGAAACAAATATAATGTCACTACACTAAGTGATAAGCTTGTTTCTATTGGTATAAGGGAAAGGGGTCTATACAAACTTGTAGATCCTAAATCAGTAGAACAATATGCTTTAGCAACAATTGAGCAGTTTAGTACTCTATGGCATGCAAGATATGGTCATTTGAGTTACCAATATTTAATCATGTTGAGTAAAAATAAAATGGTGCATGGACTCCCATCTATTCAGGAAAATCAAAATGTTTGTGAAGGGTGTCATTTGAGTAAACATGCTTGCAAAAAAATCCATACTAGTAAAGCATGGTGGGTAGAATGTGTGTTAGATCTGTGTAGTTCCCTTTCATGCTCATGTAGTGATGTTGTTAATCTTACGATCATGTCGACTCGAGGGCTATTGTGAATCTTGAAGTTGAAACGATTATATGTATTTTTTTATATAGCGTTAAAGTTTATTGAAGTAAATGGTAATGCGAGAAATGATCATAGTGATATTTATGTTTATCGAATAAGATATTATTCTCGTGATAAGGTAAATGCAGTAATGGGGAGATGTTGTGGCTACAATTAAAGAATTTTATTTAAAATGTAATAAATAATATAAATCATTTATCATTGATCTATCTGAATTATATCATGGATAATAAATAAGGTAACCATCTCATTTACGTGTTAAAATAAACATCTTTCAAGGAACTGATGTGGTGCTGAATATTTTTTTATAAAATAAATGAATACTTTAATGTTTTAGTACTGACTCATAAACAAGAAAATAAATATGGAAATAATTAAACCATTAAATATGGTGAAGATTGTTAATTTTTCCCCAAGTTATTGAAACCTGTGCTAAAGAAATTAGGAAGAAAGAATTAATGGAAATTATTCTAGGTAATGTGAAATTCACCCGTGAGAGAATTAATGCAATTCTTCTTGGTATTGTAAGTTGGTTTTCCATGAGAATATTTTTTAAATTCTTCTTGATTTTTGTGAATTTGCGTGCCATTAAATCTAAAGTGATGCGTGGGAATCTTGGTTACAACACATGGACTATTTTATTAAAAATTGGGGTGCCACAGAGATGTATCAATTTGTTTTGAAGCTTGCAATGCTATGGTACGCTGATAAAAGAAGACAGCTAAGAATTATTGGAATTGGATTTAGAGAAGAGTTTGTTTAAATCTTGTTGCTTATCACATGGAGAGACTGTGTGAATCAGACGGAAATAAATCTTATGCCAAACTGCACTTGCAGAGATTTCTTGGGCATATGACCGAAATATTGAAGCTTCATGCAGAAATTCCATCTTTTCACATTTTGTTTATTGTTGGAAATACAGGAATTGATTTCCTTTTTGGTGACATATCTAGAGGTGCTATATGATCTTATTGATCAGAAGGATTTTGTAACAGTCATTGGACACGTATCCCTCATATCAATAGATTGGGAGGACAAAAATTACTATCATTGCAAGAAAAAATTAACCACAAGGTAGACTTTATAAAAGACTGATTGCTGCCATGTAAAATGCCAATAATTATGAAAAGATGAGTTTTTGGCCCCCCGAACTGGCATGGAAACTGTTTGGTAAAATGCTCAAAAAATGTGGTCTCGTGGAGTGCCCAAATTGCAGGATATGTAGAAATGGTTTTGTTGAAAGTGGTTTGGAATATTTCAAACAAATGCAATTGGCACGATCAAATCAGACCCCCATAACCTATTCAACGCATCCCTGCCTATGCCATATGTGTTTTCGGCTTTGGAAGAGGTTAGTTTTTTGTTATATGGGATTGGTTGCAAGCGCCCAGGTAGATATTTTGAAAATTTGTCTTGTCTTATTTTGAAATTGGGGCGCACAGAGAATACTAAAAAAGGACAACAAGCTGCTATTTAAAATTCCCAAAAAAAAAAGTGATTTCATGGACTGGGGAGGTGGAGTGCGGTACTTATTGAAAGGAGTTTTATTGTCTCTTGTAACATTGGCAAGTGCACTAGTAGAGAGTTGGGAAAAATATGGAAGTGTTCACATGGAACTTAGATTGTTTACAAAGGTTGGAGCACTGCAAATAGGATTGACACGGCCATGCACGTGGATGAAAATTGTTTGGCTAAATGCAATTTTGAATTTTTGGCCTCTCAAGGTTTGCTGGGCGTGCACAAAATTGGCTTGTTGTAAGGTGTCAAAGTAGAGTATGGAAACCCACCAAATGTTAGTTTGAAGAAGATTCATGTCTGATGTGATTTGTCAAATGTGGGTTGGACGGAAGGGGTAAGAATTTGTTTGATGAAATGCTCCAAGAGATGTTGGTCTCATCAAACGCCGTGTGACGGTGAATGGTGCAAAATAGGTATGGATTTTCCCTTCTTCTTGCATTTAAATTACGCACTCTTTCATGTCCTTTGTGGTTGGATCTCAATATTTTGGATCATAGAAAATACATCTAGAATGAATGTTACAATTTCTACCCTGCCTAAAACCTTCAAAACATAGAAAATTTAGCCTCGGAAATTGTGTGCATGGAGCGCCATGCCCAAATGTACCATGAATATAGAACTGCTAATTTGATCCTTGGTAATGTAGGACACTGTGGAAAAACTTAACTCAGTTGTTGAATTCTTTTAATGCCTTTCCGAGTCGAGTCTCGAAGCCCATTTTAATATTTTAGCCACTTGTGGTGACGAGATCAATTTAGTAAAATGCGATCGATTCCGGCTTGCAAAATGCTCCTTCATTTGAGCAAAATAGAAAACTACCGCCACCTAACTCTAGACTATACATAGGATAATTGAAACCAACTCTCATTTATGCAAAAACACTATCATGGATTAGTTTTGTGAGTGGATTTTGGGGCCCTCTGGCCGCGTGTGACGGGAAATTTTAGTTACATTTACGATTAACAACCCCAAAGATACCCTTGTAGCTTGAGAATTGTTCATCGTATTTGATTTCCGTCAAATGCGATGAAGTCTCTATATATAGGGGAATAAGTGAGATTCGTCCAAAATTATTCTTGAACTCAAGATGAGTGTTTTCAGGACCCAGTTTGAAGCACTTTTGTTGTTTTGGTTAGTTTTCTCGACTTGCTACCTTAACTAGAAACTCCCCCAAAATCTCATTTGACTTCTAACCATGTCTATGACCTTGTAATACCGTCTCAATGCTATATATAGTATTATTCAATATTTTATCTTGTATGAAATGATTTTGAAATGTATGGCATTTTTCTCTCTCATTCTTCTCTCTCTAGGAATGACTATGATACTTTAGTTGATTTGAAAATATAAATGAATTGGAAAAGTTAAATTGGTTTGAAATTAAATGAAAATGGACATGAAATGTAAATGGTTACAACATTTTGAATGGTAAATAAAATGTCTCTTAACTTTCTCTGTCATCCTCTCTCTCTAGAACCAAAAATGTTAAGTGCCAATGAATGTGAAAGTGTGAATGTGTGAGAAATCGAGAAACGAACTCTCTCTTCTTCTCTCTCTCTCTATCTCTACCTATCTCTACTCTTTAATTGAAAATTTTAAAATCATGAGTGTGTGGATTTATGCTTGAGTGTAGGGGATTTCCATACCAATTATAGGACTGACCCTACGGTGGTTGTAGGTACCTAGACAATAGGAGAAGTATAACAAAACTTGTGTCTTTTATTAGCATGCTATCTAGAAGCAATGTAATTTTATAGAATATATTAGTGCTATTTTTATGAATAGAATGCATTATTTCATTATTTCCATGATGTATACCATATTGTTACATATTGATGAAACATATTATTTCTTACATAGTTGTACTTTCACATGTTTGACGGATTCCACACTTAGTCATATTTCAATATATTTGGTTAGGTAAATAAAGTTTAATGTATCGTGTTACATTATAAAATGATGTAAGAGGATCTATTTAATTATATCCAAATCATCATCATGCAAATGAAATTGAAATCCCATTATTTAAAATTGTTTGTATTATCGTAACCTTGGATGTGAGTGCACTAGTAGAACTGATGGTAGAAATTTGGTAATGGCATTTTTCTTCTATCTGCTAGTGATGTATTGGCCTAGGAAATATCTTAGCCTTTAATGGAAAATATTGGAATTATTACTATTTTTGGATTCCAAAATGTTAAATATTGGAATTATCTGCACTCCAAAAAATCATATTGGATTCCAATATCGCATATATTGGAATCTAGAATCACATATATTGGAATCCAAAATCACCTATATTGGAATTAACTATACTCCAAAATCACATATATTGGAATCCAAAAAATCAAAATATTGGAATCCATTAATTCTCCTTTGAAGTCCAATATATCTGATCACGAATTAAATTAATGAATCTTTGATGAAAAAATTTTAATGATTTCAGGAATCCAACATTGATATGAGAAATAATGTCTAGCGGTTGCTAGCCCATATAAAACAGATACATGTTTTGTTTTATAAGGGCTAGCGAGCTGTCGCTAGGCTTAATGTTTTCTTTGGAATAATGCTCTTATCAGTTTTAAGATGTTTTTAAGATTAAACTATGCAAATTTGAATATTTAAATCACCATTGGCCAAGCGGCCACTAGGCTAATGACATTCATGAGATGTGAGACACTTCTAGATTCAATTACTATGGTTCGATTGAACCTTGGGGCAACTAGAGAATTACCAAAGATGTTATGAAGAAACTTAAAGAGGGTGATGATTCAATTTAGGAGAATGTAATTAACTATAAAACCATTCCAGATATATTTTCATATTTAAAGTTAGATATCAAATTAACTTCATTTATTATGGTGTGATTGAACCTCAATACAACCAGAGAAATTTATGAAGATGTTATGAAGAAATTAGCAGAGGGTGATGATCCAGTGTAGGAGAATGTAATTAATTGTAAAACCATACTAGATATATTTTCATATTTAAATTTAGATATAAAATCAATTGTAAGAGACATGGCATAAAAAATTTCATATTCAAATATGGATATGAACTTATTTAAAATTAATCAAAACTATCCCATATATATTTTAGTATTTAAATATAGCTATGAAATAAATTGAAATTCCTTTACTAAAGGTAGAATTATAGTAAAACATTTGAAGAATAATTTGAATTTATAATGTAACACTATTCCCAAAGATGGGCTTCCAAATCAACAATACAAAACATAGTAAAGCTCCAATAAAAAATCTCCCTATAATTGTTTTTGTGATCTAATATAATCTCAAACATCTTCGACATCCTTCAATGGTTGCAAAAAGGCCACAACACATCTAACAAGTATTTGTCTTCTGACTTAGAATCTATGTTAAATGTTTTAACAATTATGTAGTTCACAACATCATTGAACTTGTTTTTCTCTAAAGAGTCATCTACAAGCACTTGTATTTTTACAATTGTACGATGCATTAAACCACACCAAACAGAGTTAAGATTCTTGAGATATAATTTGGGATTCCCATAACCTTCATAATCGAGAGTTTTGGTCTCGATGCAATCTTCCTGTGTAAATATGAACTCGAAGCTTACAACCTCCAAGCCAATGTTTTGAAGGAATGAAGGCATCATGTCATCAACATTTGACTTTCTCACCGATGTCCATATTGCTATTTTGAAATTTTTTTTTCACCATTGCAAGAAATCTTTCACATTAGGTCTAAGAAAAATAAATTTTTTTTAGCTCGATGCTCACCAAACTTTTTTAATTATTTAAATGTTGAATCAACCTTGTGGAGGGTGTGTGCCAAAACACCATTTATATCAAATATGATCAGTTTCATGTTGCATGTGTTCATATCTACAAATGAAAAAAAAAAAATCAAATGGTTGAGGGTGGTGAATCAATTGAAAAATAAAAAACAAGTCCCTTTCGATATTGTTATATCAAAAATCAAATGGTTGTAGGTGGTGAAAAGGTAAAAATCTAAGGGCATTCCTCATTTCTTATTGTTATACTAGGAATATTTTTTTGTGTGAATTTATTTGAATAGAATGTAATGTTTCAATGATGAGTCTTTACATACCATATTGTAGTTATTTCATTGCATTGGAAAGTGGTATACGTTTTCTATTATCGAAGCAAAAAATAGTATTTAAGCATGCTCAAAATTAATTTAGGAATACATATTTCATTAATAAAAACTACTCAAAGATTTGTTACATAAATATTTTATGTTAATTCACATTCACAACTTATACACTCACACTCTGAACTTATAATCAGGAAAATTTAAATTCTCCCAACTTATAATCATACAATCTCAACATACAAAATAGTTACACAGAACCATCACAAAAACATATGAATGTATTTTATTTACAATGTTAAGTTGTATCATCACAATAACATTTTGAAATGCTAACTTTTTATTTAGCATTTACTCACTCTAAATATTTGATGCCCTCTACCACATTCAATCCCTTTGACACTATTAGTGATAAGTCTTTGTACAAATCGGTCATCAACCACATATCTTTTGAACAATTTCTCCTCTACTTTTCATCCCAACCATAAAATTTGTTGGAGGGTTTCCCTTTACACCTAATGTAATACACATTGTGTCTTCAAAATTGTAGGGAACATCATTTATACTCCAAACCTTTTCTAGATATTTTATTGCAATTCCATCAACTATATTGCAATGTTCTTTTCCTAGGTGAGTATTGGATTCAAGTTCAGTTGATAATTTTTATTGAAGGCCTTTATCATCTTTTCAACATCAACAAAGTGATTTTTCTTACCAATCCCATTTCAAATTTTGTTGATAATGACTTTATAAACTCTTTCAGGCCACCTCACATGTTGATAGTCTCCTTGTTGAACTTGAATGACATGTCCCTAGAGGGGATTGGTTTTTCTCATACAACAAGCCCTCCAAATCTAAAATAAGAAAGTAATTCTTGTGGCTAACTATAGGGAAGTAAATAATTTTTTTAATCGGTCTCATATCAATTCTAACCAATGGAAAAATCAACATTTTAGCTTGTGGCTACCACTTACCGATGGGCCTTGCATGTAGGATTGCATCTTCTTTACCCACAGACTAGATCCTTTGATGCAAGATCTGTTTCAAACAAACATCAATCTATTCATAATATAGCTATTTCTATGGAAAATGAAAGTGTATTTGAAAAAAACATAGTGATCTACGTGGTAAAATGGTAAATTCAATATTAGCACTTTAGGTAGCTACCACTTACCGACTGAGCTTCGGCTTGGCTTGCATAGACCTTACTAGCTACTAGTTTTTTTTTATGCAAGATGTATTACAAAAAACAATAATAATCAATTCATAAATGATTTCATGCTATGGAAAATGAAAGCATAATTGAAAAAGCATACTTGGTCTCTGTGGTAATATGGTAAGTACAAATCAAAATGTTCTATGTCTTCTAATGAATTGTAGTGGCCACTAGGGTTCATTTATATCCATTGAACCACCCATTGGTGGAAACAATTTTGAGATATTGATGTGGATTAGCGACCGCTAGGCTATGCCATCATTGGATGGACTAAGCATCGATTCTAATGTCTGTATCATTATGTCGATACTAATGGTTTATGTAGAAACAACCAACAACCTGGTAACTACAAACTATGTAGCATTGGATGCCACCATGAACTTTTGAAATAGGTTATTTGGTAATTCCTTCTTTGAAAATGGTTCCACTTCTAGAATTAGTTGATATCATTTTCTATAACTTTGTGAGCCTTAGAAATGGTTATGTTTAAAAATATGCATGGCTAACATACCTAGTTCTGACTGCATATTCATGTTGGTTACCACCACACACTCCACTATTACTTTCTCTGGTTGTTGGTCATCTACATAAACCATTAATTGTCTTATAAATTTGTGGGGCTTAGTAGTGGTTCTTATTTATAAATGCACATGACTAACATACCAGGATTTGATTTCATATTCATGCATGATGTGGCTGAGTTCTCCTCATCTGTCATCAGAGATGGTGAGCATAGAGTATTGTCAAAAAAATGAAAACAATGGAATTGAAAATAGAGCTCATTAAACATATTTATAAAATGATTGAAGGTCAATCACCATGTTGAGTTGGTTGTGTAGCATCAAGTTGAGAGGTTTTTACATCAACTCCTATTGTTCTTTGGTTTTCTACGTAAATAAGAAATGTGTAAGTAGATTTTTTTTTGGTTGAAATACATTTAACATAATCACATGTTTGAGTTGTATTCTAGTATGAACCTTTCTTCATATGAGAATAGTAATGTTTCAAAAACATTTCTTGACTATGTGTCTCAACAATAAAAACAATATAGATAGATTGGATTCAACTAATGCATGCAGTGTGACACTACCACTATAAAGCACTAATACTAAATAATTTAGGAACAACATCGAGTGAACATCTCTACCAAAACTCATATGATCACTCACAAGGAAAAGGATGTTTGTTTCCTTTTAGGCCAATTTCTCTTGCAGTTATCAATTGTTGTGGTAGTTTTTCCATCCAATCCCTAGTGACTTCTTCTCTTTCATCATTTTTATCATCATAGTTGTGCACTCCAGTTATTGTGTACATAAGACACAAAATTTAAATTTCCCACTACTATCATAGAGTCTGTAGCATCCATCCAAAATCGATTCTTCACTATGTCTTTAACCTTTTCCATGTATTTTTTTTACTTGTTTCTCTCAACATTTTTTAATATTCAATTGGTATGAGAACAATAATAATACAATCCAACACACTGTTCCAATAATTGTTAGCAACTCCATTATTACTTTAGAAGAAATATCACTAGACAAATTACAAAAATCAACAATAACACATTCTGCATTGAAAGGATTGGTGGCGGAATAGTGATATAGAGTTTGATGAAAGATGGAATGGGTATGCACATTGACAAGTAAATTCTTTTGTGTCCTCCATCCTTTCGGTATATTTTCTTCCATTGACATCACATAGTTGTCTAATATTGTCTGAGCCTCGATGGGAAGAACTTCTTCCACCACTTGGTCCTTTTTTTGTTTTATTTTTTTCCCCTATGTGGGAATCATATTTTCTCTTTCCTTTTCTCTCTTCACCCAATAGTACAAACAACTGGTGGTAGTGTGATTCATGCAATTTAAATTTTTCAATTACATTGGATTCACTACAGGATGTCAATAGATTAATATCTGGATGTTTTCTTTAAAATATTGTAGAAATTTTCTCTCATTTTTTTGTCTCCTTTTATTCTCTAAGTAGTAAGAATCAAATGTCTCTACTATTACACCTTCCTAAACAGGCCAATTAACCAGACATCCCCTGATTGTACTTTATCTTCTAGTATTGATAGTTCTTCATCATTCATTCCTCTAGTAGCCCTGAATGAATTGGTTGTGAATCTTTCCAATGAATTAGGATGAAATTTATCTTGATTATCTTTAATAGGTGAACAAAAAAGGCCACCAGATCTAAACAACTCAAATGTTGTAGTCCATTTAGTCCATATATCATCCAAAATAATAGAAAAGTCCATTTTTCATATAGATTTTGGTTTTGTCCATTTTGAAAATCAAAAGGCATTGATTCTCAAAGTTCTGCATTCAAAGGACAATCATATGTTTTATATTTTTATATAAGGAAGATAAATGTTAATAAAAAATGCAATAAAATTAAAATACATTACCCTCCACTCTATTTTTTTTTTTTTGTCAATCCAGGATTGAGGACATCCAAGCGATTTCCAAACCGATCTAGCTTTGTACAAAAATCAATAAACTTGGTTTCTATCCAAGTTTTGTTCACTTCATTCTTTGTTGTTTGCAAATATTAGTAATGGCTTCGTTAGTTGCATTTGCACAAAAAGAATGTGAGCCCTTCAAAACCATAGCCTCTTATGTAAAGACTTGTAAGTATCTGAGCCCAAAATATTTTTTTGTGCACATATTATATGTTGGCCATCAAGTATATAAAATTTAACGTCATCCCTTTCCAAGTCTTTTGGATCTTGGAGCTCCACAACCTTATTCATAGACTCAAGAAGGGAAGAAGAATTACATCCCTCTGTGTAGGAATAACATTTATCAACATGGAGTGCACAAGAAGGTCAACATTCTCATCATCTACAAGATGATATTGATACTATGGAGGTGCTACATGGCACCTCAAAACATCAATTGAAAATACTTCACCATTGAACAAAAAGTAATCAAACTCTTTTGAATAGTTGAAGGTTTTATTTTCATGAATATAGTGGTTTCTTTCTTCAGCAATGCAGCTGATTTAGTATTCTTTTTCAACCCCTACAACTTTGATCTGGATGGATCGAGCTCCAATTTAGCCAAATATGTTCGCCTCAACATAGTAAATAACTTGGCATGTTTAGGTGGTGAAAGAAAACCTTTTCTATTCAAAAAATGACAAAATGGAAGAGGTTGTATCAACTCTATACAATTTTCAAGTACTGTAAAGCATGCCATTGTGAATGTCTTTTTATTTGAACAACCAGTTTTGTCATTATCTACTAACAACCCCAAATCCCAACCATATATTGAACAAGAACATTGTGTTTTTTATCTTCTAAGGCCTTCATCTCCCATTTCCTGAATAAAGAAACATCCAACTCCATATCTAGAATAAGACACTTATTATTTTCATAGTCAATGTGTTTGACTTGAACACACAGTGTACTCAAATCAACAACTATAGAGGATATAACCATTCCACTTCCTCATGTCCATCATCTATAAAAAAAAAAACACCACATATGTCATTTGTAGTAGTTGTCAGGGCCATGGATTTCAACAAACCATTCCTCATCTCTTTTCTTCCAACACTCAAAGGCCCTTCAATGAATGGAATTTTTGAGAATGGATTAACCAATGGAAGACATTGTACCTACAATTGGAGTAGAATATATTAATAATTACTTCACATATGGAGTTTTTTTCCCATTATATGATAATGAATGTAAGTATTAGCCTTTGTGATCACCAATCTCTATAGTACATTAATTTTTATCATTGGAGAGTAATCAACATAATGGTTAGACCACTAGGCTTTGACTGGACATGATATCTAACCTTCAACTAGTTACTTGTAAATCATATTTTTTGGATCACATCATTAATAACAGAAACTATGCAAAAATTGTTCTTGACAATTAACACAACATATTTTGGAAGGATTATCCATTTTCTAACAACCATCCACATTGTGTAGATAACATGAAAGGAACATTTTTAAAAACATAGATGTTAGCAGAGAGAGGATTTAAGTTGACATATGAATGGACAATTTTTAACATTACTTGTTGGTAATTTACACAAATTGAATGGACTAGTGTAAAGGCCATTAATATTTAATTAATTTTGAAAAAAGTGTGAATATAGTGAATAAATAACAAACAATATTCAAGATTTTTAAATAAATTTTTTGAGTCCTTTTCATTATTACTCTTGTCAAAAAAAATAATATCTATGGTCAAAATCAGAATTTTTAAACATAAAAATGTTTAGTTGTCCCATAACACATTTTAAAATAACGTAGTGCTACCTAAGACCTAATAAGATGTTTTATTTGAAATCTAAGCATTGAGTATGTCAATAATTTATCTTCATATCAAATAAAATGCTTCATGACCATAAAGCTCCATTACTAATTGAAAGGAATGAATAAAGAAGCGCTAGGCTTTTCCAATTTCTTGATTTAAAAAGATATAAAATAAAAATCATTGTCTAGCTTATCGGCCTCAAGGTTCCTATCATTACCTCTTGTCATTGTAATCACTATCTCTACACTTTTTTGATCGATAGTGTTTTTCAATGATTATAATTTATCATATTGGCTTGACTTCATTCATGATGGAGCCAAGTTTGTACTACATTCCCTTGAGAGGATGAAGCCTTATATTATTTCTCATAAGATATATTATTTATGTAAATTATAATCCATATTTCATATCAAAGAAAATTACTATTGTAAGAATAACTTAGCTAAAATCAACAATTTCTTAATTTTAAAATATCCATCATGAATAAAAAATCATGGCTAGCTCAATAATTAGCATCCAATTTGAAAAAAGGGACCTCTAAAATTACCATTACTAGTTAAAATAATAATATAGTAATGGCCATAAATTAGACATCAACATTTTAATTCAATTGAAAATATTATATAATAATAATAATGGTCTATTCTTAGCAGCCACTAAGCTCCTATGATTACAATTGTCATCAAAGACTATTATATTCAACTAAAAAAAGGATTTGGGACCGCATATTTTTCATTCACTAGATAATTAAATATCATTATAATTTTAGCATGGCTAGGCTCAACAATTACATTCCAAATTTGAAAATAAGCAATATATTCCAAAAAATTTTAAGATGAAAATTATATATTTTCTATATAAAATATATTGTATATTATAATATAATTATGGTTCAAAAATATTATTTGTATCAAAAAAATCTAAAACATTAGGCTCTAATTTCAATTTCTAATATATATAATTATGAAATGACCAAGAATTATATTCTAGATGGCAACAAAATTTGATCTTCTAACAGTTCTAGACTTAGGGACTTATAATGTTAAATTTTCTATACATGATTATTATTTATAATCGATTATATTTTTACAATCTTTTATCATATTTTATAACACTATGATTTATTGACTGCAAAATTGAATATCTTATTATGTATATTATGGGAAATCTTGGATAAGGGAAGGTGATAACACTAAATTTATTTCACTTCTATCTAGTAAAATTTTAAAAATACTTAAAGGGTTTCCAATGTAAAGGTGCAAATCAAAGAATTTTAAATGATATAAGCTCCATTTTATTAAAAAATTTGAAATTTAGAGCCTAAAATTAAATAGATACACATCATGCCAAGAATAAATATCATCGAGAGGAATAGAGAAATAAAATGGTCTATCTAAAATATTTAAGATAGCTTTTCACAAAATCTTTACTTAAAGGATGCACATTGTTTTTTTGGTTGAATGTTGATATGAATTTTTGATTGTAATTGATACAAATAATTCTAAAGATATGAATCCCATTTTTGGGACATTTGACCATTTTTGATTTTGACATATCTAGTCATTATTTATTTAATCATTTTTTTTATATAGTCTATATCTTAAATTTTATAAAAAACAAGAAATAGAAAAAAATTGCTAATCAAAGGAAAAAGAAATGAATGATCAAATTTCTAAATTTCAAATTTCCATAAAAATAAAATCAAAAACTTAATATAACTTCATCTTTTCATTTGTGCATCTATCATTATCCTCTTGTCAAAATTCAATTTTAGCATTTTCCTTTTTAGATTTCAATATTGCCCATATTGATTAATTTTTTCAAATTGGATATTATTTCCAAAATATTTGTAGATGGATAGCATTCTTAATGTTGCATAAGATAATTCTTTCACATTTCCTCAAATTTATATTTTATATAAAAAATAAATTATATTAATCTTTATTTTCCATTATTGTTGAAGGAATAATGTATTGAATTTGGTAGCCAATAGTTTAATTTTTAAATTTGAGAATAATATATATATAAAAAAATGATCTTCTGTTGTTATTGGAGAAAATATCATTACCATTTTACATTTTTTCATTGTAATCACTATTTTATTCAACTTTATTTTACATTTTGGTTTGTATGTTTTCATTGATTATTGTTATCTTATTGGGTAGATTACATGGAAGACCTTTTGTTGTTACATTTCATTCTTTGGATCTATCAAGACTTATTTATTTCTCCTAAGATATATCTTTGAAAATTTATAATCCATATTCATTCATATCAAAAAAAATCTATAATGGCCCACTATTCTCAATACAATTTTTTAATTTTAAAATAGCTATTGAATAACAAATCATGGTCTAGCTTAGATTCCTTATGGATCCTTCATTACCTTTCACTTGTCATAGTAATCATTTATATTTAGATATTTAATATTATAATTTTCAATGATTATAATTTATCAAATTGCTTCATGTTTACCTGGTGGAGCCAATTCTGTACTATTTCCATCGAGAGGATCAAGACTTTTATTCTTATCAAAAAAAAATGCTTAATGACCTCTAAGCTCCATTACTAGTTGAAAGGAATAACATACGCCAATGTGCTCAACAATTTTTTAAATTTGAGAATAACTATATAATAACAAAAAATGTTCTATCTTAGCAGGCCACTAGGCTCCTATCATTACCATTTTCATTGTAATCACTATTTGTTCTACTTTGGATCAATAGTGTTTTTCATTGATTGTAATTATATCGTATTGGGTGGAATTTACATGGCAGACCCAATTGCTGCAATACATTCTATCAGAGATTCAAGACTTATTTATTTCTCCTAAGATATATCTTTGTAAATTATAATCCATATTTATTCATATCAAACAAAAATCCTAGCGAAATTTGCTAGGCTCAACAATTTCTCAATTTCAAAAGCTATTGATTAACAACATCATGGTCTAGCTTAGAGGCCACTAGGATCCTTTCATTACCTCTTGTCATAGTAATCACTATCTTTACATCTTTAGATCGATTGTAATTTTTAATGATTATAATTATATCAAATTGGTTACACATTACCTAGTGGAGCCAATTCCTACACTACGTTCCATCGAGAGGATCAAGACTTTCGGTTCATATCAAATAAAATGTTTAGTGACCACTAAGCTCCATTACTAGTTGAAAGGAATAATGTAGCAGCCACTAGGCTCAATAGTTTCTAATTTGAGAATAGCTATATAATAACAAAAATGGTCTAGCTTAGTGGCCACTAGGCTCCTATCATTATCACTTGTCATTGTAATCACTATTTGTTCTGCTTTGGATCGATAGTGTTTTTCATTGATTATAATTGTATCATTTTGGGTGGACTTTACATGGCAGCCCCAATTGTTGCACTACATATTTATCTCGTATAAGATATATCTTTGTAAATTGAATCCATATATACCCCTGAGAGTAAGTGATATTTTTGTAGTTTTGATAAGATAAATCATTGCAACATATAATTCACATCGGTTCTTATCAAATAAAATGCATAATGTTAGACCACTAAGATGCTTTATTTATTGAATGAAATGACATAGGGTCCATTGGGCACAAAAATTACTTAATTTAGAAATAGCGATAGAATAAAAAATCATGATATAGCTTAGTGGCTGCTAGCTATATACCAATACCTCTTTTCATTGTAAACACTATCTTTACAACTTTGAGGCGCTATTGTTTTTCATTGTTTTAATGCAAAAAAACACCTTCTGGGATTTCAAAATTTTCATGCCACATGTCATTGTTTTTATTGGTAGCTATTTATATTATAATATCACAGTTTCATATAGTTTTGAAATATTTTATAATTGTTTCTTTATATTTAAATTTTGTAATAAATGTGTCAATTATAATGTTTTCTAACTATCATGTTCAAACATGCCACGTGGCATAAAGTAATTGGATAATTATTTTTCATTAGGCACTACATCTAACATTGTCTAGGTCAATTTTGATAAAAATAAAAATAAATGTGCCTATACATTCATACACTTTATTTCTTCTATTTTATTATAATATTATATGTTTTATTACGTTTTAACTATTTTAAGCTATAGCCAATAACAAAAGGTGTTGTTTTCAATATTGTTTATTTTTTTGATATCCTGCACCTTTTCTTAATGAGTGGTAAATTCAAAATTTGAATTGTGAATTCCCCATTTGAGAATTTGAAATTTCAATATTAACAAAAATTCCCTCACTCTAATTTTTCAAATTTCCATATCCCATGCACTTTTTATATTTTCAAAATTTCTAACATGGAATGTGGAAAAAAATTATTAAATACCCCTAGAGAACTAGTTTTTAGGGTTTTTTATTTTTTCATGTCTTGCGAAACAACAAATCATGAAATCATAGAACAATACAAGCAAGCCAAAGATTATAGGGCCAAATGCAAGAATCCCATTTTTTGGCCAGGAACAATCGGGTAGTAATTATAATCTCATTTGTGGATTAACAAAAAGGAACAATCAAGTAATAAAAAAAGGGTGCACACACACTAGGAAGTCAAAAAAATTGGTTGTGGAAAAATAATGCAGATAGTTAGTTCGATGCAACAGATGGTGGTTTGAATGACATCACCAAGCATGAAATAATCTCATATCTAAATCAAGGTATTTATAAAAAATGTATATACTATACTAAATGTGCACCTTTTTTATTGTGGCTTGTTTAGTTATTCTATCTTTACCAAATCTTGTCTTTTTCACGTCAATCTATCCTTTTTTTTCCCTACAAAAATGCGCTCCATGGCCCAACTCTACTTACTTACCCATTCCTTTTATCATTTTTTTTCAAACTACCTTGTGCTTACTAGTTCCTATCTTTTCATGTTAGTCCATCCCTTATTTTTCCTATGAAAACGTGCTCTGCTCATGGCCCAGCTCTACTTACCGGTTCCTTCTGATCATTTTGTCACACCACCTTGTTCTTCAATAAAACAAGGAATATGTTGTGCCCCAAATCCAAAGAAAATTTAATCCCTTTTCAGCTCTAGTTTTTATTTCATTTGAACGCTTTCAAGTTTTCACCATTCTATGTCCCCCTCTGGATTGTTTTTTCCCGATAATGATGGCCAATCACATAATCACTAGTTTTTAAAATTGTAATGTTTAATGAGACTCAAAATATTGTTTTGGTATTCATTACGTCTACCTTTTTTTCTTTTTATTATGATGATAGAAACAACCCGAGGTAATTATTTCATTGTACATTGTTTATATGGTTTCCACGTTGACTTTGTGAGAAGATATTTGAGGTTAACAAAATGGTTTAAAACTATAAAATCATATTAAGTTTTCAATTGTGAGATAAATTTTTGTGCAATGGAAGGTAAACATATTATATATACATACTATTTTATATATTAAATATTTTAATCACTATGTATTTAAATTTATAGTTCCTTTTCTTCTAAGCCATGACAAAAAAATCACATAGCTTTGTAGTCACGATGATATAATTATTTTTTAAAACAATATTATTAGTAGGCCACGTATTATTGGTGGAAGATAGAGTGTTGTCATATATATTAATTCATTAGGGTTTCTATGGAAGGCCACAATATTATTAGTCTCTATGGAAGGCCACAAACTAATATGTTGAACATTAGGTTTTTAGAATTAACACATTAATGAATTATATTCTTAGCTTAGCGTATGCTAGGTTATGTTGCAACATATTATTTGGATATTAGTTGTCACTAGGATTTAACAAAAAAAGAAAAAGCTATTGTAATCTTAGCGATTGTTAGGGTATAACACAATACCATATTTGTAGCTTAGTAATTAGTACTCAATAATGGATATTTTGAATTTATAGGCCATTAAGACACTACCACATCATAATATTTGGAACATAGTCACTTAGGATTTAACAAAAATAAAGAAATATATTGTGAGTCTAGCATCCACTAGGTATTTCCACAACATATTATTTGGAGCTTAGCTGGTTGCTAGGGTTTCACAAACTAAAGTAAGGTAGTATGAAATTAGCGTCCATTACGTATCTACATTTCACAACATAATATTTAAAAAAATTTTTGAACAGATTTAACATTTTAAATGAAATTTAAATTATTTGAACTTAGTGGTCATCTTATAGCCTTTTTATAATGATGTAATAATTTAAGTTAGTGTTCGTTAAGATTTAACCCATAATATTTTGAGCATAGTGATCATAAGGATTTAACACATTAAATTAAGATTCTAGGAGGCTAGTGTCCACTAGAATATGCATACTCATAATGTTTGTAAGTTGTTGGTGGTATGTTTTAACAAATCAAATTAACAAATTTTTAGCTACATGACATCTAGGTGCTTCCACAATAGAATATTTTGAGCTTAGATGTCTCGAGCATTTAACAAGATGAAGAATGAAATTTTTAGCTTAGCATCCACTAGCTTATGTTGCAACATTTTATTTGAAGATATGTTATCATTAGGATTCAACAAAAAAAAGTAAGATATTACGAGCTTAGTGGCCACTAGGTTATGCCTCAAAAACATTTTTGAGCTTAGTGATCGGTTCTCGAATAATGGATATCATGAAGTTATATTCCCTTAAGACACTTCCACATCATAATATTTGGAACATAGCAGTCACTAGGATTTAACAAAATAAAGAAATATATTTCAAGTAGCATCCACTAGGTATTGCCACAACATATTATTTAGAGCTTAGTGGTCGCTAGGATTTCAAAATTAAATTAAGGTAGTATGAAATTAGCGGCTGCTACGTACTACAACAACATAATATTTTTAAAAAAGCTTTTGATATGATTTAACATTTTAAATGAAATTGATTTGAGCTTAGTGGTTGCTAGCCTTTACAACGATGTAATAATTTAAGCTTAGTGTTCATTAGGATTTAACCCATAATATTTGGAGCATAGTGGTCACAAAGATTTAACACATTAAATTAATATTCTAGGAGGCTAATGTCTACTAGAGAATATGCATACTCATAATGTTTGCAAGTTTTCATGGTATGCTTTAACAAATCAAATTAACAAATTTTGAGCTACACGGCATCTAGGTTCTTCCACAATAGAATATTTTGAGCTTAGATGTCTCAAGCATTTAACAAGACAAAGAATGAAATTTTTATCTTAGCATCCACTAGCTTATGTTACAACATATTATTTGAAGATATGTTGTCGCTAGGATTCAATGAAAAAAATAGTAAGATATTACGAGCTTAGCGGTTGCTAGGTTATGCCTCAAAACATTTTTTGAGCTTAGTGATTGGTACTCAATAACAAATATTTTGAAGTCTTAGGCCGCTAAGACACTACCACATCATAATATTTGGAACATAGTAGTCACTAGGATTTAACAAAATAAAGAAAGATATTTTGAGTCTAACATTCATAGGTATTTCCGCAACAACATATTATTTGGAGCTTAGCGGTCGCTAGGATTTCACAAATTAAATTAAGGTAGTATGAAATTAGCGGTCTCTACATATTTCAACAACATAATATTTTAAAAAAATTTTGAAAAATATTTAACATTTTAAATGAAATTGATTTGAGCTTAGTGGCCGTTAACCTTTACAATGATGTAATAATTTAAGCTTAGTGTTCATTAGGATTTAACCCATAATATTTGGAGCATAGTGGTCGTAAGAATTTAACACATTAAATTAAGATTCTAGGAGGCTAGCATCTACTAGAATATGCATACTCATAATGTTTGTAAGTTGTCGGTGGTATGCTTTAACAAATCAAATTAACAAATTTTGAGCTACATGACATCTAGGTGTTTCCACAATAGAATATTTCAAGCTTAGATGTCTCGAGCATTTAACAAGATGAAGAATGAAATTTTTAGCTTAGCATCCGCTAGCTTATGTTGCAACATATTATTTGAGATATTAGTTGTCACTAGGATTTAACAAAAAAAGTAAAGTTATTATTGAAGCTTAGTGGCCTAGGTTATGCCTCAAAACCATTTTCTGTAGCTTAGCGATCGGTTCTCAATAATGGATATTTTGAAGTTATATGTCACTAAGACACTGCCACATCATAATATTTGGAACATAGCGGTCACTAGGATTTAACAAAATAAAAAAATATATTTTGAGTCTAGCATCCACTAGGTATTGTATTACACATATTATTTGGCTTAGTGGTCACTAGGGTTTCACAAAATAAATTAAGGTAGTATGAAATTAGTGGCCACTATATACTGCCACAACATAATATTTAAAAAAAAAGCTTTTGACAGGATTTAACATTTTAAATGAAATTGATTTGAGCTTAGCGGTCTAGCCTTTACAATGATGTAATAATTTAAGCTTAGTGTTTGTTAGGATTTAACCCATAATATTTGGAGCATAGTGGTCACAAGGATTTAACACATTAAATTAATATTCTAGGAGGCTAGCATCTGCTAGAATATGCATACTCATAATGTTTGCAAGTTGTCGGGTATGCTTTAACAAATCAAATTAAAAAAATTTGAGCTACATGGCATCTAGGTGCTTCCACAATAGAATATTTCAAGCTTAGATGTCTTGAGAATTTAACAAGACGAAGAATGAAATTTTTATCTTAGCATCCTAGCTTATGTTACAACATATTATTTGAAGATATGTTGTCACTGGGATTCAACAAAAAAAGTAAGATATTGCAAGGTTAACGGATGTTAGGTTATGTCTCAAAAATATTTTGTGTGCTTAGTGATCGGTTCTCAATAACGTATATCATAAATTTATACACCGCTAAGACACTTCCACATCATAATAGTTAGAACATAGAGGTTGCTAGATTTAACAAAATAAAGAAAGATATTTCAAGTCTAGCGTCCACTAAGTATTGTCCACAACATATTATTTGTAGCTTAGCGGTCACTAGGATTTCAAAAATAAATTAAGGTAGTATGAAATTAGCGGCCACGCATACGCCACACAACATAATATTTAAAACAAAGCTTTCAATAGGATTTAACATTTTAAATGAAATTGATTTGAGCTTAGTGGTCACTAGTCATTACAATGATGTAATAATTTAAGCTTATTGTTCATTAGGATTTAACCCATAATATTTGGAGCATAAGACACAAGGATTTAACACATTAAATTAAGATTCTAGGAGGCTAGCGTCCGCTAGAATATGCATACTCATAATTTTTGCAAGTTGTCAGTGGTATGCTTTAACAAATCAAATCAACAAATTTTTAGCTACACGACATCTAGGTGCTTCTATAATAGAATATTTTGAGCTTATATGTCTCCGAGCATTTAACAATACAAAAATGATATTTGTATCTTAAATACTCTGCTAGTTTATGTTGTAACATGTTATTTGAATCTATGTTGTCACTAGGATTCAACGAAAAACAAGTAAGATATTGTGAGCTTAGCGAATGCTAGGTTATGCCTAAAAACATTTTCTAAGCTTAGCGATCGTAATCAATAATCGATATTTTTGAATTCTTAGACTCGCTAATGCACTACCACTATTGTAAATTTCCACTTTGATGTCACTAGCATTTACAAAGATTGCATTTTTGGCTTAGGGTTCTCTATCTTATGTTGCAACATATTATTTAATATTTGGTTTGTTATGATTTAGCAAAAAAATGTAAGATATTACGAGCTTAGTGATCGGTACTCATTTACGGATATTTGAGCATAATGTGCGGTAGTTTATGCCACAACGACATATTTAAAGCTTAGTGTATAAAAAAACATATGCATGTTTAGATGAGTATAGCGTTTGGAATATATACATGAACATTCAATTAATTATAAATATTCATCTATTAACATGTCATATATATTGTAGATACCTAAAATCCACTTACACAAGTGTTAATGCTAAGATTGCACTAATTATCCTCTTTCTCATCATTTTCGTAATAATTAGCGCTTTTCCGCTAATTAGCTAACATTCCTCTTCATATTCATTAATTAACAACATTTCATTAATTAATTACCCTTCCTATCATTAAGGATGTCGATTAACGACCTTTCATTAATTAATATCCACTTCTACTTAGGTTAATTAATTATTATTAATTCATTACGCTTGCAACTCTAAATTAATAAATTACCATTTATTAGATCAAATTTCTCTCTTACATCCCGCAAATCATATTAATTTTCCTCTAATTAGCTTCTATAAGCTTACCTCTACCTATTAATTAATCACCTTTGATTAATTAAAACATCCCCCAACTCCCATGACTTATTAATGACAAATTAAACTCTTCTAAATCAATATTACCTTTTATAAAGCAACCTTATCCATTCCTAATCTTGTTTTACCTTTATCCCACATTCATCAATTTACTAGCCTTGCCTCTTCAAGAAAGCTATATAAAGAACCCTCCTTACCTTTCTTCTTGCACCATGATTTGAATAGTGAAAACTATAAGCATTTTGATCTTGAGCCATTCTCCATTGTTGGAAATAGTTTCTCCATCTTGCATCCTTTCACTCAAAATTGAGTAATATGGGAAGATCCAAAATGGCCTTGTAGCCATTCTTGGTGAGATTTCATTCTCAATCCTTGAGATCAAGTAACAATCCACTTTGATTTTTATGTTCTTCATAGGTTCATAGTTTAAGTTAGTAATCATAGAGAGTAGGAAATAGCTTAGCATGTAGTTTCATTTATGCATTAAAGAAGAATTTCATTTAATCTCTTATCTTGATGGTTCATTGTTTAATTAGCATTTACTTTTAAAGCTATATAGATATTAGTTTTAATTTATAGCTTACTTAATCATACATGAGAACACATGGCATGCCCGGTGGGACTTACTCCATTGTCCTTTACACTTAATTTCAAGTTTTTGTACATAAGTTTCAATTTTGGTTACTAACCCTCTTTTTGCATATATTGACATAACTTATTTTTCTTAACTTATTTTATTGAGTTGGCATGTTTTGAGTCTTCCTTGTAGGTATAAAGGAGGAGAAGTGTTATTAAAATTAGATCTTGATGGGAAAATTTTAATATTTCTCCATGTTTTCCTTTTTAGAGCTTACTTTTTCAACATTCTACATGCTAGTTTTGTCAATTTCTTGAAAATCTTATTTTTGAGCATGTAGGTTAGTGTTTGATAGTGTTGAGTATTATATTTATATATTAATGTGGTGGGCTTCTGTAAAATTGAATCTTGGTGGGAAAATTTTAATATTTCTCCATGTTTTCATTTTTAGAGCTTATTTTTCAACATTCTACATGTTAGTTTTTTCGATTTCTTGAAAATGTTACATTTTTTATTGTGAATGTTAATATTTGATAGTGTTGAGTATTCTATTCATATATTAATATATTAATATGATGGGTTGTTTTCAAAATAGAATCTTGGAAAAAATTGACCTTTTGTGTAGATTGAGGGACGTTTGCTTTGACATTTTTTGCGTACATGTTAAGTGCATACCCGTGAGCATAAGAGCATATGCGTAACCCATCTTATGGAGGCTGTAACTTTTTCTTCTAAACTCAAAATGAATCTATTTTTTTTGTGTTGGAAAGGTATTGAAGTGAAATATTCAATGAAAATATAAATTTGGGATTTAGACTTACATAAATTATAGGGTTTTTATTTATTGTAAAACTGGTCATTTTCTAACATGTCTAATGTTTTGATGAATGTTGTATTTCTATGATTTACTTGATTTAGACCAAAGCTTTTGTATGCTCTTATATTGCACCTTTTGGTGATTTTGATAATTAAAAAAATTTATCTCTATATTTTAACATTTGGATTACCTTGTAAATTTTATTATTCACTTTGCTTAAGCGAATGAACCTTTTACAAAGAATTTTCTTATGGTCCTTTGATTTGAAGTTTTACATTTCTATCTAGTTGGGATAAAGTTTTTTATACTATTCTCCTACACCTTTTGGTGATCTTTAAAATCAAAAGCAACTTTATTCTTCATTTTCTAACATTTGGTTAATTGGAAACTTCATTTTCTTAAGGGAATGAACCTTTTACAAAGCATTTGTTTATGGTCCTTTGATTTGAATTTTTCCATTTCTATCTAGTTGGGAAAAAGTTTGTGTATGATCTTATCTTGCACCTTAGGGTGATCTTACAAATCAAAAGTAACTTTAGTCTTCAGTTTCTAACATTTGGTTGATTGGAAACTTCATCTTTCATTTTTGGCTTAAGGGAATGAAAATTTATCAAGATTTTTTTATGGTTCATTTATTAAAAATCTTTCCTTTACTTTTTAGTTAGATTATTTGTTGTGTATGCTCTTCTCTTGCATCCTTCTATGATCTTTATAATACAAATAAAATCTTAATCCTCTTTCAAATAATGTGATTTTATTGGAGAACTACTAAACTTTGAATGCATGACCTATTGTTGCAAATCAGCGACCCGTGGATGCAAATCGGTTTCTAAGTTGATGTTTCAGGGCATCCAAGATGATTGCACAACATTGAAACCTCTCTCCAAGTGTGGGACTTGTAAAATGAGAGAGGAATCTCCATATTAGAGGCTGGTTCCTCAAACTCCTCTGATCAGATCTGTTATTTACACAATTGCAGAGGTTTGAATCCTAATCCTACTCTAAATTCCAAGGAGACAGAGATAGAAAGTGCAAAAATTGAAACTAAACTAATAGGTGATACACCAAAGGAGTGGTGAACACTTCTTGTTCATGAAAATTGACACAATTTCATAAAATGCAACATGAAACATCATACACAGGCTGATAAGATGCAATTAGAGGTCTGAAATGAAGCAAGACAATACAAACAAAGGACTGAAAATTGATCACAGAGTCTGCACTGTCATTTTTCACTGTCAAAATCCTTGCATTTGCAACATCAAAGAGGTAGAAACCTATTACAATCATGAAGAAGGTTTGATACTTGCAAAAATCACTTGTTGAAGGTGAAAGAAGAAGCTTTCTATCCAAAAAAATGTTCCACCTCAAAAAATGAGCCAAATCTGGCTTTTACAATGCATGGGTCGAGCCCAGGAGAGAGAAAATGTGTAAAAAATGTGGAAGCCATTCCCCATTGAATGAAGATGCATTAAAACAACATGGGCATCCTTACAGACCCATGCCCTGACATTTTTGGCCATGCTGAAGAAGAATGCGACCCATTTTGCATTAAAAATGGTTGTTGAAACGTCATTTCTGGCCATTACCACATGCCAGAGGTGTTTCTTGATTTTATCTCTCTAAAATCAACCAAAATGCAAAATTGACCCTAGAATCATGTAGAGAATTTCACCATCTTTCCATTTATATAAAGAACGCGAAAATCTGAGCTCTGGATCGAAAGATATGGCGATTTGAAAATTTAGGGCAAAAACAGGCCAAAATCGGATCGGCGGGCAAAAGTTTGAATTTTTACCCGTTTGGTCTTTGGAAAAATTTTCAAATTTTCCCCATGCTCCACCACTCCAGGTGCCATGTGGTGGCTTCCTATTGGCCATGGGCCTCCTAAGGGAAAATTTCCCACAAAAACTCCGCCGAGCCATAACTTGAAAAATATGAGGAGTTAGGAGGAAAACTTTACCTTTCTGGAAAGCTGAGAGAGAGCTCTATCCAATGGTGCCATTTTTAGAAAGATTTGAGTGCCTAAAAATAAAAAATGGAGACTGAGGCACAAGAGAGGTAAGAACACAAGGAGTTAGCCACAAAAATGAGTAGGGGCACATTTTGGATAACAATTTTGGTGACTCAGAGGGGTCATCTGCCTGCTAGATGAAGATACCAGTTTCCTGAAGCAGCCCATTGGGCATGGAGTCATAAAATTTTCTGTTCGAACCCCAACTGACTTAGAATGTTGCAAGGAGGAAGATGGAATATCACCTGATGGAAGCAAGGACTGCAAAACATCTCCAGGGATAACAAGCTTGTGCCAAAGCACTTAGGGAAAGCAAAACAACCTACAACAAAACAATGTGCACAAGCACTTGGAGGAATGAAAACCTAAGCTAATATTTACAAGGTGGAGAATTTCCCTTTAGTAGCAATGCTTTAGATAGATTCCATTGACTGGAATCTACAGTTCTTCGCCATCCAATGAAGACAATTGGAAGGCATTGTTGTCCTTACACTTTGTGACCATGTATGGGCCACTCCAAATGGCATCAAATTTTGAATGCCTTCTCGGTTTTGCTCTATCTGCATCCCATTTTAACACTAGATCTCCAACTTGGAAAGATCTACTCTTGGCCTTCCTATCAAAGGTCTTCTTGATCAAAGCTTGATCCTTCTCCATTACTTGGGATGCCTGATCTCTGATCTCTTGGAGCTCCATCAACTCTGCATATCTCACCTCCATGGGCCCAAACTCTAGCAACTCTAACTGTTTCATGAGTTCCAATGTTGGTAACTCAAGTGACATGGGCAAGATTGCCTCTCTTCCATAAACAAGCCTGAATGGAGAGTTACCTGTGGATCTCTTGGGAGTTATCCTATCAGCCCATAAGACTGATTTCAATTTGGTATGCCAAGACCTCTGATTCTCATCAAGAGTCCTTCTAATGATCCTCAACAAGTTCTTGTTTGTAGATTCAGCTGCCATTACCCCGAGGGTAGTAGTTTGATGAAGTACTTAGGTAGATCATGTTCTTGACATCCCACTCAGTCTACCTTGGATCCAATGAATGCTAATGCATTATCTGAGATTATTGTAGCAGGTATGCCAAATCTGGTTACTATCCCCTCATAGAAGTCTAAGATGCTAGACTCATTTTCTTCCTTGAGTGCTACTGCTTCAGTCCACTTGGTGAAGTAGTCTGTGGTCACAAAATCCACTTATGCCCTTGGCTTGAATTGGGATTAATGACTCCAATGAAGTCCAAACCCCATTGCATGAATGGCTGGTCAACTGAAATTGGATGCAATGGAAGGGCAGCAAGCCTCTCTTTACCTGTGAAGAATGCACAATTCTTGCACCTTTTGATCCATGCAAAGCAATCACTGAAAATCTTGGGCCAATAATAACCAGCCTTCATGATTTTTGGAGCTGTCACTCTTGGTGCAAAATGACCACCAGCTAGTCCACCATGGAACTCTTCCAACACCCTATGAATCTGATTTGTGCTAATGCATCTCAGCAGCACTCCATTCACATCTTTCTTAAACAAAACATCATCTACTATGGCATATGGGATAGCCTGCAATCTGAAGTGTCTTCTTTGGGTTTTGTTCATCTCTGGAGGGCATAGGCCTGTGCTTAGGAAGTTCATTATACCTTGGGTCCAACAAGGAGTGGGGACAGCATTATCCTCTTCTTGAGTGCTACCTTGCACATGGTTGTCTTGAACTATCAAAACAACATCTTCTTTATTGCATACTCCTTTTTGCTTTCCCAGAATCAGCTGCTCACACAATCCTTTTCCTCTTACCAGCTCGGTGACCTTAATCTCAATGTCATACTCCATGAAACGAGTGATCCAACCTGCCCTTTTCTCATTCAAATCCTTGTTGAGGAGGAAGTCCTTTACTCCCGCATGAGAGACCAACAACTGAACCTTGTTGTTTGAGACTAGATGCTTGAATTTCTTCAAGCTTCTGATTACTGCAAGTACATGCTTCTCAATAAAAGAATATCTCACCTCATAGTCATCTAGGCTTTGGCTGAAGAAAGCAATTGGCTGCTCATCATTTTCCTTGTTCTATTGTACCAAAATGGCAGAAATGGTATCATTACCCCCAAATGCATAGAGGATGAAATCCTTGGAGAAGTCCAGGTTGATGAGAGTTGGTGCTTGAGAGATGGCTTCTTTGATTGCTTCAAAACTCTCCTTGCCTTCTGCTGTCCATTTGAAAGCCATGCTTTTCTTCAACATCTTGGTGATAGGTTTGACAAGGGCTGCAAAATCTGGGACAAACCTTCGAACAAAATTTATTCTCCCCAAGAAACTCTGAAGTGCCTTCTTGTGGCTTGGAAATGGTAGTGCTCTTATGGCTTCAACTCTCTCTGGATCAATTGCTAATCCTTCTTTGGAGACAATATGGCCAAGGAGCTTTCCTTCATGTGCTAGGAAGATACACTTCTTAGGATTCAAAGACACTCCAAATCTCCTGCACCTTTGGAAGACTTGTCTCAAATGAGAGAGGTGGTTTGTTGCATTCTTTGAAAAAACAGTGATATCATCAAGATATATCAGCACCATGTTGTTAATCAAACCTTTGAATGCCATGTCCATTTCTCTTTGGAAGGTAGCTCCAGCGTTGGACAACCCAAATGGCATTTTCCTGTATGCATAAGTTCCCCATTTGGTTGTGAAGGCTGTCTTGAACTGATCTTCTTCCTTCACCATAATCTGATTGTACCCTGAGTAGCCATCAAGCAATGAAAACCTTTCGGAGCTAGCAACAACTTGTAAAATCTGCTCCATAGAAGGAAGTGGGTAATGGTCCTTGAGAGATGCTCTATTCAAATCTCTGAAATCAACGCACAATCTGATCTCTCCACTCTTCTTTCTGACTGGAACTAAGTTGGCAACCCAACTAGAATGCTTGATTGGGAATATGATTCTTGACTCAATCAACTTGTTCAATTCCTTCCTCATGAGAGGTTCCATGTGTGGATTGACTGGCCTTTGTTTCGCCCGATGGGCTTAGTATTTGGATCCAACTCAATGGTGTGCTGAGCTAACTTGGGATTGAAACCTTTCAAATCTTCGTAGCTCCAAGCAAACACATTAGGGAACTCTTGACATAGCTGTATGAACTCATACCTTTCTTGTTCAGTTGTCATCTTTCCAATTTGCAATGGTTTGTTCTCTTCCACCAAGATGGATACTGAATCTTCTCTCTTGACCTGAATGTTTGCTTTCTCTTTCCTAAATTGATCATTGGGATTGAAAATGGACTCCAAAGTGATAAGTCCCTTGGGCAGCTTGTTAGTTCTCAGCTATACCACTTGGTCACCATACTGTTGTTCCAATTTTTCCTAATTTTTAGCTGAGAACTCAGCTTCTTCTTATAAGAAATGGATGATTTGTTGGTCATTCTCAAACACTTGCCAACTTACATTGTTATCCAGCACTGAAGGCCTCATAATTACATGGATGTTTGGCTGTACCTTGTCCTTTTGAATGCTTTCCATGATATCAAAGGCTGCCCACTTCTAAGCTTTGTCAAAGATCTTGGTTTTCTTTTCTAGGAATGGATTTTATGCTAAAGCCCTTAAAATCTTCAATGAGGTCCCACACCCTATTCTTGTAGCACTTGAGCAGATTATTCTTGACAGCATGCTGCCCCTTAACTTGGTTTACAATCAATTCACTGTCACCAAATACTTGCAAGTTCTTTATTCCTCTCTTTATTGCCCAATGCATCCCTTGCACCAAGGCTTCATATTCAGCAGTGTTATTGGAGCATGCAAACTGAAATCTAAAATTTGAATAGTACTTTACTCCTTGAGGTGAAATAAGCATAGCTCCACCTCCCGCACCTTGTCTACTCCTTGATCCATCAAAAACAGCTTGCCATACCTCATTGTCATCCTTGTGGTTTGGCTTGGTGATGCTAGGAATGGGCTAATCTTCTTGATGTATGTAATAGACCCCTAGCTCAGATTCTTCTACTTCTTGATAAGGATCAAAAGCATGCACCTTATTTTCCCATTCATCAAGAGTTAGATTCGAGATGCTTCCAACCTTGGTGTCAGCTTCATCAGTGCTTGGGTGATCTTGTTGATCAAATGCCGAACAGTTGGCATTGATCTAACTTGGAGTGTAGGGCTCAATGTGGAAGTTTGCAATAGGTTCAGACCTGATTGTAGCTTTGGTTCCATACCTCATTCTGAATAGCATGTGTGACCAATCAACAGATAAATATCCTCCAATCTTGGCTGTGAAATCTCTTAACAAACATAGGGCAAAGAGTGGTGGAAGGTCTATAATTGATACATCTTGTAAAACAACAACATTTGGACATGCATGCAAGGTAAGACTCAAGTTTCTAATCACCCCAACTGTTGTTACTACTGTCCCATCCAACTGCACTACCCCTTTGGATATGGTTTCATATTGAAGTCCTAGCTGATCAGCTATTTTCTTGGGCATCACTGAGCTACTTGCCCCGAATCAATCATGAAATCATGCACCAATTGGTTTCCAATGATTAATGAGACATAAAAAGGAGGGGGCTTCAAAATTTTACCTTGCTGTCCTCCATGATTCCCTTCAGGCTGGGCAGCATTTGTGAGCACCTTCTCTTACATTTAGACTTGCTGATTCAAAGTTGGCCAGTCCTTCATGGCAGCTTGTAGCAAATCTCTCTGGCCTAGGATAGATAGGGATTCCCACATTGATATATTTACATTTTTCTTCTTCATCTGATCAATGATACTAAATGGTGATAATGGATCTCTTTGATGTCCCTTGGTTTGCATATTCATCCCTTGTATGTGGGCAATAACAACCGGGTATTTGAGTTGGTCTAGGAGCTGTTCTTGGCTTCCCTTGTGCATTTACAATTAGATTTTGTTTGCCAACCATTTGTGGAGCCATAAAAGGTTGTGGATTGGTTGGAGCTAATGGTTGTTCTTCACCCAAATTCTTTTTTTTTTTGACCTTGTGTTGGCTGCAACACCTTGAGATATCTTGTTTGATTTATGCCACAAAAATCCTCTTCCCCGTCGCTTCACAAGTGTGGTGTCATTTGGAACTAATTGCTACTGGAATGTTTCTTGTTGTTGGTTGTTTCCTTGACTGTCCTCACCCTCCACACCAGTAGTTGTCACCATTAATGCTTGATTCAAGGCACCGTTGAAGCACATAGATTGGTTGTGAGGTTTATTGCATGGAAAACACCAATCATACTCCTGAGAAACATTGTTTTGTGTTGTCACCAATGCCTTAGAGGCAGATATAGCATTTGGATTATAGGGCTGAAATGGTCTGTTGGCAGGAGGCCTTGCTTGATTTAGATTTGCAGCTGGATTGGGTGGTCTATGAGGTTGATATGGCTGCTTGTTAGGCTAAGCTTGAGGCTAGAAGGAAGGTCTAAAACTTTGGGCTTGTTGCCTCTTGAGAGTAACCAGCTCATTACCTAAATTTTGCAATTGCTTCATGACTTCTTGAAGCTCATTTGGGGCACTTGGAGATGAAGTAGAAGCTTCATTTGAACTCTAATTTCTAGGAGTGGGAGAAGGAGCCAAATTAGGTGCTTGATTAGTGTTTGGGCTCTCTAAACTTGGAAACAATGGCATGGGAGGTCTAGGGGCTAGTTTGCCAGCTTGGATCAAACAATTTTCAGCCCTAATGGCAATGCTATAAGCCATAGGGATAGTTATGCCTCCCATGGACTGAATCAACATAGAAATATCATAATTTAGAGCTTTGAGATAGTAAAGAAAAGAACCTTCTGCTGTTGGCCTGACTGCCACTGGAATTCTCTCCCAAGTCCTTTGAAATCTGAAATTAAAATCAGTCAACTGCTCATTGGGAGCTCTTTTGATAGTTGTCAGCTGCTCCAAAAGGGACAAGTTGTCTCCCTTTTCCCCAAACTGCTCATGGAGGGCTATACATAGCTGATTCCAATTTTGAATAGAACCTGAGGCAAGACTCTGAACCATTGCAAAGCTTTCCCTTTGACCAAGATGCCAGCGGTTTGACAATAACTTACATCTCATTGATCTCATGGATTGCACAAATGTTAGCAATATCCTTAACATGATCACTAGGTGAGGTATGATTTTCTCCAAAGAAAGTATGGAATGTTCTTTAATGCTACAACCGGGATTGGATTTTGTGCATTGAGAGCAAGTGGGTTGCTACTAGTGAAATAGACATAGGGGTTGTTTTATGCCATTCTAATTGGTCTTAGAACCCTTGTTAATCGAATGAAAGGCCTACCAGTGGAGGAGTTGAGAGAGTTCTATTTGGTGGAGATGGAGACCTTTGGATTCTCCTCCCACTTTTCCCGATTCTTGGAGATAACTGCAGATATTCAAACAAAGACCTCTTCTTCTCCAGCTTCTTGACCTTGTAGTGATTCTTTTCATGAGCTTTCAGTGCCTGCTAAAACCAAATTTCGATTCTTCCCCTTGAGTCGCGGATGTGCAATTTATAGCTCTTTTAAGCAAGAAAATTACAGCAGATGCACATCAACTTTGTTGCAATGAAAATGAGACCTCTAAGGTCCCACCGGTGCCAAAACTATTGTTGCAAATCAGCAGCACCCCTGGATGCAAATCAGGTTTCTAAGTTGATGTTTCAGGCATCCAATGTGATTGCACAACATTAAAACCTCTCTCCAAGTGTGGGACTTGTAAAATGAGAGAGGAATCTCCAGATTAGAGGCTGGTTTCTCAAACTCCTCTGATCAGGTCTGTTATTTGCACAATTGCAGAGGTTTAAATTCTAATCCTACTCTAAATTCCAAGGAGACAGAGATAGAAAGTGTAAAAATTGAAACTAAACTAATAGGTGATACACCAAAGGAGTGGTGAACACTTCTTGTTCATGCAAATTGACACAATTTCATAAAATGCAACATGAAACATCATACACAAGCTTATAAGATGCAATTAGAGGTCCAAATGAAGCAAGACAATACAAACAAAGGACTTAAAATTGATCACAGTAGCCCACTGTCATTTTTCATCACAAAATCCTTGCATTTGCAACATCAAAGAGGCAAAAACCTATTACAATCATGAAGAAGGTCTGATACTTACAAAAATCACTTGTTTAAGGTGAAAGAAGAAGCTTGCTATCCAAAAAAATGTTCCACCTCAAAAATGAGCCAAATCTGGCTTTTACAATGCATGGGTCGAGCCCAGGAGAGAGAAAACATGTAAAAAATGTGGAATCCATTCCCCATTGAATGAAGATGCATTAAAAAGCATGGATGTCCTTACAGACCCATGCCCTGACATTTTTGGCCATGTCTTTGAAGAATGCGACCCATTTTGCATTAAAACCGGTTGTTGAAACGTCATTTCTGGCCATTACCACGTGCCAGAGGTGTTTCTTGATTTTATTTCTCCAAACTCAACCAAAATTCAAAATTGACCCCGGAATCATGTAGAGAATTTTACCAGCTTTCCATTGATATAAAGAACACGAAAATTTGAGATTTGGATCGAAAGATATGGCGATTTGAAAATTTAGGGCAAAAACAGGCCAAAATCGGATCGGCGAGCAAAAGTTTGAATTTTTACCCGTTTGGTCTTTGGAAAATTTTCAAATTTTCCCCACGCTCCGCCACTCTAGGTGCCACATGGCGGCTTCCTATTGGCTGCGGGCCTCCTAAGGGAAAATTTCCCACAAAAACTCCGCCGAGCCATAACTTGAAAAATATGAGGAGTTAGGAGGAAAACTTTACCTTTCTGGAAAGTTGAGAGAGAGCTCTATCCAATGGTGCCATTTTTAGAAAGATTTGAGTGCCTAAAAATAAAAAATGGAGACTGAGGCACAAGAGAGGTAAGAACACAAGGAGTTAGCCACAAAAATGAGCAGGGGCACATTTTGGATAACATGACCTAAATACATTTGCAATAGAATTGAGATTGAAACAAAATACTAATTCAATTTGATGCAGGTTTCTAAATGGTGTACAACTAAACTAAATTAAGAATAAAAGATTAAAAAACACACCACATTCATAACACTGTATTTGCATGTTCGGATAAGGGTATGCCCCATATACTTAACTAGGACATAACCCCTTTAACATTAGCCTTAAGCTACAACAATGGGGGTGGTCCTAGGAACCCTAAAGTAGTCCACGCAAGAGGGAACCTTGTGGATGAAACAAGAAGTACTCTGCACACGTACTTGACTAGTTTTACCTTTGTGAGATTTAGTGTTAAATTCATCTGTATCATGATCCCATTGAGAGCACATGATGAATGCATTAATTTATCATTGTACTTGAAGGGGTAAAGTAAAGCCAAGATAACCCAAGACTAGTCAGTGTGACTTTCTTGGTAAATTGAGCTCGCATCTAGATAACTTGTGACACCTAGTTGAGCAAACCACCTAGGAAATCCATTCAGTATTTGGAGCCAACTTGACCAAATCGTTGTTGTAAAGAGCCATCATTCATCATGAAACGTGTGAAGCGTTACTTTTTCTTAGTTTTTCACTCACCCTAAGGCAAGGCGAAACTCTGTGAAGTGAGGCCAACATTTTTCATCCTCACTTGTACTACTTCCTTCACTTTCTTTTGACACTTTGTTGATCAAAATAAGAGTGACCACACGTGTATTTCCAATTGATTATGTCACCACTTTTATGTTTATTTACGCTCATCCATGTTTGTGGCTGGGTTGTTAAACATCTAAAGTGTGTGGGAATGTTCTCATATCATTAGCAACCATTTTAATCTTGATACCCACGTCAAGATCATCATCATAGTTAGGCTTGGTTCATCACTTGATTCTCCTTTGAAATGTTATCTTGTTTGTATCGTATCGCAATAATTTCGATACTTACATCTTGTTTCTTGCAAACTTGACCTAAGTGTTTAGATTATAACGTTATGCTACGCGCATCGTAACAATTCCTTGGTATACTCTAGCCTTGGTTTTATTTCAAACATTACCTTGATTTTGAAAGGTGTTGTTGTTACCTTTGTGCACGTTGTATTAATATTATTTTGATACTAATACCTTAATTTTCCATAAATTTTGGTTAACGTATCTTAGTGGTATTGTTGCGTCGTTCATATTTGTAACTTCCACTTTTTTTTAGATTTAGGTCTTGGTTGGATTTAAACTTGATTTTAGTATACCTTGTTTGGAAATCATATCAACCTTTTTATTTCTTATGTCTTGTTCATTTTTGAACTTGGCATAAGTGGTGACATTATGTTGATCATTTTATGCTAACCTACCTTTGACACACATTTTTCATAAGAAGTATTTCCTTGTAGATTGACTTTGTGTTTTGAACTTATGTGATTGTTCCTTGTGTTTATCCATCTTATAAACTCATTTCTAGGAAAATCCTTTGGGAATTTTGATCCTCTTGATCTTCTTGTTTTTCCTAAATTCATGGTCATTTTTGAACATATCTTTCAAACCTTAGAAAAAACATTTCCTATCAAGAAAATTTTGCATCAATCAAACATTGGAAATCTTTCCTTTGTATCCTTTATGTTGCTAAAATTTTGATCAATCCTTTGACATTTACACCTCCAAACTTGTTGTCCAAACCTTGTTGGATTATCAATCTTATGTCAACATGATGTATGTTTTCCTTAGCTTCCCTTTGGAAAATCACACAAGCATCCCCTATCTATTTGCAAAATGTCTAGTTGGTTGTCATTATGCTACCCGAATTGACATGGAACTTCCTTCTATTTGAAGGAGTTCAATCACACTATCTAGGTCTAGGAATTTGGACTTAGTGAATGCCAACCATGACTGATTATTGTAGGGTTCCTTATACTTACGACCATAAAGAATCAAAATTTAGGCGTTCACATCAAAATCCATCCATCATGACTAAACCATGTTTGGTTCTTCATGCTAGAGAACCCATTCGGGTAGCCTGTTCCCCACCTTCATATCATAGTTGGTGGTATAGTTTGGATACTTCTCATCCAAATTATTATTTGGGTTCCCCCCACTCTTCTTCTGATTCTAATCCAAACATTTCCTCTTCTTTTGAGGATTCCAATCCAAATATTTTCTCCGATTCTTCTGATGATTTGGATCCAAACTACTATTTAGATTCATCTAATTCAAATCCTAAGTTGTGGTCCTCCCCTTCTTTGCAGGACCTCCTTCATAATATTTCTATAGCAATTCTTGATTCCCCCCTTTCTTTTAGGGACCTCCTTTATCATTCATCTAATTCGACTCCTAAGTCGTGGTCCTCCCCTTATTCGCAGGACCTTCTTTATAAAACATCTAATGTGATTCTTCAATTGTGGTTCTCCCCTTCTTTACAGGACCTCTTTTATCAGTCACCTCAATGAACCCTTCCTCTTTTGAAGATTCATGTGAATAAAACTCCTATTAAATCATCTAAGTCAGCTCCTATGTAACAATCTATAGAATTTTGGATACGAAATCCTCCTATTCTTCCTCCATGACATTGTCTTATAGGGAAACCTATACCAACTAATTCTAAATCCACATCTTCTTATACTCATGAGACATCTAGCCCTAAGTCTACTTCATCTCTTGAGTCATCTTATTCTATCAATCATCATCAAACATATTCTAAGTCTTCCACACCAGTTGGACCTTTTTCTTCCAATCAAACCCCTGTGGTCGATCAACAACCCATACCGATTGATTTCTTTCAAAACGAAGGAGTGATCATGGAATTTATAGGGGCACATGAAGATATCCCTCTAACAAATTACGAGCAAGGATTATCTTTAGACCTTGATGCATTCATGTATTGTGGGGAAAAGGTTGATTCCTTTTATCAAGAAATAGAGGAAGAGCCTAAGAGCATGCAACTTGATCCTCCTCTTATTCTTCCATCCTCACATTCTTCATTCTATGATGAACTTCTTGGGTCTAGTATTGAGCCATGGCCCATCTTCTCATCACCCAATTCTTCTTTACATATCATAATTCCTCAATCATAATCGCACTTTGGGTCATCGCCAAGTATCCCATCACCTTCTTCTATATATGGGCCACCTCCAAGTAGCCCTTCATCATCTACTTATGGGTCTCCTCCGGGTAGCCCATTACCTTCTATTCTAGGGCCACGTCTAACTAGCCCCTTGTCTTCTATATATGGGACACCTCCGGGTAGCCCCTCATCTTCTATTCTTGGGATTCATTCTAGTAGCCTTTCTTCCTCTATACTGGGACCACATCCAAGTAGCCTTTCATCTTATGTATGTGTCCCACCTCCCGGTAACCCATATTCTTCAATTCTTTGACCATATATTTTCATCCATCACATTATGCTATCAATGATTGTGGAAATCCCACCGTCATTCCTCTCATCAATTCTAAACGTCCACATTCTTCTCCCACTTCTCGGATAGACAAGTCAAGCATTAGCTTATAAGAAACCCAGACAAGTTCTTTATCAAGCTAATATCAAAACTCAAGAGCTCTAAAGTTCCCAACAAATCAAATGATTATAAAATTCAAAATCAAACGCAATTCCAGAATGCACACCAACGTACCCATCAAGTATGGCGTAAAACTCAAAACCTATGGGTAGGGAACTCAAGCTCCCACATACGAAACCCATGTTTCAAAAAAAATCACAGTTATTTGTTGAGTGTGAACTCAACATGATCATCAAGATCAGGGATAATATCACTCTTGATAAAAAAATGTGCTTAGTCTCCCTTATCAAGGAAATTGTGAACATCATTGTTGGATCCTATCACGCAGAGTGACATGGTTGGTCCCAATCTCCCAAAACACTCAAAAATTCTTCTAAAAATTAAAAAAATAAAAATACAAAGAAAGTGGAAAAAATAAAACATTACAAAAACAAAATCAAAGGTACAAAGATCAAACATTGCAATCAGGTATTACGTACACATGGATGTTCTTTCTTCCCTTTCTTTCATATTCCTCTGCAAGTCATCCACCATTTTCATCCCTTCGATGTTATTTTGGTTAGCCTATTCACACACATTTTGTGACATTTATATTTATGGTATATGTTTGACCCTGGTCTTTTATCACCTTGGTAAATTAAAGAACGACTGACCTCTTAGAGATCCTATCACAATTCTCATCTAATAAACTTGTTTGGAAGAAATTTTGGATGTTATTTTTGACACTAGCCAATGTCATCATCACAATCACTTACACATCCTTCCATCAAGCCATCAATGATTCTTAACCCCTTTTCAAACAAGAAAGCTGAAATAATTTTTCAATAAAAAAACAAAAGAATCAAAATCAATCAATCAAAAATCTAAATCTAAAAGCAAAAACAAATTGATATATAACTCTATCTTGGGGTATTTCCAATAATCTCTATTGGGGCTATGGATGCTTGACTAGAAGTATAGAAATGTTTTTATTAGAATAAAATACATCTCCATCGGGGCTATGGACGCATGAATGGCAGCGGAGCGATGTACGACTCTCCTTCCACAATCCATTCACAAATCACCTTTCAAAATAAATCATTCTTACACATTGGCTAGTGTCTTCACTTGTTGTCTATCAACTCTTTTCTTTAAGAGGTAATTAATTTCCACGTGCACACACGGGATCTCGATGAGTAAACAAGATTAGTATGTTACCAAGTGTTTCTTTTTGGACCTTGTTCAAACTCTTGCTTTAGTGCATGTCTTGTCTCATGATTTTTTCCTTAGGCTAATCAATTTTTCATCGACCACCTTCTAAATCTTTTCATAGCATCCTCTATTCTTCAGAATCATTTAGAACATCCATGTGTATAGGATGTCCTCTTTTCCATGTTTGCAGACACTTTTGTCCCCTTTTAATAAGACAATTTTCTACTTCTTTTCTCTCATGTGTATCTTGGTCAGCTTACGTTGGGGGTATCCTTTCTCCCTCATGATTGAACATATTTTATATTGGCCTTTATCCCCTTCTATGTGTGAAGAATTTGTCTTTGAATACTCCCACATAATCATTGGGAACATCACATCTTCACTTTCTCATATGTGTGGCATTCTACCCTTGTACATCTATCATTGGGGGAATCCATGTTTCTTGGTTTCTGTACATAGCTTGAGAAAACTATCAAAAATCTAAAAACATTCAAATATGTTTCAAGAAAAATAAAAATAATATAAATCATCCTACAAAACGTCACTCTTTGGTTCCTACCTATTCTTTTGCACGACTTGTGAATCATCTTGATCTACCTCCATCAATAAAGCTAGTTTTCTTACTATGTCTATACTCTGGGGCACAACGAGTTACTTGGTACTATTTCATAGTGCACGATTGCTTTTCATAGGACCTAAGTGTCCTTTGTTATTCCCCTTGCATGTATCCTTGTTTGGGGCACCACTTTTATCCCTTTTCATTAATTCACACAGTGGAATTGAAGCTTGATAACAAAACATTGTATTATGTTTCTATGTTAGGTTAGATTGTTTACTTTCTCGTATTGCATTGCATTTTGTATGTTTCATGGAGTTGTTGTTTTTAGCAATGGACATTTGTTCGTATATGGATTTTCATATCATACTACATTTTTTTCATTCATTTTAATAAGGACTGATGATGTCGATCATAAGCAAAAATGATGAAATAAAGTTGGTTTTTACATCAGCAAGATGATAGCTATATCCATCTCTTTTCATATTCATTTTTCTTCCATATCACTCTCCTTCTATCAACACTTTTCTTCAAAATCAACTTGGGGCAATAGGGATCAATTCTTCTACTTCTTCTATTTTTTTATTTCATATTTTTATCGTTAATCACCCTCTTTTATTACCCCATCAACACTCGAGGGGGCATCCTTCATTCTATTAAGTTTGTATTCTATATCTTCAAAAAGAATATTTTTTTGTACTTTTCTACTATATTTGAAGTGGCGTCACTTACACCACCCTAAAGAGGGGAAAATGTAGACACCTAAAATCTACTTACGCAGCTTTAATGCTAAGATTGCACTAATTATCCTCTTTCTCATCATTTCCATAATAATTAGCACTTTTCTGCTAATTATCTAACATTCCTCTTCATATTCGTTAATTAATTAACTTTCTTATCATTAAGGATGTCGATTAACGACCTTTCGTTAATTAATATCCATTTCTACTTGGGTTAATTAATTACGCTCACAACTCTAAATCAATAAATTACCATTTATTGGATCAAATTCCTCTCTTACATCACACAAACCATACTAATTTTCCTCTAATTAGCTTCTATAAGTTTACATCTAGCTATTAATTAATCACCTTTGATTAATTAAAACATCCCCAACTCCCATGACTTACTAATGATAAATTAAACTCTTCTAAATCAATATTACCTTTTATAAATTAACCTTATCCATTCCTAATCTTGTTTTACCTTTATCCCACATTCATCAATTTACTAGCCTTGCCTCTTCAGACAAGCTATATAAAGAACCCTCCTTCTTACCTTTCTTCTTGCACCATGTTTTGAATATTGAGAAATATAAGCATTTTGATCTTGACCCGTTATCCATTGTTGGAAATAGCTTCTCCATCTTACATCCTTTCACTCAAAATTGAGTAATATGGGAAGATCCAAAATGGCCTTGTAACCAATCTTGGTGAGATTCCATTCTCAATCCTTGAGATCAAGTAACAATCTACTTTGATTACTTATGTTCTTCATAGGATCATAGTTCAAGTTAGCAATCATAGAGAGTAGGAAATAGCTTAGCATGTAGTTTCATTTATGCATTGAAGAAGCATTTCCTTTAAGCTCTTATCTTGATGGTTCATTGTTTAATTAGCATTTGCTTTTGAAGATATGTAGATATTAGTTTTAATTTATAGCTTAGTTAATTATACATGAGCACACATATTATAGTACTTACCCACCTATCTCAGATACTACAATTTATGATTCATTGTGGTTCTTCCTTAACTATGGGATGTTGTTGATCCGATTCCACGAACACAAATTTGCTTTCCTAAGTTTGTTTCTCTCATTCAGACTTGTTTTACCATCTCATTTTCATGTCTCCTTAATATAATTTTTGCAAATATGAGAATCTTTGGTTATCTTTTTTATGTCAATAATCGGGATTCTATATAACACAGTAGAATCATCAAGCAAATCGTTTTGACTACCAATTGTTTTTTTGGAAATTTCCTTCAAAGTCTCTATTTTCTATATTTTTCCTTGTTTTGGAAACAATCTCAATGACATGTGAATTTTGTCCTTTGTTTTCCTCAGTTATTCTTCTTTGAAAATTAACCATGTACTTTGCTTAATCAATGTCGCGAACTCTTCATCAAAAACTAATTCATGGTTACTGTTAAATACTTCCATGACCGAAGCTTCTGTGAAAATATGATTTCCTCTAGAAATAATATTGTCAAACTGCAAAGAAATTCTTCTTACCTATCTATTCCATTCCCTTAGTCTTTCCTTCATATAATTAGCATATGTCTGGCATATACCAATATCATCCATGGTTATAATTTAAGGGTCTTTAAAATGCCTTTTTCAATGGCCTGCCCCATTTGTATTAATATTTTATGCAATTATGTCATTTTTGTAATGATTTTTTCATTCTTTTCCAACAATGGTTTTGCCTCCTCCTTTACAACGATATATTTCTTTATTTTATTGTATAGACCATGCAATTCCTCTTCTACATCATAAACTATGCCGGGAGGAACTGTGGCATTTAATTGAGTTTCAATCTCTTTATTTCTAGCATATACTCCTCTCACTACTTCTAGGTTTATTTATACGTAGCCCTTATTAAGGATTTCATATCTTCCTCATATTGCACCACTTGGGAGCCTTTGGCTTTCCTTTTATTTGTAAGAGTGAAGAGGTCTTCTAAATTTTCATGCCAAATAATGGCTTGTTGTGTTGACATCTTATTTTCAGTTACCCTTCTCAAGGTTCCCATCCTTGGATTAAAATTAATTTTTATTAAGGGCTCTTCTTGTGCTCCTAATATAGATGTTCTTTTTGACCAATCACTAATTACTCTACCCACTTTTGTATCACTTCATGTGAAATGGAGGGAGAAGATTGAGAGGGTCGCACTGGGGCTTTCTTTGGCTGAAATTTCAGTTTGCATAGTTTCATGTTCTTCATCTAAATAAGTTAAGGAATATGCCACCAAATTTGGAGCTTCATTTGGTTCGGGAAAGACTTATTGAAACTTATATTGAGATTCAATTGGTGGAGATAAGGAAGCACATTGATTTTGTGAATGTTTTGAATACAAAGTTATCTTTCTCTTCGTAGCCTCCTTTATAATAATTCCTCTCGGAGGTGGAACCTCCCCTATCTCCTTCATAAACTATTTAACAATGTTATCTTGTTTTTGGGTAATCCATATCCAATCATTATCATCATACATGTGAGCATACAATATATTTAATTGTCCTTTATGTGAATTTAGGTTCTTGGAAACCCTTTTCATTTTTTCATATTTCCTTAAAGGGTGTTTGGGGAGATGAAATGAATTTATATGGGATGAGGCAGCCTTCAAATTGAGCCACCTATTAAATTTTATGTGTCCCACATAGACTGGGAAGAGGATGTGTTTTAAGCTTCTTCTCTTTACACTTTCTAGAAATACCATTGCAAATCTGATATGCAACCTCTTGTTTTGCTAATTTGTCTGGAACATAATATGGAAACTAAAAAGGAGGTGTAAGGATCCCCTCAATCATGATAATTGTATATTATGGATAGAATAATATGGCTCCCATTTTCCTTATGGAAGTGAGGATGACATCAAATATTTTCAATGTTTTCATTTCATGTAATTGTTGATAGAGACAAATAAGTGCATACATGTTGAGTATGCAATCTGAAAAATGGGCATACAAGTCTAAGTATTGCTTGTTTACCTTCAAAGGGCTTGTAAGATACTAGATTTGAAAAAAATCTAGACATTTTGGAACACTAAAGACATCATCGAAAAGATAGGAAGCCGTGTAAAATGATTTCCACTTGTTGATGAAATTATTTCTATCTCACTAAATTGACCATGAGCACTTTCTCTAATGAGGGAATCTTACCATCATCAATAATAAAATAAATTAAGGGGATAGAGAAACATCCACTTTAGAGATTGATGAATTTCCATATATCCTATTCATGAGGGCCATGCCAATACAAACTCCTGGTCTAAACCTTTTAATAAGGATATCAAATAGATTAGAATCATCCATATTATCTAATGGGTCAAATGCCCAACTCTGCAAAACATCTCTTAGTCTCCTTTGATCCATCTAGGACTCAACTATTTTTGAGTTGTACAAGGATTCTGGCTCTGGAAGTTTATAATAAATTTTGTATGCATTCTCAAAAAAAACCTATTATGTTTTTCCCTGATTTAGAAAATAATGACAAATCCTTGGACTTGGCATGAAGTAAATAGGAATCGATCACTTTCGGAAATGGAAGCACCTCTGGTTTCATGGAAATTAAATGGAGACCATCTCTTTCTATCACCCTTATGTCTCGGAAACATATTTCTTTATCTTCCGTATACCCTTTTTATCTATGGCATCAACATCAACAATTTCATCCTGTACTACGGAAAATAGAGTTGAGTAATGTTGAAATTCATCATATAAGGCAAGCTGGATCAAACACGGTATCTCTTATTACTCTTTTATCCTCGTTGGAATATAAATAAGCATCTACCATCAACATTACCAGCTCTCCCACCATGTTGAAAAATTAAAGGCCATGAACGCTACATACATGATCAACAAAAACAATTACTGAGACAAATGACCTAATTGAATTTACGAAAACATTCATATGTCAATATTAGGTAATATTAGAAAACAATTGCCAATAAATGAAATAAGTGTTGATCCCAGTGGTCACTAGGGTCAGCTATAACTAAATATTGAGAGCTTAGTGATCGTTAGTCATCATTAATGACTTATTATTAATGAAATGAGAAAATCACGATTGTACATGCACCACTGAGGGGTCAAGATATATGTAGTTTTAACCATGGTGTTTTTAGGCCTAACTCTAGTAAATAAATATTAATACAATGAGAAAATTGTGTCAATACAAGCACTCTTGAGGCTTCAAGACTTAAGTAGTTCAAATCCTAGCAGTCGCTAAGTTCAGCCACAATGAAATATTTAGAGATTGGCTATATCTAGGCATTATTCACATGACATCTATTATTAGAATGAGAAAATTTTCTCTAGTATTTAAATTGGTGGGGGTCAAGATATATGTAGTGTTAATCTTAGCAGTCATTATATTCATCCATAATGAATTATTTAGAGATTTGTTGTATCTAGGCTTATTTCAAAGCCTAACTATTATTACGATGAGTAAAAGAATGCCAATCCTTACACTACTAAGGGGTACAGACATAAGTATTTCTGATCCTAGTGGTCACTAGGGTCAACCGCAATATATTTTTAGAGCTTAACGGTTTATAAGAATCATTAACAAATAAATGCATACTTCTTATCCTAGCTTGTTACTATGATCAGCCACAACGATATACCTATAGCTTAGCGATCATTAGGCATCATTAATAGGAAAACTACTAATGCATTAACAACAAAATATATAAAGCTTAGTGGTCAATAACATCCACCTTGAAAAATATTTTTTGAACTTAGTGTTAGGTAACACTATTCAATGACATCTATTATTGACTTGAGAAAATTGTTGTAATACATGTATTCATAAGGGATCAACCTTTACTTAGGTCTCGATTAGTGTGTTACATGATCATGAATACGTCTCATTGTTAGGAATCATTCATAGACTTAATAGTAATGGAATGAGTGAAACACTGCTATACATGCACCACTAAGGGGACAAGATATACGAATTTTATCCATGGTGTTTCATAGGCATCACTCTATTCAAAATATGTAATGCAATGAGAAAATTGTGTCAATATAAGCACTCTTGAGGCTTCAAGGCTTACGTAGTTTAGATCCTAGTGGTCGCTAAGTTCATCAACAATGAAATATTTAGAGATTGGTCATATCTAGGCATTATTCACAAGACAACTATTATTAGAATGAGAAAAATTTCTACAATCTTTGAACTAGTGGGTCACGATGGGGGTCATATGTGGGGTCACGATATACATAGTGTTGATCTTAGTTCGCTAAGTTCAGCCACAAATAATTATTTAAAGCTTCTCTATATCCAAACTTATTTCAAAGCACAACTTTTATTTCAATGAGAAAAAGAACACCAATCCTTGCACTACTTGAGGGGTATAGACATAAGTATTTTTATTCTAGTGGTCACTAGGGTTAGCCACAACATATTTTTTAGAGCTTAACAGTTTATAAGACTCATTAAAAAATAAATATGTGCTTCTTATCCTATTTGTTACTACAATCAACCGCAATGATATACCTTTAACTTAGTTGTTGTTCTAGGCATCGTTAAAGAAAAACTACTAATGCATTAACAAGAAAATATATAAATCTTAGTGGTCAATAACATCCACCTTGACAAAATATTTTGAACTTAGTGTTAGTTAAACACCATTCAATGGACATCTATTATTGACTTGAGAAAATTTTTGTAATACATGTATTCATAAGGGATCAACATTTACTTAGGTCTTGATTAGTTCATTGCAAGATCATGAATATGTCTCATTATTAGGCATCATTCACATACTTACTATTAATGGAATGAGTGAAGCACTGTTGTACATGCACCACTGAGGGGTCAAGATATACATATTTTTAACCATGGTGTTCTAGGCATCACTCCAGTAAAAATATTAATGCAATGAAAAATTTTGTCAATACAAGCACTCTTGAGGCTTCAAGGTTTACGTAGTTTAGATCTTAGCGTTACTAAGTTCATCAAAAACAAAATATTTAGAGATTGGTCGTATATCTAGGCATTATTCACAGGAAAACTATTATTATAATGAGTAAAATTTCTACAATCTTTGAACTGGTGGAGGGTCATGATATATGTAGTGTTGATCTTAACGGTCGCTAAGTTCAGCGACAACAAATTATTTAGAGCTTCTCTCATATCTAGGATTATTTCAAAGAACAATTATTATTGCAATGAGAAAAATACCACCAATCCTTGCACTACTGAGGGGTAAAGACATAAGTATTTCTTATCCTATCGGTCGATATGGTCAGCCGCAACATATTTTTTAGAGCTTAACGATGTATAAGAATCATTAAAAATAAATATGTGTTTCTTATCCTTGTTATTACTATGATTAGCCATAAGTATATACCTTTAGCTTATAGGTTTCTAGCCATCATTAATAGGAAAACTACTAATGCATTAACGATAAAATATATAAATCTTAGTGGTCAATAACATATGCCTCGATAAAATATTTTGAACTTAGTGTTAGCTAAACACCATTCAATAGACATCTATTTAATTAATTATAATTGTATAATCTCCCAGGTCATTAAATATCACAATTTCCATATGCTTCCACCCACAAAAGTAATTTCAATAATCAATTTATAACTTTAGTTCAATTAGTGGTCCTAACATTACATAAGTTTGATTGTCTACGAAAGCAATGAATGAATAATAGCCCTTTCCGAACAAAAATCTATTTTCCTTCACCTTTTCAAGAACAACCATTTTGTTAGCTTCAAACAATCATTATTATCCATGTCAAGAATTTTAGGAAATAGTTCTCGGTCCTCTTGTGAAAAAATACATTTCTTGCAAGCACGGTATACAAATATTTCACAATTATTTATGGATCATCGATGCCAAAACTTTTGCATTGATAATTTTTTGTTAAAATACGTGAAATAATAATGTACCATGAACATAATTGACTGTCGGAAGGGGAAAAAATGGGTTTTTTTGAATAGGCTATGGAAAATTCTACTTTTACAGAATATCAATAATTGGGAAGTGCTAAAAATGGATTTTTTGTATAATTTTCCCAAAGAAATATTTAGAGCTTGGTTGTCACTAATCAACATTAACATGAAAACTATTAATTCAATTATCTCTTTGCATGGAAATAGATGCACTATCGATGGGTCACAACATACGTAATTTTGTTCCTAGTCGTCATCGTTAATATGTGTGACAATGAAATATTTAAATCTAAGTTGTCGTTAGGCTTCATTAACAGTAAAAATATTAATGCAATGAGAAAAATCTGGAAATATTTTGAGCTTAGCGGGTGCTAGGAATCATTACCAGGAAATTCACTATGAGGAGTCAACACATACAAAATTATTAGTGGTCACTATGATCAGCATCGACAAAATATTTTGAACTTAGTGTTTATGCCAGACATCATTCACTAGACATCTATTATTGAACTAAAAAGAGTTGCATTACATGTTTTCTTTAGGGGTCACACTTTACTTAGATCTGATTAGTTTGTTCCACAATTTTTATACCTCTCTTTACTCATTTATAATTGCACTATATTGGCTGGACTATCCTCTGGCGGAGCCAAGTGCTACACTACATACCCTCGAGAGGGATCAAGCCTTATGTATTTCTCATACTATTTACTATAAGTTATTAAAAGGAATATGAAAATTCCACATTTTAATATAAATGAAATCTCAAAATCGATGGTGATCTATAATTAGTTAGTAAATGAAGTCTCAAAGGCCATGGTATAATTTTAATAAATATAATGAGCACACTCTTTGAAGTGTTAGTATGAAGATACAAACTCTGAACCCTATGTATAATCTCCCTTATCATTAAACATCACAATTTCCCAAGATATTAGTTCTCCCTATTTCCATATGTTTATTGTCACATTAAGAAAGAAAAGTCATGACATCTTATAATTTTTAGTGTTGATATATCATTAGCTTATTTGACTAAATAACTAGAGCATGTAATTTAATCTCTAACTCTTGTATATGTCTTTCCAAAAATATCAATTAAGTGAAACATTATTCAAAATCTTTTTTCTCCAGACTTCTCAAATTATAGGTTTTATAATTCCCGATTCACTGTTTTTCAAAGAGGAACCTACATAGATGAAACTTTTTGTATTTGTGCTTAAGTAGTCAGATACATATTTTTATAACATTCTATTTCCCACAATTTCCTTATGTAATCAAACAATTATTGTAAACAAGAAAACAATTATTTGTGTTACTATTAAAATTTCATCTACTAGAAGTTACTATCACTATTTCATTACTACAATTTAATTTATAACAAAATGTTTATAGAAACTGGCCACTAGCAGTCCAAAAGCCCTAAATGAATAACAACCCTAACTAAACAAAATCTATTTTCCTCATCCTTTTCAACAACATTTTTTTTTGCTTTCAGTAATCATTGATGTCCATGTCAGGTATTTTACAAATCATTTCTCATTCCTCTTGTGAAAACAAATGTTTTACATTATTCCCAAGCGGGGTACACACATATTTAGCGAATCATTTTAGGGATCGGTATATAGAATGAAAAAATGATGTCAAACCCTATCAGTTGAGAAGTGTTTGTCAAAGAGCGTTAAAGAATAGACAGATTTGACTAATGGAAGCAGACAAAATAGGGTTTCATTGAAAAGGCTATGGAAAATTCTACATTCATAGAATTTCAAAAATTTGAAAGGAGAAAAGGTGAGAATGCATACTAATTTTTGACGCCTTCACAAAAAAAAATAGTGCTCAAAATTTTGGAAATCAAACCATGATCATATTTTCCAATGAATTATTACGCTTACGGAGTTTTGTTCTTACGCCAATGTTCTCAATAAAATTTTCAAAAATTTAAGTGTCCTTGAAATATAATAATAAATGATAATCTATAATTACATGGAACTAACACTTTCAACCACCACTTTCTTTTGTGCATGACTTACAAAAGACGCGTGACTTCTGTTAATTTGCTTTATATTTAATGGCTAATTAATGGTTATAAAATGTTACACGTATTTTAAATATCACGTGAAATTTAAATTTTTTGGTTTAATGTTGCGGGAGCCACAATATTAACCATATATGCCACATGTAAAAATTATCAATATTAACATTATCATCAAAAGAACACCATACTCATTGTCAATATTATCATCTTTAAATTACATAGTGAGTATATAAGTATTCCATACTTTGACTATACTACCAATGATATATGGTTCAATTGATGTCTCACATATTGAATTATCATATTTTGAATATCGCATGAACTTTACATTGTTTGGTTTAATGGCACATGAAAATATTAACCATATATGCCACACACAAATATTATCAACATTATCAACAATGTTCATTGGCAATATTATCATCTATAAATTACATAGAGAGTATATAAGTATTCCATACTTTTACTATACTACCAATGATATGTGGTTCAATTGATGTCTCACATATTGAATTATCATATTGTCCTAAACAAAAATATACATGTTTACCAACATTATTTTTAAATTATTTTGTTACACAAACAATATCTTGGGATGTGTGTGTCAATGATCTTGGTGGCACCCATGATGTTGATCATTGGAATTGTTCTGAAATAAAAGAAGAATGCAAAATAGAGAAGTATTAGCTAACTCTAATGCATGATATTTTTTCTTACACAATGTATACCATATTTTATAATGGAATGAATGATGCAATACTATATTACTATGGTTAAAAAAACTATAATTTACCTAGGTAAAAAGACTTGCGACTTGAATTTGTACATCTAATATTTTCTCCATTAGCTTTCTCTCTTGTTCCATTATTTCACACTCAAGTTGAAGTCTTCCCTGCTCAATTTATTTCATTTCTGACTAAATAGATGCATGTTATTTTCGATTACCTCTTTCAAATCTCCATAAGAGTTTCTTTTTCTCTTTACATGTTTGCTCTTAATTCCATTTTTATTCAAAGGGGTTTCTTGCTTTTCTCCTTCCAAATTTTCAATGTTGATAAAAGGGATTTTTATTTCCCTCTCATGTCTTTTTCAGAAGTAGAAGTGGTTATATTAACCCTCTCTTTTCCATTAAAACTAATAACCTTGTGTATTTTCTATGTAATGTGATCCATATCTTCATAGAAATTCCATGTTGAATGTGTTGTCAATGTTGTGTTTTCCAATTGTTTCTCCTTCTTGAGGGTTTTCTTCAACCTTTTCATCTTGTATTTGCATTACATCTCGGTGAATTTTTTTCTATAAAATAGATTCAAAGCATATTTTATATTATCCTAATGTTTCTTGTCATTTTTTCCACGGTTTAAATCTTCATACACCTCTTCCTATTTTGAAATAAGTGTTTTCACATCAGATTTTGGCCAAACGTCTTCTTTTTTTTCTTTTATCAGCTCCTCATTATTTCTATCTATGTCATATGCATGGGTTATTAAAAAAATTCTTTCTAATTTTGAATTATCAACAATATATATATGGAGAATTTAGATCAATTTGTGAATGTGACATGTAAGGATCCAATTTTTGTTTGCCCTTGTATTCTCTTGTAAATTTGAGACATTATTTCCATCTATGTTTTACACATAGAATTCCCTTACATGGTAATTGCTTGCTGTGTTGAAAAAAACATATTGTCTTCATATTTTCTTGGAGTTGATTTGAGAACTTGGGATTTGAAACGTGAAAACAAGGAAAATGGTGATTTTCCATGTCCTGCAAATTTATTACTTACTATAAACATTCACAAATGAAACAATTTGTGTACTCCATATTTTATCTAAACTTAATTTCATTTTTCATTTCTAATAATAAATATACAAGGGGTCCTATGCTCTGTAAATTCACAGAATCAAAACATGTGGAGAAACATTGAAAATTAGTTAATTACCTACTAACAAATGTAATATTTACAATCACTATGAAATGGGTGTATAAAATGAAATTCTTCAAAATAAAATAAAAATGTTTTACCTCTTTTAATTTTTGTAACTCTGTTCTTCCCCATTTGTATATGTGCTCCTTGTTTTGGTGTTGTCACCTTCAAATGAGTATATAGTTTTCCATTTTATTTCATTAAGATGCAAATGTTAATAGATTTCGTGTGGATTAAAATTTAATATTGTACCATTTAACATTAAATGCAGTATGAAAAATTAAAAAAATACTCTCAAGTGGAGGATTTTACATTATACGGTTTAATGGTCAATTAATGTTTAGGGAAGCACAATATTAATTAGGTAACATTTGACCTTACAAAAAAGTGTAATTGTTATTGTAAATAATTAAGGTAACATTTTTATAACATAAATTTTAATGTATAAAAACTAAAATTTGACATTGTTTGAAACTTAAATTTGACATACATATATTTACATGAAATTAAGTCTTTAATATTGAAAATTATTAATAAAAATCTATGTAGCATGGGTTACTTCTACTCAATATTATACACAATTATTAAAAATAAACTTATATTGTTAAAATATTACGTAAGATATAAAAAGATTAGAAATAATTAATACATATAACTGAATCAAAGCATATACCATCATCATTAATCAAATAAAGACTAAATTTGAACTCTATAAGATAAAATAAACATCGTTATACAATTAGATAATTAAATACATAAACGATTTACTTCTTCACAATATTAATGGCCCTAAATTTAAGTCCAAGAGGCTACTAGGATAGAAAATTTTTGACTAGAATGGTAGGTGAAAATGTGCCCTTCAATATGCTAGTGATCATTATTCTAAGTGTGAATTCTCGCAATTCATCTTGAAAATTCTCATACTTTTTCATGTGAATGATCACACTTTGACATGCGAGGGATCTCACTTTGTAGATGTACAAGGCCATGAATCTCTTGCACTACGATGAACTATCAATGGTAAGTCCAAGTGCGAGTTTTCAAACTTGGAATTGCACTCACTCGCACATTGAAGTCGATCACCAACATTTGGCCTCCCATTCTAGTCAATATTTTAATTTTAGCATGTATGAAAAAAATTATGTCACAGTGGCTATTAGGATATATAACTTTTGAAATCCAAAGGGAAAAAAAGCCAATGATTGTGCATAAACCAATGACATGTGAGTGATAAGTTGAAGTATAGTACCACTAGTTGTAAAAATCAAAGTCAACATTTATAACTTTTATACTAAAAATTTAGAAAAAGGTAGCCAATAACACAAGTAAAATCAAGTCACATGTACAAATCAGCCAATAAAAAGGTGACACATCACCTATCCCGAAAAGTGATTTTATTCACAAGTAAGGACCAATATTAATGTTTTTATTATTATTATTATTGGCAAATAGTTTTTTGAAAGGGACTATACCCTTGAGTACAAAAGATGGCCTAGGAGCCAGAATAGGAATGAGAACTAGAGAGAAAAGGATCAGAATCCAAATGTGACAATGAAGCTCAAAGTAGCCAAAAATAGCTACCCAAACGAGACAAAACAACAAAAATACTGCAAAAAAGTAGTAGAGAGACCGCAAAAAAACAACATAAAAACATACAAGAACAGCTAAAGCATCTACAACTACTTTTTGGCAGCTTTGTCAATGCTGGTCTTGATATTCTTCCAGGAATAGAACATACCCAAAGTTGTCATGTGGGCAGATCAGTATTATCCAGCTACTCAATGGTCCTTTTGCTTTCCTTATCGTTACCCCAAAGTGTTGCCGAACTCTGCTGAGGTTGGAGACACTTTTGACATGTTGCTCAATGAACTCCTCAATCACCCTAAAGATGGCCATGTTGTAATCATGTCGAGTTTTGGCCTTCCCTAAACGGGAGTCTAAGGAGTTCAGCTTCTTGTAGATATCATCAATCTGTTCTTTGTAAATATCCACCTCCTCCTCCTTTTTCCTCTTACCTTTCTGTTTTGCCAAGTTCTTAACCTCATCCTTCAACAGTTTCATATCAGCCTCTAAGGCATCCAGCCTTTTTGAAGAGCTTTCCATATGCACATCCTGGGACCGCACTACTAATATTCAGGAGGTCATGTGCAATTTCAATTTCATGAGGCCCCTTCTCCACAGCAAGAGTCTCAAGGTTAAGCTTTCTAGAAGCCCCCAGTAATCGGTCTGTTTGAGGTGGAGGTGAAGTGGGGGTAGGAGAAGCAGAGGGAGAATGGAAGAAGAAGCTTGGACAATCGGTAGTGGGGTGACACAGCGGTGGCGCGCGCAGAGAATGGAGAAACAGGGTTGGCAGGCGCAGCAGAACCCGGCAGAGGAGGAACCGAGCTAGGAGAGGAGGAAGGAGACCAGGGATACTTAAGAAGACAACGTTTATGAAGAAGAAAAAAATAAGCCCTTGGTGTAAAGGAACCTCCCGAGTATGCTTCTGAAACTCCAAAATGGAGCGCTCAAGAGAGTTCAGCAAGTAATGGGGAAAATAAACCAAGCGATTCCTACGGAAGTGGTTAAGAAAGATAAGGTGCTTAGCAGGAATACTGACAAACCTTCCTTCCAAGGAGATGAATCGTATCATCATGCGAGTAACCTCATCATAAGGCAGAGGGATTGAGCTAACAAGCAGGCCCACTATAACATAGATCAGCTTCTCAGATCCCTCCACAAATCTCCTCTCTTCAACATCTCTGTCGACCCTTTTGTTAAAGAAATGGTATCCCTCCAAACTAAGGCCGGTCGCTTCAGCAATAAGTTCTTCATTGATCAAGATCTTTTGCCCCCCATATTCAACAGTCCGCTCCTTCCAATCCTTTGCAAAACACACAGAAATTCTTTGATCATGCCCATGAACCTTCTCCATGAATTTGGTGATGCCACCCTTGCTGAGTATGCTCCATAGCTCAATATTATCCTTCCAGTCTAGGTCCGCACTAGGCTCAATTTGGCAAGGGGGACCCCCCATCTTCTCTTTGCTTAATCAAGCTTTGCAACAAATTCACAAATTCTTGTGAGCGCTCGAAGCCAATCCACTTTTCTTATTGTAATCCGCACTATATTGGAAATGAGAGCCATTGCTTTTCCCACGAACGGCATGTGTCTCATGAATCGAGCCTACGAAAATTACATGTGGGAATAGCCTGCCCCTATCATCAATCACATTACTACTGCCTCTTGCCTTTGGAGCTTTGTATCCAGCTTTTTAGCAATCACAAGCAGCAGCCGCATGCGTGATTTTCAAATCAATGTAACTCCACTTGTAATTCCCCATATATTTCACACTATCTTGTTTATTTGACATGATTTACATCATCATATTCTTTAATTCAACACGTGTGGTAGTATTATTGATGCTGATCCACACCCAAAAATCATAACTCAGCTCTAGATATTGCTTGCGTATAGAAATCCGCATGAATGTTGTTTTGAAGTTGCTTAGGGATGCTATTATTATCCCAAACAGTGAGGTTAACATTAATGTCATAATTAGCCAGCGCATCCGCCAATTTATTACCCTCCCAATGTAGTATGCATGATCCTGATGTTATTGAAAGTATGACTAATACTTATGGACTCTGAGATAAAATCCTTGATGCTCCAACTTGGAGATGAGCACTGTTTAAGAAGATTAATGATATTCAGGGAGTCCCCTTCAATAATGAGGTTCTGAATATTTTGAGTCTGGGCAATTCTCAGGCCCCATAGAGCAGATAATGCTTCGGCAAAATGATTAGTTTGAATTCCCATTTTCCCAGCATACGCAACAATCAGATTACCTTTATGATCCCGTATCGCTCCTCCCCCTACCGCAATCCCAGGGTTTCCCTTAGAGGCCCCATCAAAGTTCAACTTATACCAATTAAAATCAGGAGGATGCCATTTAATCGAAGATCTATCAATGCTATTCCCGGATTTCTCCGACTGTTGATAGTTCCTATCTGCCAATTGGATAAGATGTATTCTTCATTCTCTGGATATCTCTTGTTCTTGGGGGGTTTAAATCTAGCAATATTCTCTTTGATACCATTAGAAATTTTACCAATACTAAGTTTATAGTTTTGCTTCTTATTTCTGAAGATAATATCATTTCTATCCTTCCATATCCTCCAGATTAAATGAGGGATAACCAGCTTCCAGATCCTTTTAACAACACAATGCCTAAAGGGTGGGTTCCATTGAGTCCATAGCTGATTAAGATCCTTCGGCAACACCCAGAGAGCTTCAAATTTAGAGAGGGAAAAACTCCATATTCTTGTGGCATACTCACAATGTATGAACAGGTGGCTGATATCCTCAGAATCTTTCTTACAAAGATGGCACCTATTAGGGATTATAAATCCTCTTCTCATCAGGTTGTCAGTGGTAAGAATCCTACCTCTGATAGCCAGCCAAAGGAAAAAAATTATTTTGGGAGTTAATTCAGACATCCAAATCTTGTTCCAATTGAACTCTGTTTGACTACTGTGGAAGAAATTATTATAACCAATTTTGACAGAGTAATTCCCATCATTGGAATTATTCCATACCAGCTCATCCTTGGAATCCAAATTTGACTTAATGGAATATTAATGTTATTTGTCTTTAAAAGTACCTATTTTAAATCCCTTAGAAATACTTTTTCAAAAAAATTAAATGCACAAAAGAAAATGTGTACATTATAAAAATATTAATCTTTTAAAGGGTATTTTTTTAAATATGATAGTTAAGTAACTCTAATAGCCTCCTACATTAAGATTCATAATCATTGGATCCTTTTACACTATGTGTTTTATGGATAAAATTGTACAGAAAGCTTCAAGATCTAAGGGTGTAGTACAATTTGTTATATGTTCAAATATTTTGATTAAATGAGGTTTTAAAGATTTTCATATAAGATGTATATTTATATTTTCTATTGTGATTGCAATTCTTCGTACTAATGTTAAAGATTTAAGTGTCGTTATTACTAATTTTCTCTTTTTCTTTGTGGATATAGTTGAAAAGGAATTTTGTTTTTGAATATGGAGTACATGTGGATTTATTATCCAAAGGTTTGAAAGTTATAGAGGGACTAGTTTATCCATCCAAAGATACACTCCATTGTAGAGACGCGAGGTCTAGCTTATTCGTTGTCACAATAAGTATTGTATTCAATGGCAGAGTGATACTTGACATACACAATTGATGATTGTGAAACCCTGGTAGAAATTGAAAACAAGGGATAATTTATCCCATGGGAAAGGAAGCAAATGATTAAGCATGTGATTTCAAATGTTTCACATGTGGGGTGATGGCATTCAAAACATCATGAGAAGTGACTCAGAGGATACATTTAATGAGGATGAGGGTTTGAATTCTAACAGTGATAGCCATTGTTTCACAACTCTTAAATATAGGGATGAATTTGTTACAACATACACAAAGTGCTAAAACATAAGTGTGCTCGAAAGAAGGTGACATAGTTGAAGGGTTTATATCCTGGTACAAGAACAACATGTGATTTCGGGAGTAGTGTTGGGACCCACACAGCTTGGTGTTTTTGTAGAGAATATTATAACTACATGAAATTATTGATATATAATTCTACAATGGAATAACAAAGTTTCATGGTCAATTAAGAACCAATTTTATCTAGAAACAAGAACTACACTTCATGTGAATGAAAATTATGAACTCAAAGAAACAACTCGCCACATCAAACATGGACTTCAATTCAATGTTCAAGGGGGTTATTGCCAAGTTGATACATTTTTGTTCAAAAGAACGCAAATTTGTTATAAAAACAATTACAAATGTCTCATGAAGGATACATGATGCAATCTAAAAAATTAGATGGAAATACATTTGGGTTTGATGTTGATAAATTAAGTAGGTATTTTTGCAAGCGTTGCTCCATATCGAATGAGCTCTCATTTAATGGCATGTCGGTTAGTTGGCCCATTAAGATGGTTCCATTATGGAAGTAAGGCTTGAATAAATTCCAAAAGAGTTTCCGTAAAAATGTGGAGTGCATTTTAATATCCATTGCCTCAACTAGTATACCCAAATTCATATGAATCCTCCATATGTAGTAGTAATGAAAACTTGATAAAAATAACTTACAACACCTGCAAACTCCAAAAGGTAAATTCTACTCCATCTAGTACACCAAAGGCAAGGGAAAATGATAAAAACAAGAGAACAATTTCTTTCTGAAGTTGAGAAAAAACCTTGCTGCAAGGAAGGATGTCTCTCCAATCTATCTCTAAGCACTTTCAATCACAGTTGGAATTTAACTCTAGGTATGAATGAACCTACCATTAAAAACTTTGTACTTAATACATTCACTACAAATATTATCAGTTGTGATCAAGGTCAAAATTTAGAACATACTATAGATAAATTGAATTTATGTGGAAGGGGGTTATGTTAGAATGTATGGTACAGATGTCATGGAATCCCAAAAATAACCTATTACGGATACATACAATCTTGGATTAATGGTGAGAAGAGGGAAATAAATGGAAATACAGGAAATAAAAACAAATTCCAAACACTGTCGCAAATATTACATTGATATCCAAAATGGTGGAGAATAATTATGATATATCCCCACACATGTCTCATTCAATGGGACAATATGGTACTAAAGTAACAATGAGATTGTTGCCTGTATGTTATATTTTTGCTTACATACTACAAAAGTGTAATGAGGGCCTTTCACTATTGGACCTTCCTCCAACGTCATAGTCAAATCTCAACAAAATATGGCAAGAAAATTTCTCCCATGTTTCAATCACCAAGAACAACTTCTTTTCCAAATATGATGAGTGCACAGAGCTTAAGAACAAACATTCAGTGACCTCATGTCCAGAAACACTACACAAATATATCAATGCCAGAAATGGCACAATGATTACATTCAAAGTTGTTGTGTAACTTACTATGCACATAGAGTACAATCACAAAAAAATCCTAATATCTATTTGAGCATTGTGCATGACAAAATAGACAAGATGAAAATTGCAATACCAAGGATAGGAAAAAAAGCAAAATCAATAAGCAATGTTATTAATCTCCCTATCACCTTGATTGATATGCTAACACATGGACACAAAATGGGGGTTTCAAGCACTTTGGTCTCCCTTTTGTTGATTAAGAAGCAAACTTCACAATAACATCATTGGCTTTATGTATCCGGAAGCTAGAAGAACCACTTATAGATCGGTATGGAGATTTTTATATAGCAGTGGGACGTCAAAACACCCATTACATGATGCACTATTGCAAAAATGATGCATATGACAATGTAAGGAATACAAGTAGAAAAATGAGGGTGCTCATACAACTAATATTGTAAGAAGATGTTCAAGTTCATTTAGAAATCAACCACTAATTTTCTACTTATAACTAGATAATGTTGCAAGAGACAACAAAAATCACACATCGTTTGCATTTGCATCCATGCTGACAACTAGAATGGTTTTCAACACAATATATGTGAGTTTCCTTTTAGTGCGTCACATGCATGAAAACATAGATGGGACATTTGTCTAATTATCAACAACATTGTGTAAATTGGATACATTCTCTTTGCCAAAAATAATGGACACTTACAGAACATGCCAAGAGGAGTCCAACACATTCACTCCATACCTTATCGAGGAAGTCTACAACTTTAAGGCCTTTGTGGAACCACACCTGCTAGATGGTAACCACAAGATCGTGGGTATCAACAAACCAAATATGTTTAAATTCCATGTCATAGACAACATTCCCATCATGGACTTCAAAGCATCAATCATGAAGTCGATGGGAAACCTTTCTTACTTGAAGGGGATCCTCCATTGGCACCCTTCAAAGAACTAAAAGAGATGGAAGACATGTAGAGAGGCATTCAAGCATACATCACACACTGGGAAAAGAGTTCAACTGATGGTGGAGAAGCATACTGGGTTCTGAAGATTGCATATTGGAAAAATGTTATACGTTCCCTAGAGAATCCCTTTTTCAATTGTAGCATGACGAGGAGAGATTGTTTTTGGCCGAAAATAAATTCAAGATATCGTAATGTATGATCAAATAGTGGGTGCACCGCGTCTTGACATGGATAGATATTATAGTCAAAATGTCCTTTCAAATAAGGATATATATGTTGGGCCTATTTGTGATAGACCTCGAGAGTAATTCAACCCAGTAGTGGACATGAATGTTGATTAGATGATACTAGTAAGACTAGCTGATGATCATGTACCTATATTGATGGGCAAGGAATAACTAAAACTAATACGGTATGTTCACACAAACACTAAAAGGATAAGGGTACACTAGTGGGAATCCACAACATAAGGAAATACAAAAAAATAAAGGTACCAAGAATGCTTAAAGAAAAGGAAATTGTGGCAAAATCAAGGGACACGTTAGATATTAATATAGACGGCGTCATCTAGGTATGGAGTCCAAGGAAAATATGGAAAGAAGATCAAATTAAAATATTGAATCAGGGTCATGAAGTTATCTAGCAGTACCTTGCACAAGTTAAAGAACAATAATCAATACCTTTCGAGGGATCAATGCTTATGTAATTTTCTTGAAGGAATTTATTTCCTATGGAAATACATTTTCAAATCCATTCTTTAAAACAACTTGTTTAACGTAATTCTTAACTCTTGGTTGTTCTTTATGATTTACAAGAATGGAAAAGCATAAAAGTAGTTGACTTTATCACACGTAACTTTCATATTTACAATATCACCGTCATTTTTATATAGATTTATAAAAATTTATATCAATATATAATATACATAAAATATTAAATAAATATAAATTTGAAGTATTTAAATAACTACTATTTTGTATTTTTAAAGGGAAATATTGTAAAATTACCGTCATCTAAAAATTGTTTGACAAGCATAGGTGGCCATCAAATTTAACCCTAGGCTGATGTAACTTTGTGGTGCCTAGGCTTATGTAACTTAGCGGCTGCTAGGATTATGTAGCTTAGCGGTGGGTAGGCTTATGAAACTTGCTACCAGTAGGCTAGTGTAACTTTCTAGCTGCTAGGATTATTTCATCTAGACGAATATACTCTTGTGTAAATTAGTGGCCACTAGGCTTATGTAAGTTGACAACCTATATGATTATGTAAGATAGTGGCCGCTAGGCTTATGTAAGTTAACAACCTATACACTTATGTAAGATAGCGGTCGTTAGGCTTATCGTCCATTTATGTAACTTAGAGGTTGCAAGGCTTATGTAACTTAGTGGTCGTAAGGAAAATGTAACTTAGTGGCTGCAAGGTAGATGTAACTTTGACACCACTAGGCTTATTTCACCTAGCATGTACTTTCATCATGAAATTTAGCAACTACAGTGCTTATGAAGGTTAGAAACCACTAGGCTTATGTAAGATAGCGGCCGCTAGGCTTATGTGGGGATCAAATAATAACAAAATAGAAATCCTAAAATAGCAAAACTGAAATCCAAAAATCAGGATTTATAAATTGGATTACAATAGTGGTGAAATTGGAATCCAATAATAGCACTATTGGAATCCAATAATAGCCAAATTAGAATCCAATAATAGTGATATTGGAATCCAATAATAGCGAAATTGGAATCCAATAATAGTGAAATTGGAACTAGAATAATTCCAATAATGACAATATTGGAATCCAATATTGCTACTAATGGATTCCAATAATAGTAATAATGGAATCCAGTATAAAAAAATGGAATCCAATATACACAAAAAAAGATGGATTTCTTCCAATACTTGAAATAATGGAGTCCATATTTACTTGGAATATGTCCATATTTAGTGAAATAAGTGTTCTAGCCTTTGATTATAGGAACACCTTGAGTCTTTGGAGGTATTTGGGAATTAAGTTGTTCAACGCTAAATTTTTCCCATAGTAGGGCATAGATCCCTTGGGATATTTGGAATAAATTTTAAAATAAATCCTAGGACATTTTTTAGAGGGTAATATGTAGACATATTTTGGTATCTAAACCTTAGCACTGTGGTTTGTTAATGGTAGGATGTTGACCCATTGGAAAGGTGAGAATTGTGACTTGTTCCCTACTCCTTGCTAAGTCTCCATTTTTACATTAAAGATATTATGAGATATCTCCTTCAAGAACATGATATTCTAGAACATTAACCTTTGACTTGAACACTAACCACAGATGACTCTTTTGTATCTTATAAATTCTTCCAAACATCTCTATCTCCAAGATGTACTGCAGGCATAAGATTAGTTTAAGTTTCTCCTCTTATCATCTTGTGATCATTTCCCTTGCAATGAATGTTTGTAAAATGATGAGTAACCATGTTCTTTAAGAAACAAACCTATAGTTTAAGAAGGAGTGTTGGGTGATGTATATGTGTTCAAAAAAAATTGGCTTTTGAAAATTAATGGAAATTGAAATATGAATTAATTAGTGTACAATTTAATAGGATATTCATGAAAAGACACTTTTCATAAAAGGAGTTTGTAACTTACTTTTGTTTGGAGAATGTACCCATGTGATGTTAGGCTATGAATTATAAGTACCATGGAGATTATTTTTCAGCATATTAAATCTTTCTTGTGATATGAAGGTAGATGTGTTTTGACCCTCTCAAAAACAAATCTTAAGAAGGCATAGTTTCTAATTTTTGGGAATCAAAACTTAATGTATAAATGTTAAGAAACTTATAATAATCAATCGGGTTATATGATGTATTCACAATTATACAAACAAACTAAATTGGATGAAACCAATATAAGCTAAGTGATAAGAAAACCAAAAGGAATGTGGTATCCAAAAAGAAAATATGTGATTTTACATTAAGTACTCCCTATTGCATTGAGGTTAAATAACAAAAATGAATATATAATAAAGAGGTAACCTATAAAGTGTGGTAATGTGGAAGGTGTCATGTACGATGGAAAAGTGACAAGCGAGCATGGGAATCTACAAATAACTCTTCCTCGTACCGACCTCCCGAGGTCATGCCGAGACAGCCGGTGGGGATGGAATATGCGTGGGATGAAGGCAAACTAGTTAAGCAATCTTATGTCTTCGACGCGCACCAGGGAATCTGTGAATCTAAGGCAAAGAAGGCCCTCCTAACCTGAACTGGCATGATAGATCGGTCGGAAAGGATGACTGCTCAAAGGCTCCAATCAATATTGAGCTCTAGCATGATTCGATCTATAGGTTGTGGGATACATGGAAAATGACCTGGGATGGTTTCATGTATGTCTCCAGACAGGGTCATATGATGGATGATGGATATATAGCGGGTTCTATGGTCGATTCTGTGGTCTAGTCCAAAATCTTTAGCTTTGTTAGCTACTATGTCTAACAAGGATAATTATGTGATGATGATAGGCGGAAGTGGAGTGGATCTGAATATTAATGTGCATAAGCCAGCATCTATGTCTGATTGACTTGTGGACTCGTTGGGTTGTGAGATTTGTGGGTCACAACTGTAGATTTGTGGTTGTTGTGGATCTGCTATGGTCATGTGTGGGATCAGTCCCTAATCCCTAGTATCTAATAGTCGTATGCCTTTTCAGCCTCTATGTTCAGAATTAACAGTTGTGTAATCTTCTCAGAGTATCTCACAGGTCGTTCCTACAACCTGAATTCTTAAGCTAGTATCTATGTCTGTGAGAGTGTCTCTTGCGTCTAGCTGTGGGAACAAAGGGTCACAACCAAATGTTTGCTCTCTTTCAATCCTTTTTACAGTCATGCAGATATTTATCTAGGGTAATCTATAGTTTGGCTTATTTGACCAAAATGTGTGCGCTTGGTCGTCTTCTATATTTAACCCGCTTAACTGTGAATTGATCTGTTGTAAGTCTGTTGTTGTTCGAAAGACTTGGATTCTAAGGTTCTTATCTATATTAGTTATTGTCGTAATAAGATTGGGTTGAGGCACGATTGGCTCGAATACGTATTCTCTGGGCTCTCTAGGTCCCGTGATTGTCATACAAAAGAAAACGATATAAAGCTAACTAATGACAGAATAAACTAAATATGCAAGATATATCTACGTATATTTCTAAGTATGATACTTATTGATAAACTACTGAATAGATTTTAAAGATAAATTATCTAATATATATAAAATTGACAACTAAACTAATAACGTAATTAAAACAAACAAATCAAATGAGTATAGCTACTTGTCATGTAATTTGTAGATCTATTTGGAATAACTCGATAACCGATCTACTCTATTTGGAAGACTCTCGATCTTACCTTAGAAGTGAGGAGTGAATCATAATTTCTCGAAACTATCAATCCCCACACTTCCTAGCAATATCAAAAGTAAATTTAACTCAAATGAAATGATTGGCTACTCTATTTGATATGCTTTTAACTAGAACTTTAAAAGCTAGAACCTAGATTCTGCAGAACAGTGGCGAATTTGATGGTGTGTGACCTTGTCCCCTCAAAGTGATCTCCTTGTTCCTTCGTGCTCACGTGGACCCGTAAAATCATGTAATGAAAGCATCAATGAAGTAGGTATTGGAGCAATGTAGCTTAGGATACAGATCAATACAATGTGAGTAGGAGAGGGATAGTGTAAGAGAGCAGAGCTTGGCTTATGTAATTCCTAGCGGGATTTATTGCAAGTCATGCAACATAAAACATCCGTAACTCCGAAACTATCCTTTTTGAGGAACAAAACCTCAGTAACTTTTAATGGCTTCCTTTTGAAAAGAAAACTATCATACTCCAATTGATTGGATGAAATAACAAAGATTTACACAAGGAGGATATGTGGCTTTCTGATAGCTAAACAATACTAACCATGCATACAACAAATGAAACAATGAATCCTAAGCAAAAATTGAAAGGGATAAACTATTGAAATGAGAAATTCAGATCAAATTTGAGGGGCCATTTGCTTGAGCACAAGCCAGCTATTTATAGCATCTCCATTTACCCAAAGGTAAAAACCAAATTGATCTCTTAAACCATAAACAATGCCAAAACACTATTCTAAGGAATCAGAATCATAAATACAAGCAAAGGCGTTGAAAAAAGCTTGTAAATGTTGAAATTTACGTGAGTCTTGTTAAAAAGAACATTCTAGAAAACGCGTGAAGGACCGCCACCCTAAGCAGGGCGGCGGTTACAGGACCGCCGCCCTACTTGGGCGGCGGTTTCGTAACTGAAGAACAAAATGCAAAGAAAAGAGGGGAAAAGAGAACAACAAAGCACACAGGGGCTAAGTGGGACATGCAGGATGTTAACGCATACTTGGAGAGATTTTCCGGATCTTGAACACCTTGCGAGGAGACCTGTATCATCATTGGGGCATGTGTTATGTTGTTCCGGCGGTGCAATACCCTACAATTTTGGGTACATACATATTGCCCCCTCGGAGAATTGCTTTAGCCATGAAGAGGTGTAAAACATTGGATCTGAGTATGGTAGTCCCAAAATGGGAAGTTAGAAGTTATACCTAACACGTCCGTGTGTCGAAATGACGCCATCCGGAATTGTCGCCACCTGCAAAATGAAAAGAGGACTCAAGTAGAGATAGACAAAAAGAGATCGAATAATAAATACTAAAACATTATGAAATGAAGATGTACCATTTGTGCAGGGATGCGAACTTACCTCACGTCTGGCTCTCCAAACCTACGGAAAGGGGATTTAAAACAAGTCGGTGTTATATATAAAAAAGTGGGCCCATTTTCCTATTCATTTGCGCATGTTGATAGTTGATTTTGAGCTTTGGGACCCACGGTGATGGTTTCTCACGAGAGTATAGTCAAAACATTCGGGACGAGATCGTGATCATGCCTCCATGAGCAGAACACCGACCCGCGAGATCACAAGTTAGTTTTTCTCGATTTACCATTTTTATCCCCAAAAGATTAAAATGTTGAAATCTTTGTCATGGGGGGGTTATTTTCAAAAATGTCAGTTTTAATAGGTTTATCTAGGGGGGGCCTACTGGGTAGGCTCTGTTTGAGTCAAAACGGGCTTTATTTGTGTTTTTAGGCGTCATTTAGGGCATGTGACCCATACGGAAATTTAGGACACGACCGCCACCCTAGGCAGGGTGGCAATTATAAGACCGCCACCTTTAAGGCGGCGATTACGGAACCACCGCCCTGCTCAGGGTGGTGGTCCTTCACAGAATGCCTAAATAACACTTATTTGAATTCATTTTTGCATTTTTAGCATCTTTACCTGCTTTCATGATTTTTCTAATGTCATTTGGATAATTACTCTATTTTGTGTGTTTTTGGGTGTATGCAGGCGAGGGAGGAGTATATTCAATGGAGCCGAGAGAGAGAGTGTGTGTGATTGGCTCCCAGTAGTATTAGATGCCCTTTCTCAGGATGAGCAGGACACTCTTTAGAGGGCCGGTATACTACGCATATCACAGGTTCCACATGTTGCACCATCTAGTCACATACTCTGTGACTTATTTTCATAGTGGGATGCAGATCGGAACACTTTCTGATTACCAGGGGTCCAAGTTGAGTGGACCATTACTTTAGAGGATGTTTACCATATACTAGGGGTCCCGATCATCAGGAGACGACTCACTCTTGAGATAGCAGGGTCAAGAGCTTAGACAGGTGACAAAGGGGCCTCGTATATGGGAGATGCAAGCTATCTCCACTAGTTTGAAGAAGGGGGTGAGGGTCTGATCTATCCCTAGCCTGCCTATCCCCTTGATTCACCAGGCCATCATAGGGATCCTTTCCTTGAGATTAATCGGGGACAAGGGAGGAGACACTTTATTATATTGCTGGTACCCCATCATTTCACAGATTGAGGGACATGGTCAAATCTATGCCTAGGGAGCTGACATACTTGGGACTACCTACCATGATTTATACAGGGTGGTCCGTTTACAGGGGTAGTCATTAAGCCATCCGACCCTGGTTATGAGTTGGGTCTACAAGTGTTTCATCCCCTATGGTAGAGGTGTAAAGGTGGCAGATCCCGGAGCTGTGAGGGCAGCTAGATGGACAGACATGTCGGTGCTCAGAGCACCTCACCAGCCAGTTGCCTCTTTGACCACTGATGACATAGAGGCTACATCTTATCAGGCCATGGCAGGTTTATGGGGCAAGGAGGCTCTTACTTTGATTTCTTGCTTCACCACAGGCCAGCTTATTGACAGGGTGGAGAGGGTGGAGATACATCCTTTTGGTCAAGTGCCTCAGCAGTTTGGCCTACCTTACGTGGGTATGCTTCCCTGGTGGTGCTAGTATATAGATCAATTCGAGAGGCCAGGAGGTCCTAGAGGCCATGGTTGGATAGTTATTACTCCTGGTGTCCCCATTGCAGCTAGGCAGGGTAGTACGAGCTCGAGGGAGAGTCGGTGCCCCTCAGCACCCTTACTTCAGATTGCCACCGGTCCTGCCCACAGCAGTGATGACCCCATTGACATAGACTCTGAGTCCAAGGAGTTCACAGGGGGAGATGGAGGAGGAGACCGAGGTTGAGGTCAGCGAGTCGGTGGAGAGGAGGACAACGATCCTGAGTGGTATGACACTCAGGATATCTTATAGGCGGAGAGGGCGGAGCAGAGTGCGGAGAGGGTGACTCTGGTTTCGAGGAGCCACTCTCTCAGGGCCTTGGTGGAGAGGATGAGTCCATAGTGGGACGCTATGTTGCTCCAGCCATGGGAGGAGTACCTCAGTCAGTGGCGGCATCTGTGGCAGGTGCTGACCCTAGGGATCCCTCTTGGAGGCCTGGAGATCCGAGTGAGTTACCATCCCTCTCTTAATATTTGTCTTTAGCTAGGATTTGTCTTAGTTGTTGTCTCTACTCTTGTTTGTTTTTGTTTTTATCTCTTGATTATTTCTAATTGGCTTTTCTCCTTTGCTTGCAGAGACTGCTGATGAGTGGCGAGATCTGATTCGTCGGTATGTACTGATACCCTGATGATCCCTATGGAGAAGACCCATGCGGAGCTATCCGTGGATGCAAGGGAGCCTTCAGCAGCCGGTAGGCATACCGACGTCTTTTCCCCTGTCTAGCATGTGGCTAGGATGGTGTCTACCCTCCATACCGAGATGGCAGGTGGCAAAGATAAGAGAGCACTTGATGAGGAGTCACTCTCATGGCGAGACCACAGCTGCTCCTCGGGATCGTGAGCCCTCCGTGCACTCAGAGCGCCGGCGTAGCCGGAGTCCTAGACGTGGACGTGCACCCTCAGAGGGATCTCATAGGGGTTGAGAAGCCACTTGGCTCTCTTAGACTATTTTATGATGTATTTTATATTTCCCGGGCTCTTTGAGCATTTTGACCATGCTTAGCGCATGATGGAATTGTACAGGAAACTTGATCGTTTATATATATATTCTTTTTAGATAAGACTCTTGGCATTTATGACCTTGTTTTCCGTATGTAAACTATAATTTTATGTTTATATGTTTTTAAAAATGTATGCAATGGAGAACAAACGATACAAATGTTTTACTTTCTTTTTGTATTTCATGATGCCGATATATGATAATGTAGACACAATGTGATTTTAAACTCTAGTTTCTTATAAGCAATTTTTCGGTACTTCATATTTGTTTTGACAAAATGTGATGATAAACTGGTATGATGAGTAGATAAACTTGCCCCACTCCTAACTCCACGCAACTAGTAAGATGCGAGGGCTCATCACCGAGAGCTAGAAAGGGCACAAGTTATGAAATGTGTTGAAATGGTAGTGATGAGAGATAGACAAAGCTTTAGTGGAACCAAATTAGGATGCTACAAACTTACTCTACTCGAGTGACTCCATAGTTTGGGATGCAACTTGCTTTGCGGTTTATCTAGACTTAGATCCGTAGATGGCCACATGGTAGACAAAATCTGGGTTTCAGGGTTTTGAACTCTCTTGGAATTTTGGACATCTGATTCATTTGTTTTTGACTCAAGATTTCAAAAGTTCATTGGAATTGTTTGCTTACGACCTTCAACGTTTATTTTTCAAGAGGACCCCCTACACCTTGCCCCATGCTACTAGTAAGAAGCGTGGGCTTATCACCATGGACAAGGTATAGGCGAGTAAGGGCATTCCCATCCTTTCCCAACCCTACATCACTAGTAAGAGATGCAAGCTCATCACCGAAGGTTGGTAGGGCAAGGAAATGTGTAAAAATAAAATTTTCTATTTGATCTATGTTTGACTTGCTTATTTGAGCAAAATGTCAGTGTGTTCTTATTTCCAAAGAGATATACATAGGGGATAGATGTGACATGATGAAGCTTCTAGAACAGACCATAGGCAAGGAACCTATCCTAAGAAGAAACCAAAGATGAGAACAAACATGCAGATCTTGGTATGGTTACCATTAAGGCTTTGTTATATCTAGCTTTATCTGATGAAATGATTATGACACGGTTGATGATGCTATGGAAGTGAAGAAGTATGATTAGAGTGTTCATGCCAATAACATCAGAAGTTGTAATGAATTGCTTTGAGAATGAGTTCCTTGATCACAAAATTGTACGAAACAAGTGGACAAAATGAACCTAACTACATGAAGATGCAATGTAGATATATTTATACAAATAGTGTTGGTTGCTTATGCATAGAATCGTTTAAGGTGCAGGGAATTGATAGTTTCACCAAATTCCTCGCCTTCCAGTGTACATAAGAGATATGCACCATTTCCATAGTCCTTCATGACTCGGTATGGGCCCAACCATTTGGGCCAGAATTTCCTTCCTTCACCGGTCTTTTTATCAATCTGGCTATCTAGTCTTAGAACTAGATCTCCTTCATATATATCTCATTCATAGACCTTTTTGTTATACTGTCAGCACATCCGGTCAGCATAAACTCTATGTCGTTGTTCAGCATCTAACCTGGCCTCATCTAGGCTTTCTAGTTGGGAGAGATGTGCTTCTCTATAAGCTTCTTCATCCAGAATCCCTTGTAATGAAATATGGAGATTGGGTATTTCAACCTCAAGTGGGAGAACTACTTCCACTCCGAATACCAGTGAGAAAGGAGTTGCTCCTGTTGGTGTTCTTATTGAGGTTCAGTGGGCCCACAAGGCTGGGTATAAATTTAAATGCCAATCTCTTTTGTTTTCTTTCACCATTTTGAGAAGAATGGAATTTAATGTTTTGTTTGTTGCTTCAGCCTGCCCGTTGGCTTGAGGGTAATATAGGGAGGCCGTATGATGACTTATTTTAAATTTACTGCATAGTTTGTGGACCTCATCATTTTTAAAGGAAGTACCATTATCTGAGATAATGATTTAGGACACATCGTACCTATAAATGATCCGGTTCAAAATGAACTTGGCGATCACGGAACCTGGTATAGTGGTAAGAGGCATAGCCTCTACCCATTTGGTAAAGTACTCGGTGGCCGTGATTATGAAGTTATGGCCATTTGTAGATGAGGGAGAGAATTTCCCTATCACATCTAGGCCCCACATAGAAAAGGGCCATGAAGTAGTGATTGGTTGTAGAGCTTGTACCGACATGTGAATCTCGTGGGAGAATTCCTGGCATTTATGACACCTACGTACAAACTCTACTGCATCGTGTTCTAGAGTGGGCCAGAAATAGCCCATCCGGTGTATTTTGCGAGCGGTGGCATGGCCACCGAAGTGGCCTCCACACATGCCGCTGTGAGATTCATATAGAATTTTTTTGGATTCTTCTGTGTCAACACACCTTAGGAGCATTCCATCGAAATCCTTACGATAGAGCACCTATTTTATAATAACGTATTTAGCTATGATAATGTGTAACTTCCTTCTTTGTTGTGGTGTAGCATCTTTTGGATAAGTATGGTCCATGATATAATTAATAATATCAGTATACCAAGGACATTCAGAGATGGGAGATCTAGTTTTGACGTAGTATATGCATTCATCAGGAAAGTCCAGATCTACTAGATTGCCTCTATCTAATGGGTTATCAGCTAACCAATCTGTAATGACTTTTCCCTTAATAGATTTCTGGTTAACAAAAGTTAATTCGAATTCACCCATTAAGGTTATAAAGTGTCCAACCTTTTTAGACAAGGATCCTTGCGTGAGGAAAGTTCATAAATGGTCTATTTTTACAATGACTTTTGTTTCTTGATTTAGAATGTAATGTCTTAAGTGTTTGGTTTCAAAGACTATGGCAAGGCATTCTCATTCTGCTTGCGTATAACATGTTTCATAGTCAAGTAACATTCGACTAATGAAATAGATCACACGTTCTCGTTTTTCATCATCTTCTTGGGCTAGCATGCAGACTATCAAGAAATTGGTAGCTCGTGAGTATATGATTAAAGGCGCACCGGCTTAAGCGGCATTAGTGGGGTGGTGACAACAAGAAATGCTTAACAACTTCGAAAGCTTTGTTGCAGTCTTTAGTCCAATCGGTACTATAATATTTCTTGAGTAGATTGTTGATTGGATGAATGGCAAAGCTTAAATCGGGGATGAATCTTCGATTGCACCGAGTTTTCCAAGAAATGACCTAATTCTGAATTCATCCAAGGGGGATCATTTCGAGAATAGCCTAGATTTTGGCTGGGTCTACATCGATCCCTCGTGACGATATAATGTAACCTAGGAGCTTCCCTCCTGTCACACCAAAGACGCATTTTTCTAGATTTAGTGTGACTCCGTATTCTATTAGACGTGAAAGGATGATGCGGAGTACTTCCGGGTGATCACAACGCTTCCTGGCCTTGGCCAACAAGTCGTCTACATAGGACTCCACGATTTTGTGAATAAGATCATGAAATATGTATATCATTTCCCATTGGTATGTAGCATCAGCGTTCTTGAGACAAAATGGCATAATAAGCGTAGCAATAGGTTCCCCAAGGAGTTATAAATGTGGTTTTGGCTTGGTCTTGTTCAGATATTCTGATTTGATTGTATCCTGAGAATCCATCCATGAGAGACAAAAGCTCAAAGCCAGTGTTGCAAGTCAACAACAACGATGTCAATGGATGGTAATGAGAAGTCGTCCTTGGGTACGCTTTGTTAATGTCTCGAAATCTATGCAAATGCGTATCTTCCCATTCTTTTTGAGAACGGGAACGATATTAGATATCCATTGAGAATAATCGACTAGTTTGATGAATCCTACTTGGAGGAGTTTCATTACTTCTTCCTTTACCATGAGAGCTACCTTGGGTTTCATTGATCTCGATTTTTGTTTAATTGGCTTTGCATCTAATTTGGTGATGAGATTATGTACCATGATGTGTGGTGTAACCCCCCGTCATTTCTTTATAATTAAATGTGAAAGCCTTATGATTTTATTTGAGGATTTGAGTGTGTATTTCTATTTCTTCTGGAGTTAACAAAGATCCTAGTTTCAAGATCCTTGGGTCTTCCGCTTTTCCGATGTTAATATCAATTGTTTCTTCAATTAAAGAAGCGTTACCTTCTTCAAACTTAGGTGGGGCTAGAAGTAATTCCAGATCGTCTCCATTTTCTACTGTGTATATGCTTGAGTTCCTTTTGTGGGGAAGCTCTATCATGGGATTTCCGAAGTAGGAAGATGAATGTGGGATTAAGGACAAATCTATCACGTGATGGGTGAGATGTAGCGCTGCATAGGTGTTTAAGTAATCTAGAGTGGCTCTATCACTATCAATGTGGTCTAGGATAGTAGATTTGTTCTCATCTATGTTCGTTAAAAGAGGGTTTGACATTTTTTTCACCAATGGTTCAGTACGAAGGGATACCATGAAACGGGTATCTTCCAACTCACTGTTTGGAGTGAAGCGTGATGCTGAGGTTGCTATAGAATCGGCGAGAAGATTTTGTTCTCGCGGGATTGCTTCAATTGATATGAAGTCAAACTCTTTGCTCAAATCCAATACAACTATTTTGTAGAGCTGTAAGTGCTCAGCTCTGGTTTCATACACCTCAGAGACTTGGTTTGCTACCAATTGTGAGTCTCCTAACACCCTGATGTTATTAACACCGATCCTCTTAGCTAAGATGAGGCCAAGGAGGAGGGCTTCATACTCAGTGCCATTGTTCGTACATTTGAAATTTAGTTTAAAGGTGAATGGTAGGATTTTTCCCTCAAGAGAAGTAAAGATTACACCTGCCCTAGCTCCATAACGACATCTAGCTCCATCAAAATGGAGAGTCCAATATTTAGCTGGGAATATGGACGCTGGGATATTTGTTGTGTTAACATCTTCTGCTTCAGTTACTTCTACCATGAAGAGATCCTCTGCTGGAAGAGAACCAACACCTAGGGTATATCCCATGCCTACAGAATCAAATGGTAGGAACATCGGTAGATCCTATTCTAATAATTTGACAATTTTACAGTAGTTCCTAAAGATATTGTTTCTACAATGTTAGCCTCATCCTTGAGGGCTGGGATAGTCTTGATTAGGCTCATAGTCTCAAGATCTGTTGTAGGTACCAAATTTTCTTCCGATTTTGTGTCGGTGGGTTTATTAAGTTGGTTTGTTGGGAGTTCAAACTCTAAGTGAACGCCTGGTATTTTCTTTAAGTTAGCTAGGTGTATATCGAATGGCTTTGGATCACCTTTGGCTACAAACACCTTTCCTAAATGCAAGAATCTTACTTCTTGAAATAATGTAGAAGGGATTTCCTTCATACGGTGTATCCATGGTCAGCCAAGGATCATATTATAGTTGGTTTCCCGATCTATAATATAAAACTCAGTCAGGATTGTTTTGGGTCCTAAGGTGACTGGTAGTATTATAGTTCCAATTGACGTGGCTTTAAGGCTATCATAGCCTCTTAATGTATTTCTAGTCGTGGAACAATTCATTTCTCCATACCCTAGCTTTTGAAGGAAAGAGAAGGGGACTATGTTAACCACTGCCCCATCGTCAACCATCGCGCGCTTCACATAATTGTTATAAACCCATACCTGCAAATGTAAGGTTGGATCACCTCTGCATGTAATCTTAGCATCTGTTGGCATTTTGTTTATTTTGAATATAAACTCGATATCCCTATCCGGCTGCCCCAGAGGGTGGATATCAAAGTCTATATGGTTTACCTATGTTTCGGGAGGTGGAGTGATGTTAATTAAATGACCTAAACCTAATGCCTCTAAAAGAGCAGCCTTGTGGGTAGGAGAGTTCTTTAGTAAGTCCAAAAAAGAAATGTGCGAGAAGGTTTTTGTTAGATCACTAATTAAATCGTAGGCACCCATGGGTTTTACTAATATTTGTTGGATGTTATCTGTCTCTGGCAAGTAACTTGGACTTGGCTGAGAGGAATACTCTCGTGTCCTTGTTACAGCTTCTACGGGTAGTTCGGCATCTAACTCCACTAAACCGACTATCTTGGGTCACAACTGATTTCCTAATTGTGGTGCAACTAATGGATTTAGTGAAGTCGAGGCTTCATGATCATTGTTTCCTTGTCATTATGCCCTTATTTGTCCCATTTGGATTTAACCTGTTGTTATTGTGGTTTGGGAGCGGATCATTAAAGATTTTGAGGGGTGCATTTTGAGGGGAAACTACCCTTGTAAAAGTATTTGGTGCTGGTGATGCAGGATCTGCCAAGAACATATCTATGAAAATTTGTCTTTGTTCCTCTGGAAAATGTTGCATGAATTTATTGTAGTCACGGCACGTTCTAGTGTCATGGCCTCAAATTTTGTGGAAACCACAATATGAGTTAGGATTGTAATTCCTAGGTTGTTGGCTTGGTGCATATTGTGGCCCAAAACTCTGATCAAACCATTGCCTATTAGGATTAAAGTTTTGCATTTGTTGTTTTTGGTTTTGGTTCTGGTTTTGATATCCAGTTGAGTTTTGGCTTGGACCCTTTGTAAGGTTTTTCGTCGTTGTTGTTGTTGTTGTGGATGATTAAAATCCACTGCATTGATTATTGGGGTAAAGTTGTTGTTTCGTTGGTTGTTCATTAGTGGTGGAGTATTCACAACATTTACCTTTTTAGCCTGATCAGTTACTCCATCTGTTGTCACTCCATGATTTTTATTAAGGACTTTAGGTCCTTGATTGACATTTGTGGTAGTAGGGTAAGTCGTAGTATTCTGGTTGGAGGTGATTAACCTCCCGTTTGCTCCATACATCTTACGACCGCTATCTATTGCCGCTTGATCTATTCGGAGAGTGCTCTCAAGTACTTCATCGTAAGTCCTTAGTGGGAACTTCTGGACTTCTTCCTTCACTTCTCTACTGAGAGAATGAAGGAATAAATCGCATAGTTCCATTTGGTCCATGTTTGGAGCACTGGCCGAAGAATAAAGGACTGTATGCCATCTCTGGATAAAATGAGTGATAGATTCATTGTGTTCTTGCTTAATGTGCAAGAATTCCCTGATTCTTGTTCTCAATAGTTTGTTCATGTCAAACGCCTTAATGAATTCTGAAACGAGTTGTTTAAATGAATGGATGGAAGCCTCAGGTATTCTATAATACCAATCGAGGGCGATGCCCTCCAAGGTTTTGGGGAATATTTTAGCAACAACCCCATCCCAAGGGAGAATTTATTGAATGGCTGTGGTGTAGGCTTTGATATGTGCATTCGGGTCTCCCTCCCGTTTGTATTTGGGTAAATCAGGAAGAGGTCTTGGAAGCATGATGCTTTGTATGGTGAAGTCTACGGGTTCTTTCAAATATTCTGAATAAGTCCCTATCGCGTAGGTTTCGACCATTGATGGTGCTTGCTGAGGGGGCGAGAGGTGGAATGGGTTGTTGATATGGCGTAGCGTATGCATTGGTAGGGGCATAAGGAAACCCCTGTGGTTGAGCAAACATGTCGAGAGAAGAACATATCTCCCTGTGGTGATTTGGAGTACATGTTTAAGTATGAAGGGGGATTGTCTAGGAATGAATTATTTTGTACTAGACCGGGAGGTACTGGAATGGTATTAGAAATGGCGGTTCTAGTTGGCGTTTGTTGTGAATATTGAGGAGGCATGCCCAACGTGCCTATTCCTGTGAGGAGGTCTACTTGGCTAGGATGGTGTGGAGGATTGGAACTTCCTACCTGCATGAATTGAGAATTTTGATTTGCTTGAGCAAGTTCTAATCCCCTAACCTTTTCTACTAAAGTCGAAATGACTTCATTCGGTGAAGTCACGGTATTTTGCCTTAGTGGCGTTTGTTGTATATCCTGATGTTGTATAGGCATGTGATATCCTGCTATGAACTGATCATTGCCCTGCCAAGTTTCCCGAGGGAATTTCCTATATGTAGTGGCATGGAGGTATTTTCTTGAAATGAGACCTCGGGTTGTGTTTGTAAACTTCCTATAGGTGGGTACATACTCCGAGAGCGTTGTTCATTCCTGGCATAACGCACTGAATGCTCATCATCTAAAACCGGGTATGGATCTGATTGTCTACTAATTTGTGGTCTAAGAAGCACCTGAGGAGATGAACCAGATTCTCCTATGAACATCATATTGTTCGAGCCTAAAGGCTCTGTTTGTTGTGTTTGAGCGAGCTGATCCAACTCCTCTGTTTGGAAAGATGAGCTATATCTAGTCCTTGGAGGTGGAGTTTGTGTTGACAACCGGTTGGCTGAATAATTGTCACCCCATACTAAGAGTGAGGGTGATGACTGTTTATTTAGTTGAGCATAGTATGCCTCAAGACCTAGGAGAGGTCTACCATATGCATCGAATCCTAACATATTCGAGGGGTATATGAATACCCATGAGAATAATGGGAAGGAGGGAAGGTGGAAGAAAGAGGTAATAGCGAAAGCACTGTGTTTTTCACGTCGGGTTCACCAATTTTGTACGATGGAAAAGTGACAAGCGAGCATGGGAATCTACAAATAACTCTTCCTCATACCCGACCTCCCAAGGTCGTGCCTGAGACAAATGCCGTGGGGATGGAATATGCGTGGGATGAAGGAAAACTAGTCAAGCAATATTATGTCTTCGAAGCGCGCCAGTGGAATCTGTGAATCTAAGGCAAAGAAGCCCCTCCTAACCAGAACTAGCATGATAGATCGGTCGCCAAGGATGACTACTCGAAGGCTCCAATCAATATCAAGCTCTGGCATGATCCAATCTATAGGTTGTGGGATACGTGGAAAATGACCTGGGATGGTTTCGTGTATGTCTCCAGACAGGGTCATATGATGGATGATGGATATATAGTGGATTCTACGGTCGATTCTCTGGTCTAGTCCAGAAATCTTTAGCTTTGTTAGCTATTATGTCTAACAAGGATAATTGTGTGATGATGATAGGTGGAAGTGGAGTAGATCTGAATATTAATGTGCACAAGCTAGCATCTATGTCTAATTGACCTGTGGACTCATTGGGTTGTGATATTTTTGGGTCACAACCGTAGATTCATGGTTGTTGTGGATCAGTTATGGTCATGTGTGAGATCAATCCCTAATCTCTAGTATGCACATAGTCGTATGCCTTTTTAGCCTCTATGTTCTGCACTAACAACAGTTGTGCAATCTTCTCAGAGTATCTCACAGGTGTTCTTGCAACCTGAATTCTTAAGCTAGTATCTATGTCTGTGAGAGTGTCTCTTACATCTGGATGTGGGACCAAAGGGTCACAACCAAACGTTTGCTCTCTTTCAAGCCCTTCTACAGTCATGCGGATATTTATCTAGGGTAATTTGTAGTTTGGCTGATTTGACCAAAATGTGTGCGCTTGGTCGTCTTCTATATTTAACCCGCTTAACTGTGAGTTGATCTGTTGTAAGTCTGCTGTTGTTCGGAAGACTTGGATTCTAAGGTTCTGATCTATATCAGTTATTGCCATAATAAGATTGGGTTGAGGCACGATTGGCTTGAATACGTATTCTCTGGGCTCTCTAGGTCCCGTGATTGTCATACAAAAGAAAATGATATAAAGCTAACTAATGATAGAATAAACTAAATATGCAAGATATATCTACGTATATTTCTAAGTCTGATACTTATTGATAAACTACTGAATAGATTTTAAAGAGAAATTATCTAATATATCTAAAATTGACAACTAAACTAATAACGTAATTAAAACAAACAAAGCAACCGAGTATAGCTACTTGTCTGTGCAATTTGTAGATCTATTCTAAATAACCTGATAACTGATCTACTCTATTTGAAAGACTCTCGATCCTACCTCAGAAGTGAGGAGTGAATCATAGTTTCTCAGAAACTATTCATCCCCATAGCTTCCCTGGCAATATCGAAAGTAAATTTAACTGAAATGAAATGATTGGCTACTCTATTTGATATGCTTTTAACTAGAACTTTGAAAGCTAGAACCTAGATTCTACAAAACAGTGGCAAATCCGATGGTGTGTGACCTTGTCCCCTCAGTGTGATCTCCTCGTTCCTTCATGCTCACGTGGACCCAGAAAAGCATGTAATGCTAGCATCAACAGAAGTAGATATTGGAGCAATGGAAGCTTAGGATACATATTGAATAGAATGCGAGTAGGAGAGGGATAGCGCAAGAGAACAGAGCTTGGCTTATGCAATTCCTAGCTGGATTTATTGCGAGTCATGCAACATAAAATGCCCATAACTCCGAAACTATCATGTTTGAGGAACAAAACCTGTAACTTTTAATGGCTTCCTTTTGAAAAGCAAACTATCTTACTCCAATTGATTGGATGAAATAACAACATTTGCATAAGGAGGATATGTGGCTTTCTGACAGCTAAACAATACTAACCATGCATACAACAAATGAAACTATGAATCCTAAGAAAAAATTGAAAGGCTAAACTATTGAAATGAGAAATTCAGAGGCAAATTTGAGGGGCCATTTTCTTGAGCACAAGCCAACTATTTATAACATTTCCATTTACCCAAAGGTAAAAACCAAATTGATCTCTTAAACCATAAACAATGCCAAAACACTATTCTAGGGAACCAGAATCATAAATACAAGCAAAGGTAGTGAAAAAAGTTGGTAAACGTTGAAATTTACGTGATTCGCGTTAAAAAGAACATTCTAGAAAATGCATGAAGGACCGCCACCCTACATGGGCGGCGGTCACGAGACTACCGCCTAGGCAGGGTGGCGGTTTCAGTAATCGATGAACAAAACGCAAAGAAAAAGAGGGGGAAAGAGAACAACAAAGCACACAGGGGCTAAGCAGGACATGTAGGATGTTAATGCATACATGGAGAGATTTTCCAGATCCCGAACACCTTGCGAGAGACCCGTATCATCATTGGGGCACGTGTTATGTTGTTACGCAGCAAAGTGCTTTACGCTACAATTTTGGGTACGAGATAGTGTCCATGGGTGATGAAAAATTATTGGTTGGGTCATGGTTTTGTACATGTTTTCTATAAACATGTGTCTTTGAAGTGTGTCTTGTGTTGTCTTGTTATTTACTAACCTACATGTTGTATTGGTGGGTTCGTGTTTGTGTTGGCATCACATGTTGTGTGGAGTTTGGACATATATCCATGTATTGTCTTGTAACAAGTAATGAGAGTCAAAACTAATTATTTTTTTATGTTTGGTCTTGTGTTTGGGGCCCACATGGGTGGGCATTACAATTTTCATCGTAATAAAGGTTCATACTCTCAAACCTTTGGGACAGTTTGGTGTTGAGGTGTTTATGCATGATGGTGGATGAGAAATGTGTTATATTTTTTTGTGTGATGTTAAAAACCGTTAATTATGATCATGTGAATGAACTTGTTGTATTTCTCTCTCTCTCTCTCTCTCTCTCTCTCTCATGGATTAAACCTAAAATTCGTGTGTGTTACCACCTTTTTGTGTGAAGGGGATGCTTTTTGAATCGCGAAGTGTTGTAGTATTCCCTTCTTTAGTGATATTGTATATGTGGGACAACGTGCCGCATAACACATTGCTTCAGTAGTGAAATATATTACATTATGAATTGGGGACATATGGTGATTCCATGACCCCTAATGTATTTTACTCGCACTCTTAGTGTGCTATGTGGAAATGTATGTGTTGTAAGCCATGGAATATTGTTATGTTTTACCCCATAAATTTTACCATGTGTAAGATGTTATGGTTGTTGTGCAAATGTTTTATTGTGCTAGTAATGTGGTTATGTGTATGTTGAGTACCCTACACTAACTGACCCTAAGGGAAGAAATCAGTAAAAGTGTATGTATGGAGTGAGAAAAGTGGACCATTGACCATTTGACTTGAGCTGAGTATGACCTAGGAAGTGGAGTCTAACATAGACTGAAAATCCACTTATATTCATTTGGTATGTATGGTGTTACTCCACGGGAGCCATGCATATTGTGTTTTGTAGACACCTTAAGCTCAATAAATGGCAACCTATACCTCTTTATCTCTCTTAGTTACTAGTTGTCTTATAGACAACCTTGTGTGATTATGACTGTGTTGAGCCTTGTGGGTGTTTAGAGGTGATGATTTCAATAGATATTAGGGAAATACATGATTTTGACTAGTTATTATTTGTATTTTGCGAGATGAGGCTTGATATCCGAGTGCCAACAACTCAATGATTACCCCTTTGGTGGCCACGAAAGGCCACATAGTTATCGTAATGTGATATTTCTATGTTTTTCTTTTATTCGTAATTGACATTCTTCTCTTTTTTTCTTGTAAGAACCAAAAAATTCTTGAGTGACATATCTTTAAATATTTGGGTATTTAATTGGTTTTGTTCTAACAAGAAATTTTTGCATTACTATGGTTATTTAGCCATTTATTTTTCTTAGTTTGAAACTTGATTTTGGAGCTTAAAATTTTCTAGCCTAGCCCAAGGCTTGGGATTTGTTTCTGATTGGTATTTAAATCTGATTGTTATGTATCGGTTATAGTATCATTATGTGTTGGATTAGGGTCATGGGATTCACCATGGAGTGGTTAGACCTATGGACCCACTTCGTTGTATGGGGGTATGCCCCAAGGGGGTCATAGGGTGTAGTATTAAACTATAGGTTACTATGCCACTTGGGTGGAGGTGACGGGGCTCTATATGCCTAGGGCCATATGGTGACCCAACCTCATTAAATGGAGAGATAAGGTGATGGGACTCTTGGTGAGTGACCCAATATGGAGAAATAAGGAGATATGGCTCTATGGTGAGTGACCCAACATGGAGAAATAAGGTGGCGATGCTATATGATGAGTGACCCAGCTTGGTTTTGGCACTATGATTCTTTCTCTATTTGGAGGCATATGGAGTGGCTTTGGGAGCCATATGGATTTTTGTGAAAATGTATTATTCTTATCTTGATACTATGTTTCATTGTGTAAAAATATAAATTCTCCCTTTGTGACATCTTATCATTTGGCATTCTTGCATATCAAGTGAATATATTTATATATTGTGAGACATGACAAAACTTGTTAAAACCTTCACATCGGACCATACCACCATGAGAAAAATTATGAAAATGACCTTGTGTAAAAAAATCCTAAAAGGAAATGCTTGTATCCAATCATTCTTACCTTGTCTTACAAGACGAAAATAACCTCCTATACTTGAAAACCATTAATCAATCTTTGTGATGGAAAGATTCTTGTCATGTTAAAACAAATGGAAATAACTGTAGATCATACTCTTTGCATTTTAGTCCTAGAATATGTCTTTTCTCTCCTCTATGTATCACCACATGTGCAAAATAAACTATCACCTTTGACCCTTCAACCAATTGGAAACAATGAAAACTTGGCTTATGGTATTTGGTTATTTGATGTATGATGGTGAATTTTTTGTTCATGATATTGGGAGGTGGTGGATTGTTCTTGGTACTTTGGGAGATGTTATGACTTGTTATTTCTTGGATCACGGATCCCATTTGGGAGTATTGATGTTGATATGCCTTATTGTGGTGTTTATGTTGATCGATGAGTTACTCATGTGAGTCTGATTATGTACCGTGATGTTTGAGGCTTGATGTTCCCCTTTGTTGACATGTGTTGTTGGATTTATTTTCAAACTGTGTTGGTATAGTCATTTTTTTGAGTCATGTGATACCAGTTGCATAGGTATCAACGTGATGCTTCATTATTTGTTAGTCACATGTGTGTGTTGGATCTATGCCTGGGGCATAATTGTTAGAATTTTTATGTTTGGTGGAATACTTGTTGTCTTTCCATGGTGGAGTTAGAGATCTTGTGATATGACTCGTTCATGGAAAATGTGTTAAAAATGTGTTATGTGGGTTGTTCGTAATGTGTTTTGTACCTTGTGTGACATTGTGAGGTCAACTGTTTTGGCAACCTATTAGAACTTTGAAATTTAAAATCCTTAACAAGTGATAACATTGTGAACATTGAACAAGTAAGCTGGAAAATTGACATAACTAATAAATGGTGAATACCCTTATGAGAAAACACATGTGAGTGTGTTTTGAAAATGAATATCAAAATTTGGATCTAAATCCACTATGGATTTGAACTGTTGGATAAAGAGGTCTTATGAGATTTGAAACTAAGAACATGTATTAAGGAAAAGATTAAATGAGTAATAAAAATAAAGAGAAATACAACTCAAATTCTTATGTTATGTAACTTTGATGATGATGGTTATGTTTTAAACAACATAACCCTTTCCATTAGTTAGAAATTGTCATTATTGGCTTACCTTGTTTGCTCATTCCTATTAATGCATGGAGTGTGTCACATTAGGGATGATGCTTTTATAAGGGGGAGGACGTAGTGCCCCTCCATATGACGTTGTTAATCTTACGATCATGTCGACTCGATAGTTATTGTGAATCTTGAAGTTGAAACATTTATATGTATTTTTGTATATAGCGTTAAATTTTATCAAAGTAAATGGTAATGCGGGAAATGATCAAGGTGATCTCATATGTTTCTCAAATAAGATATTCTTCTCATGATAAGGTAAATGCAGTAGTGGGGAGATGTTGTGGCTACGATTAAAGCAATTTTTTTTAAAAAGTAATAAATAATATAAATCATTTATCATTGATCTATTTGAATTATATCACGGATAATAAATAAGGTAACCATCTCATTTACGTGTTAAAATAAGCGTCTTTTGGGGAGCTGATGTGGTTCTGGATAAAACAATTTAAAATAAATACTTTAGTGTTTTGATACTAATTTCTAAACAACAAAAGAAATATGAAAATAATTAAACCATTAAATATGTTTAATATTGCTAATTTTTCCCAAGTTATTGAGGCTTGTGCCAAAGCACTTACCAAGAAAGAATTAATGGAAATTATTTTGGGTAATGTGAGATTCACTGGTGAGAGAATTAATGAAATTCTTCTTGGTATTGCAAGTTGGGTTTGCATGAGAAGATTTCGGATATTCTTCTTTGGTTTTTGTGAATTTGTATGCCATTGAATCTGGAGGGGTGTATTGGAATCCTGGTTAGAGCACATGGACTTTTTTATTAAAATTGGGGCATCACAGAGATGTATCAATTTGTTTTGAATCTTGTGATGCTATGGTTGTTGATAAAAGAAGATAGCTAAGAATTGTTTGAATTGGAATTGGATTAAGTGCAGAGTTTGTCTGAATCTTACTGCTTATCACAGGGATATACTGTGTGAATCAAATGGAAATAAATCTCATGCCAAACTACGCTTGCATAGGGTTCTTGGGCATATGACTGAAATACTGGAGCTTCATGTAGAAAGTCCATCTTTTCACATTTTTTTTAGTCCTCGAAATCTAGGAATTATTTTCCTTTTTCAGTGACATATCTAGAGGTCCTATATGAGCTTCTTTATCAGAAGGTTTTTGTAACAGCCATTGGACACATATCCCTCACATCAATAGATTGGGAGGATAGAAAATTACTCTCATTGCAAGAGAAAATTAACCACAGGGTAGACTTTATAAAAGACCGATTGTTGGCGTGTAAAACACCAATAATTCTGCGAAGATAAGTTTTTTACCCCCGCGCCAGGCATGGAAATTGTTTGGTTAAATTCCTGAAAAATGTGGTCTCGTGGAATTCCCAAATTCTGGGATATGTACAAATGGAGTTTTTGAAAGTGGTTTGGAAGCTTTTAAACAATGCAATTGGCACGGTCAGACCTATTCAACGAATCCCTGTAATTTGGAAGAGATGGGATTGTTTACAAGCGCCCAGGTAGGTAGATATTTTACAAACGTGGTCTGCCTTATTTTAAAATTGGGGCGTATCAGAGAATACTCGCATGGTCCCTGCGTAAGGATAGCAAGCTGCTGGTTTAAATGCCCAAAACAAAGTGACTGTGGTTGGCAGAGTGCGGTCTCACCATCTACATTTTTCTAGGTATTGAAAAGGAGTTTCTGGTCTCTTGTAACATTGGCAAGTGCATTGGTAGAGAGATGGAAAAAATATGGAAGCGTTCACATGGCACGTGGATTGTTTGATAAGGTTGGAGTGTTGTAAATATGATTGACAGGGCCATTTGCATGGATGAAAATTGTTTTACTAAATGCCTTTATGAATTAATTTGTGGCCTCTCAGGCCAGCGAGGTTTGTTGGGTGTGCACAAAATTGGCAATCTTTAAGGCGTCAGAGAAGAGTATGGAAACCCACCAAGATTCATGTCTGATGTGATTTGTCAAATGTGGGTTGGACGGAAGGGGCAAGAATTTGTTTAACAAATTTCTCCAAGAAATGTTGGTCCCATCAAATGTGGTAACGGTGAATGACACAAAATAGGTATGGATTTTCCTTCTTCTCGCATTTAATTTTCACACTCTTTCATGTTTTTGGTGGTTGGATCTCAATATTTTGGATTCAAGAAATTCAATCAAGAACGGATGTTGAATTTATAACCTACCTAAAACCTTTAAAACATAGAAAAATTAGCCTCGAAATTGCGCGCGTGAGCGCTACGCCCAAATGTACCATGAATCTAGAACTTATAATTTGATCCTTGGTCAACATAGGACACCTGTAAAAAAAAAAACTTAACTTAGTTGTTGAATTCTTTTAATGTCTTTACGTGTTAGGGAAACTATGTGTTAGTGCTCCACATATGTGTGTAAATAATAATTACATTCATAATTATTATTATGTATAAAGGTAAGTTAATTGGTTAGTAGAATATATTGTTATAATAACAATATATTTTTGGTTATATTGTTGCACCCGCATTTCTATACCTCAGTTATTTGTTATTCTCCTTTTTATTTTATAGGAAGTTGTTTACCTATCTATGGTTATATAATAGCTTAATGTATTCTATTAAACACGAGAAATATATTATTATTTGTGTTTAATCTTTGTAACTCGCTATCATACGGTATCATAGTAGTTTGTAATCCCGCATGTGATGGAAGAGTAGAAGGATTTGGGGCATGCATGAATCTACATTGTAGCCCCAATTTATGAGAGTCCTAAATATGGTTTATATAATTTGTGAAAGCATTTTAGCATCGGTCGAGAATGAATCTTTGGAAGTCATGTGAACATTGTATGAATGCAAAGATTTGTGCACGAGATCTTAGACATTTCGTAACTATTCATTGCCATTTGTGGTTTGCATTCAATGAATCCTCAAATTTCCAGCCTAGTTGTAGTGAAATATGATTTTGCATTGACATCGTAGTACATGAATTTAGATCTCAAATCATAAACATTTTTGTAAGTATGGTCCAAATCTATCATCCCACGTCGAGTATTGAAGCCCATTTTAATATTTTAGCCACTTGTGGTGACGAGCTCAATTTAGTAAAATGTAATAGATTTCGGCTTGTAGATGCTCCTTAGTTTCAGTGAAATGGAAAACTACATCACCTACCTCTAGATCAGAAAATAGGATAATTGAAACCAACTCTCAGTTATACAAAAATAGTATCATGGATTAGTTATACGAGTGGGTTTCGAGGCCCTCCGACCATGTGTGACAGAAATTTTAGTTGCATTTATGATTATCAGCCCCAGAGATACCCTTATAACTTGAGCATTGTTCATCATATTTGACTTCCATCGAATGTGATGAAGTCTTTGTATATAGGGGAATAAATAGGACTTGCCCAAAATTGTGCTTAAACTCAAGATGAGTGTTTTCAAGACCCAACTTATAAGAACTTTTGTTGTTTTGGTCACTTTTCTCAACTTGCTACCTTAGCTAGAAACTCCCCCTAAGATTCTTGTTTCACTTCTAACCACAAGTGTGACCTTGTACCGCCCAATGCTATATAGAGTATTAATCAATATTTTATTTTGTATGAATGGATTTTGAAATGTATGATGTTTTTATCTCTCAAGGAATGAATATGATACTTTAGTTGATTTGAAAATGTAAATGATTTGGAAAATGTTAAATTGGTTTGAAATGAAGTGAAAATAGACATGAAATGCAAATGGTTATGACATTGTGAATGGTAAATAAAATGTCTCTTAGCTTTCTCTCTCATCCTTACTCTCTCTATAGAACCAAAAACATTAAGTGCCAATGAATGTGAAAGTGTGAATGCATGAGAAACGGACTCTCTTCTTATCTCTCCCCTATATCTCTATCTCTCTCTACTCTTTAATTGAAAAGTTTCAAAATGATGAGTGTGTGGATTTATGCTTGAGTGTAGGGAATTTCTATACTAGTTCTAGGACTGACCTTGCGGTGGTTGCAGGTACCTAGACAATAGGAGAAGTACAACGACACTTGTGTGTTTTATTAGCATGTTATATGGAAGCAATGTAATTTTATAGAATATATTAGCGATATTGTTATTAATGGAATGCATTATTTCATTATTTCCATGATGTATACCATATTGTTACATATTGATGAAACGTACTATTTCTTACGTAGTTGTACTTTCACATGTTTGACAAATTCCACACTTAGTCATATTTCAGTATATTTGGTTAGGTAAATAAAGTTGATTGTATCATGTTGCATTGGAAAATGATGTAATAGGATCCCTTTAATTATATCCAAATCATCATCATGAAAATGAAATTGAAATCCCATTATTTAAAACTGTTTGTACCATCATAACCTTGGATGTGAGTACACTAGTAAAATTGATGGTAACAATCTAGTAATGGCGTTTTTCTTCTATCTGCTAGTGGTGTATTGACCTAGGAAATCTCTTAGCCTTCAAAGGAAAATATAACAACTTGCATGTGTGTGTTTCCTTTTGGGTGGGAAGTGTCAACCAATCTTATAGTTTGAAATATCAACCTTTGGATATGGAATGGTCCCTTTGAGCCTAACCTCGTTCCTTGTTTCTATAGTGTAATCAAATATCTCTCGAGACATCACTACACCTCGGGAATGGAATTGGTTTCCTAGACTTTGATTATAGTAATGCCTTGAGTTTTTGGAGGTCTTGGGGGATTAAGTTGTTGAACACTAGCTTTAGCCCATAATAGGGCGTAGATCCCTTGGGGTATTTGGAAATAAATTTTAAAACTAATCCTAGGACCTTTTTGGAGGGTAATATGTGGAAACATTTTGGTATCTAAACCTTAATAGTTGGGTTTGTTAACGGTAGGATGTTGACCCATTAGAAGGGTGAGAATTGTGACTTGTTCCTACTCCTTGCTAAGTCTCCATTTTTGACATTAAATATATTATGAGATATCTCCTTTGAGAACATGATATTCTAGAACATTAACCTTTGACTTGAACACTAACCACATATGACTCTTTTGTATCTTATAAATTCTTCCAAACATCTTTATCTCCAAGATGTACCGCAGGGATAAGATTATCTTAATTTTCTCCTCTTATCATTTTTTACTGTTTTCCCTCGCAATGAATGCTTGTAAAATGACGAGTAACCATGTTATTTAATAAATGAACCTATAGTATAAGAAGGATTTTTGGTTGGCGTATATGTGTTCAAAATGTTAGAACTAACTTTGGGTTTTACAAATTAATGGAAATTGAAATATGAAACAATTAGTGTACACTTTTATAGGATATTCGCAAAAAGACACTTTTCATAAAGGGAGTTTGTAACTTACTTTTTTTTAGAATGTACCCGTGAAATGTCAAGCTATACATTATAAGTACCATGGAGATTATTTTTCAGCTTATTAAATCTTTCTTGTGATATGAAGGTAGATGTGTTTTGACCCTCTAAAAAACAAATCTTGAGAAGGCATAGTTTCTAATTTTTAGGAATCGAAACTTAATGTATAAATGTTAAGAAACTTCTAGTAATCAATCAAGCTATATGATGTATTCACAATTATAAAAACAAACTAAATTGGATGAAACCAATATAAGCTAAGTGATAATAAAAACCAAAAGGAATGTGGTATCTAAAAAGGAAAATGTGTGTTTTTACGTTAAGTACTCCCTATTACATTGAGGATAAATAATGAAACATGAATATAATAAAGAGGTAACCTACAAACTGTGGTAATGTGAAATGTGGTCACGGGTGATACGCAGATTATTGGTTGAGTCATGGTTTTGTACATGTTTTTTATAAACATGTGTCTTCGAATTGTGTCTTGTGTTGTCTTGTTATTTGCATAACATGCATGTTGTATGGGTGGGTTCGTGGGTGGGTTCGTGTTTATGTTGGTGTCAAATGTTGTGTGAAGTTTGGAGAGTTATCCATGTACATCTTGTAACAAGTAATGAGAGTCAAAAAAATATTTTGTTATGTTAGGTCTTGTGTTTGGGTCCCACATGGGTGTGTACTACAATTTAGTACATGTAGATCTTCATGGTCCTATGAAAACTAACATTGTATCTGGTGCTCTTTATTTCTTGTTGATAGTTGATGATTTCTCTCGAAAAATGTGGGTGTATTTTCTTAAGAAGAAATCAAAGTGTTTTGTTAATTTTGTTGCATGGAAAACACTAGTTGAAAATCATACAGTAAAAAGGTCAAGGCCTTTAGGTCATAAAATTGCTGAGTTTTGGAGCTCAATTACTTCAGATTAGTAAGCAATATGAGACTTGCTCAAAACACGATACCGACATCAGATTATGGAGGGACCGGCATCGATCACCTATGACCGACATCGGTTAGGAAAGGAGGAACCGACATTGGTTAGGGCTAACCGACATCGGTTACTTGTGTGGGAGTGTTTTAATTAACTCTCGGGAATTAGATCTATTTTTAGCATTAAAGCAAATCTATTGATTGTAATTACATGGCTAAGTTCCCTAAGTTTGTATATGCCTATATAAGCATGAAATCTAGGGTTTAGAAGTAAGAATTAAGAAGAACTTGTAAAATTTTATGATTATTGTGAGAATAATTATGTGAGAGAGAATTCTTGGAGAAGAAGCAAAAGCTTGAATGAAAGAAAGTATTGTACATCTGAGAGGTGTGGAAGATTGTAAATCTTCATTGTATATCTTGTCAAAGCTTTGAATAATAGATTGACTTGTTTCTTGATGGACGTAGCCCACATTGGGTGAACCACATTAAATTTGGTGTTGATTTATATTTCTTGTTTTGTATATTTCTTCTAGTAGAATATCCACTTTTATTTGCATGTATGCTTAGATCTAATATATTATCTGTATAACCGGTGTGCTAACCCCAACAACTGGTATCAGAGCTTTGTTTGAGGGTTTTGTGTGTTGATAGATTTACTCACAGAGGGTTTTCTGATTGAGTGGGAGCTACAACAATGGCAGAAGAAAACAAATACAAGGTAGAGAAATTTGACGGCCAAAATTATCAATTATGGAAGATGCAGATTGAGGATTATCTGTATCAAAGAGATTTGTATTTACCATTGGATGAGAAGTCTAGACCTATGAAGATTACTAATGAAGAATAGAATATTCTTGATGAAAAGGCTTTGAGATCTATAAGAATTAGCCTAACAACATCTATGGATTCCAATATTACAAGCGACTTCTACGATAGAGTTAATGAAATCTCTTGCTAATTTATATGAAAAACCTAGCGCTTGAAATAAATTTTATTTGATGAAGAAATTGTTTAGTTCTAAGATGCATGAAGGTGGATCTTCATCTAGTCATTTGAATGATTTCGATCTATTATTAATCGAGTTAAAATCATGATTTACCATTTGATGATGAATTGAAAGCACTTTTATTCTTATGTTCTTTGCTTGATAGTTGGGATAACTTGGTAATGGTTGTTAGTAATACAACATCTGCTAATAATATTTTGAAGTTTGATGATGTGGTTAGTATAATCTTGAATGAAGAAATTCACAGGAAGATTACAGAGGAATCATCATCTGGGAATGCTTTGAATGTAGAAATCAGGGACAGGCAGAAGGAGAGATCTAAGAGTAAGAGTAATGAGAAATCAAAGTCAAGGGATTACATATATATATCAAGAGGTAAGGGAATTACTTGTTGGAAATGTGGAAAGAAAGGACATGCAAAGAAAGATTGTTAGTCAAAGGATAAAGAAAACCAACAACTAGAAAAAGGTAAAGAAGAAAATCTTGCTACAACAGAGGTAATGCAAGATGCTCTTATTATTTCTTTAGATAATAGAATTGAATCATGGGTTTTAGCTTCAAGAGCTTCTTTCCATGCAACCCCTAATAAGGGTTATTTCAAATTTTGTCCAGGGCAATTTTGGGCACATTTATTTGGGTGATGATAAACCTTGTAGTATTACTGGAGAAGGAAACGTCCATATAAAATTACAGAATGTAAATATATGGGTATTGAAAATGTGAAGCATGTGCCAAGCCTCAGGAGGAATCTTATTTCTGCATGACAACTAGGTGAATCTGGTTACATGGTTACTTTTACAAGAGACTCTTGGAAAGTCACCAAGGGTGTTTTTATTGTGGCAAGAGGTAAGAAGGTAGGAACATTATATTTATCTACCTATGTTACTGATTCATTTTCTACATTATCTACTTTAGATTCAGATGCATGCATGTGGCATAATCGATTGGGCCATATGAGTCAAAAAGGAATGCAGATTTTAAAGGCTAAAGGTAAGTTATCAGATTTGAAAGATTTAGATCTTGATTTCTGTGAGCATTGTGTCTCTGGAAAAAAAAAATAGAGTGAGATTTCTCAAAGTTATGGCAACTAAGAAGGAGTAGAAATTGGAGCTTGTACACTCAGATGTGTGGGGACCAGCTCAGGTAGCTTCTCATGGAGGATCCTAGTAATATGTTACTTTCATTGATGATGCTACAAGAAAGGTATGGGTTTATTGTATTAAACGTAAATTTGATATTTTTGAGACTTTTAAAAGATGGAAAGCCCTTGTTGAGAATGAATCAAATTCAAAGTGAAAATGCCTTTGATATGAAAATGGTGGTGAATATTGTAGTAAAGCTTTCAATTATTATTGTTCAATGAATGGGATACGTAGAGAAACAATGGTTCCAAGAACACCATAGGAGAATGGTGTTACGAGAAAAATGAACAGGGACAATCATGGAATGTGCTAGAAGTATGATGATACATTACGGATTGTCCATGTAGTTTTTGGGCACAAACAAATGATTGATCAACGGTTTATTTGATTAACCATGGGCCTTCAAGTTCACTAGATGGAGGAATACTAGAGGAATCTTAGACTAGAAAAAAGGTAGATCTTTCTTTTCTTAAATTTTTTGGTTCAAAAGCTTTTGTGCATGTTGATAAGGAAAATAGGAAAACATTGGATGCAAAATCCAAGAGATGCACTTTTATTGGCTATGGATCTGGTGATTTAAGATTCTATTTTTAAGATTTAGAGAATTCTAAAATTATTAAGATTCATGATATTGAATGGAATGAAAATAGAATGTATAGAGATCAAATTTTGGTACCAAGGATGAACTAGTTGAGAAGTTTGTGAATGAAAATGAACTCTCAAATTTAAAAGTAATACCAATAGGGTTACACAGTAATTGGTGTTAGTTGACCCCGATCCCGACATCGGTCAACGAGAACTAGTATCGATTCTGAAGAGTCAAACCGACATCGGTTAGCAAAAGCAGGCGTCGGTTAGCAAAACTGATGTCGGTTGCAGTGGTAGCGTCGGTCACATGCATTTGGATACTAATGTCTAGAAGGTCCAAAATGAGCCCCAGATACCCCAAACTCCTTTAAGAAAGTCACAAAGGGTAAGTAAACCTCTAGAAAGATTTACACTTTATCTATTTTATTTATTATTGATTGATAATTTAGAACTAAAATTTTTTTAATAAGCAATGTAGGATAAGACCCGCGTCTAGTGGGAGCATGGCATGGATGAGGATATGGACTCCTTGGAATAGAACCGGACTTGGGATTTGGTTAAGTTAGCAACAAGTAAGAGGACATTGCGAGAACAAGTGGGTTTATAGATCAAGGAAGAAGAGGGTAGATAGAAAAGGTACAAGGAAAGGCTTGTAGTAAAGATATTTCCACGAGAAAATAGGTATTGAATTTGGTGAAATATTTTATCCTGTTGTAAAGATGACTTATTAAATCTTTGTATTGAGTTTAGTTGGAGTAGAGGATTTGCATTTAGAGAATCTATATGTGAAGATGACTTTTCTTCATGGTGATTTGGATGAAGAGATTTATATGCAAAGAATTGTTTAGGTATGAAGTCCAGGGTAAGGAAAAATTAGTGTGCATGTTGAAAGAGAGCCTATATGGGCTCAAACAAGCTCCAAGGCAATGGTACATGAGGTTTGATAGTTTTATGCATGAGCATAGTTACTTGAGATGTGAATTTGACCTTTGTGTTTATTTCAAGAAGCTTGAAAATGGGAGCTATATTATTTTGTTACTATATGTGGATGATATGTTTATTACAGGATCTAGTATGCAGGACATTGGTGAGCTTAAGGGAAAGTTAGATCACACATTTTCTATGAAGGATTTAGGAGCTGCAAAAATAATTTTTGGCATGCAAATACACAGAGACATGAAGAACAAAAATTGTATTTGTCTCAAGAGGATTATATCTACAGGGTGTTAGAAAGGTTCAATATGCAAAATGCAAAACTTGTTAGTACACCTATGGCTAGACACTTCAAATTGAGAAAAGATTAGTGTCCTTCATCACATGAGGAGGTCAAATACATGACACGAGTGCCATATGCTTCAACAGTTGGGAGTCTCATGTATGCTATGGTTTGTACCATACCAGAAATTACACAAGAAGTGGGAGTTGTGAGTAGATATATGGCCAATCTAGGTAAATAGAATTGGAAAGCAGTCCAATTGATACTCATGTATTTGAAAGGGACATATAGCATACGATTATGCTATGGAGGTTCGAGATAGTTCATTATGCGCTTATGTTGATTCGGATATGGCTAGAGATCTGGATGGTAGGAGGAGCACTACTGGATATATTTTCACAGTATGTGGGACAAGAATTAGCTAGATTTCAAGATTGTAGAAGGTTGTGGCTTTGTCTACTACAGAGGTAGAGTATTTTACACAGTGCGAGAGGCTAGCAAAGAGATGATATGGATGAGTAGGTTCATGAAAGAGTTGGGAAAGGAACAAGATAATTGCAAATTGTTCAGTGACAATCATATTACAATTTATCTAGTAAAGAACTCATTGTTTCATTCGAGAACAAAACATATTCAGTTGAGGTATCACTTCATACGGTAGGTATTGGAGGATGGGCAGTTGAATATGGAAAATATTCATACGAGTAAAAACCCTGCAGATATGCTAACAAATCCATTAGTAAAGGAGAATTTGGAGCTACACTCCACTTCTTTTGGTCTTCGAGTTTGAGACTTGAAGAGGAAGAAACAAAGCTAAGGAAGGATCCAAGAATGATGTTATACATGTATGGTGCAGTAATTAATCTCCAAGTGAGAGATTTTTGAGTTTTGGATCTTAATTACTTTGGATTAGTATGCAATATGAGACTTGCTAGAAAACACAGTAACCAACATCGGTTATGGAGGGACCGGAATCGAATCACATATGACTAGAATCGGTTAGGCAAGGAGGAACCGACATCGATTAGGGCTAATCGACATCGATTACCTATGCGAGAGTGTTTTAATTAACTCTTGGGAATTAGATCTATTTTTAGCATTAAATCATATCTATTGATTGTAATTGCATGGCTAAGTTCCCTAAGTTTGTATATGCCTATATAAACATGAAAGCTAGGGTTTAGAAGTAATAATTAAGAACTTGTAAAATTTGATGATTATTGTGATAATAATTGTGTGAGAGAGAATTATTGGAGAAAAAAAAGCTTGAGTGAAAGAAAGTATTGTACATATGAGAGGTGTGGAAGATTGTAAATCTTCAATTGTATATCTTATCAAAGCTTTGGATAATAGATTGGCTTGTTTCTTGGTAGACGTAGCCCACACTAGGTGAACCACATTAAATTTGGTGTTGATTTATATCTCTTGTTCTGTATATTTCTTTTAGTAAAATATCCACTTTTATTTGCATGTATTCTTAGATCTGATATATTATCTATACAACCGGTGTGCTAACCCCAACAAAAATTGTGTAGAGTTTTTCTTCAAGAAATTCAATGGCTACTACACAAAGGAAGTCTACACTAAGCATGTACCAATCCTTACACTCTGAATAAAATGGATTAGTGGAAAGGAAAAACATGACTATTAAGGAGATGACGTGGTATATGGTGTAAACCAAATATGTACCTTTTCTATATTGGGCATAAGTAAATAATGTAGAGTACATCTTGAATAAAATTTATTGTAATAATGTGCAAGATATCACTCCTAAAGAAACATGGTCAGGTAGAAATCTTCATGTAAGTTATTTTCATACTTTTTGTTGTATTTCTTTAGAATTAATTCCTACAGAAAAAAGAGTGGTTCATATTTTAAAAGTCAAAAATACATGTTTGTGGGCTATAGTGAGAAATCCAAAGCGTATAAATTACTAGATATCTCTGCAAATAAGGTTGTTATAAGTAGAGATGTGAAACTATATGATAAAATACCATATATATCAATATATGGTATAGCTAATGATACTAGTAATATTTATATTCCTAATTATGATTGTGAATCAAGTTTTGGTACTAAAATGGAACATGACTTAAAAAGGTAAAAACCGAGATAAGTCTATCTTCATAACAGGACCTAGTGAAGAAAATACTGATCTAGCTAGTCAGTATAAAAGGCCAAAGTGGTATTATAGCACACTGAAGGATGTTTGGAAAAATGAGATTCTAACATCTTTAGAAGGTAGATCCACCAGATATAGGAAAAATAATATAAAATCTTGAACAAGTAAAATTTTCTCTCAATTAAGTTGTTTCATATCTTTTTTTGCCAACTACCTACCCATATGCTAAAATAAATCATGAATGAGAATCTACCATGAAGGTGGAGTATGATGCCCTAATGAAAAATGGAACTTGGGTGTTGTCAGAGTTACCTCCAGGTAAGAAATCCATTGGTTGCAAATGGATTTACAAAGTGAAATGTAATTCGATGGTTCCTTAGATAAGTATAAAGATCATCTTGTTGCAAAGGGTTATGCACAAGAAGAGGGGGTAGATTACAATGAAATATTTTCTCGTACATCTTAAATGGTAAAATTCAAAATAGTTAGATATATTGTTGCTAAATTTTTTTGGAAATTATTTCAGATGGATGTGAAAAGTGCTTTTCTAAATGGGGACTTAGAGGAAGAGGTGTACATGGTACAACCATAGGGATTCTAGATTCTTGGGAAAGAGCATTTGGTTTGTAGGTTAGTGAAGTCCTTGTATGGACTTAATAAATCTACATAAGCTTGGTATTTCAAAATTGATAAATATATTAGAGAATATAGTTTTAAAATATGTGAAGCAAAATCTAATTTCTATGTTGAATTGGTTGGTGCTTGACATAGTTTTTCTAGTTGTATATGTTAATGATATTTACATCATTAGAAGTAGTAATGAATTGATTAAATAGGTAAAATTTGACATATATTATGTGTTTAAAATGAATGATATAGGATTACTTCAATATTGTCTAGGATTATATTTTTGGCAATGCTACAATTTTGGTTATACAATTTTTATATCCCAAACAAAATATGTCAAATCCTTGTTAGAAAAGTTTAGATTGTATAGTTGTAATATGACATATACACCTATAGAACTTGGAAAAAACTCTCAAATAACACTGATTCACAATTTTCAATGAAATAGTGTATTATAAATCATTAAGAAGTTTGATTTATCTTACTACTAGTAGACTGGATTTGTGTTTTGTAGCAAGTTATCTCTCTCTTCACAAGTCAACCACAAGAAGAACATTGGCAAGCTGCAAAATGAGTTCTTAGATATGTCAAAGGAACTCTTGACTTTGACATTCTATATAAACAAACTGATGATTTTGAGTTGACATGGTATATTGATTCAAATTGGGTAGGATCAATTATTCTAGAAAGTCTACAATAGGTTATGTTTTCACTCTTGGTTTAGGAGTATTTTCATGGTAGAATAAGCTTTAGATTACATTTGCATTATATTCTCTGAAGCAAGTAAAAATTGGTTATTAGTGCAGGTCGAGAGTTTATGCGGATTCAATTAGTATTGGAGGATCTTGAACTTGAATCATCAGTAATACACCTATCTTCTGAGATAACCAAAGTGTACTAAATATGGTGAAGAATCTAGTATTTAATGCAAGGATAAACCACATAGAATTTCACCATCACTACATATAAAAATTGGTTTCTAATGAAGGCATATGTTTTTGTTATTTTCCTACATCTAAGAAAACTATTGATATAATGACTAAACCTTTATGTAAAGATAAATTTGTAAAATTATGAGATAAGCTTGGAGTTATTTCAAGTTCAGTCATTAAGGGAGGGTATTAGAATAATTAGCTTGTATAAGCTTAATTAAAGCTTATTATATTGTTTAATGTGTGTTGTTATAGGGGTTATAACAACTTGGGTAATTTGTTGGGTTTGTTCTACGGGTAAAGCTATTTATTAATTCTTGGCATTCATTGTTGTGACTTCCTTATTTATAGGAGATTGATGTATGCATATTTAATAGTATATATCTCTATGAATGAAATATGTCTCGGGTTTTCCAAATTTTAGAGTTTTTATGAGTACTTTTAAATTTTGAAAAGTGTTTCGAACTCATTACTCTTCAAGTGAGCGTATAATATATCCTGATGAATACCACCTCTTTTGAGGTGTGTGTGAAAAACCATTTGAGCATGTATCTCAATAGAAAATGTGTGTTCACATACACTATATGTCTAAGAATATATATGAGAGTGTATGATGTTGAAGATATATCCACCTTGAAGAACCTATACCTTCAAAAGGGGGTTGCACATGGTGGTGACCATGGTGTAAAAAGAGACACAAAAACCATAACAATAAGAGCAACATAACTAATGATAACAATATAAAAGCAGTAGTAATAAAAAACACATATGTAATAAAACTAGAATAGGGATTTGACAAAAAACAAGTGAGAAAGAACAAGAAAAATCATGTAAAGTGGAGTCACATTAAGGCATAGAACCATACAAATGGGAAAACCACGGTGTACAAAGACAATCAAGGCACTTAGGGTTTTGTTGTCGCAGGATCACAGCACCCTGGATGCAGATCAAGGTTCTAAATGATGTCTTAGGCATCTAGTGTGATTGCACAACATGGAAACCTCTCTCCAAGTGTGGGACTTGTGAAATTGAGAGAGGAATCTCCATATTAGAGGCTGGTTCCTCAAACTCCTCTGATTTAGATCTATATTTGCACAACTACAGAGGTTCAGATCCTAATCCTACTCTAAAATGTAAGGAGACAAGGGTAGAAATGCAAAAATTGAAACTAACTAAAGATGGTGATGCACCAAAAGGAGTGGTGAATATTTTTTCATGCAAATAGACACAAACCAAATATTGCAACATAAAACATACACAGGCTGATAAGATATAATTTAGGATCTGAAATGAAGCAAATAATACAAACAAAGGACTGAAACCCATTCACAAAGCTTGCATTATCATCTCCAATGTCAAAACCACTGCATTACAACCTCAGAGAGGTAGAAAACCTGTTACAGTATTTGAAGAGGTCTGATTCTTGCAACAATCACTTGCTAGAGGTGAAAGAAGAAGATTGCTATGTCAAAAATGTTCCACCTTGAAGAAATGAGCCAAATCTGGCTTTTACATTGCATTGTTCGAGCCCGGAGAGAGAAAATGTACAAAACATGGGAGCCCATTCCTCATTGATTTACAAAATGCATTAAAATGACATGGGGGACCTTACAAACCCATACCTTGTCATTTTTGACCAAATTAGAGGAGAATGCGACCCATTCTGCATTAAATTTAGTCGTTGAAATGTCATTTCTGGCCATGGACACGTACCAGAGCTGTTTTTGAATTTTCTCCATCCAAACTAAACCAAAATTAGAAATTGACCATGGAATCCTATAGATAATTTCATAAGCTTTCCAATGATATGAAGAACGTGCAAATCCGAGCTCTGGATCAAAAGATATGAAGGTCTGAAGTTTTAGGGCAAAATGGCCCAAAAAATGGATGTCGGGCAAAAATTTTAAATTTTGACCTTTTTGCATTTTGGAAAAAATTTCAAAAAAATTTCGCTCCGCCGGTCGGATGCCACGTGTCAGGTGCTGGTTCGCTGAGAAATTCTCTCTCCTCCACCTTTCCGCGGGCTTTCCTTTGAAAATTTTGATCTTTTTAACTTTTGGAAAATTTTCCATTTTGCCCCCGCCACCCACAGGACACGTGGCATGCATTGATTTGTTGACAGGGGCGTGGGGAAGACCTTTGCTTTTAGCTTTCTGGCTGAAGAAATTTTTGTAAAAACTTCAAAGTTCCCCCGAGCTCTGCACTTCCCTGCTCCATTGGACACGTGTCCAATTCCTATTTGCCGCGGCCCTGGCTTCCATTTTCTCCCCTTTAAAATTTGCATCAAACACTTAGCCAAAATTTTGTTTCACTCCCCATGCCGCAAACTCCCCGGCCCTTAGGACACATGTCCTGTTACTCGATTCGTCCCGAGCTGCCGGATTTTTACGTCCCACGCGTCCCTTTGGCCCGGATGTCCCGGCTATGCAGGGACAAATTCCTCCGATCCGCCCGATTCGGGCTTCCACATCCCTCTTTGGGCGAAGACACGTGGCATGATTTGATTGGCTCTCGGCTCCTTGATTTCCGTGTCCCACATGTCCCTTTGCTCCAACCGTCCTGCATTTAAATTTCTGTTTGGCCGACCCGAGCGGTTCGCGTCCTTCGCGTCCTCACGGCCCAGATGTCCCAGCCTGTTCTACACAGCAGTTAGTCAATTTTTTCCTCCTTCGGCCGAATCGGCTTTCCGCGTCCCACGTGTCCCGATGTCCCAACTGTCCCAGTGCTTTGCGTAGACCACCTGGAGGCTTTTCGGCCGATCGCGCCCGACGTCCCAAGCTGTCCCAAAGTCTTTGCTGGACTAGGACTTAGCCGATTTTCATGATTTTTTCTGGCCCAAGCTTGTTTTTTTGCAACTTTTCACCCCTTTTTAGAACTTGCTCTTTTCTTCTTGGACAGGAGAGTTAGAAAAAGGCCGAGGGGACCCCAGAAACATGATTTTTTGCCTTGAATCAATCTATTTGCATGGGACTTGAGTATTCTGATGCATGTTATCAAATTTACCCTTGGGGTGAATTTTGGATAACAGGTTTATCTGAAGAGAAACAATGTCACACAAGGAAGGCATAGAGACAAAAACATGGGGCACCCATGAGGTCATATGAAAACACGACAATCAGGCCGTGTATAATGAAGTAAAAAAATAGTAACATTAAAAACTAAAAAATAAGCAATAATTTCACATAGTACAAAAGCACTAAGTAATAAGAGATCTCATCAAGAAATATATGTCAATAAGTCACAATAAAAATGTTTTAGTCTTTCTAGTTAAAAATATAACATATACACGATATATATAATCAAGCATAATGAAAAAGTATAAAAATGTTTTTAAAAATGGCTCACATGCCAAATAATTGTGAAAATGGTTTGAATTTCGAGAAGGAGAAAGGTGAAAGATGTGTCCTTGGTGGAAAGGTTTTACTGGGGTGGAATGAATAGCGACTTGGATAAAGGGGTTTAGAGGAGGTAGCTTAGGATCCACTATGTTTGGAATGATGATCGAGAGGAGCACTTGAGGGAATGGGAATTTGTGGTTAGGGGATTCTTCCCAATCAAAGTTTTATAAGGGAGAAAATCTTCCATTGTTTGGAATGAATGTAGTCTGTTTCGGTGAGAGAGAAATGCTTGGAAAGAGAACAATCCGGCATATGCATCCCATGAGTCAAAGGAAATGGTGGGGGAGAGTGAGCCGAGAGGTGGGGATGTGGTTCTTCCCGAATGTGGATCCCATTGAAATGTAGATGGATCAAGAAAAATTGGATAATTCTATGGGTGTTGAGGAGTCGGGGATTTGTTGGAGAGCTCCATGACTTCTTTGAAATCGAGGGAATTGGAAATTAAGGTTTCAAACAAGTTAAGATGATTTATGTGGGGTATTTAGTGTTGGAATAAATTTATTATCACATGGGGAAAAAGCGTTGATTTGCGAAGCTTATTGGGCTTTGTCTATGAAGGATGAGCTGCAAGGTTGGATTGAGAAAATTTGGGCTTGCTCACGAGTGCCCTGGTCTCGGGATTTTAATTAAAGGCTTTTTCCAAGTTTGTTTTAATAATCCTGCTCATCAAGATAGGATATTTTTTGGAGGGTCATGGCTATTTAAAAATGTAGGATTGTATATTCAACCTCGTTCCCCTCTTTTTAATCTAAAATAAGAATTAGTAAAGAAGGTGCCTCTGTGGGTGAGACTCTACAAGTTGCCACTTAAATTTTGGGTTCATGCCACCTTAAGGACAATTGTTGAAGCCTTATGGGATCCAATTAACATTGGTAAGGAAATAAATACTCTGTACTTATCCTCATATGATATAATTTATGTCAAGATTGATTTTTCTAAACCATTAACATAAGCAATCGGACTCAATACTTTGATGGGGGTGTGGTTTGAGGCTATAGACTATGAATGTATTTCATTCCACTTTATTATAATTATAGGGAAATTAGACACAAAATGAATAGATGCCATTTGAAGAGTAATAAGGAGGTAAAGCGGGAAGAGGTCTTGGTGGGTCTAAAGGAAAATTGGAAAGCAAAAGGATATTCTTGCCCTCTCATTTCGATTTGGGAACAAGAAGGTTTCAAATTTTAGGTCAAAGGCTCAAATCTTTGAGTTAGAAAAGGATGTCGGGTTGGATAAAGATAGGAATTTCCCTCCGGAGTTAAGGATGGATGATCAAGGCTTGGAGGAAATTTTCAATCAAGAAGAAGAGATGGTGGGACTTAAGGAGTAGTTGGAGAAGGAAGATTTGGAAATTTTGATAGAAATTTCAAGTGTATAGAAGATTGTAAGGGTGAAGCTTCTATTTTCAAAGAAAAGGGAAAAGAAAACAAAGGTTGTAAGGATATAATGGCTTCCTTTACGGTGGAATTCCTAAAGTAAGTGGATTTGAATAATAAATTTGTGTCTTTGACTACTCCTCTAAGAAAATATGAAATAATTGCATTGTCGATTCCATGCCTCAACTAGATACATGGTTTACTAAATTACAGTTGGAGATTGAATACTCTAAAGACTCATCTAGAGGCCAAATTGAATATTGATATTGGTAATCAAAGTACCTTAGAGGCTTTTGTGTCTAGTGGAATGGAATCTCCTTCCACTTGGGGGCCATGAAAATCCTAAGTTGGAATGTCTGAGGATTAAATTCCTCTAATAAATGTTGCTTCATTAAGCGACTTAGAGACAAGGAGAATCCATATATTTTTATGTTGCGGGGAAAATAAGATGAATTGCATGGAAATTGAGGTGGTTAGGAAAATATTTGGTTTAAGAGGGAGGCGGAGGTGATTGAAGAGGTGAGAAGCTCAGGAGGACTAGTAGTTATTTGGAATCCGGGTAAAGTTAGATGTCTTCCAAAGCTAAATGTAAATGGTTCATCATTATGGAATGTTTAGATATGCTTTCCCATGATAGGTTTGTAGTTGGGAATGTGTATGGGCCTATCTCAGAAGAAAAAAAAAGGGATTGTTGGGATGTTTTGTCAAAAAATTTAGAGTGGAAGAAATTAACAAAGTGTTAGGGCGAGATTTTAATTCCATTTTGAATCTTAAGGAGAAAAAGGGTGGGAAAAAGTTGTTGCCCCAAATCTCTCTTAATTTCAAAGATTTTTGTAATAATCGACTCTTTTAGATGTGGATCCAAAACATGGATGCTTCACTTGGAATAATAGGATATCTGGTGGTGATGTCATTCATGAAAGACTAAATAGACTTTTTCTAAGTTTGGAATGGGGTTTGGATAATTTCAAGTTTTCCTTGGAGATTCTAAAATTTTATAGATCTGATCATTCTCCTATTTTTCTAAATTTTTCTACTAAGAAGCATCTAGAGGGGATTCCCTTTAAAATGGAATTTATGTGGTTCTAGGATCCGTCATTTGAAGTGAATCGAAGGAATGGTGGGGAGTTAAGGTGGTTGATTGTAAGATATACAATTTTTGTGTAAATTGAAGCATGTGAAATATGAAGCTAGGAAATGGAATAAGTTGTCCTTTTGAAACTTGTTTCAAAATAAAAATGAGTATTTCTTGGAGTTGGAGAATATCTAGAGGCTATTATGGAGGATGGAGCTTGGAAGATTTACATTGATGGAAAAGAGGGTTTGGAGCGACTTGATCAGATTTTGAATATGGAAGATATTTTCTAGAAGAAAAAATCAAGAGTCAAATGGTTAAAGGAAGGGGATAAGATTACTAAATTCTTCCATCCATCCACTACGATTAGGAGAAATGCGAATAGAACTGATTGGTTGGTTCTCCCTTCGGGTGAGGAAGTTGACGATTTAGAGGTGATCGAGAATGGAAGGTGTATCCTTTTTCAACAATTTTTTTCCAGTGAGGAGGATAGATGGTAGTTTGAAGAAGAGGCAATTATCTCATACATCCCTCGAAGTCCATTAAGGAGGAAGATTCAAAAAGTTATTGCTCCCAATTTCTTTGGATTAAGTCGAATAGTTGTTTTCTTTCTTGCAGGTGATAAGGCCCCTGTCCGAATGGATTCTAGGTTGGTTTTTTTCATAGGTTCGGCATATTGTTGGGGAGGATGTGTGGGAAGTTGTGGAATAATGTAGAAAGAAAGGATATATTCTCAAATAACTCAACCTTTTTGGCTCTGATCTCGAATAGTGAAGATTCTAAGTTCTTTGATGCTTTTAGGCCGATTGCATTGTGCATAGTATCTATAAGATTATTTCAAAAGTTCTTACCCTAAGATTAAAAGCCTTTTTAAGGTTGGTCATTTTGGATATTCAAAATGGGTTTGTGGAAGAAGGTAAGTTGATTCTTGATTGAATGGTGATTACACATGAGGAAATTCATTCTTTGAGCCATAGGAGAATCCGGGTATGATTATTAAACTGGATATGATGAAATCTTACAACATAGTGAATTGGAGGTTTTTGGATTTTTTGCTCTCAAGTTTGGTTTTCCTAAGGATTGGGTCGGGATGGTCAGAAATTATTTCAATTCTCCAAAATTCTCGGTTTTAATTAATGGTGTTCCGATTGGGAACTTTTCTTATTTTAAGGGAATGGATTAAGGGGATCCCATATCCCCTTATTTGTTCATAATTATGGTTGAAGCTTTTTCCAGAGCTATTCATAAGGCATTGGATAGAAAAGAGTTGAAAGGTCTTATCATTTCTTCAAGATTAGAACTAGTGGTGAATGCAAAATTTGTAGATGATACGACTCTTTTTGGAGATCCGTTAGTAGCTAAAGCATGAAAATTTTAGGATATTTTAGACTCTTATGAAAATGTGGCGGGGCAGAAGGTGAGTGCTCCTAAATATGTTATTTATTTTATTAATGTGGATCCTAAATTATAGAGAAGGATAGAAAACATTTTTTTTTTTTCTGGGTATCATGCATGGATCATATTTGGGCATGCCCTTGATTGGTGGTACCTTGCTTATAAAGATGTTTGGAAGCTAGTAATTGATCGGATTCAAAAAAATGTTCTTGGAAAGGGAAGTGGTTAACTCTGGCTGGTAGATATGAGTTGATTCGCTCATCTTTGCAAGCCATTCGACCTATTTCATGTCACTTTTTAAGCTTCCTGAGAAAGTAGCTAAGAGTATTTCTAGCTTGCAAAGGGGATTTTTATGGAGTGGAACTGATACTAAAAGTAAATTTAGTGTGGTTATTTGGGATGACGTTTGTCGCCCAAAAAAAGATGGAGGTTTGGGATTTAGAGATTGTGCTTTAGTGAATAAATCTTTGGGGTTCAAGCTTCTTTGGAGGGCATATAGTGATAAAGAGCATTTGTGGAGTATATTTTTAAGATCTAAGTACTTAGATGGTCTTGATCTGAGAAAAAAATTCAGCAAGAGCTTACTTCTAAGTCGGGGATCTAGAATTTCATTAAAGGTTGTAGGAAATATATTTCTCTAGGTCTAAAATGGATGCCATGAAATGGGTCTAGAGTGAATTTTTGGAATGATAATTGGCATCATGCTAGTCCTCTAGCTGAGGTGGAATCTTTGATTACTTTCAAGGATGTGACTATCGACAAGTGGGGTGATATTTTTGATAATTACACTTGTCTAGTTGAGGGGGCCAAATGTTGGATTGATCCTATTATGGACAAGATTGTGGGTTTGGATGGTGTTGTGGATCTTTTGAAATTTTTGTATTCCTTCCCTTTCCATGATGTAGGGGAAGAAGATAGACTCTTTTTGGGGTGGGTCAAAGTTGGGCGAAGTGATAATGAAGGAAGTGTATGTGAACATTTTTAATAGATTAAAGGGAAGAGTTGAAAGGAGATGATTTCCGGATGAAAAGTTCTAGCGAAGGAAAGGATTCCTAAAGCTAACTATTTCCTATGGTTGGAAACGTTAGGAAAATGTCTCACGTTTGAAAATTTGATGAAAAGAGGCTTTCATGGCCCCGCATTTTTCTTCCTTTGTTAGGAATGGTGTGAATCGGGTGACCATATTTATATTCATTTCTCCTTTGCTCAAGCAAGTCTGGTTTTGGTTTGGTGAAGTGGAATATTAATTAGACTCTCCTAGAAATTTTATCTCTCAATGGCATTGGAAATTGGAGCGTAAGGGTCTTGATTACTATGGAACCTTACTCGGTGGTGGTCATTTTGTGTTTATGGCTGGAACAAAATAGAAGAATTTTTCAAGGGTTAAATTCTTTGTGCGTCAAGTTTGGAATAGAATTGAAGGTCTCCTTTCGAGTCGGTTAAAGTGTGGAGCTAAAATCTATCTTATTTCATCTCTAAGGATAGATTCTATGTAGGAAGTGGCCTTTGATTCCTTGAAATATGGCCCAAGTATCTCCGATAATTAGAGTAAGGTTACATAGGAGATTCATTGGTTTCCCCAGATAATGCGTTGGATCAAATTGAATTTTGATGGTGCGAGAAAAGGTAATCCTGGAAGAGCTAATTTTGGTTGTATTTTTGATATTTTTACCGGCTTTGTGTTGTCCTTGGCTTTAAATTTTGAATTATCTTTTAAAACATTCAAATGGGATGGCACTTTTATTTGGTTTACGGGAAGCTAGGTGAAGGAAGTGGCGAGAATCTATGGATTAAAGGGGACTTGAAGGTAATCATAGGATTGGCTCAAGGTAGAATGCTTAATTGTTGGAATCTTTAGGTGTTAGGTAAAAATATCAAGAGTATCATGTCTTCCTTAACAGGATTAAGATCACTCATATCAAAAGGAAGTAAATCGTGTTGCCTATCGACTTGTTAATAGAGGGTAAAGGTTTGGTAGGAATATCATTTGACAAAGAAATTGCGGGAAAATAATTTCTGGATGATGTCATAGCATTAATTTCCTATGATGTAAAGGTGGTAGATAATGATGAGAGGGTGAAGATAGTCGGCATAGGGAATTTATGAAGTTTAAAATGGAGGCTACAATTTATGATTGGAATCCAATCGATGATCTCTCAGTACTTGTCTACCTTCCATTCGTGTGTTGGGTTTTGGTCGCATTAAATTCTGGAGCCGGTAGGCTTTCTCTTTACTTTTGTATGCTTCGTATCAGTGGATTTAGTGGAAGGTTTTTCTTGGCTATAATGGAGGTTCGTCCCCACGAAGCGAGAGGAGAGAATTTACAAGTGAGGATCACTTTAGGAATTCATATTCTACATAGATGGATGGAAGATAAAGAATGTTGCTTTATGTAGAATCGGCTTGAGAAAGTGTGGTCAGTAGTGGAGTGGTTTGAGGAAGAAGAGGAGGTTGATATATGTGAGAGTGTGTGAAAACTTATGGTGGACGTGAACTAGTATATTGGGTGGAAAAACATATTTGATACGGTCACGAGGTTTAAGTGTTTCCAACATACTTTCAAATTTTTCGGGAGAGTTTATCTTACATAAGGAGCATGAGAAGTTGGAAGAGAGGTTGTTCAATCTTCAGGTACCATATTCATGCTTTGACTCATGGGATGCGAGGAAATAGCATGCGATCTTGAGGTGGTTGTGAGTTCTCAGGGTATATAAATCCTTTCTGAGGCTAAAGTGAAAATGTCGGAGTGCTATGTTGATTTGTCTTCCTCTTCGAGAAGAGAAAAGGGGATTATGGCATTGAGATCATTGGCGGGGTGGAGATGAGTGGTCATATGAAATATTTTCTCTTGGCTTCTTTTGGTTACTGGGTTCTTTGATCCATTAGGTTTTCAAGCTCTGGGTTTTGGTTTTGGGCCTTAGGGTTGTATATATGTAGTTATTAATAGATAAACAAGATGTATTTATGGGTTTTTGTAAAGCTGGTTACAGCTCTTACCCATACATTTTGGCATGCATATAGCATGATAATTTTCTTGTAACGCGTTCATGGGATTCCTTGATGGAAGACTTATCTAGGCCCAGGTTCCTCATGTATATTTTTTAGGATAGGGCCTTATCCATAGGAATCATTAGCAAAAAAATCATAATGAAGAAGTAGAAAGGAATTATAATGAAATAGTAACACTGTATATTTTTTAGGGATGCCCCTAAGAAAAGAATGTAAGGAACCAAAGTAACTCCTTGTTGGTGTTTGTTTTGAGCTCACTCCTTTACTTTAAAAGTGCCTTCAAAAATATTCATGTCATGTCTGTTTAGAACTCAAGCACTTGTGTCCAGGATGATAAACCCATGTTAAACCAATAAAAAATCCCATGTTTGATCATGAATCCAGTGTGAATCCTCTTTTTGGTTGAGGAAATTATAATCATTGCATTTCAGAGAAATATCCGTGAAAGCATTTTAGGATGATCATGTTAATCCTTGTAAATTCCCCATGTGTTGTTCATTTGATTTTCAATACAAATTACACTTTGTTCTCTGATGCTTAAAAATACGTGGCATGATTTAATTTCTTGCGCTATATTAGGTTTCATCTGTACAATTACAAAATCTACTTAATGGTTTTAAAGTGCAAACCAAACTCAAAACCGACGAAATATGCTAAGGAATATTCAAGTTGCAATGCAGAGTGTAAATATATCCCTGAAGTTCGACGGGGAACACATGTTCGAATATGATTGGAGTGGGGAAATGGATTATTGGTGCACTTTTTCATCAAAGGCACAACATAATGCAAAATGAAAATGTATCCTTGAAGTCTGACTAGGAACACGTATTAGCTTCTCAGCCAAAGTCAGAGAGTGGGTGTTTGGGTCAAAATTACAATTTGGCACTTATTCGAAGAAATATACAAAATTGCAAGTAGAATCCCCAACCCCACAATGTCTCAAATTAAGCCACATGGATGGCTCACATTCAAATGGATAAATAGATCGAAAGGTCAAGATTTAAAGCATTAATGGCTACCACCATAAATTCATGCATATAGATCAAGGTATGAATTTTAAAATATTTTTTTATCATTTCTAGCTTCCACCTTACACATGAGAAATTTGGATTCCCTAACAACGATAATTCATGAAATAAAGGAGAAGAATCAACTATGAAGTGGTTAAATTGAGCCAAGGAACTTAGAAGTACATGAGTAGAGGAAAATTTCACAGAGTTTGCAAAGAAACAAGTCCTTGCTTTTCCTTAGTGTTCTTGATACTCAAATTGGAATTAAGAGGAGAGATAAAAATCACAAGATGAGATCTTTGGAATCGGGTTTCCATGTAACTTCCAATATTTCTAGTGATTTAGACAAAGTCATGGATACAAAATTACTAAATGTTGATCTAGATGATTTCTGGAGGAGGTTATGTGCTCCAAATAAGAGAAAATGGATGGCAGTCATTAATGTCAGCCACATTACCCTAGCAATTGATTCTCCACCATCTATACACTCTCCTGAGCTTGTATGGTTGTGTGCTAAAAATTATGACCCGGAGAAGAAGGAGGTATTGGACAGAAGTGGGGAAAGAGTAATAAATTTGACACTAGAATCTTTTAGGGAAATATTAGGGTTACCAAAGTTGGCTCAACCAATAATTGCTACTATTGAATCAACACAAATTGATTATGATGCAAGACATGATGAATATGCTTTGGAATGTTAAATGCCCAATGGTTGAAATAAAGGAATCCATCTGATCAAAATAATCCCCAAGAAATTGACTAAGGCCATGTTTTTTGAAGAGGTTGAGGATCTCATTGTACTACTAAGTAGAATGACAGGGTTAAAAGGGTTAACGATTTTCAAGAGTGGATGTGCCCCTTCATAATGGTTATCTTGGAAGAATAGGGAAATTTATTCTAGGAAAGCTTTATATCAGCATCTATTCATGCCCAACTCATGAAAATAGCTACAAAAATTAGGTTAAGTGATCCAGTTGATATCAAATTCTATATGATGTCTTATCTCATCTATAACATTGCATGTTTCAAATCATTCCCAGGTCTCCCACCACAGGAAAGTTTTGAAAACCATAGGGTGTACAATGTATATTCACAATTGAGATTGGACAAGATGGAGAGGAAATGTCGGCTAGTAAATGATGCTTTCATTTCCCCTATAACTTGCCTTTTCAAACCAGAATGGGAGCAATACAGATTATCTGCTAATGTTAGGGCTGCAATTTTGGAGTACAGTTGCATCTTTATACAATACAAATTTTTCACATATTTTAGGGTAAGTGGATTTGAAGGAAAACCTTATAAATTACCTAGATATGTGAATGATAAGTGGGCCTTAATGGAAATTTCAAGACAATTGGCCCCTGTACACAAAAAGATTACAAGGAGACATAAAACAAACATAAAATTCCCTCTCCAAATTGGGAGATATTCTTGCCAAACAATAGAAAAATTCATATTAATGGATGAAGAGATGGAAAGGTTTCAAATGGATAAATTTACACCAAGGCCTAATTATGACATTTGGTGGGTTATTATTACAGGTGAACATGAGCCCCATTTTGAGGACTATTGGATGAATTGCATGGATGAAGAATAAGTTAGACTAAGGGATTATTCTAGAATGACTTTAAGACAAATTATTGACTTCAAAATTGTTGTAATTCCTCAAGGAATAGAAGATGATAAAAATGTGGTGGGTCAGTATTACCTTGACCAAAAGATAGAGTCAAAATCAATCAGTTCTATATATTGGAAAGAGAAAGAATAAGATGATCCTCATGAAATAATTTCTAATGTAATGAGGAGAACACTGACTTGGCTAATTGGGAAGGGTATGGATTTATCCTTGTAAAATACAAAAGTGTTAAAGGATTTATGAGAATTAAAGACTTTGAAGGAAGATATCCCTCCACTGAAAGAGGGAGCAAACAAAATGGACCCCTTGAATGGACAATCTCCCCAATTACCCAGTAAAAAAAAAACTACTGAGACCATTGATGAATGGAAAACAACCACAAGTAGGACTGGAACTTCAAATACTACCTTGACTCAAAAAGAAGAGGGAATACTCTTGAGGGCTATGCAAGATGCTCCTATTACTTCAACAGTGCCAATACAAGCCAAAGGGATAGGTTTGACTAAACCAAGAACTCCCTCAGTGGTATTACCAGGGTCATCTAGTGCACCAAAGAAGATGAGGGGATTTATGTCAAATGTTGATCCAGCACTTATAGTGCAAAGTGCTAAGGGAAGGGAGGGCCTGAAATCAAGCATTTTGAAAGATATACAAAAAGGATAAGGTAATATTACCTTTGGAAAAGGATATTGGTGGTCCAACAGAGGGAGATAGTCATGGTGCAAAGAAACACAAAAGAAAGGAGCCTGAAGTAATTGATCCTCCTACCCTAACTGAAACTCAAAATAAAATTTTTACTTCATTGGCTCATCAAGAAATGCCATTACTGAGACTCTGATGTTTATGATCCCTTAATATCTACTTAGCTAAGTGATGTCATGACATAACAAGTGTAGGATAAACCAGTTGTTGTACAACCTCAGGAACAATCAAAAGAGCCAATTGAAATAGTTGACTTGGAGTTACTTAAAGAGATTCCTAGGCTTGAGATGGTTGATATAGAAGTTGAAACTAGTGTAGTGAAGAGTGCAAGTGTTTCCCATCAATAAATACACATGCAAGATTTTGATCAATCATTAAATATTAAGTTAGGGGCTCAACCCCAAGGTATTCAAATTGAAAGTATAACCCCTATTGTGGATGATGAAATAATGACTCAAATAATTTTGGATGAAACATTTGTATTAGATGTTTTCTATATTGAAAACCAACCACCCAAGGATTCAAAGGTAATAAAGGAGAGTGAGGTTTCTCAAGGTACAAGTATCATAAAAGAAACTGTGATGAGATTCTGCAAAAGAAATAAGTAGACCCATTGAGACCAATACTGAGGAAAGTACAGGTAAAAATCAAGAATCAATCCTTGAATCTCAACCAACAAAGCAAAAGGTGGTTAAGGAGAAATCCCAAGAATACTTGTCCACCAAACAACCACTTGTAGAGGATAAAGATATTTCAAATAACAAGGATCCATTTAAGGTTCCAAGTCTGGATAAAGAGATTCCAAAGGAAGCTACAAATGTAGTGGCCACTTCAAGAGAACTTAGATACAAGTACAATGGCCACCCCAGATGAAATTTCAAGTGAAATAAAAGTGAACATGTAATTTTGTCAGAAAGTAAAGTTCAAGATGAGAAAGTAATGGGTGGAAAAGGGTCATAAGATATTAACCAGTCTCAAATTCAAAACCAGGACAAAGGGAAGCCAAAGATAGTGACATTGGAAATTGAAAAGCAAATGGTAAAAGTGGAAGGAACATCAAAAGAATTAGTGTTGTATTCTAAAATTCCACACCTCACACCAAAAGGAGAAAATATGGGTAATTCCCCTATGATTGGTTGGTTGGGAGGACTCCTTCAAGAGAAGGAGAAGGAAGTTATTCAAAATGAAGTTTTATATATCACTAGCATTGCATTCCCAAAACCCAAAAAAAGTTTCAAAGAAAGCAAGGATTCTCACTAAAACACATGTAGACCAACATGGATTCAGGACCTTGGAGATTGCAACTCCCCATCAAGGTAAATCAAAGGATGAGATTACAATAAGTGATTATGATGTCAAACACATCCAATTGGGGAAGCACTAAAATAGGAAGTCACGGTGGCGGTTGAGGTCCTGTTACGAATGTTGATGAAGATAAAGTATCTAAAAGGTAGTTGAAATATGACTTCATGCTTACAAAAGTTGGTAGGGCTAGTAGAAGAAATTCAAGAAGTTGCCACTACCATTACTCCTGAAATGTTGGAAAAAGTAGAAAAGGCTAGTGAGAAGGCCGAGGTAATGGATAAATGGGTGGAGGATTTGTCTCAGAAAGGTAGAAAGGTCATTGAAAAAATAATAAAAAGGTATGCAAAGTTGACCAATGTGCTCAATGACATTAATGAATTAAATGATCAATGTGAAAATGAATTATATTATTGGGAAGGGATCCTTCCCAAACTTGATACAATAAACCAACTTGATGAGGATTTGATAGAAAAGGAAGGAATAATGTTTCCTGAGGAAAAAGGGACTCATTATGGGGTGGAAGATCTAGCCAAAATTAGGGTAGAAGTTGTAAATCAGGTCAAGGAAAAGCTGGAAATAGAGAAGGATTGGATAGGAAAGGGTATTGATACTATAGATAGCATGATAGAACATATGGTATTTGACAAAAATAAATCTACTTATGGGGACTTGGAGATTGATATCCTGATTCAATCTTTTGATCAATACATCAAAGAGGAACATTGCTCCTATGAGGTCATCAAGAGGCTTATCTCTATGGAAAACAAAATTGTTGAGCTAACTAAAAATTTGAAAGAGTATAAGCACACAATGGACAATTGTGTTGAATGTTGATAAGCATAACCTAATATTTAAACATCACACAGGACTTGATGAAGAGGAGTTCATACAATTGTTCCAAAGATTTGATCCTTACATTGACAGACGACATGAAAAGGACAAGGATAATGAAGAAGGAGATGATGATCATGTTGAACCATGAGCAAGCTTAGGCTTGTATTTTCTAAAAAACTTTCCTTTTCTAGTTATTACTTTTATTCATGACAGTTGAATATTGTTTTAAAATTGTGGATTTCAATTATGTATGTAATGTGGAACAATGCAGTAGGATTTCATTCTATTTTAATAGAATTATATATCTATTATTAACATGAAATTCATTGTAACATCTTAAATATTTTGCATTTGAAAAATAAAGTAAAATGGGGTTATATAGGGGCCCAACCTAGGAAAATATTTACATACATTCTTGACATTATACCAAAAGGGGACTAAGGGAAAGATACCTAATCTTCTACTATTAAGAAATCCTCCCTGAAAGAAGGAATTTTATTTAAAAGCCTATTCTTCCTAGGTACAAATTATTCTGTCCCAATTTCCATCTGCACAAATAAAATGTCCCCTACCAAACTACGAGACATGCCTAGAGCCATGAGATCATCAACATTTTCCCTAGGACCATCCAACATGCTGATCAGCTCCATCTTCTTCTCGTAAGAAGAAACCCACCCCTGGAGATCCAAACCACCCCTAGAAAGTGCTTTCTTCCCTAATGCTTTGAAGGTAGAGGGTGGAATGGAAGTGTTATTGGTGGTTGGCAGTGCAATCACGGTGGTTTTTAGAGCAGATTGATCAGGAGGTTTGAAGTTGGACTAACCCACACATTTCTTCTTAAAGAGTGATGATGCCCCAAGAGGTTGTGAAGGCATAGATTCTATTGGTTTCTCCTCTAAAGTAGAAACACATTGCTCTAACTCAGTCACCTTGCAAAAAAAAAGTAGACACAATGTCTATAGAAACCCCTTCACCGAGCACATATTATTTTGAAGGAATTCCCTTCACAGTGAATTCTTCATTACAAATTAAAGGGCATGTGTTATCAACTGCACCCTTCACATTCGGACTACTCTTGAACCAAAACTACTTTAGCACCTCGGGAGTCTTTTGATGCTCCCACCTGAAAAGATGAAAATACATCATTTGGAAAGCAGAAAAGATGGGATTGATCCTGATTAGTCTTCAAGAAGAGTCACTCGAATAACTTGAGCTTTGATGGCCCATCATAGTCCTCTAGATCTGTAATTCCAAATAGCATTCTTATGAATGCTTCATCTGGCTCGAAAAATAAAAAATTGATTTTAAATCCTCGGAGGAAATATTTTTCAAACTGGATGCTAATGCTACTCCCACCATATTACAGACAAATAATTTCACTAAGCTTCTCACACTTAAAAGAAGGGATGTGAATTTGTAGAAGAAATGGTGGGAATTTATAGTAAGAAAGAGGTGACAAGTTGAGTTGAGAAAAATCATGGTGAGTTGATTGTTGAGATTATCTATGATATCCACACAAGGGAGATAAGTGTGAATTAGACTGATATCATACAAAAAGGAGGTAATTTTCCTAATGTAACACAACACATGAGGAAACACTTAGCTCAAAAATATATGAAAATGATTGTGTGTGTTTTGAGGTGGATTCCCAAAATGTGGGAATGATTAACATCAAATAAAATTATTTGGGGGCACTCAAAAATCATTAAAAATGTTTCCCAACTTACCCGAAGTAGAAATGATCAAGTTGGTGATGTCAAATGAATGACATAGGCATCTCATTCATCATAAGGGAATAAAACATACACTTGGCAACATTTGTAAAAATCTCTCCACATGGCACGATAGGGAATAAGATATTTTCAAAACAGAAGAAAAGATATTGTTCCTTGGGAATATTCCTTGAAAAGATTCAAGTTTTGGGGGGAAAAATCAAGAAAAGAATCAAATATTGTATAGATATGAGAGGCATGTTCTCATATCGAGGGGGTTAATTTTTCTAAAAAAAAAAAAGAAACAAAGTAAATTGATAAGCATTCTTGAAAACCTAAATCAAATTGAGATACTTGTGTTTTGTTTCACCTTTCAAATCTTCTTATGTCAAGATGGTTGCAAGTGTACAACCATTGAAAAGCATTGAGATCATAGGCTTTATTTTCCCTTGCTGAGAAATCTGAAAATCTTGAAATAAACTGTGTGTATGTTCATGAGCATTGTTATCTTTGTTTTTGGTGATATACTTTAAATGAACCATTTGTATATCATGTTGCAATATTGTGTTGATAATTCCTCTGAATTACACTAGATATTGTCCTTTTGGTGGTGTTGTGGCAACTACAATCATGTTGTGAGAAGAGCTTTCCTTTCATAGTGTGATAAATAGTTTTAAATTCATAATGCATCCATTTTGTTGAGAGGATTTTTGTAAGTATTTGAGTGAATCTTGGGCGTAATGGATCAGGAATTGTCAATATTTTATTGAGAGGTTAACATGATATTTTTGTTTAATTTCTTAAATATTGTGTGAAAGCATGTATTCTTGGGCTTCCATGAGTGCATATCTTTTGGTTAAAGGGCTGCTACTTGGTTGTTTGATGTGTTCTTTTCACCTTGAGAAATTTTCTGACACTGTTAAAGTTTGTTGAGAATTTTGTATAATCAACTTTATCCTACTTTAATCTCCCACTCCTACACAAATACAAACCTACAATTGTTAAATCCTTTCTGAACCACTTCTATTTTCTCTGTCTATGAACATTTGCTAAGGGACTTTACCATTTTACTTTCCCTTCTTCATAAATATGCAGAAGCAAACCAAACTTTCCACTGTCTAGAGTAACCTGAGTCCTACTTGAGTGAAATTTGCATTATTTAGTGTGACAACTCGTGAGAGTTAAGTAGTGCATACATTGACCATGTTCATTCGGACTGATCTCCAAATTTCAAAGAGAAGGCTAAGAAATTGTGATTCCACCTATCTTTCTTACAAATTTAGGTTACAAAATGGGTTCTCTCACCCTGGTTAAAGGCGGGATCTCAAGTAACATGGAATGTCATATCCTTTGTATGTGTCATCCATTCTCTTTAAGGCCTGGTTTTAAATAAGTTTTTAGACATCTTCCCGGTTACAAAATAACAAGTCTACCATTCTTAGAAGCATCACACTCCAATTTTGATGATGCACGGCCGCAAAGGAAGTGTAAATTTGGGTACCAACACTCTTATTACATGTAATGATCAATAGTTCATGCATCAATCTTAATATACCTTATGAACTCATGTGTGTAAAGAGTAGAAATGATATATTATCAATCAAACCATGGTGACTAGTTCAACATATATAATGTAAAGTGCTAACAATGAAACTTATGTGTATAGGTATTGGTTTTGTATTTTTGAAAATACATGAATGCTTATGTATTAATGAGATATAGCTATTTATAGGAAGAGGGAAAATAGAAAAGCCACTAATGAGGATATTGATCAAGGAGAAAGATGAACCCCAAATAGTGAAGGAGGCATAGGCCTCAAATATTTCATAAAGCACACATAAAATTTATAGATGAGTCATAGCATGATAAAAATATGAATAAAATTAGACATATTAGAAATAGTATGAGTAAAATGATTTGAATTAAGATTTGTGATTGGATTATCGTATCATTTTATTGTTATTATTGTGATGTGGCCGTGATAGGGATTATAATTAGATTTTAAGTGATATAGCATGTGATGATCAAGGATAATATTAGCAGTCATATAAGAAGCATTACCCTAACCAATATATGCGGGGACAAATACGGTGTAAGGAAACTTGTTCTTAGAGAATAAGGAAGGGAGATTCACATATGCCCCTAGGTAATTGAGAAGAGTTTATTCATCGGTGTAAATAGGTAAAGATTAAATATTTAGGTGATAATTGAGAGACCCACTAACAATAGTATGTCATAACCAAAAATCATGTTAGTATTGCAAATGGAATGTTAGATTGATTGAATTTGTAGAATATTGACACAAGGTTGATACCATAAGAACTCACCGAGAGTATGAGGAAGTGAATTCATTGGGGTTCTATATTTGGTCATTTTGTAACTTTATGCTCATCAGCTAGACCTCGATAAATATGTAATACTTCTAGTGAAATTGTGTCCTCTTCTTCATCGATAGGATCAAGACTTTACAAATCCTCTTCATACCTATTAGTATTTTTATATTCATCACAATAAAAATCGGGATAAAATTAATATATATCGTTAGAATTGAGTAGTAGTAATAAATTAGTGTTATCCATGATATTATTTTGCACATTTCCCCTAGTAGGTTTACGAGTTGCGGTGGTAGAATAATTTCTAGAATTAAACTTAGGATTTATCTAGTATGTTCCTATTCATGTAGAGATATACATATCATCATCATTAGTTGTGTTTAGCTAATTCCATCCATACATAATAGGTACCACCTTCATGAATCGATCATTTATATTTTCATTACAACCGATATGATTATTTGAATTTGAATCTATATTATATTGGTGTGGAGAAGTAGAGATATACATAGAAGGTTCACTTGGTGAATCAATTTTTCATCATTGATATCATATTGAATTCCACAAATCGGATTGAAATCTAATGTGTACAAATTTTTATATGACATATCAAATGGTCCATAGTGATCATATTCATATCCCTTGTACTTAGTATCCCCATCAACATCATCATCTAATTCAAAACCTATCATAATTTATTTTTGAAGAGTATAGATATGAATCCATTGTTGTGTTCCCCTTTGATTGTGCTTTTGTATCCTCTAATTTCTTTGACATGATGGGAAATTTTTCATGCTCGATTGATATTTCTTCCATCCTTGGTTGCATAATATAGGATGTAATTTTTACACTAAGAGTGGATCTTCTAAAGGAGGTATTGCATGTTAATCCTCTTTTATTCTAGGGTAATCTTGTTGTATAACAAAAGTTGTAGCATGTAATATCATATTATGCTCATCGAGATATAGTTGTTATAGCCTTTAGTACCCATTAATATTTGAGGAAATGGGTGATTTCATGTAGAATGTCATATATCGAAGGAAATAAATCCCTTATTCTCAAGTTGTTGGATTCTTCATTGTAAAGCATAAAAATCATTATCATGATGTCTGTTAATTCTATGATAATTACAAAATGGTTGACCCTCAATTTTTGAAGCTGATAGTAGGGATAGTGATGAGTAGGTAAAAAATTGATTAACTAATTCTATAGTAAGTCATATAGGACTTCCAGGTTGTTTAACATTCGTTAAAAACCAAAGAGGTGCCTTTTGTTTTGGTTACCATAGTAATCTAGATTGATCTTGTAGAACATACATAGTGTTGTCCTTATGTAGTAATTTTACTTCACTTGTATGAACACATGTATCATGCAAAACATTTGTATAACATTACTTTTCAGTAGCCTTATAACTATATTGATCATGATGCATAGAAACATTATTTACATGTGAAATGGAATAATCCTTTACATTTTCTATCTCATCCTTGAGAGATGTGATATTAGTATTCATAGCTTGAAATTGAACTTGAAAATCATGGTGTAAAAATTAAATAGACTCTATGATAACCTTATGAAAGGTGTCATCATTAATAATATAAGGATCTTAAATATGTCTCAAAATTGAATCCACATGGGAAGGTGTTGTATTATCGGAGAGCATTGTTTCTTGTACTAGTTTTGTGAGAGTATCTTTACATGTGCGATGATGTTGAAGTAAATCATATAATGAAACTTGGGAATTTGTAGCATGGGCCATGATGGCAAAAAAAATGATAGAAGAAAATCCAATTAGGTAATAACTAATAAGAATCAACATGTGAAGAGTTGAAAGTCAAGTGATTATAGATGATAAGGCCCAAAAGTTATGTTGAGTAAAAGTGAATTTCATCAAATTATTAAAACAAACATATATGAATATAAGTAGTTGATTGAAAACGAGAAAAAGATTTATTTTTGAATCTGGTTATGTGGGATAAAAATATCCAAGGAATTTACACAAAAGTGCATATTTTTATGATTATTCCCTAATTACTAAACATGGTAATTTTGAATTTCCAAAAAAATCTACGAATTAGGGAAAAAAGAGGTTTTCATTAAATAGATAAAATTAAGAATAACATCAAGGAATTTTAAAATAGAGATGTTATGTTTTATATATGTAATGAAAGGTGTTTGACAATTAGGATCCCTAAAAAGAGACCCAAAGGGTAGCACCAACCATGAGACCTAGGGAAAAATTGTTCAAGCCATATTTAGGGCATGTCAAATATGAGAATCAAGTTAATATATAATATAAAATGAAAAGATGAAATCCTAAGGAAAATAGGGTTTGAAATTAAGAGCAAGATACAATTTCGGGTTCACCAAAAATTTACACCCTTTTAAATTTATCATATTTTATTATGCAATGCATAACAATAAAAAAGTATGTAAGGTTAGGAAACTAGGAGCTATTTTGATAAATTAACTTCCAACATTAATTGTACAAAATCATAATAATGTATTGGTCTTTCTATGTGTGCATACAAACTCAAAACACATAAGAGAGATACTTATCTATATATAGCTATACAAGAAGAACATGGGAAGATTATGAATATTTGGTTGTATCTCCATAACATTAGAATTTTATTTGCAATGTTGTACCTTCTAATGTTGTACACTGGTGTTTTCACCCTAAGTGAAGTAATATCATAACCAAATTTCAATATTTTTTGAAGAGTGACTAGATGATAAGGAAAGGGTCAAGCCACTTTATAAGAATGAATCCAAACATGGAATATATATATTTTTAATATTCATATTCTGGAGTATGAAATGTATCTAACAAACTTTAAGAAAGGGTTAATAATATGGTGAGTAAGGAGGTCTTCCAACATGATCTTCAAACACTAAAAGATAATATGGAAGATATCCTTCAAGAACTAGGATGTAATGTTTAATGAATGAAGAGTGAAATGCATATAAGGTTGGAATAGATGAGAAATAAGATGATGATTACTCGATCAAGCATGAATTATGTAATGCCATTTTCTTGTGACACTATTCGGGATATAATGAGGTTGATTATAGTATATTTATTCTACTTTGGTAATCATGTTCATGTCATCATAGAGCACCTAATTTCTGGTAACTTGGAAGTTTCCTTCAGATGTGAAGCTCAGGAGATTACTAATATTATATATTTATAGTTTTTGTTCTGCTTAAAACAAACTAGAAAGTGGTGCGTATAATGAGGTGGATTACAACCTTGGTGTCTTTTAATCGGTTGAGAATATAATATGAACCTTTTAGTTAAAACTATAAACCAAATGATGGATCAATTAAGAGGGTTATAAATAATTTTGGAAACTATAAATAACTAGGTGTTGTGTGATTAAGTAAATCCTAGAAATAACTAGTGGTAGGAGTGCAAGTAAGAATTAGAATGGTTGATATTATAATGTTGGAAAATGGTAAAGTAATGAAGGGAATAAATTAATTACTAAGACATTATATTTATAGAAATAAATTTTTGAAAATAAATATCAAAACTTAAATTGATTTCAAGTGGTCCATTTATGGGTGTGTGTGTCAAATTGATTCTAATAATGAATGGTGAAATGATGAATGATTTATAAGAATGTTGGTGGACATAGTGTCTTAGTTTTTTTCATTTATTTCACGTGTCACATTGATGTCAAAGGGAGTTTTGATTATTTAGCTTTTTGTATGAGGTGTCATGAAGTTTTCATAATATGGTCAAGAAATTATGGTCTTGTAAGAATACTCCAAAATTTGTATAAGGTTTCCATGAGGTTTTAAATGGTCAATATTATGTGTCAAAGGTGTTAATAAGTCTTAAAGGTGTTGTTAAGGTCAACTTATGTGAGTCATGTGGTGAAACAATCCATTACTAGGTATTTTTATTGACCTAGTGCAAGAAGAATGAGATGGTAGCATGTGAAATGATGAATATCATATATGTATAAGCATGTGAGGTATGTTGTGACATTTCATGATAAGTGTAGAAGGTATACATGGTCATATTTCCAAGGTATAGTACATATACAAGGTCACTTTGAAGAAAGCACATTGAGACAAGGTAAGGTATACATGGGAAAACCATGGTGTGTGGTGATTTTAGTTATGATAAAACATGAATAAGTATTTTAAATCATGTAAGAGGTTATTCTGAGAGTGCATACAAAATTTTAGGTCAATTTAATCAAGAAAAAGCAAGAAAAGTGATTTTAAGCTCTCTAAAGCTCTTAGAAATCAAAACCCAACTCGATAGGTTCGATGCTCACCCACACGTGTGAGCTATGCATGGGAACTGAATCCTTGTGTGGATGATCAGGTATGTATCTAACACCATTTTGCAAAAATAATGGGATTATTTGGTTGTCACATCTTTATGAACCATCGTTAAGAAATAGAAAAAGTCAAAACCTTTGTTAAACTCTAACAATGAGCAATAAGAAATAAATGCATGGTATGGCATCTATATAACATGGGAAATAAAATTTGAATCTTAAAGGTTATAGATAATTTTTATGAACTCATTTTGGTGGTGGTTTCATGTTCCAATTCTTCTGGAAAGATGGAGAAAAACCCTATTTTTATGGATATTTTATGTTTCAAAGCTAAGATGAAGGTTTAATGAAATGAAACAAAGAGTTATAAAAAACTTGGGATGTATTCTAAGTGTTCATGAATATTTCTAGGAAATTTCTATGGAGGAAATTGGAGGAATAATTCTTCCAAGTTTGTCTGCCGTTTTTGACCTAAAAGGGCTAAAAATAGTCATGATGAACCAAATTTGTGAGAGATGTTTTACATGTTATAGCGGTAGTTTATTATCATTGAGATCTTGTATGATTATAATATGATGTGTTGAAGTTATTGGTTTGATAAGATGATTTGGTTTCATGTTGAAACCTTAGTGGCCTATTAGCCCTATTAGGCTTGCGAAGTTCTAAAGAAATAAGTATGTTTGGTAGGTTTTCTCCATGTGATATGTGATTACGAATGCTTGGATAGGTGTATAAGGTTTCCCTTTATGTGTTCTAGGTGGTGGAAGATTCTAGATGTTACCTTGGATGTGCTTGAGATCAGTTCTCTCAATCTTGGTTCTTGAGACCTAAGACACAGTTGGAGCAGTTTGAGAGATGCATTTTTATAGAGCATTATGCCTTGATTTGGTGATTGGTATGAGTTTTATGACCTAGTATGCATTGAGATATTTCCATTGGTGTGTCATTTTTATGATGAAGTGTTTTTCTATGTGAAGATGCTCGGTCTTGTGAAGTGAAAATTAGGCACTTGAAGACATAGTTGTGGTTGTTGCTTCTTGGTAAGTGTCATGATGAAGATGATGGTTGCTGAAGGTTATTATGCATGGATAAGGTGTCTTGGAGATTTAGAAGTTGTGTCCAAATTTGGAGGATTCATGATGATTTTGTAGTGTTTCGTTTTAGTTTAGGATGTAATTGTTGGAGGAGATGCCTTTGTTTTAGGCCTAGTTGAGAAGTTTTGTGTTTGGTCATATGTTGACCTATGAGGTCTCTTGATTAGTTATATGAATGTGTATAATTTTTGTGTTTCCTATGACCCACCTTAATGGTTTTATCGGCTTGAGGTTATTATAAGCAAGTGTCAAGTATAAAATTTTGTTATGGTTTCTCATTTGAGTGAGTTGAGATGATGAGGATTTGAGCTAGCTAGAGAAGAGTGTGAAGGATGTTATAAGGGGTAAAGGGAAGTTCAGATAAGAGGATGATAATATGAGGAGAGTATAGAAGAATGATATGAATTTCATTAGAACTAATCATCATGTGAAGGTACAAGTTTGAGTGAAGGAGAGAGGTTAGTTTTAGAGGGATTTTGTTAAGAAGAGATGACAAAGAGATCAGAATCAATTGTTGAACAAACAAGGACATCATGTGATCATCCATTTCAATTGGATAGGTGGGTGATTTTTCATCTTAGGGGGTTGTATCCTTCTTTTAAGGTTTGTGCATTACTAAATAGAGTTTGGTGGTCCTTATAGGTTTTGTGTCATATTAAACTAGGGGTTAGTGCTCCCTATGGGATTGGTACCTCACTAAAGAAATATTGTGTGATGTGTAATATTCACATAACTCCTTTTTAGTAATTTAAGTAGAGGCTCAATGGGATTTTTACCCTTGATGGTTTCCCACTTGATATCTTGTGTTCTTGTGTACTCTCTTTATTCATGTTCTTGTGGATAAATTTTTCATGTTAATAAGCCCACATTGTTGCATGATTAAATGGTTAATGACTCACACATGTTAAGTATAAATGAATGAATTTTTTTATATCTTGATTCACCCCCTCTCTCGGTCCTAGTACTTCTAACAATTGGTATCGAGAAAGGTCCTATTAGTGAAATAATTTGTTGGGTGATAAAATTATGGGATTGTTGACAGGCTTCTTAATCTAGTTTTGGGAAATCCGTAGATATGAGAAAAAGCTACCACGATCTAGAGGAAACCATGGAATACTAAAGGAATCCACGGGTAAAAGAATGAATCCACGGGTAAAATATCGAATCCGTGGGTAAAAAGGAAAGCCACGAGGTAAAATGAAAAAGCCACCAAACACGGGATAAAGTTATAATACAAAGGAGAAAGCCACATAAGCCACAAAGAAAAGACATAACAAGATAGAAGCCGAAAGAGGCATAAAAAATTTATTCATATTATGAGGTTATTTTATGATGTTCACGGGATCTATATGAGCGTTATAATATATTACAGTAATATGAGGTTTTTATGTTGCTTAAAGATTTATCACACTAATAGAGAAGATGGTGCCCACGGACTTAGCGCATAATTATCCCTAGACATGGTGAATTCACACTCGAATATAACCTAGCTGAATTATTGGCCTCCGAATTTCATGAAAACACAAGGAAAATAAAAAGAAGGAAAGCATACATTTTGTTATGGCTCCATATTAATATGTTTAGTTATGTACTTTACAAAAACCCTACCCCACAAAGCAGAACTAGTAGAATGGTAGGAAGATAAACTAGTGGCTGAAAAAATTTGGGAACATATGAATAGTTTAGATGTCGTCACTCAAATTACATCATTATTAGGATGGGTAAATAGAATAAGGAAAATAATTAGAAACAAATCAAGGATTTCATAACAAATTGTTGCAAGGTATGAGAAAGAGATATATTTCATTACTGACATTGATTACACTTTCATTTAACCCACAATTCCATGCACAGAGAATGCATCCCTCCATTTCCATATGAGGCTTCAGATGAACTAGTGGCCACATCAATTGAAGCAATCAAAAACCTACCCGTGGATCCTAGGAACAAAACTTGCCAAATTTTTATGAAGTTATTTAAGAAACATTTCGGGAGTACATGCAAAATACTTAGCACGATCTATAAAACGAGAATCTAGTAATGAGAAACTAAAACATATAAAAGGAAAAAAACCTTTACTACTTATAAAACCTATCACCAAATGTCAAAAATTACTAGCGAGAAAAGGAAATTAAAACAAGTTCTGGCTAATGTAGAAAAGAAGAAGATGAAGATGAAGAAATAGAATAAATCTCTAAGTCAAAAGAAGAAGAGAGCACTCCATCACCCATACACCCACAAGAAAAAACAACACCTCAATTTTCAGAAGAAGTAGAGTCATGGGTGGAAACACACTTAACCAAGTTGGCATATGGGTATTATAAAAAATACTTATCTCCAGGCATATCCCAAATAGCTCAAGAGTACGAAGCCAGTTCAGGGAGAGAAAAAATGGCCATAGTGAGGCCTTGGTTTACTATCTAAAAAAATTCATTAGACATTGGGGATATTAGTCACTTACTCTCACCTAAGTTAGAAAAGGAGATATAAGACCGGATAAAGGCAAAATAAACACACATCCTAAAAGACCTTTAATAAGAAAGACCGAGAATTTAAGAAAAAGAAGAAAAATACTTCCACAAAACAAAACCACTTCAAAGAGGTAGAAGAACTAATTGGGTTATTAATTAAAACAAGAAAGGAAAGAAGACAAAGCATCAAAAGCCGCATGACACAAGACTCAAAACATACAAACGCGCGGTGGTGGAGGAAGAGACAAGGAAGGTTCTAGAAATAGAAAAACGAGGAAGCCACGAGTAGGCTAGACCTGAAAATACAATTACAAAAACAAAAAGAACAAGAAGAAAAATAGAAAGAAAAATAGATGGATAAAAAATATACGAAGAGGAAAGAAAGAAAAAGAATTGGAGAATGTAGATAAAAAACAAAGAAGATACAAAAAGAGAAAGAAAGAACAACAAGAAAAGGAGAAACAACGACAAATAAAAGAAGACAAGAAATAAAAAGATGAGATAGAGAATAAGAAGAAAGAGTAAATGGTATGAAAGGAGAAAGAAGATAAGGACAAGAAGCAAAAAGAGCGAAAAGATAAGAAGGAAAAAGAAGAAAAAGACAAGAAGGAGAAAGAACAGAAAGAAAATAAGGAGAAAGAAGAAAAAGAAAAGAAATAAAAATAAGAAGAAGAACAAAAGAGGAAGGATGAAAAAGAGGAGGAAAAAGAAAGGCATACACAAGAACAATAGAGGCTAACATCATCCTCATCTCCGAGATACATCTACAAGTTTGGTACTTACACAAGCACCAAGAGATTCATTAATAAAAATAAAACTAGCACTAAAACAAAGAAAGAAATATCAATCCATACGGTTGCACCAAGAGGGTAGTAGAACAAACTACAAAAAGGATATAAAGTAAACTTAGACAAACTCTCCCCTTACGAGAAGACAACATGCGGTCAAATATTGGAACAAAGTGCTAAACGAGGATTGGATGCAACGGTGTGTAGAGTTTGAAGAAGTTATGAAAAATATTTTATCTTCCATCCAAATATCAAAACCACACATCACCACTGATCCCAAGCTACAAGTAGAAGTGGCTACAAAAAATTTAGTCAGTGACATTTTAACGAAGGAAAAGTTAGTCTTGAAGTGAAAAGTAGAAAATTCAAGAAATTGTTTTGGAAGAATATAAAAAGCAAATTATTAAACCATAGAGTTTGGAGAATTAGAGAAGAAGAAAAGAAATGCAAGTTGTGGTGACTAAGTTAGATACGAATTACAAAATGGCATTACCTATTTATACTTATATAATTGGATTTCCAAGTGAAACGTAGAAAGAAAAAATGGAGCTTGAAAATCTAGAACAACATATTCATATAGAATAGATGGCTTTTGATATCAACAAGGATAAGGATGACACTCAAAGAAGAAAGATAGCAAAACTGACTGAAAAGTACCAAACACAACAAAGGTCACGGAATGAAAAAATATTAGATATGCAAAAATGTATCACACCATTGGATAGACCCATTATTATAATGTAGTAAGAGCTCACAAACGCTGAAATTAGATTGGGTCAAGTACAATCCAAGGAAATTTCATCAACGATTCTTGATTGATACAGAAAATACACAACTAAAGGAGTGGACAAAGTAGATAGATCCACATATAGAGTTTTGTATACTTTTGAGAATAATATCATACCCTAGATTACCAAATACATCCCCTCAACACCACCATAAAGAAGAATAAATTTTTAGAGTCCCGGTGTCCCATAATTCCATTTGGGTGAGTTAGACAAAGGAACTCTTCCTTACGCCAGACATCTAAGTTTTGGGGGGTTGATGCCTAATTTCCCTTAAAGTGGCATCCTATAAGTGCAGTCGGGTGAGTCGAGCAAGGGAATATTTCCCTCTACCAAATGTCTAAGTTCCTGGGAGGTGATGCCCAATTTTGGCTAAGGGAAAAATATAGATAAAATTTTGTTCAAGTTTGAGAGATGAAGACAGGTTCTTCATTAGTTTTGGTTGTCTTGAGGATGATAGAATTTTTAAGTTGGGGATAATGTTGTGAGGGTTCTTCATTACATTTTGAGATAGCCATGAATATAAAGGTAAAACCTCCAAATACTTGAAGTATCCATGAGCCAAGGATCGAGCCTCACATAAAGGGTGAAAACCACGGATAAAGGTGAAAGCCACGGATAAAGGAGGAAGCCGCATATAAAAGGAAGAAGCATAACTAAAGGAAGCCATAGAATACTAGGAAGTCGTAAAAGATGGGAAAAATTTGTGTTACACTTTGTAGGAAGTCACGGAAGCTAACATAAATATGCATAATGAAGAGCGAATCAACTCAAAACACAAGCTGAATCGACAAAGGCACGAATCAAAATAAGTGACTTTTAGATGTTTTGTATTTTGTATATTTATTGTAATTAATCCATTTTATATGGGCGTGTCACAAGAAATGAATATGTGAGTGCCATATTGAGAGAATTATATAAGGAATGAATTATATGAGATAGAATGAGAAGGATATGAATGTAATTGAGACTAATGTAATGATTCCTGAGAAATGAATAAATATTGAAGTTGTGATGAAATCTGTTATGTGTTTTCTATTTCTGTTAATAGTTTAGATCCATTTACTTTTCCCACGTACATCCTTAACTTAAGGTTGAACATCCTAAATCCCACATTTTTGGGGGTATTAGGCCAACATGGATTTCACAAAATCTCTAGGACTATGTCCCTCTACTTGAATGGGGCATCTCTATTTATTGAAAGAAAGGAAATAAATACAAACTAAACTAATTTTTGACGGTTTCCCATAGGCAGGGATCACATAGGAATACTTCCCTAAACCTGTGGAAATTTCTTGTATGGAATACAAGGGAGGAAAATTACTTGAAAAGGGAGATAGGAGATGGAAATAAGAAGGGGATTTTAACCAATAAATAACATATTTTATTTCATTGCATTAAAATTAAAGTATTTCAATTACATAAATTAGAAAAAAACATTCACATAGAAAGAATAACAATAAAAAAGAAACAAAAGCGTTTTATTGCATCACGTTGTACAATTTACAATGCTCATGGAGTACAAGTTGAGATGGAGATATTAGAGTAAATTAAGGCACTTGTTCCTAGAAAGATGATGGGAGCTAGTAAACAATGTTAACCATACCTTAGGAGTTCATCTCCTTTTATATCTTCTGACAAACCATCTCTTCATCTACTCCCCACATGAATTTTCATATTCCCATTACAAGTGAATTTTCAAATATCCTTAGGAAATACAAAATAAGCTCCCTTTTATAATTGCAAAAGGACTTTTACATTGCACAAATATCACATAGTCACTTTAATGAATAAGATAAAAATTCATTATTACACATAATGAAGAATTAGAAGAAAGGGAGTAGAATGAGAGTGAGAATAGAATAAGGAGAAAGATAATGGAGAAGGATGAAGTAACTCCATCACTTTATGAATACCATTCCTATGTTGAATATTTTCCTATGATGCATCCCATGGAAATTAAATTGGATTGAACTCAATCCCTTTCACTTATCGATAAAATGGACAACTTTCGGTGTTATCTTATCGACTAAGGAATGTTCGCATACCCCAATATGTTGATCCAAGTCTATGGAATGTGGCTTAGCTTCTTGAATTTTGTGAACCAAATTTTGTGATATCAAGCAAAGTTGTAAATAGAACCAAAGATTGTTGTCGGTGACTCTAAGGTGTCTTGATTGAAGGAGAAGGGATATCCTACCTCTTTTGATCCATTTCTTAAAAAGATTCATGAGCTCTTCAAAAATGTATTTTCACTTATAGGAGGGGCCCGATCTTCTAGACATTTCCTTATGTCTTTGATAATTCCTTGAGCATTATTCTCGCACTCCTTGAGCTCTGAAAAATCATCTTTCATTACATCGTACCTTGCATCCATGGTGCATAACCAAATAAGGGATAAGTTCTCGAGTTGATTCCATGAACACTTTTCTACTTAGTAAGAATGAGGAGTCAAGACTCCCCATTTTGGAGGTCAATGGGAGAAAAATATTCCATATCATTTTATCTTTCTCCATTTCCACCCTGGATTCTTGAGATGGTACAAAACAAAGTGGAACAGGGAGAGGACCTCGGGAAAAATCACATTCCCTTTTTCAATGATTTTCCCCACCCACTTGTCATTTTCTCCACCATGCATTGTGAATCCTTGGGATTGCCTACGGGTCAAAGGTGCTTGAAGGGTGAGAATATTTCAACTAGAGGTAAGGATGATGAGTCTGGTTCCAAGAATGACTGCACATATGAAGACAAGGTCCTCACATGTTCCTATAATTTGTCAATGGTTTGTTTGTATTCTTAATTCCACTCTAGTATCTAAGTTGAAGACTCCTTGAAAAGATGAACAACACCCTCATACATAGCCTTTCCAAGTGATACTTTTTCATCTAACAATCGTTGGGGGTCATTTCTTCCAAAGGATTGTTCACCTTGGTCTTGTAACTTCTACAAACTAAGCTCTGGGAGCCTCGGTGTAGAATATTGAAGTATTTTGTGATTTCCTTGACTTCTTATCTTTCATGTACTTTGAGATGGCCTCAAATTTTGGTGCTACAACTTATTGCACCATTCTTGATTCTCCGTCGAGCAAGTCATAGACCCATGGGAATGGATCTAATGGTGTTGATGATATATTAGGGATCTCTATTGCCTATTTCAAGACAAATTATTGCTCATTATGAGATTACTCAACTACCTCATATGAGACACTTGGCTTCACTTGATGCCTAAGAGATTGAGAGGGGTCAATCTCTCTTTGTTCCAAATATTTAACTTGTTCTTCCTCTTCAAATTATTCCTCTCCAACCTAGTATTTCTTGTGAGACTCCATCGAGAGGTGAAACTTTAGTGCTATTGGTTTCCACCACCTTCCTCTTATAGGTATTCTTAGAATGGGATGAACCGACAACTCTCTTAGGATCCTTGAGAGATGATGAGTGTGATAGTTATCTAGGTAGGGTTGAAGTGGTGCCTTCTTCCCTATTATAAGATTTATTTCTTCAAAACCATTCCCTCAATATTTGGACCACCACTTTGGTCCACTCTTTGATATATTCATGTTCACGAATGCTCCATGAGGGAGAGGGAAGGGGAGAGTATTTCACTAAATGTTACTCTGGATCAAACAACTTAGAACCATCTTCTTGAACTCCTCCAGTGAACCAATCAAACTTGAATGTTTCCATCTCTTCCATGGTCATCCTCATGTAGTCCTTCTTTCGACCTCAAGGTCATCCACACAATTTTCCCAATAGTCTTCCAATTGGGGAATATGATGCAATCCAAGAACATGGAAAGACTCGGGATCTTTCCGTATGTCAAAGTTGGGCCTAGGGACATATGCAAACAGATGAAATGCAGCAAGGGAGGTCTCAATGTTTGTGGCATCTACTACATGATGGGGAATTATATGACCCTCTTCTTCCAACCCTTGTACTTGATATGCACTTGAGAAAGTTACCTGTAGAGCTCTACCAGAATGATCTTATCACTAGGATACTAAGGGTAATTTGAGATGATCAAGGTTGAAACCACTCACCTTGATGTAGGTGAAGGTATGAAACTGTGTGAAATGGCACCCATGATTCTCAATAAACTCATCTAGTTGAGGAGATATTCTTATTTCATGATTTCCTTCGAGGATCTGGATGATGAACATGGTGAATACATCATTCACCTATGTGAAACAAACATTTATTTTCTTTAAGGTGATTTATTGTACTTCTTGAAGGAAGAGATTCTCTAAGGAACATTTTGAGCAACTGAAAATTCTTGGTATGGTCTAGTATATGAAACGGAATACACTAGATAGGAAGTCATTATGAATATCTTGGTGGTGAACAGTTGCATCAACTATTGGTGGAGATTGTCACTGATGATCTAGCCCCAATCTATCATTTTATTTCCCTCCATGATTATCAACATGAATTGGGCTATCTAGTCCTAGAATTCCTTGGTATGTTCCTCTCCCATTACTCTACTTAGTAATAAAATGGCATCTAAGTAGGCTTCATGAAACTCACTCCTTGAAAGTGACTTTGGTAGCCTTAATGGTTTTCTCCCAGGGTTTTAAATAGGAGCTAACGATATCCACTACAATTAGGAGACTTTCTGAGCCATTGTTGGGTTGAAAATTCATTTTTGATGATCACCATGTTACTTTGAGTCAGTATTTTCAGCCAAATTTAAATTCCCTTTGGAGTCGGAATTGCTTAGTAGTGAGTTCTCATTTGCGGTGATTGTTTTAGAGAACACGAACATAATGTTTGGCACAAGCTAAGACCAATTCGAGTTCTCGAACTCAAAGTGGGTGAACTCCTAATATGAAAATCCCATTGGTAACTATCTTTTCTTATGCTAGTTCTCTAACTTAATTCTTCATCCAATTCCTCATTTCTTTCATATTCGGGTAGGTTACATCATTGTCTCCCATAAGTGGGTATTCCATATATAGATTTAAGATTGGATCGTACCTAGTGTATTATATCTTCATGTTTACCAAGAATAGTGATGGAATGATGAGATGAGGGTGTATGAAATTTTTATGTGATCTGAGAACTTACTATTTTTATTAAGTCACACCTCACCTTTACTTCCTAAATTTTGCCAATTTTCACCAATTTTCACAATTTCATTTTTGGAGTCCCGAACTTGAGGATTGCACAGAGGGTTCAGGGTGATCACTTCTTCATTGTCAAACTTACTATTATTAGTAAGGATTTAGATGCCAACTTACTAAAAACATAAATATTCCTTCCGATTTTCTGATTGGGATGAAAATTGTCTTGTTGGATTAGGAATTTTACTGTGATTTATTCCTCCAAATTTTTAGGTGTTTTATGCTTGATTTTATCTTAATCTTAAAAGGAAACTTTTTCTCGCTGAAAAATTTAGGTAAGGACTGTGAAAAAATCATAAGGTCAATGTTTGTGGTGTGTGTATCATCTCAAAGGCGTTCACAATTGGAGTGCACAGGGAAAAACTTGAGTAATTGGGTCAAAAATGGGTGAGATATGAGCAGTTTAAAGGTTTTTGACATAGTGTTTCATGGAGAAATCTGAGCATGGAAATTTTATTGCAGAAATAGAGGGATGTGAGCTTATAAAAATGGATCCAAAAACACATAAGGATGGTTTAAATATATGAAAATAACTCTAGTTAAACAAAACTCACCCTTGACTCACTTGGAGCATAATTGCATTAACCCGGGTTAAGGATGAGTTGGGACTTACTAACAAGGTATGGGAGCTTGCAATGTCCCTTACCACATTTAGTAAGGGTGCATGAGGTGAAATGGTGCACAATAATGGAGAAAATGTGTCATAGGGGGGATATCCATCATGAGAGGGGTTCTGAAGCTTGCTTTGAGGCATGGGTGGATAACATCAACCTAGTGAGCAAGTTGTGTTTGAGTGATGAAAGAAGGAAGTATTTACAAGGTGACACACTCTTTTGCACTTGATTCACTTTTTCACCAAGTGCAACAAGGATGGAAAAGTGTTCCAAGGGTTTTCTTGATCATGGAGATGGGATTTTTGTGAGGTGTGAGTTATTAACATTCACCTAACTCACCATGTTGTCACTTAAGTGACGAAAAGTCTTTCTCCCTTGGTGGCACACTTTTGTGCACCTCATCAAATTTTGCATCGGGTGCAATGGTGCAACAAGGCTTCCCAAGTGTACCATGTTGGTAGCCATCATGAAAGGGGGTCATTTTAAGTTGTGAGTTTCTAACACTCACTGATTAAGCTAAAATGTGAAATATTAATCCTAATCTAAATGTTATTATAGTAGTAAATGAATAAAAATTAAGTACATCAATAAACACCAAAGTAACCAAGTAATAAATAATGAAGCCCTAATTGCAAGGAGGAGAAAGAAGGAATTATCGATTCACAACCAAATCTAATTTGCACTGAAGTGTGGACCAGATGAATAGAGAGGCAAGTACGTCATGTAGAGGTCTAGAAAATTTTAGAACTAGAAGAATAGGTTAGACGAGGGTGCCTAGGAAGGGACAAGGGCACCCACGGGCACTACAGACTAGAAATAGGAACCTGATTCTACAAAAATTCTTGGAACTCCAACATTTTAGGGTCACAAGTTGTTCACCATTGTTCACCTTTGGTCATAAGAGATTCACACTAAGATTTCCAAGCTCGCTAGAAACCTTGATGAAATGTGAACCTATAAAACCCTCAAATAGACATAAAATCCCAAAAAGAAAGATGTAGAATGACATGTCGGACTGTCCTCAACTATCACAATGGTGAAATTACGGTGAGCATTGTACTACATTTTAGGCCTAATGTATTTCTTGATGTGTGTGTGTGGAATCATGCCCTAGGTGGATCTTGTTCATGTCACAGATTGATAACTAGAAAATAGATAGATGTAAAATATGTATATAGATGTGTGCATGGAATAGAATAGACTCCTCTCTTATGAAGTGTGATGCACAAAAAAATCCCTTGTACCTTATGATGGATGCTAGAATGGATGCTTGAATTCTTTTGAATAGCCTTTGGATGCAACCTTAGGTGGTGATAGCTAATGCTTAGTTCTTGGTCCCTTATTATGATCACATAACTTTATATTTATATGATTCCCTTGCTTGAATTTTGTAATTAACCCCGAAAAGGTTGACTACCAAAAAGATAAAGTGCTCAAATGGCTATAAATGACCCAAAAGAGGTGAGAAAAGTACAAAGAGGTCAGGAACACCCAAAGGGGATGGGGCATCTAACATTGGTGTCCTAGTTGGGTGTTGGTGTCCAAATTCAGAGAAACTTAAGGGTCTAAGGTCACACTAAGCAAGAGGGTGTGCAAGACCAAAATATGTAAATCAAAGAAAGGTGGCCAAATACATGGGTTAATTAGTACTTTTCTTACTTAGGAATCATATGAATAGTAGTATGCAACCAAGAGTAGATAATTACCCAAAGTGTGTGATTTAGTGTCTACATTTGCCCCCACTTTATGTTGTTGAGTGAAATATTGATAACATAAATTAGATAGAGATGCATACCTAATAAACATTTAGATCGATGATGAGAAATGTGCCGAGATACAAGGAAAAATCATGGAGTAATAAATAGATGGAGCATGGAGACTAAAGATTATAAAAGTGTAAAAATTGGTGAGATGATGCACCTAGGGCAGAAATGCATGTTGTATATCTTTGGTGATGTATTTGTTGTTGATTTTGATGCCAATGGGTGTGATGTTTTTGAATTTTGTTGAGTGATGTTGATTACTACTTCCCATATGGATGGAGCGGAAAAATATAACATCAAAAATTAGTCAAATATGCATGTATATGTATAAAAAATCATGAAAAATAAGTATGTAAAAATGTTGAAAATGTGAAAAAAAAAGAACATGTGCACCTAATCCGTTATGAGGAAAGAGTGTAGAGAGGATCCTCAAAGGCTGGTGTATAAAAATGATTTTTTTGGGTGATCTCACACCAATGAAATGGAAGAAGTGTATGGAGAATAATTTGGTGTCATCCTCTAGCCTTTAACCACTTCCCACAATGTAGAACACCACTACATATAGTGTGTATAAATGTAAGTTCTAAGGATTGTTTGCCCTATAAAATCCCTTTTGTGGAGTTTTATAGACGATGTTGAACTACCAATCAACTGCGTAATTTCCCCCTAGTTACGGAGGCATCAAGGAAAGGCCACTATGCTAAGGACCCAAGTCTGATTCTAAGCCCTAAAACTGAAAATTATGTTATACGAGTATAATGATGTTCTATGTATAAGGTTGTATGGGGTGACTGACTCACCCAAATGATGCCCCCCTTGGTTGTGGTGCATGTAACATTGTTGAAGGATTATGTGGCCCAGACAGGACCAACCACCGTGTTGAAACTCTACCCTGTAGGGGGAAGGGAATGTGTTTGGTAGAAACCAAGACACATGCAAACAAGTGGCTAGGAAAAAAAGTGTATGTACAAGAAAAGATAATCACACATGTAGAAGACAAATGTAGACAATGTGTAAGCTAATACACAAACATATAATGTAAAACACGTAACAAGACAATGTAGGTTGCGAAAACCGGATGCAAACATGGGACACCACTCACAATGTCGCAATATAATTAAGGCCATCTAGACTAAAAGAATACAAGCGTGCACACAAGACAAAGGGAAAATCCCACAAATAGTAGAAAACAATGGAAGAAAAGAGAAAACATTGTAATAGACAACCATGGAAGAAAATAGGCTTACAAAACAAATGTTTCACATGAAGCACCCATTAGCATGTTAGAAAGATAACAAGTATGTCAAAATGTTTTTAGTCGATAAAGTAGTGTGCTATGAAACAATAGAACTTGTAGTGTATGAAAGTGGATGCCCCCAAGAGCCATGATGGAACTGGTAATAGGTATTATGCCAAACATCCATGTTTCTTGTAAGAGATATGTGATCACAACTAGAAAGGAAAGTGAACATGCATGTATATATGATAAATATAATGCCATACAAGATATATATCTAGCACATGTAATAAGATGTGCATGAACAAGTAAATGTAAGCAAGACTAAGTGTGACCAAGATATGTAGTATGATGTGGATGGATGAGATAGAATGGAATGCAAAGTGAGTGTGATATGGGCCATGTGCCCCTCGAGTGAGTGCGATTGGAATAGTATGCACTCAAGTTCATTTATTTATGCCCCCTCGGCGGTCAAGAATGAATTGTAAATGATAGTGTGTCATCAAGAAAAATTCTAAAGTGCATGTAGTATAAATATATTTTCTTCAAAATGAAAAATATATAGTGTAAATATGCTTTCTTGAGTGAGTGAGTGTGTGATCAAACACGTGAGTGTGGTGAGGTCCATTTGAGATGGAAACCCTCAGCACTTGATTATAGACCATGGAACTAGAGTGTTTCATAGGGTAGTGTATCGCATTTGTTATGTGAGGAATAGGTCGATTCATTGATTGGTTTGTGAAAGAGACTAGTTATAGATGAGTTTCATGTGTAATGTAGATTGTCGATATGTGTTGTAGGTGTCGATATGTGTATAAAAATATTTTGTAGATTATGCATAATAGAGATGTGTTGTATGATGTAAGAGAGTTATGTCACGAAAGCTGTGGAATAGGATGTGACCATGTTGAGTGTGTTGTGTGTTGAATATGCAACGAGGGTATGTGTTATATGTGTGTTGAATACACGTAATAAGGAAGAATAAGTTACAACTATGTGGATTTTGTAGTGATGAATATAATTGTGTCTAGTGTTTCATGTATAAGATGATGTGTAGTGTGTATGAGATTCATGTATATAAGATGCCCTTAACATTCAAGTGTGAACCAGAACACAAGAGTGCATCATCGGGAAATGATGATATGAGTAGGTGTTAAGGTGTATGTGGTGTACATGATAGACTAGATGCAAGATGATGAGAGTATAAGAAGATGCTAATGCAAGAGGTGGGGATAAGAAGTGTGATGTACCCCAAGTGTTTGAAGGAGGAGAATGATCAAGCAATGTCATCTAAAAGGTCATCAAAGCCAACTAGTGAAGGGTCTAAAACTTGATAAGAAATAATGTCGGGTTGGTCAAGCAAGGTACCTGTTATCTAAATTTACCCCCTAGGGTTAATTTGATAACATGCATCAGAATTCTCAAAGTCCCAGGCAAGTAGATTGATCCAGGAAAAATCACGAAAAATGGCTAAGTCCTTGTCCTAGGAAAGTCGGGACATTTGGGACGTCAAGGCGCGGATCGGCCGAAAAGCCTCCAGGTGGCCCGCTAGGCATTTGGGACAATCGGACAAGAAGTACGCGGCGGGCGCGAGAAGCCGGTTCGGCCAAAGGAGAAAAAATGACTAACTGGTGAGTGGGACAGTTCGGGACAAGAGTACGCGAAGGGCAAACCGGCCGGTTCGGCCGAAATGAGAACAAACAGTCTAGAAGCAAATGGGATATCTGGGCTGCGAGGGCGCAAATTAGCCAAATCGGGCGAAGCCGGAAGAATTTGTCCCGTGAAACAAAGGGACAAATGGGACAAGAGTGCGTGAAGGATGCGAACCGGCCGGTTCGGCCGAAAAGGGGAACTTTCGCACCAAGCAGTTTGGGACATTTGGGACAAATGGACGCGAACAGGCCGGTTCGGCCGAAATAAGAAACTTCAGCACAAGGAAAAATGGGACGAAGGGACGCGTGGGATGCGGATCGCCGGCTGACCCGTTGACCAATCAATGCATGCCACGTGTCATAAGGAGAAAAGTCAAAAGTCAAAGGGGTGAGTTTTCGAGCACTGATCCGAACCAATGAAATAGTGCCACGTGTCCCAGCTAGGGCCCACAAGGAAATTTCAAAGGAAAGCCCGCGGAAAGGTGGAGGAGAGAGAATTATTCAGTGAATCAGAGCCTGCCACGTGTCGTCCAGGTGGCGAAGCGCGGGAAAATATTTCAAAATCCGTTTTGGTCTGTTCCGTGCCCTAAATCTTCAGATCGTCATATCTTTTGATCCAGAGCTCGATTTTCACGTTCTTTATATCAACGGAAAGCTTGTGAGATTATCTACACGATTCCGGGGTCAATCTTGCATTTTGGTTCAGTTTGGAGAGAGAAAATCAAGAAACGCCTCTGGCATGAAATAACAAGCAGAAGTAATGCTTCAACAAACAACTTTAATGCAGCAGACAGTTCGCCGCTTCTGATAGACAGCCCACCGTCTTGCCAGGATCCGCCGCTCCTGCCATAATGAGATGAATGGAATGCAACCTGGAGGTGGTTGGGGTAGTTTTGGCTTTCCTCTCTCTCTTCCCTCTCTCATTCTTTCTATATATTGTAAAGAGGAGCTTCTTTTCAAAGGTCGAACTTTTTCTGTTTTGCTCCCCCCTTCTTCTCTTATCAGGTGAATTTGTGGAGTTCGAACCTCTCATTTGAAACTATAATATGACTCTGCCTCTTGGTATTCTGCAGTGTATTATATCAATCTTTGGAGCAAGTAATACATGTCTGTGGATGATTCTCAACCCTCTCTGTGTTCATCTTGCATCCTCCTGGTCTTTCACTATAAGTTGTGTTATCTGTGCATGATCTTATATCACATTTGAATGGTCTGTGTTCACTGGAAAAATAGGTGTTCTTCATTCCTCGGTGCATCACCTCTATTAGCTTAGATTTATTTTATGCATTTTCTTACCTTGTCTCCTTGGCAGATTAGATTAGGTTTTGAGAAAACCCTCTGCATATTTCGTGTGCATCTGAACAGAGGAATAGGAACCAGCCTTCTCTGGAGAATCCTTTCTCATTTCAAGTCCCACACTTGGAGAAAAGATTCAATGTTATGCAATCACACTGGATGCCAAAGTGATCAACCTAGAAACCTGATCTACATCCAGGGGTGCTGTGATTTTACACTAACAGTTTTGGCACGCCCGGTGGGACCTAGAGGTCTCATTTTTATTGCAGCAAAGTTGATATGCATCTGCTGCAATTTTCTTGCTTGAAAAGAGCTTTTATTCGCATATCTGGTGACTCCAAGAGAAAGATCAACTGGTTTCAGCAGTGCAGGCCTGAAAGCTTATGAGAAGAATCACAAGGTCAAGAGTTGGAGAAGAGGAAGTGCTGTTTGAATACCTGTAATTATCTCCAAGAAGAAGGCAAAGAGGAAGAAGGATTCAAAGGTCTCCATCTCCACCAAACAGAACTCTCTCAACTCCTCCACCTGCTCGGCCTTTCATTCAGTATTCAAGAGTCCTTCGACCAATCAGAATGGCGCAACCAGCAAATCCCTTTGTCAATTTCACTGGCAGCAGCCCACTTGCCCTCAATGCACAGAATCCAGTTCCAATTGCAGCGTTGAAGAACATTCCATTTTTCACTGGAGAAAATCATACCACTCCTGGTGATCATGTCAAAGACATTGCTAACATCTGTGTAATCCATGAGATAAATGAAATGGATGTGGCTGTCAAACTGTTGGCATCATCATTCAAAGGGAAGGCATTGCAATGGTTCAGAAGCCTTGAAGCTGGTTCTATCACAAATTGGAATCAGTTGTGCATAGTTCTCCATGAGCAGTTTGGAGAGAAGGGAGACAACTTGTCTCTTCTAGAACAATTGACAACTATCAAGAGAGCCCCCAACGAGCAGCTGACTGACTTCAACTTCAGATTTCAAAGGTCTTGGGATAGGATTCCAGTGGCAGTCAGGCCAACAGCAGAAGGTGCTTTTCTCTACTATCTTAAAGATTTGAATTCTGATATTTCTATGTTAATTCAATCAATGGGAGGCACAACCTTACCTGCTGCTTATAGCATTGCCATTAGAGCCGAAAACAGTCTTATTCAAGCTGGTAAACTGGCTCCTAGGCCTCCAATGCCATTATATCCAAGTTTAGAGAACCCAAGTACTAGTCAGGCACTTATCTTAGCTCCTATTCCCACTCCTAGAAATCAGAGTTCAAATGAAGCTTCCACTTCATCTCCAAGTGCCCCAAATGAGCTTCAAGAGGTCATGAAGCAATTGCAAAATCTAGGCAATGAGCTGGTCACTCTCAAAAGACAGCAAGCTCAAGGTTTTAGACCTTCATATCAGCCTCAAGCTCAACCTAATAGGCAGCCATATCAGCCTCAAAGGCCACCCAATCCAGCTGCAAATCAGAATCAAGCAAGGCCTCCTGCCAATAGACCATTCCAGCCCTATAATCCAAATGCCATATCTGCCTCTAAGGCATTAGTACCAGCACAAAACAACATTGCCCAGGAGTATGATTGGTGTTTTCCATGTAATGAGCCTCATAATCAATCCATGTGCTTCAATGGTGCTTTGACTCAAGCTTTAATGGTAATAACTACTGGTGTGGAGGGTGAGAACAGTCAAGAAAACAGCCAACAACAAGAAACATTCCAACAGCAATCAGCCCCAAATGACACCACATTGGTAAATTGGCAAGCAGAGGATTTTTGTGGCATGAACCAGGCAGTTTCTCAAGGTGTTGCAGCAAACACAAGGTCAAAAAGGAGAAATTTGGGTGAAGAACAGCCATTAGCCCCAGCCAATCCACAACCTTCCATGGCTCCACAAATGATTGGCAAGCAAAGTCCCGCTTCAAATGCACAAGGACAGCCAAGAACAGCCCCTAGGCCAACTCAAATGCCAGCTGTTGCTGCCCACATACAAGGAGTAAATGTGCAAACCAAGGGGCAGCAGAGAGATCCTTCATCACCATTCAGTATCATTGATCAGATGAAGAAAACAAACGTCAATATATCTATGTGGGAATCCCTAGCTATCCCAGGCCAAAGAGATCTGCTGCAAGCTGCCATGAAGGACTGGCCAACTTCGAATCAGCAGATACAAGACAAAGTGCTTACAAATGCTGCCCAATCTGAGGGAAATCATGGAGGACAACAAGGTAAGATGTTGAAACCCCCTCCTTTCTATGTTTCATTAATCATTGGAAATCAGCTAGTGCATAATTGCATGATTGATTCTGGAGCAAGTAGCTCTGTCATGCCCAAACAAATAGCTGATCAGCTAGGGCTTCAGTATGAAATAACATCTAAGGGAGTAGTGCAGCTGGATGGGACAGCAATAGCAACAGTTGGAGTGATTAGAAATTTGAGTCTTACCTTGCATGCATGTCCAAATGTTGTTGTCTTACAAGATGTGTCAGTCATAGACCTTCCACCACTCTTTGCCCTATGTTTGTCAAGGGACTTCACTGCCAAGATTGGGGGATATTTGTCCGCTGATTGGTCACACATGCTGTTCAGAACGAGGTATGGAACTAAGGCTACAATTAGGTCAGAACCTATTGCAAACTTCCACATTGAGCCCTACACTCCAAGTCAGATTAATGCCAATTGCTCAGCATTTGATCAAGAAGATCACCCAAGCAATCGATGAAACCCGACACTAAGGTTGGAAACATCCCGGATCTAACTCTTGATGAATGGGCAAGCAAGGTACATGCTTTTGATCCTTATCAAGGAATAGAAGAATCTGAGCTAGGAGTCTATTGTATACACGAAGAAAGTCAACCTATTCCTAGCATCACCAAGCCAAACCACAAGGATGACAATGAGGTATGGCAGCTGTTTTTTGATGGATCAAGGAGTAGACAAGGTGCAGGAGGTGGAGCCGTGCTTGTTTCACCTCAAGGAGTAAAGTACTATTCAGCTTTTAGATTTCAATTTGCATGCTCCAATAACACTGCTGAATATGAAGCCTTGGTGCAAGGGATGCATTGGGCAATCAAGAAAAAAATAAAGAACTTGCAAGTCTTTGGGGACAGTGAATTGATTGTAAATCAGGTCAAGGGACAACATGCTGCCAAAAATGATCTACTCGTGGTGCTGCTGAAGAACAGGTGTGGGACCTCATGGAAGATTTTGAGGGTTTCAAAGCATCAAAGCCATTCCTAGGAAAGAGAATCAAGCTGCTGACAAAGGCTTGCAGCAGTAGGGGCAGCCTTTGACATTATAGAAAACATTCAACAAGACAAGGTACAGCCAAACATCCACATGATTGTGAGGCCTTGATGCCGGATAACGATGTCAGTTGGCAAGTATTTGAGAATGACCAGCAAATCATCCATTTCTTGCAAGAAGAAGCTGAGTTCTCAGCTAAGAATCAAGAAAAGTTGGAGCAGCAATATGGTGACCAAGTGATACAGCTGAGAACTGACAAGCTGCCCAAGGGACTTATCACTTTGGAGTCCATTTTTAACCCCAATGATCAGTTTAGAAAGGAGAAAGCAAACATTCAGGTCAAGAGAGAAGATTCGGTATCCATATTGGTAGAAGAAAACAAGCCATTGCAAATTGGAAAGATGACAACTGAGCAAGAAAGGTGTGAGTTCATACAACTATGTCAAGAATTCCCTGACGTGTTTGCTTGGAGCTATGCGCAGACTTGAAAGGTTTCAATCCCAACTTAGCTCAAAGCATACCATCGGGTGGATCCAAATACTAAACCTGTCAGCGAAAACAGAGACCACGGTCAATCCACACATGGAGCCTCTCATGAGGAAAGAATTGGACAAGCTGATTGAGTCAAGAATCATATTCCCAATCAAGCATTCTAGTTGGGTTGCCAACTTAGTTCCAGTCAGGAAGAAGAGTGGAGAGATCAGGCTATGTGTTGACTTTAGAGATTTGAATAGAGCCTCTCTCAAGGACCATTATCCACTCCCTTCCATGGAGCAAATATTGCAGGTCGTAGCTGGTTCAGAAAGGTTTTCACTACTTGATGGTTACTCAGGCTTCAATCAGATTATGGTGAAGGAGGAAGACCAGTTCAAGACAGCCTTCACAACCAAATGGGGCACATATGCTTACAAGAAGATGCCATTTGGACTGTCAAACGCCGGAGCAACATTCCAGCTGAGCTATGGATATGGCATTCAAAGGCTTGATCAACAAGATAGTGCTGATATACCTAGATGATATTACTGTCTTCTCAAAGAATGCAGCAGACCATTTCTTTCACCTCAGGCAAGTGTTTCAGAGGTGTAGAAAGTTTGGAGTGTCTTTGAATCCTAAGAAGTGCATCTTTCTTGCACATGAAGGGAAGCTCCTTGGCCATATTGTCTCCAAGGAAGGATTAGCGATTGATCCAGAGAGGGTTGAAGCCATAAGAGCACTACCATTGCCAAGCCACAAGAAAGCCCTTCAGAGTTTCCTGGGAAGGATAAACTTTGTTCGGAGGTTTGTCCCAGATTTTACAGCCCTTTGTCAAGCCCATCACCAAAATGTTAAGGAAAAGCATGGCTTTCAAGTGGACGGCAGAAGGCAAGGATATTTTTAAAGCAATCAAGGAAGCCATCACCCAAGCACCCACTCTCATCAACCCAGACTTTTCCAAGGATTTCATCCTCTATGCATTTGGAGGTGATGACACTATTTCTGCCATTCCAGTACAAAGCAGAATAAAGATAATGATGAATAGCCGATTTCCTTCTTGACCCGAGCCTAGATGATGCGAAGTGAGGTACTCTTTTATAGAAAAGCATGTGCTTGCGAATGTCGAAAGCTTGAAGAAATTCAAGTATTTAGTCTCAAACAACAAGGTCCAGTTATTGGTCTCACATGCTGGGGTTAAGGACTTCCTCCTCAACAAGGATTTGAATGAGAAAAGGGCAGGTTGGATCACCCATGTCATGGAGTATGACATTGAGATCAAGATCACCAAGCTGGTAAGAGGGAAAGGATTGTGTGAGCAGCTGGTTTTGGGGAAGCAAAAATAAGTATGCAACGAAGAAGAGGATGTTTTGACAGTTCAAGACAGCCATGAGCCGATTGGCAGACAAGAAGAAGACAATGCTGCCCCAACTCCTTGCTGGACTCAAGGCATTATGCACTTCCTACAAACAGGCCTATGCCCTCCAGAAATGAGCAAAGCGAAGAGGAGATACTTCAGGTTGCAAGCTGTTCCATTTACCATCATTGATGGAGTTTTGTTCAAAAAGGATGTGAATGGAGTGCTGCTGAGATGCATTAACACAGGTCAGATCCAAATGGTATTAAAAGAGTTTCATGATGGACCAGCTGGTTGCCATTTTGCACCAAGAGTGACAACTCTGAAAATCATGAAGGCTGGTTATTATTGGCCTAAAATCTTTAGTGATTGCTATGCATGGATCAAGAGATGTAAGAATTGTGCATTCTTCACAGGAAAAGAGAGACTCGCTGCCCTTCCATTACATCCAATCTCAGTTGACCAGACATTCATGCAATGGGGTTTAGACTTCATTGGAGCCATCAATCCCAATTCAAGCCAAGGGCACAAATGGATTTTGACAGCCACGGACTACTTCACCAGATGGACAGAAGCAGTAGCACTCAAAGAGGTAAATGAGTCTAGCATCTTGGACTTTTACGAAGGGATAACTACCAGATTTGGTGTACCTGCTACAATAATCTCTGATAATGCATTGGCATTCATTGGATCTAAGGTGACTGAATGGGCTGTCAAGAACGGGATCTACCTGAGCACTTCATCAAACTATTACCCTCAAGGTAATGGCCAGGCCGAGTCTACAAACAAGAACTTGCTGAGGATCATTAGGAGGACTCTTGATGAGAATCAGAGGGCTTGGCATACCAAACTGAAATCAGCCTTATGGGCTGATAGGATCACTCCCAAAAGATCCACAGGTAATTCTCCATTTAAGCTTGTCTATGGAAGAGAGGCAATCTTGCCCATGTCACTTGAGTTGCCAACATTGGAACTCATGAAGCAGCTAGAGTTGCTTGAATTTGAGCCTATGGAGGTGAGATATGCAGAGCTGATGGAGCTGCAAGAGATCAGAAATCAGGCATCCCAAGCAATGGAAAAGGATCAAGCTTTGATCAAGAAGACCTTTGATAGAAAGGCCAAGGATAGATCTTTTCAAGTTGGAGATCTAGTGTTGAAATGGGATGCAGATCGGGCAAAACCAGGAAGGCATTTCAAATTTGATGCCATTTGGAGTGGCCCATACATGGTCACGAAGCGCAAGAGCAGCAATGCTTTCCAATTGGCCTCATTGGATGGTGAAGAACTACAGATTCCAGTCAATGGAATCTATCTCAAGCGTTGCCTCTAGAGGGAAGTTCACTACCTTGTAAATATTAATTAGATTTTCATTCCTCCAAGTGCTTGTGCACATTGTCCTGTTGTAGTTAGGTTTCAGTTTTCCTAAGTGCTTCGGCACAGGTTTTGCTGCTCTCAGGTTGTTTTCTACAGTTCAGAGTGTTGTTGGAGAAGAAGTTGCAGTATCAGGCTCGTTTCAGGTTATTGCTTATGACTCCATGCCCAATAGATCGCTAAAAGGACCACTGATCTTCTACCTAGCAGAGCGGTGACCTCGTTGAGTCGCCAAATTGTTATCTAAATTTACCCCGTGGTTAATTTGATAACATGCATCGAAATTCTCAAAGTCCCGTGCAAGTAGATTGATCCAGGAAAAATCACGAAAAATGGCTAAGTCCTTGTCCTAGGAAAGTCGACATTTGGGATGTCAAGGCGCGAGATCGACCAAAAAGCCTCCAGCGGCCCGCTAGGCATTTGGGACAATCGGGCCAAAAGTACGTGGTGGCGCGAGAAGCCGATCGGCCAAAGGAGAAAAAATGACTAGCTGCAGAGTGGGACGATTCGGGACAAGAGTACGCGAAGGGCCCGAACCGGCCGCTTCGGCTGAAATGAGAACAAACAGTCCAGAAGCAAATGGGATATCTAGGCCGCGAGGACGCGAACCAGCCTGAATCAGGCGAACTGGAAGAATTTGTCCCGTGAAGCAAAGGGACAAATGGGACAAGAGTGCGCGAAGGACACGAACCGGCCGGTTCGGCCGAAAAGGGGAACTTTCGCACCAAGCAGTTTGGGACATTTGGGACAAATGGACGCGAACCGGCCGGTTCAGCCGAAATAAGAAACTTCAGCACAAGGAAAAATGGGATGAAGGGACGCGGGACGCGGATCACCGGCAGACCCGTCGACCAATCAACGCACGCCACGTGTCACAAGGAGAAAAGTCAAAAAGTCAAAGGGGCGAGTTTTCGAGCACTGATCCGAACCAATGAAATAGTGCCACGTGTCCCAGCTAGGGCCCACAAGGAAATTTCAAAGGAAAGCCCGTGGAAAGGTGGAGGAGAGAGAATTATTCAGCGAATCAGAGCCTGCCACGTGTCGTCCAGGTGGCGAAGCGCGGAAAATATTTCAAAATCCGTTTTGGTCTGTTCCGTGCCCTAAATCTTCAGATCGTCATATCTTTTGATCCAGAGCTCGGATTTGCACGTTCTTTATATCAACGGAAAGCTTGTGAGATTCTCTACACGATTCTAGGGGTCAATCTTGCATTTTGGTTCAGTTTGGAGAGAGAAAATCAAGAAACGCCTCTGGCATGAAATAACAAGCAGAAGTAATGCTTCAACAAACAACTTTAATGCGGCCAGACGGTTCGCGCTTCGATAGACAGCTTGCACCACCCGTCTTGCCAGGATCTGCCACTTCTGCCATAATGAGATGAATGGAATGCAACCTGGAGGTGGTTGGGGTAGATTTGGCTTTCCTCTCTCTCTTCCCTCTCTCATTCTTTCTATATATTGTAAAGAGGAGCTTCTTTTCAAAGGTCGAACATTTTCTGTTTTGCTCCTCCCTTCTTCTCCTATCAGGCGAATTTGTGGAGTTCGAACCTCTCATTTGAAACTGTAATACGACTCTACCTCTTGGCATTCTGCAGTGTATTGTATCAATCTTTGGAGCAAGTAATACATGTCTGTGGATGATTCTCAACCCTCTCTGTGTTCATCTTGCATCCTCCTGGTCTTTCACTATAAGTTTTGTTATCTGTGCATGATCTTATATCACATTTGAATGGTCTGTGTTCACTGGAAAAATAGGTGTTCTTCATTCCTCGGTGCATCACCTCTATTAGCTTAGATTTATTTTATGCATTTTCTTACCTTGTCTCCTTGGCAGATTAGATTAGGTTTCGAGAAAACCCTCTGCATATTTCATGTGCATCTGAACAGAGGAATAGGAACCAGCCTTCTCTGGAGAATCCTTTCTCATTTCGAGTCCCACACTTGGAGAAAAGATTCAATGTTATGCAATCACACTTTGGATGCCAAAGTGATCAACCTAGAAACCGATCTCGCATCTAGGGGTGCTTTGTGATTTTGCACTAACAATACCATTTAAGGATAATTTGTACATGCACATAGCATATTATTTATTTGTAAAAGGAGGTAATGGACACCCATGTGCATACCAATAAGTAATGTTTGTGAATACCCTACGAATGAGTCATTGCAAATGAAAACACCACCAAATGGCATGGGAAAGGATATATCAATATGATTAGGATCTAATATGCCCACAATGTAATCAAGCCAAGACCGACCGAGTATAAGGGGATAAGTACAAGGAGTAGGCACAAGAAATACTTAAGAGATAGAAAACACAAAGACCATAAGCAATAGTAATGGAGATAGATTCATGGTAGAGATGAGAATCAGTAGATGTAGGTGTAATGTCATCATTTGTGAAGCCTAGGAAATTCAATCCATCATGTGTGCATACAGATTCCAAGAAATGTAGGATTGAATGGAATGTTCTTCCAATAAGAGTCATTTATGTAAAGTGTGTGTGTAAATAGTAGTCATGCTAATAGAGGTCACTCATGTGAAGTTTTAGGGGATGGATAGATGTCCATTGATTGGACAAGCCCCCAATAAATAATCATAGTAGTAGATGGAGGAGATGGTGTATATGAGACAAGATATCCATCATTCAAAAAGCACCTTTAAGCGGTGGTATATGAGGCGTAGTGTACATAGGTTCCAATTCATCGCAGTATCGCCTTAGAGTAGGAAGTGTAGTATTAGGATCATGGTCACGTATTTGTATGGGTGACGGTTGCGAGGGAACTGTATATTCGATGACCTCATGTATAAACTTATCACAATGATGTATTGTAGATGGAACCACTTGCATGACATGAAGCCATGGCCTACCAAGTAAACAATTATATGAAATGGGGAAGTCAATGACAAAGAAGATGGTGTTAAGATTTTTTGGTCCAATAGTGATAGGTAAAGTAATGTGACCTAAGCATGGATGAACAGAGCCATCATATGCATGAAGATAAAGACATGATGGACTAACATTAGCAGTAGAAAGACCAATATTTTCAAGGAATGACATAGGAAAAGATTAATTTTAGATCCATTATCGATCAGAGTACACTTGATACCCATGTTATAGATGTGAATCATGATATGCAAAGGTGGGTCATTGTTAAAAGTACTAAGATCAGCATTAGGATTATATGAAAAGGAAATATGCTAAGAGAATTCATAGATGAATGTTTTATATGTTGTGTTTGGATGGATATTAGGAGGAATGCAAGTGGTAGCTAGGATATTTTTGACTCTTTCTCTTAATTCAGGGTTGATGAGAAAGAAGTCATTAATAGAGATACTCATGATGACAAGACCCTAGAAAGATGAGAAAGTAAGTTACAAGGACCCTAGGAGCATGAAGATTAAGTTCAGGTTCACCAAAATGAATAAGCTAAAATATGAAATATTAAGGCTAATCTGAGTGCTATTGAAGTAGTAAATGAATAAAAATTAAGTACATCACTAAACACCTAAGAAACTAAGAAATAAATAATGAAACCCTTATTGCAAGGAGGATAAAGAAGGAATTAGTTGATTTGCAACCAAATATGAAGTGCACTTAAGTACAAACCAGATGAACCGAGAGGTAGGAACATCACACATAGGTCTAGAAAATTGTAGAATTGGAAGAATAGGTTAGACGGGGCACCCAATAGGGGACAAGGGCACCCATGGGTGCTACATAATGGAAATGGGAACCTGAGTCTATGAAAATTATCTAAACTCCAACTTTTTAAGGTTGTAATTTTTTCATCGTTGTTTTCCTTTGGTCACTACAGATTCACACTAAGATCACCAAGCTCACTAGAAACCTGCAATGAAATGTGAACCTGCAAAACCCTCAAATAGATATCAAATCCTAAAAATAAATATGAAGAATGAGGGGTCAAACTATCCTCAGCTGTCACAATTCTGAACTTATGACTAAGTTTTGCACTACATTTCAAACACAATTTATTTCTTGTTGTTTGTGTGTGGAATCATTCCCTAGGTGGATCTTGTGCGTGTCGCACTTGATAGAGAAAATATAGCTAGATATAAAAGATGTGTGCATGGAATAGAATAGACTCCCCTCCTATGAAATGTGATGTAGAAAACCAGCCCTTGTCCCTTGTGATGGATGCTAGAATGGATTCTTGAATGCTCTTGAATATCCTTTAGATGCAACCTTAGGTGGTGATAGCTAATGCTTAGTTTTTGGTCCCTTATTATGATCACGTAACTTTATATTTATATGATTCCCTTGCTTGAATTTTGTAATTAACCCTGAAAAGGGATAACTACCGTAAAGGTAAAGTTCTCAAATGGATATAAATTACCCAAAATATGTGAGAAATGTACAAATAGGTTAGGAACTCCCGGAGGGGACAGGGGTGTCGGGTGTTGGCATGTTGGCTAAGCGTTGGTGTCTAGACTCAAAGAAACTCGAAGGGTCGAAGGTCGACTGAGCAAGAGAGGGTATGTAAGACCAAAAGTGGTAACATAAAACAAATAAATGTGGTAAAATACATGGGTTAATTATTAATTTTCTTACTTAGGAATCATATGAATATTAGTATACAATTAGACTAGATAATTACCCAAAGTGCATGATTTAGTGTCTATACTCGCGTAACACTTAAGTTGGTCACTTAAGTGACCAAATCTTAAAAGAATCTATCCTCACCATGGTAGAACATTTTTTCACCACATGTAATTTTGAACCAATTTTAAAGGTGAAAAATTGCATCCAAGGTGTGAAAATGTGCCATGGATACTTTTTGAAAACCTGTCATCACCAATAATTGCAAAAAATAGACGTTTGAGAGTTATTGTCCACCCCAGGAGCATCCCTGAGAGTTACCTAGGAAAATATTATATAATTTTGACTAAAAAAGGTATTTTGAGATCATTAGAATAGGCTTTAGGAGATAATTCTTCCTGAAATTTGAAACATACCCCCTTTTATGATTTTTTCTCAAGATTATGCGTCGGTGAAAGTGACTGCCACCGAAAAGAGTGATGATGAAAAGGGAAACCATAAAATATGAGTGAATATTGAATTAAATAGGTAATATTTGGATTTGAATTAGGTATCAAATATGTATATAACTCCAATAATTCTCATTTAAATTTTCACTGGGATCAGGGATCTTCATCTACACTGTCGGGGCAATATCTCAAAATCCAGAAAGTAAAATCTCCCAAAATATTTTGTAATGTTAATTGTACATTCTTATATTTCCTATGAGCATCCAGTAACTTCAAAAATATCCCAAAGCTCATGAACCATTCAAAACAATCTCACTAGTTTTTTTACTTCTTTCATTTCCTTGCACTTTGTGTTATAAGTAGCCCAGTGTTGCACAACTTGTTCCTAAACTTTATTATCCTTGTAGAACTTCCTTGAACTACCTATGATGATATCATATATTATTTACACACTTCTTGGAGGAATTATATCTTATTGACTCATCTACAAAGGGTGTTCATTAGGTGTCAAAGGCTTGAAAATAGGCATTTTAAGGCCTCTCGGGAGCAGCCTTCCTTTAAAGTGGATCAAAATGAATCCAGGAATTGATTCTCACCAACTTACCTGCACATTAAAAAAATTAAAATATATTTATCACATCCCTCTCATCCATGATGAGGTTTACATAGTCATCAATTGGCCGGAGGGTAGGTTTACATTACCCAGTTTAAGGATTTTTTAGTGTGGGCTTAGTTGTCATGGAAAAAAATTCAATTTTTCATGCTATAAATTTAGCATGAAAACAATATGCTCTATCTTGGGTACTTGTTTTAGTTTGAAAAACGTGAGGATGGAATAAGTAGGAACCTCAAAATCTCAAGACATTACGAGGGTCAGTGCCTTATCTATTGGGATATAGGGTCATTTCATATAAAGGATAGATACAAAAAAACTCTTTATTGAACACAACACGTGACAAAAACAAACACATGGAAAAAAGGGAAACACACGATCAAAAGGGAAACACACAAACCTATATTCACATATGGTCCATGCGGGGGACAACCCAATTTTATTGTTTGTGTAGTTTCGATATTTCTCACTGCGAGGCAATTCCAAGTGAGTGTCATCCGTATAAGATAGCTGGAAATTTTTCTCCCCACATGTGTCTTGTATCTGAAATGGGCCAAGCCACAATGAATCAAACTTCCTGTGAATTCCTTTTGGTTCTCTCCTCTTATCCCATAGTAGGAAAAGATCACCAATTTGAAAATATCTCTTCTTTGCCTTCTTATCAAAGATTTTCTTTACTTTCAATTGATGGTATCTTAGCCGATAAACCACCAACACCCTATCTTCACATAGCTTTTCCAAGTAAAAATTCATTTTTCAAGTGAGTCTTATAACTCACCATCTTCTACTGCTTTGATCAGTTGTAATGTCGGTAACTCTACAATGTGTTGAACTTCTACATTTATTCCATATAGGAGCTGAAACGAAGACATACCAATAGCCTTTTTGGGAGTGATATGATCATCCCATAGTGCATCATATAGTTTCTTGTGCTAATTTATCTTATTTTGATCTACAATATTTCACACAATTGTCACAAGCTTTTTATTTCTAGATTCTACTTGACCATTTCCCTAAGGCTAATATTCAGATGTATGTGCTAAGGATATTTTGTATCCATAGCAAAACTTAGTTAATTCCATAGAAGATAAATATGTGGCATTATCAACAACTATCTTTTGTGGAATGCCAAAATGGATAATAATATTTTCTTTGATGAAGTTACATACCATCTCCAAATTGGCTTACTTGAGTGGTATGGCCTTTACCTACTTAGCAAAGTAATTCATTGCTCCGAGAATTAAATTATGTCCTGCATTTGAATGAGGATTAAGAGCACCGATGAAGTCTATACCCCATTATTGAAAGGTTCTTCAATCACCACCGGTCTGAGTGGGAGTGCAACGAGTTGTGGTCTTCCCAAAAACTATTGGCAAGGCTCACACTTAGATACCCATTTTTGAGCATCTTGAAAGAGAGTAGGCTAGTAGTACCTCCCTCAAAGGATCTTGTGTGTAGTGACCATGACAGATAAATTTCCACCACAAGCTTGATCATGATATGCCTTTAGAAACTTTTCTTATTGCTCTTTGTCAACACACCTTAGGAAGAATCCATCAAGGGATCTCTTGTATAGTACATGGTTCCAAATCACATACCTTGCAACTTTGAGCTTGAGGGTTCTCTCGTTGCTTGTAATCCATGTGTTTTAGACAATCACCATAAGTGAGGAAATAAACAATATCATTGTACCACTCATTGGTAGTAATTAAAAAAATAACTTAAGGAAAGTCCTTACTTACGCCTCCATAAAGCATTGACACTCTTTTTCCTTTTGGCTCATAACAAATTCATCTTCAACCATTAGCATCCATAATCCATTACCTCTAACCAAATTATATGGCCTTATCTCAAGGTCATACTCTTTAATTTTTTATACCTAATTACCTCTTTTTGCTCTGAGGTCTTATTGAGTCAAGATAGATTTAATAGCTGATCCCAGAACCATCACAATGGTGTGAGAGTTTAGGATGTAGAATATGAAATTCTTGACCACCTTAACCACAACATAAACATGTTTCTCCATGGTAGAGTATCTGAGCTCATGATTCTTTAATGGGAAACTCATGAAGGAAATAGGGGACTCTATCCCTTATTCATTCTTCTAAACTAAAATGGCTGAAATAGTGTGCTCAGATACATAGCAATACACAATGAAATATTTATTGAAATCAGGACATACAAGGTTGGGGCTTTGGCTATGGCCTGCTTGATATTCTTAAAATATTATTTTCCCTCCTTACTCCACTTAAATATCTCTTAGGGCCTCATCATATTTGCAATATACTTGTTCAACTCAGAAAATTATGGGATAAAGCAAAGGATAAATTTGACCTTACCAAAGAAGGAATGGACTCCCTTATTTCTTATGGGAAAGGAGAGTTTTTGAATGGCTTACACTCTTTCTAGATCAATCTTTGTTCCTTCTTTATTCACAATGTTTCCAAGGAGCTTGCCTTCAGTCACTCCAAATATTTACTTCTTTGGATTCAATGATATGCCATGTTCTTGACACCTTAGCAAGACTTTTTCAAGGTGTATCAAATGTTCTCTCCTCTTTTTAGAGAAGACTATGAGATCATCAAGATAAATGACAATACATTTTTTCTTTACATACTTAAAAGTCAAGTCCATTTCTCTATGAAAATTTTCCCTAGAATTGATGAGAACAAATAGAATCCAAATGTAGGCGAAGGTTCCCCACAAAATTATGAAATTAGTCTTATATTGATCTTCTTGGGTAACTTCAATTTTATTGTAGTTGTAGAATTCATCCAGCATAGAGAACATTTCTGAACCAGTGACTACTTGTAGAATTTGATCCATGATCGGGAGTGGATAATTATCCTTTAGAGAAGCTTGGTTCAAATTCTAGAAGTCTACACAAATCCTTATTTCTTCATTTTCCTTCTAGAAAGGGACAATGTTTGCCACCCACGTGGAGTGGTGGATCGGGAAAATGATTCTTACATTCAACATTTTCAAAACTTTCTCTCATATTTTTCTAAAAATATTGGGATTTTATTACCTTTGTTAAATGTTTTTCTTCAAAATTGAGAGGTATAGAGTGTTGCATCTCTTTTGGTTTAAAATATTTCATCTCATCATAAGAATATGCCAACACATCTTAATACTTTTTCAATAATGAAACAAAGTTTCTCTTTTCCTTCGGTGAGAAACACTTTCCTATATTCACAACCGAGGTTTCTTCTCCATTCGATACATATTTTCTCAAAATCATAAATGCTCTAGGAGATTCCTTAGCTTTATCTTTCACAAATATATCATTTCTATAAAATAATTCTTCAAGTGAGACTAGGCCCTTAAGAATCTTATTACCTTTTAACATGAGCACTCCATCAGAATCAACCTCTTCAACTTCACCTTTGATTTCTTATGAATTTTACTCATGGGATGAATAATTATTTTCTCTAAATAAAATTTTATTAAAATTATCTTGTTGTTTGAGAAAAGAGAGGATAAGTTTATCATCATTGAACACCTGCCAATGGTTGGCATTGTGAGGCACACTTGTCATGTAAATCATCTCAATAGAATATTTATCTTTTTCAAAGGAAGAGTATGGTATTAATAGAGAATATGACACAACAAGAGAAACATATTTTTCATTTTCTTCCTGGGGAACATCTTTTATAGATAAATCATCTAAGGATTCAATGCATACCTCAATCTATTCCTATAATTTCTGAGTCGTTGGTTTTTCACTTAGTATTGATTTCGGGATTGTTTCACGATTACTTATGTATCTCCTGATCAATTCAATTTCTTAATGCCCATGGAAATAGTTGTTTCAATTCCTAAGAGAAGAGATTCATATTCTACAGTATTGTTGGTATTCTCAAATTGGAGCTTAAAAGAAAAAGGAAACAACTCACCTAATGGGGAAATCATAACCATACGGGCTCCTAAGCATGTACTGCTGAATGACTTCTTTCAAACTCCATAGTCCATATTTTATCTTAATATTCCTATGAGATAAGGGGAACACCATCATCTCCTCTAGAATTCATGAATTAGTTCCCATGTCCACTCTCTTGATAAAGAATACCAGCTCTATGATCTTCCAATTTTTACACTAGGTATACTTCATTTTTTTCATTGGAAACTACTTTCTCATTTGTCCCTTGACTAGAATATTTTCATAATACCAATACATATGAATTTTTCCTCCCAAATCTCTATAGAAGCTTCTACTCAATAATATCCCATATGAGGTCAGAATGTCTCCACTAAGATAGTGAATAAGACTTTATTTTCAAGAAAATCAACAAAAACAACTTGGGTATCTTTTATTCTTACCACAAATGAGACTTCTTTAGTTTCCATGCAAAACACTAGTCTTTAGCCCTTGTTATGGTAAGACCAAGGGAATTATCTACTTTAATTGGCATCAGATTATTAAAAGAAATTGATTCTATGATACAATTGTTTAATTGGTAGCCTTCGACGAGAATAGAGACAAAATGGTTCAATCTTATCGAGACTTGGATGCACTTAATGATAGAATATTTTGGGATTATGGGGAAGGAGGCATTGGTATTAATCCTTTAGAAGAGGGCATGAAAGTATTGGGATTTAGGTTACTACCTTTAATAAACCAGACTAGTTTATCAAATTATTTTGGATGGGTTTGAAAATATTCAGACTCAAAAATTTGGACCTTAGACCATTTGACATTGTCTATGATATCAAAAGAGGAAGAATTATATGTCTCCAAGGTGGTGGAATATTTAGGGATCAGAGGAAACACTACTTTGGAATTGGGGGATACATTGGTAATAGAGGTAGGATTGGAAGCTACAACGAACTTATTAGATACCTCGAAGTCTTGCTAGAAACATTCATTGTTTTAGAAGTAGCATTAGAAGGCTTAGAAGAAGAAGCTTTAACAAAGGTAGGCTTGGGAGACTTACTTGTTTGAGCCGAGGTATTCTTGGCTACCGTAAGATATTTATTTTCTTTAGCAAAGTCTATAGAAGGTAGAATTGAAGTTCCTCTATTGATTATTTTATAATGTAGAGTCACCATGAGAGAATATGCATCTGTCTTCTTCTTTGGATCAGCATTAGAAGAAATTTATTTTTGGGATTGAGAACAGGTGAACACTACATAAGAGAAATTTGGTGCATCACCCTCTTCACTTTCATCCCCGATAAGTATTTGAAGTACCCGATCTCAACATCATCAACTTCTTCAATTTCAATCCCATTCTCTTCTTCTTCATCATCTTATGGCTCAAAAATATCTTCTTCATCACTTTCTTGAAAGTCTTTGAGGAGGTGTTGCAATTATTATTTTATTCTGAAAATTACTCTTCCTTAGAGCATCTCTCAAAGTATTTTGTGCAAGTTATTTTTATGTAATCGATCATTTTCCAATTTCGAACTAGGGGGTCCATGGAGGTAGAATTGGAACTTTGACCTTTTTTTTTGCCACTTGGAGATTTTTCTTTTTTTGAGACATAATAAAACCATCCTCTACTTTAACAACATATTCCTGAGCTTATCTAAAATTCCTAGGTAAAGTTCTTCAAGGATTAATCCTACCCGATGAAATTAAACGTTGATGAACAATATTTTCACGTTGTCATTGGAGGTAAAATCTTCAAATGGTATCCTCTTAAGAAACCTGTTATAATGAGCTACAAATTCCCTCATAGTCTCATTGGGCTCCTTTTTCATCTAAACCAATGAACTAGGAGGTCTTGAAAATATTTAGTAGATTTAAACCTTTCTTCAAAAAATTTTGATGTCATTCTAGTTAGTAATGGATCCAAATGGTAGAAGATAAAACCACTCCACTTCCTTTTCTTATAGAGATTCTACAAACAAACAATCTTGTTGACACGTCTTTGTGTTCTACTCCTAACACTCCACATGTTGTGATGAATGTTTCTACATGTTCTTCCTGGAGCTACATGTCGTCGCCTCTAAATTTAGGGAAACTCTTACAAGATCCCTTTGGTAATTCATGGATAGGTGGAGGGAGGGTGAGTGGACCTGTGTTTCTGTCCCATGGCACAATTTGCGGAGGCCTCTCTCTTTCTTCCACCATTCTTACTTATTCTTCTAATTTTGAAAAAATTTCATCAAGATTTGGGAATTATATGTCCAATGGATTTAGAGAAATTGGAGAAACCAAAGATGAAACTAGAGGAGTGTGATTGGGATCTTCAACACCACTTGAGCTACCAATGTGAGAATTCATGGGAGGAAGGAGGTGATGAGAATTTCTGATTTTATCTTGCTATCTTTGGAGTTCTTTAAAGGTAGGATCAAGGTTTCCCTTTACATCTTAGACTGGTGTATATGTGATCATTAGTTTGTAGACTTTAAATCAAATCAAATATGAATTTTATCAAGCTCTCCTTTTTTGAATTTGAGCTTTTCTTGCTCTTTCCAAATATGTTTCTTGTTCTTCTTTAGAATTTAGAACTATTATAGCTACATGGTAATGAAAGAAATTTAATGTATTGTGTCAAATGGCCTCCTCAAGTCTGATGCAATATATTATTGGGTATGGAAGAGAAGTTTAGGTCTTAGGACTGGGGGAGGACCAGGAATAGCCATTAGTGGAAGGCATAAGGCTTAATGGATTTTCAAATTTCATAATTTTTTTGTTTTTTAGATATCAATTTTTAATTTTTGTAGAATATATAAGGGTGCATATCAGCAAAAATTTTCCTATGGTGGGTGCCAAAAACTGTTGGAAAAATAATTTTTGGGTGGGAAAATTATGGATTTTACCAATGCTCTAGGTCTAGGTCCCTCTGATTGAATGGGGAAGCTCCATTTACTGAAAGAAAGGAAATAAATAAAAACTAAACTGATTTTTGGGGTTTCGTAGAGTGGGGATCACATAGAATACTTCCTTAAACTGTGGTAATTACATATATGGAATACAATGGGGAAAATTGCTTAAAGAGGGAGATAGAAGAGGGAAATAAGAAAGGGATTTTAACCAATAAATAACATAGTTGAGTTCATTGCATTAAAATAAGAGTATTTCACTTACATCAATTAGAAGAAACCATTCACATAGAAAGAGGAACAATCAACAAGAAACACATTTTTATTGCATCATGTTGCACAATTTACAATGCTCATGGAGTACAAGTTGAGATGGAGATATAATAACACAAGACAAGAGAATAGAGGAAATGAAGTCACTCGTTCATAGAAATACAATGGGATCTAGTAACAAGAATTAACCATACCTTTATAATGATGAGGTCACCTCCTTCTATAGCTTTACAAACCTTCTCTTCATCTACCCACACATGACTTTTCATATTCCCATTACAAGTGAATTTTCAAATATCCTTAAGAAATACAAAATAGTTCCTCTTTTATAATTGTAAAAGGGAATTTTACATTGCACAAATATCACATAGTCACTTTAATGAATAAGACAAAAATTCATTATTACACACAATGAATAATTAGAAGAAAGGGAGTAGAAGAAGAGTGAGAATAGAAGAAGGAGAAATAGATAAGAGAAGGATGAAATATCTTTTCCACTTGATGAAGACCATTCCTATGATGAATATTCCACCTCGATACATCCCATGAAAATTCAATTGGTTTGAACTCAAGCCCTTTCACTTCTCTAAAAAAATAGACAACTGTTGGTGTGATCTTCTTTGACTAAGGAATGCTCACATACTCCAATGTGTTGATCCAAGTCTCTGGAATGTGGCTTAGCTTCTTGCATTTAGTGAACCAACTTTTGTGATCCCAAGCAATGTTTGAAATAGAACCAAAGATTGTTATGAGTGACTCCAGGGTGTCTTCATTGAAGGAGAAAGGATCTCCTACCTCTTTTCAAACCATTTCTTGAAAAGGAGTCATGAGATCTTCCAAAGATGTGTTTTCACTGATAGGAGGGGCCCCAAGCTCTTGTACACATTTTCTTAGATCTTTGATAATTCCTCGAGAATTGTTCTCACACTCCTCGAGCTCTAACAAATCATCTTTCAGTACATTACACCTTACAACCATGGTGTGGAACCAAATAGGGGACAAGTTCTTAGCTGAGTCCATGAACACATTTTTTCTTATCAAGAATGAGGAGTCAAGACTCCCCATTTTGGAGGTCAATGGGAGAACACTATCCCATATCATATTTTATTTCTCCATTTCCACCCTGGTGCCTTTGATTCTTGAGATGGTACTTGAAACAAAGCGGAACAGGAGAGGACCTTGGGAAAATCACATTCCCTTTTTAATGATTTTTCCCACCCACTTGTCATTTTCTCTCCCCTAAAGTTATAATCTTTGGGATTACTTGAGGGCTTGTAGGTTAAATCTCTTGATGGGTGAGACTAACTCAACTAGAGGTAATGATGATGAGCCTGGTTCTAAGAATGACTACACATATGAATATAAGGTCCTCATATGTTCCTCCAATTGGTTGATGGTTCATTTGTATTCTTCATTCCACTCCAATATCTGAGTTGAAGACTCCTTAAAAATATGAGTGTCACCTTTGTGCATAGTTGACCAAGTGAGACTCTGGTCATCTCATAAAAATGGGGTTCATTTCTTCCAAAGGCTTATTCACCTTGGGTATTGTAGCTTCTACAAACAGAGCTCTAGAATTCTCAATGTAGAATCTTGAAGTAGTTTGTTCTTTCCTTGACTTATTAGCTTTCATGTACTTTGAGATGGCCTCAAATTTTGGTGTTGCAACTTGTTGCACCATTCTTGATTCTCCACCAAGAAAGTCACGAACCCATGGGAATGGATCTAATGGTGTGGAAAATATGTTAGGGATATTTGTTTGCTATTGTAAGACCAATGATTTCTCATTGTGATCTGACTCAACTGCCTCAAATGAGACACTTGGCTCTACTTGATGCACAGAGATATTGAGAGGGGTCAATCTTTCCTTGCTCCAACTGTTAAAATTGTTCTTCCTCTTCATCTTGTTCCTCTTTGAACTTAGATTTCTTGGGAGAATCCATGAGAGGTGAAACTTCAATGCTCTTAGTTTCCACCACCTTCCTCTTGTAGGTCTTCTCATAATGTAAAGAATCGAGCGAGAACTCTCGAGATCCTTGAGAGATGATGGGTGTGATAGTATTCTAGGTAGGGTTAAAGTTGTGTCTTCTTCTCTACTAGAATATTTATTTCTTCTAAACCATTCCCTAGATATTTAGACTACCACTTTGGTCCACTCCTTGATATCTACATCTTCACAAATTATATATGAGGGAGGAGGAAGGGGAAAGGATTTCACTACCTGGTACTTAGGATCAAACAACTTGGAACCATCTTATTGAATGCCTCCAATGAACTAATCAAACCAAAATATTTCCATATGTTTCACGGTCATCCTTATGTAGTCATTATTCCCGATATCAAGGTCATCTGCACAATTTTCCAAATAGTCTTCAAACTTGGGAATTTGATGCAATCTAGGAACATTAAAATACTCATGAGCTTTCCATATGTCAAAGTTGGGCCTATGGACATAATCAAACAAATCAAATGCATCAAGAGAGGTATCAATGCTTTTGGTATCTACTTTAATCTTACAGAGAATATACCAAGTGAGATATTGAATGATATTCCCTTCTTCTTCAAACCTTTGCACTTGAGATGCACCTAAGAAAGTTTCTTGCAGAGCTCTACTAGAATGATCTTATCATTAAGATACTTTGGTACTATGAGTAGAGAAATTTGATACTACTCACCGTTTGATGTAGGTGAATATATGAAACTGTGTGAAATGGAACCCATACTTATTAATCAACTCATCTTCCTGAGGAGATATTCTTCTTTCAATATTTCCTTCGAGGATCCAAATGATGAACATGGTGAATGCATCATTCACCCATGTGAAATGAACATTGTTTTCCTTGAAGGTGATTCATTTGTACTTCTCGAAGGAAGGGGATATTTGAGGAACATTATGAGTAACTAAAAATCCTTGTTATGGTATAATGTATGTGAGGGCATACACAAAATAGGAATTCATTGTGAATCTCTTGGTGGTGATCTATTACATCAACTACTAGTGGAGATTGTCACTGATGATCTGGACCCAATCTAACATTTGATTTCCCTTCATGATTTTTATCATGAACTAGGACATCCATTCCTAGAATTACTTGGTGTCTTCCTCACCCACTACTTTACCTAGTAATACAATGGCATCTAAGTAGGACTTATGAAACTCACTCCTCCACAATGACTGTGGTAGCCTAGATGTTTTTCTCCCATGTTTCAACCAGAAGCCAACTAATATTCCCTACAAGTAAGAGTATGTCTTGAGACATTGTTGGGTTACAAATTATTTTATGATGATCACCATATTTCTATGATTTGTAATTTGTAGGAAACTTGAAATTCCCTTTGGATTTAGGACTACCAAAGCAGTGATTTGTCATCTCTAGTGATTTTTTGGGAGGCAAGGTCATCTTGTTTGTACAAGATAAGACCAATTCAATGCTCTGAATTGAAAGTGGGTGACCTCCAACTTTTAAAATCCCACTAGAAACTATCTTTTCTTCCACTAGTTTTATGACTTCTTTTGTCATCTTATTCCTTATTTCTTCTAGATCCAGGTGGGCTACATCATTGTCTCCCACAAGTGGGTATTCTATAGACAGAGTTGAAATTGGCTTATACCCAATGTATTTGATCTTCATGGATTCCCGAACAATGATGGAATGATGAGATGAGGGTGTATGAAAAAATTGAAATTTGGTTTGATAACTTAATACTTTTATTAAGTCACACCTCACCTTTACTTTCTAAATTTAGAAAATCTTCCCCAATTTTAGCAATTTCAGTTTTAGAGTACCAAAATTGAGGATTGCACAAAGGGGGTTCAGGGTGATTGCTTCGTCATTTTCAAACTTACTATTTTTAGTAAGGATTAGATTCCAACTTACTAAAAATATAAATAGGCCTTCTGGTTGTCTGATTGGGATGAAACTTGTCTTGTTGGATTAGGAATTTCACTATGATTTCTTGCTCCATTTTTTCTAGTGTTTTTATCCTCTATTTTTCTCGAATCAAAAGGAAACTTTTTCTTTCTAAACAATTTAGGTATGAAATGTGAAAAAAATATAATATCAATGGTGATGGTAATTCTATTATCTCAAATTCATTCACCATTGGAGTGCACACGTAAAATTTCAAAGCAATCGGGTCAAAAACGGGTGAGATATGAGTAATTTAGTGGTTTTTGACATAGGGTTTCATGGAAAAATTTGAGCATGAACAAGTTACATAAGTAATGGATGGAGGTGATATTTTTAAAATGGCTCCAAAATTGCATAAGGATGGTTTAAATATTTGAACATAACTCTAGTTAAGAAAAACTCACCCTTGACTCACTCGAAGCACATTTGCATTAACCCGGGTTAAGGATGAGTTGAGACTTACTAAATGAGTCTCAGAGCATTCAATTTACCTTACCACATTTAGTAATGGTTCATTAGGTAAAATGGTGTAAAAAATGGAGAAAAGTTTCCATGGGGGGTAGCCATCATGAGAAGGGGGGACATGTTTGTTAAGGCATGAGTGGATAACATCAACCTAGTGAGCAAGTTGTGTGTTTGAGTGATGAAAGAGGGAAGGATTTATAATTTGGAACATTTTTTTCACCTGATACACTTTTACACCAAGTGAAAAGGTGCAACAAGGCTATAAAATTGCACCAAGGGTGTGCTTGATCGTGGAGAGGGGGTGTTTGGGAGTTGTGAGTTGTTAACATTCACCTAACTCACCATGTTATTACGTAAGTGAAAAAAAAGTATTTCTCCTTGGTGGAAAAATTTTGTGCACCTCATGCACTTTTAGACTAGGTAAAAAGGTGCAACAAGGCTTCCTAAGTGCACCATGGGGGGTAGCCATCATGAGAGGGGGTTTTGTTAAATTATGAGTTGTTAACACTCACCTAACACTTAATTTAGTCACTTAAGTGAGGAAAGATTCAAACCATGTCTCCTCACCATAGTGGTGCATGTTTTTGCACCACATGAACCTTTCCACCAAGTGAAAAGGTGCATCCAAGGTGTGAAAATGTGCCATGGATACTTTTAGAAAGCCTCCCTTCACTAACACTTACCAAAAATAGACACCGAAGAGTGATTTCGCGTCCCAAAGAGCATCCCTGAGAGTTACCTAGGAAAACCTTATATCATTTTGACAAAAAAAGTTTCATCCTCATAGGTTTTAGGAGCCAATTATGCATGAAATTTTAAATTTACCCCTTTTATGATTTTTCACAATCATATATGCCGATGAAAGTGACTTCCACCTAAAAGAGTGATAATGAAAAGGGAAACCAAAACATTTTGAGTGAATATGGAATTGACTAGGTCATATTGGGATTTGAATCAAGTCTCAAATATTTATATAACTCCAATAATTATCATTTTTATCCTCACCGGTATTGGGGATCTTTATCTACACTGTCAGCCAATATCTCAAAATCTAGATCGTATAATCTCTCAAAACCTCTCTCAATATGAATTATACCTTATTAGATTTATGCTTAGTAAATGGTCACTTCACAAAATATCTAGAATCTCTTGAACCATTCAGAACAAGCTCACTAGCTTTTTACTTCTTTCATTTCCTCGCATCGTACTATAAGTAGCCCAGTGTTGTACAACTTATTTATAAACCTACTTATCATTATATAAATTCCTAAAATTCATATGATGATATCATAGCTCAGTTACACACTACTTGGAGGCATTATCTCTTCCTGGTTCATCTCTAGAGGGTGTTCGTTAGGTGCCAAAGTCCTGAAAATAGGCCTTTTTAGGCCTCCTGACCATTCCTTCAAAGTGGATTAAAATGAATCCATGATTTCTTCCCACCAACTTACCTTCACATGAAAAAACCTTTAAAAATATATTTATCACATCCCTCTCATCCATGATGGGATTTACATAGTCAGCAATTAGCTAGAGGGTGAGTTTACATTACCCTATTTAAGGATTTTTAGTGTGGGCTTAGTTGTCATGGGAAAAAATAAATTTTTCATTCTATACATTTATTATGACAAGAGGTCATTTTGAAGAAGGTTTAACCACTTGAATGATATCCTTTAAATCACTAAAATGATGAATCATAAGGTTGGAACTTCCACTAGCAAAGCTCCTATGTTTGATGGGTCAAACTATGCATTTTGGAGTATCAAGATGAGGAATCACATCATGTTTATAGGATGTGACATTTGGAATTCAATGATATATGGGTATATTGTTCCTCAAACTCTTCTAACTAGTGTTATAGATAAGAAGGCTAGTAATGACAACTCTAAAGAAATGAATGTTATTTTGTGTGGATTGACAAAATCTGAACTTGTTAAGGTTATACACTATGCATATGCTAAGGAAATATGGTAGAAGCTTAAGGTTTTTTACGAAATAGACTCCAAGGTAAGGATGGAAAAGCTCCAAACATTCAGAAATTAGTTTGAAATCCTAAAGATGAAGGAAGAAGAATCTATTGTTGCATATCTACTCAGAGTTGATCAAGTTATCAACATCATCAGAGGTTTAGGTGAAGAGGTGAAAGAAGAAGTAGTGGTGCAAAATGTGTTGAGACGCTCACTCCAAATTTTTATTCTAAAGTGTCTTTTATTGAGGAAGCAAAGTATTTGAGTTTAATGTTATGGATGAACTCCATGAAATTTTAGTAACATATGAGATGATGACCATTGACGTGAAACCTATTAAGAAAGAGGTTCCTTTCAAGGTGAGAATAAGTCAAAGGAAAAAAAGACTACTAACGATGATGATGCTCCCGAGATTGATGATGATAAACTGATTGCAATGTTTTCTAAAAGGTTGAAACATGGTTCGGGTAAATAAAAGGGTAAATTTCCATTCAATTGTTTTAACTATGGTAAGATTGGTCATTTTTCCAATAGGCTCCCTCATAAACATAAGGCTGGGAATCATGAAGAAGCTAAACAATCTCATGATAAATGCAATCAATCCAATAGGTCTATAAAAAACAAGAAGAAATTTTCTAAGAACAAGAAATCTTTCTACTCTAAAGAAGATTTCAGTAATAGTAGCTCTTCTGATAGTGAGGATGAAACTGTCAATTTTGGTAATTTGTTTATGTAAAATTGATTCAATTGATCCAAGTAATAAGATTCCTTATTTTATTATGATGTATGTGATTCATATGAATAAGAAGAAGATATTAACTTCAAGGTAGAGTTTGAAAATTCCCTTAAGTAACTAAACCTTCAAAAGAAGAAAAATAAAAATGAAGTCAACAAATAAGAATTATGAAGAACAAATTAGTCTTATAGAAAAGATACTAAGCAATGATGCTTAAGGATTTTGAAGAAATCAATAAACAACTTGAAGATCAACTTGAAATGAGCACAAAAATATAGAAGAAAAATAAAAGGAATGTACCATACTATTAACAAATTTTTAAACATGGATTGGAATGCTCACAACCAGTCTCAAGGCCAAGGAGGATGAGTGTATCAAGTTTAATATGGCTATGGAGTCCTTACAATTATAGTTAGACCTAGCCTCAAGTATATTGAAGATGTACCAAAGGCTTGATAAAATCACAAGAAATCTTGATGATCTATTGAACAAGAAAAGACACTCTAATGAAAAATCAAGTTTGGGTTTCACTAAGAAACAAAGAAGGATGAGAAACATCTTGAGCTAAGTCAAAGATTTGTTGAATCTAAAAGTATATCAAGGTTCAAAGAAACATTATAAGACAACCCAACGCATCAACGTATGTAATAAATTTGAATGGTTATTGTTATAGTTTCAATGATTTTGGGTATAGAGCAAAAGAGTGTAGAAGGAAAGTCAAGAATGATCATCCATAAAGAGATAGTAGAGATGATTAGTCAAGGAACATTATTTTTTATAACTTCCATGAGAAGGGTCACATAGCTGTATATTGTCTTCATTAACCACAAAGATTGAGTTGGATAAATAAAGGTAATAATTATGTTTTGTGTTATAACTACAATCATGTTGGTCATATTTCTAGATATTTTTATCAAGAGACACCTTGACAAAGTTAGTGAGATGGAGCACCTAGAGGTAAGAGTCCTATTGTTTTTCCGTGACAATGTTGGGAATATTGAAATGTTTTGCAAATGGAGGAATAATGGATATGAGAAGAAGGCACATGTGAAGTCTAACTATGGTGATAAAGTGAAGGAATAATCTAAAGCAATGAAGGAACCTAAAGTAGCATGTGTTCTAGTCATAATGAGCCCACTAGTTATAAAATCTTGGTTGATGTTGAAGAACCTCAAGAACATCTTCTATCAACTCAAGAGGACTTCAAGTTGTTGGATAATCAAATACTTAAGCAACCAAGAAAGTAGATTCTTAAGTTTGGTAACTTGTCCCATGAGGACAGGGATGTTTGGCACTTTATTAGATATATCCACATGAAAGAATATATTCACTAGGATTATTGAGTAAATTCATCTATTTGAGAATTAATTAAAGTGTTTTTTCATCTTATGTAGTTGTATGACATATGTTTGCATTGTTATATATCACTTATAAAGAGGTTTGTGTGTCATTATATTATGTTGGGTTGTAATATAGAGACTGTCATTGAATCTATATTTTTTCATTTTGAGTATGTTAAACATGGTGGAAAGCTTAAAGGTGTCTTGAAGCTCTAATACAACTATGTGAAGGATAATTGAAGTATAAAAAGGTGTTCTAATTTTTGTAAGTGGTCCCAAGTAGCTATGAGGTAATGTTTATTCTAGGGGAGTTAATAGGTTATCAAGATTATATATTCTTGTACAGTGTCTTGTTAGGTGTTATATCATGGTTAATCAAATTTTATTGAGGAGTGATACCAATTCATATTGTTTCTTTATTGGTATTTTATTCATGAAGTGGTTTGTGTGATCCCTTGAAGTTATCATCATGCTCAAGAAGGCGTGGACTGTAATCAAGTAAAAATATACCATTTCAATAAAAAGGAATGTTGTTTGTGTAAGTACGCATGTATGTAAGAAGGTTCAAGACTTGCCATGAAGATGTGATTATACGATTAAAAGCTTTGAAGGTTTTTACAACTCGTATAGGTCAACAAGTGAAGTTTAATATTGTGTAATGCTCTATCATTTGAATATGAAGTTGTAATGCTTGAGCAAGTATGATTTAATAAGCTTTATTCATGACTCATACATATTTTACAATAGTTATTGATATTTAACGGTAATGATGTGCTTTGTACTATGTTTTGATATCTATATACAATTTAAAATATTCTTAAAGGTTTGATTAGGATCTGTAGTTGTTATGCAAAGAGATAAGTCTAGTATTAATTATACCAAGAGTACAAAGCAAAATGATTATTAAGCGGGATTGAGGGTGTCTTCATATGTTATTGAAGGAATGAAAAGAATTTTAAGTATGTGGTCCTAATCATCCATTTGGTGTTTAAGTATTGAAGTCATGAAGTAAATTTCTTAAAGTATGCCTCTCTTATGAAGAGTTTGGTTTGAACTAGATTAGGAGTATTGTAGGTTATTCAATTAGTATGGAAATTATGCTTGCAGTATCAAGGAAAATGTTGCAAGTATCACCCAAGTTAAAGTTAGGTTGATGGTTCAAAATATGTTGTGATTGAAGGATCATCCATAAGAAATATTAAAAGTTCTAGTATTACATAAAAACTTGATGGATATAGTTGTGAAGAACTTATGAAGGTAGAGTGCTTCTCATGAAGCTTAAATTATCATATTCATGACTATTGTGCATAGGTATATTTGAATGTGATTCAAGTCTTGATATGGTGTTTTTAATACCTACACTAGTCTGTATCATCCGAGACAAGAATGTGTAATATTTTGTTATGTATCCAAGGTGACTAAGAGCTATCTCGTATACTCCCGAGGGAAGTTAGGATCTATGATGATCAAAATATGAGTATGAATCAAGCGGAGATAGTTGATAAAAACTAAGAATGGTGTCAAAATTAGGTATGAATTTTCTCATGGGGAGATGTATGAATGAGTTAATGTTAGGTTCATGGGTCATCAGCAAGTGTTGAAGTCAAGATTGTAAGCACATACCAAAAAGGAGTAGGTAAGTTGAGTACATTTTTGTTATTGTGTGTTTTCAAGTTATTTTCGTGTCAAGTGTCATAGTTACCTTTTTCATAGATGTCAAAGGGGGAGTATGCTCAGAAACATGAAAAAGGTCCAGAGAGAGTCTTGTAAATGTTTACATGTATGGTTTCCATCAATGTTTATGAAGGTGTTTGTCATCAATGACAAAGGGGAGATTGTTGGACATAGTGTCTTAGTTGTTTTCATTGATATCAAATTTCACATTGATGTAAAAGGGAATCTTGAGTGCTTAGGTTTCTATATGAGGTGGCATCCATGAAATAATATGAAGGATGATTGGTAGTGAAAATATGTGGTGTCATGAAGTTGTCATGTCATGCTTTTTAGTGCATGGTCAAGTAAGTATACTCCGTGAGGTTATATAAGGTTTCATTGAGATCTTATATGGTCAATATGATGTGTCAAAAGTGTTAATGATTCTGTAAGGTGTTGTCAAGGTCATCTTATGAGAGTCATGTAGTGAAACAAGCCATTCTAGGTATTGTTATTGAACTAGTGCAAGCAGTATGATATGGTAGCATGTGAAAGTACAAATATCAGGTCTATAAAATTATGTGATGTATATTATGACATTGCATGACAATTAGAGGTATATTACATATACAAGGTCACTTTGAAGTAGGTACATTGAGACAAGGCAAGGTATACATGGGAAAACCATGGTGTGTGGTGAGTTTTAGGTATGATCAAGGATGAATAATAATTTTAAATCATGTATGAGGTTGTTGCAGAGCTGCATGTAAATTTCATGTCAAGAAAGTGAAGAAAAAGGAAGAAAATTGATTTTGAGCTCTACCGAGATCTTAGAAAGTGAAACCCATCTCGATAGGTCATCTTCGATGCTCAACCACACATGTGAGTTATGTATGGGAAATTTATCCTTTGGTAGATTATCAAACATTTAGCTAAGACCATTTTTCAAAAATAATGGGATCATTTGGTCGTCACATCTTTATGAACCATCGTTAAGAAGTATTTTAAGTCAAAACCATTGTTAAACCCTAACATCATAGTGATATGAAATAAATGTGTGGTATGGTCTCCAGCTAGCATGGGAAATAAAATTTGAAGCTTCAAGGTTGTATAGAATTTTTATAAGCTCATTTTTGTTTTGGTGTCATGTTTTAGGTCTTCCTTGGTAAGATGGCGAAAATCCCTAGTTTTGTGGAGATTTGTTGTTTCAAACCTAAGATGAAGGTTTCATGAAATGAAACAAAGTTTTCCAAGAATCTTTGGATTATTATTTGTAGTCATGAATATTTCTAGGAAATTTATATGGATGAAATTGGAGTAACATGTCTTCCAAGTTGGTCTACCTCGTTTGTCCTAGAAGTGCTAAAATTAGTCATGATGAACCAAAGGTGTGAGAGATGTTTTACATATTTTAGCATTAGTTTATGATCATGAGGATATTTTAGGATTCTAATATGATTTTTCAAGGTCTTGGTTTTATAATATGAGGTGTTTTCATGTTGAAATCCTAATGTCCTAATTAGCCATATTAGGCTCGCTAATAAGGTCTATAGAAATAAGTATGCTTGGTTGGTTTTCTCCATGTTACATATGCTTGTGAATGCTTGGAGAGGTGTATCACGTTTCCCTTGATGTGTTCCAGGTGGTTTAAGATTATATAAGTTTCATTGGATTTGTGTGATATCAGTTCTCTCAACACCAACTCTTGAGACCTAGGACCTGGGTTGGAGCAGTTTTAGAGATATATGTTTTATGGAGCATTATGTCTTGATTTTCTAATTGGTGTGAGTTACATTAACTAGTATACATTGATATATTTCCATTGGGGTGTCATTTATTTCATGATGAAGTGTTTTTCTATGTGAATTTGTTCTAGGACTTGTGAATTTAAAATTAGGTACTTGAAGACTTAGTTGTTGTTGTTACTTCTTGGTGTGTGTCATGATGAAGATGATGGATAAAAAGTTTCTTATGCATGGATAAGGTGTCTTAGAGATGTATGAGGTTTTTCCAAATCTGTGGATTCATGATGATGATGTAGTCCTGACTGTTGGAGGTGATGCCTTTCTTTTAGGCCTAATTGAGAAGGTTTGTGTGTTTGGGCCTATGATGATCTATGAGGTATCTTGAGATTATTTATATGAATTTTTAGAAGTATTTTTGTGATTTCAATGACCAACCTTAATGGTCTTATCTGACCTTTGGTTTTTGTAAGAAAGTGTCAAGTATAAAAGTGTGTTGTGGTTGCACATTTAAGTGAGTTGAGATGATGAGGGTTTGAGCGAGATAGAGAAGAGTGTGAAGGATGTTAGAAGGGGTTAAGAGCAGGTCGAGAAGAGGATGAGAAGCTGAGGAGAGCATATAAGATGGAAAATAGTGTCTTTAGACCTAATCAACATGTGAAGATACAATTTTGAGAGAGATTGTGTGAAGATGAGCTAACAAAGAGATCATAATTAGTTATTAAAGCAACAAGGACATTGGATGATCATCCATTTTTCGTGGCTAGGTTAGTGCTTAGTCATAATAGTAGGTTGTAGCCTCCTTGTAAGGTTTATTTTTGCTAAATAGTGGTTGGTGCTCCTTGTAGGATTGGTGTCCTACTAAACTAGGGGTTGGTGCTCCTTGTGGGGTTGGTTCCTCACTAAATAAATCTTGTGTGATGTGTAATATTCACATAAGTCCTTTTTAGTTATATATATGGTTTCCCACTTTATATCTTGTGTTCTTGTGTACTCTCTTGATTCATGTTCTTGTGGATGGATGTTTCATGTTAATAAGCTCACATTGTTGCATGATTGAATGGTTAATGGTTCACACATGTTAAGTACAATTGAATGAAAAAATTTATAGATTGATTCACCCACCAATCTTAGTTCTTCTAACATATGTTTTTAAGTAATGTAAATTGATTTAGTCTATATGAAGATTTAACTAGTGATGTTACAATAAATAATCATGGAAATTACAATAAACTAAATGGATGTTTGGGAAATTTATTTTGAAATTATGGGTATTGAATGGTACATGAATTATTTTATTTTTTTAGTGGATTTACATTTTATACTATATGTTTTTGCATATGGGTATTATGCTTTATTTGGAGTATGCAGGTGATGTACAGTTATACCTACGAACACTATAAAATAAATACCAAAATGAGGATGGGGAGACCAAAAGTCTAGGAATAACATGTGTTAACCATTTTCACCCTTTGATCATTTGTGTGTGTGTGTGTTGCAAATTTTTATGTGACCCTTTTTGTTGTTTGATAATGTTTTAATTATTTTAACCCTCATGTGGTCTATTTTTCCCTTTTGATTTTAACATTTGCTTTTTAATTTATTAATGGTTTATTTCCTTTTTATTTTCTTTAAGTGTGTGATTATTTGGAGTTCCTCATCCCCTTTTTATTGTTATAACCCTTATGACTTTAATTTAATGTTTTTCCTAGTTTGTCTTATTTTAATTTAATGATTTTAAGTTAATGTCTTAACTTAATGTTTTAATATTATGATTTTAATTTATTACTTTTAAATTAAATGGTGTTTTGATTGATTGAAATCTCATTTATTATGACTTTGTCCTTGTCCTTTGGCATTTAAGTTGATTGTTATCTTGAAATCTCGGATTTGGCCTTTGGAGAAATTTTGGGAAGTGTGTGGGAGAGGGTTACCTTGTCCCACACTCCCAAAATTTCCCCAAGCCCATACCCATTGGGTAGGTAGGTTTTTAAAGGCTAATTTTGTCCTTTTACTTGTTTTTGGAGAGATTTTTCCTCCTTTTCACTCCATGTTTTTATTATGAGTGATTTACTTTTTGACTTTGGGGAGAGGAGTCTTTTGGATGATGGAATTTGAGTTTACCAATAAACCTCCTTACATGTGAAATGATTTTGAAAGGAATAGCTTTTACTCCTCTTACACATTCTTAATGGGGTTTGGCTTGTGTGCACCTACCCTTTTGGAGAGCACATGGGTTTTCCTTGTTGGAAATCCTATGTGGACTCCACCTCACCTTGCCTCTCAAAATTATATAAATAAGAGAGTTTGGAGAAGGAAAAGGGTTCCATGTTTTTGTTTTGGTGTTTTTATTGGTTGTTTTTGGCTTTGGGAGAGCTTGGAAGGAGAACTTGAAGATTTTTGCTTGGTTTGGGAAGTTGTTTTCAAGAGGAAAAATGCCCCAAAGTAGGCTCTTAATATTCCTTGTATTTTCTTGTTGCTTGTGTAAATTATGTTGTGTTGAATTCTTGTGGGATTATGGGTAGAGAATTGGCCATTAGGAAATGGTGTGGGGAGGTGGATAGTTTATGCTTATTGTTGGAAGTAAAAGGATTAGTAATATAATAGGTTTTATGCGTGGTTTGTTGGAGCTAAAAGGGTTTGAAATATTCATAGTGGTTAATTGTGGAGGGAGTATGGGACGGGCCATAAGACTCTTATTGGGGGTAAAAGGAAAATACATTTGTGGTTTGGGAGTTATACGGAATTTTTTGTGTGATTGAAAAAGGAGGGTGATATTATGGCCATCCCATTTGGTAGATATAAGGAGAGCAAAAATATTCCATTCTCCATAGGAAGCATTTTTGTATCTCTAGTGTGGCTTTATTTTGTTGTATTAAACTTGATTGTTTTTGGTTGATTTTATTGTCATAATTATGATTTAATATGTGATATTCCTCCTTTTTTGGGGCTCGGGGGTCAATGGGAAGGGAATCCCTCTTTCCATTGAATTTGGTTGGGTGGTGAGCGTTTCTCCCATCTCATTTTTGGTTAAAAGAAGTGTTGAATCTAATGAAGAATCTATATGTGAAAGGATTGATACGCATGGAATATTTAGTATATTATTCCCCTTGTTGTATTTTTTATTTCTACTAAAATGTTTAAGAAAATTTGATTTGAAAGCTATAAGAAAAGTTAAAGTGGAATGTGCAAATTGTGTATCTTGATATGAAAAGAAAGTATAATCTAGATAAGTTGATTTTTGTGTAGAAATGTAAACTTGATTTCAAGGACATAGAGGTTTAATTGTTGTAATTTAGTATGAAAAACAAATAAAAATTGTTATATTCAGTATCTCTTTCTCTCCTTCTCTCTCTCTCTAAGTTTTTGTATTGTGGGATTACCTTGTAGAAAAGGAAGTAAAACATGGTGGTATAATTAAATGGAGCAATTTAGAGGCTATTTTATATTCTATGTAAATTATAGGTAAAAGTAAGGATTTAGAGAAAGAAAATGTGTTGATAAAGTAAAGGGCACTATGTGTTAGATCCCTTGGTCAATTAAGAAATATAAGTAAATTTGATACTCTCCACATCTTACATTAACTTGGTGTTGGGTTGTGTTTCAAAAAATAATATCAAAAGAATTGAGTTAATTAAAACTTGTCAATACAAATATTTGTATGGAGGGTTATAAGTATGGTGTATATATATAAGTGTAAACTCAATTAGATTTTATATATATATATATATATATATGTATGTATGTATGTATGTATGTATGTATGTATGTATGTATGTATTGATTATTTATCCTATAATAGCTAATCTAATCATTATTATATATAATATATAATAGTTATTATAGTTTATAGTTTACACAAACACACACACACAACACACACACACACACACACACACACACACACACACACACACACACACACACACACACACACACACACACACACACACACACACACACACACACACACACACACACACGTGCGTTTAGAAATATAATAAAACAAAAATGTGATTTGGAGGCCACACCTACACAAGCCACAACCCCCACATACCTATTTGTGGCTTATGCCAGCCCTACCCCCCCCATATATATATTTTGTATTTATATATCAATTTTCCCTATGCCTAGGTGCATGGCCACCCCTTCCAATTTTATGCTAGTTAATACATGTTATCACAAAATTACAACACCCCTGATTGCTTATGATTTGTGTGTGATGCAATCAGTGTAACCTACATAACATGGGATTATCTTGCAATGTGGGACCTTGCAAGTAGGATAATCCTCTGGAGAAAGCCAACTTCTTCTCCTAACCTAGTGTCAACTTCTCCAAAGTGTAGAGAATGGAAAACTAAACTAATCCTACCCTAATGTTTTCCAAGGAGATAGGGATAGAAGAATGCATAAAAGTAAATCTACTCTAAGTGAAGGTGATGCACCAAGAAAGGGAGTGAGACACTCTAAGTGAGTGAACAATAGGGAGTAAACAAAGTGAGGGAGGGTGAGTAGAAGTGCCATAAGCTAAAACAATATTCAATTCCCTAGATTCATAAAGCACAAAAAATTAAAGGTCCTACAAAGAGATATAAACATGCACAATATACCTATAAACATAATGGAAGGAAAAATATGCAATATAACCCAAATTAGGAAATAAAAGCCACAAAACACCGATTTTATTTCTCAAAAACATGCACAATCCATTACAATATAGGCACAAGGAAAAATCCTTTACAATAATTCCAAATTTGAGGCCTTTAGATCACAATAGCTATGGAACAATTTTGACAAAGTTTGTTTTCAAAACAAAATAAATCCCCTCAAAATGAGGTGGATTTTATAATATATAGGCAATTTGGGTCACCAACCAACAAGGTGCATTAAAGAGGTATGGGAGCCATATGATTTTGTACTTTGCTTACATGAGAAGTCATGGGCGTCATGCCTCATTAATTTTGGTTGTTAGGCTAACATTTGCTTGCCTACCTTTTCCTGGCCCATGACTCATCCATCCTACGGGTCTTCCAACCTGTAGGGTTGGATGATGTCTATCCATATGGGTCGTACAAACCCCTTTGAAAAATAACAATCCATCCAATGAGCTCTCCTCCATATCTGGGTTAGAAGACCATCTAACAATGATCCATACAATTTATGAGTAGGTCATCTAACCTCATTATCACCTAACCTAAGAAGGTTAGACGACATCAAAATTCTAGGCCATACATTCTTCTAGTCACCGAAAAACTTGGGAGTCACCATCTTCACACCATGGGTCATCCATCCCGAGTTGGACGGTTGTCTCTCTTTGTGTACACTTGTGTGGGTTGGATGGTCATCCAACCTTGTATCGTACACCAACCACCCATCAATCCCAGAGCCATCTAATCATGGATTTTTGTGATCCTTGGCTACTCATCTATCCTCGATCATCCAAATTTAGGGGTTGGACATCCGTCCATCTCTAACTATACCACATGCTTGCCAACCATCCTCATGGCCATCCAAACAAGGGGGTTATATATTCATCCATCATGATCCATACCTAGGGTTGGATAGCTAACCAATCCAACAGCCATCCAACTCTATGTCATCCCACCCGGAGATTAGATAGTGTCTAACCCTGCTTCTTCCAACCCAAGGGAGGTTGGACACTGCTCATATTATGTATATGTCGTTGACCCATCGACCCGTGAGCTTGTCACTACACTTCCTTAATCATTCAATTGACCGACCAACCCATCCATCCATCTCGGTCGACCAACCCACTAACACACCCGTCTAAAAAAATTGGGTGACCAATCTGCCGACCATCCATCCATCCATCTTAGGTGTCCAACCTTGGTGTCCAACCCAGCATCCAATATTGTAACATCCAACCTAGGCATTTACCCCAGCATCCAACCCCGATAAATTTTCCTCAAACTCACCAATTTTTATAATAAGCCTAGTCGCCAACTCCATGATTCATTGTGGTGAGCCAAGCTAAAACATGAGCTACCTTGAAGATTACAAAGGATTTCCTTTTTCTATCAACTCGCCAATGCTTCATCCTGCTTAAGTTGTCTATTTTGCATGGGGTGCAAAAAATGGATAACAATTACCAACTTGTAGGATGAACTGCCTACTAGATCTAGAGCACTATTGGGGCCCTTCATTCCAAAAGAAATCATGGGTTGAGGACTAGTTGTTTCTTCACCAAATTTTTCCTAAAACTTGAAAGTGCAAGAGCAACAAAGGCACAATTATGTACAAAGATAAAAAAATCATATGCATCCCAAATTGAACATGTAGAGAGTGCACAAGCACTTATTACAAATCAAACCTAATCTAAAATAATTTAATGTGTTAAAATAACTTGGAGCATTTCAAAATCTAAACTATTATGTACAAGGGTGAGAATATCCCTTCAATAGCAATGCTTGAGATAGATTCCGTTGAGTGGAATCTACAATTCTCCTCCGTCCAACTTGGATATCTAGAAAGAATTGTTGTTTTTACATTTTGTGACCATGTAGGGGCCACCCGATATAGCATAAAATTTGGAATGGCTTCCCATTTTTTCCATGTCTACATCCAATTTTAGGACCAATTTTCCTCTCGGAAGTCTCTAGCCTTTGCCTTATGTTGTTTATAGAATTTGATCTTTTGAAAACAAGCAAGCAATCGGGGATAACATCCCTCCTCTTAATGGGAGAGGCTCCCTTATTGAACACAAAAGAGAAAAGAAAAACCTTATTTACAATATAAAAACTTGTTCAAAAGTTTTGTGAAGATTTTTATATATCAAATGTCTTCCTCAAAATATTTTCAATACAGAAGAAAGGAGAAATAGAAGAACTAGTATTCAGAAACTAAAGAGAAGAGCACTTTCAAACATATAGATAGTATAATAATATCTTACTAATGCTTGATAAAATAACAAGATTTAGACTACGCATATAAAAACACATGACATGCATGTATTAGACAAAAATTTCCAAATACACCTATCAACTAAAACACACAAAGTTATTGCTTAAATACACATAACTTTATATGAATCAAACAAGGAACAAAAAGAGATAAAGCATGAGAGAGGGTGAAACTTCTTCCAGTATTGAATAGTTCAATGTTCTTTTTACATCCAGATATCAAAATCTCAATCCCTTACAATGATAAGGAAAGTTCTTTAAATAACCCAAGAAATGGTTACAAAGATCCTTTTCAGTTTCCTTTCTTTTAATTTCAAAATTTAGTATCTAATTAAATATTACAAACTCAATTTATCTCTTGCTTCCATAACATATGACTAAAGAGATAGATCCACCTTAATTATATATTTTAAATAAGAAAGGAAAATATGAACTAGGATGTCGAGATGCTAGTAGAAGCACTTGAAGTCCCCTTTGTCTGAATCTTTTCAATGCTTCAGCTATGTCCATTCCTCGGGAATTGTTGTATTGGTGGTTGCATGATTCCAACTTCCCAAACACTTCTCCATTTATTTTCCGAACTCTGCATTTTCCAAGAACTCTTTATTGGCATTTGTGATAGCAGCTTGTAGTGTGCAAATTTATTTCACCTTCTCCTTGGATATGGTGTCTTTCTTGAAAAAATCTTCTTTAACAAAAGTCTTGAACTGAGATTTGATCTCTTGAATAGTGAATTTATCATTTGAACTCTCTTTGAATATTTGGCAATGAATATCCAGGAAGGTAGACATGACACAAGATTTAAAAGCTTCTCCTTTTTGTAACATATTTCTGAGTTCTCCAATGGCCTCTTCAAGAACCTTTATTTTCCAGTCAATGCTGAAAACCCACTATTTGGACAGATTCATCTTTGCATCATCAAAAACATTATTTTCCAGAAGGATTTGTACATTTGTCTCACTCATCAATCTGAGATCTTGAATGCACTCACTCCACAATTTCAACTCCTTATCCAACCCACTGAGTGTTGTAGTGAATTTTAATTAAATCTTAGCAATTTTCTCATATGCCTTGAATGCTTCCTCAATGAAATTCAAACCTGTGATTATCAATTCATCAACCATAACTTCCATTTCCTTCCCATAAGTGGAATGCTTATGAATGTATTTGATGGCTTGAACCTCATCATTAGACAGGATGGCAGGAGGTGGGATGGAAGCTAGGGGATTTGGGTCAAGTACCTTATCTTCTAGCTAATAAGGATTTGATGAAACTTGAAAAATCTAATTTTTTTCCTCCAACTACTCTTGTGTCTACTTCCCTTTTTCAACTCTTTCAATTACTTTAGACATTGTCTCCCTTAGATTATGCACCTCACTTTCAGGTGTTGATTCACCAAGAGAAATTCTTGTCAATTCTAGATCACCCATTGATAGGTCTTTTTCATCTTTGTCAAGCTTGGGTTTTACAATTTCCATGAATTGCTGACCTTGGGAGTCTGAAACCAATCTTGATGTGACTTTGTCCTTTTTTTCTGGAGGGGTAGGAGTAGTACCTAAAGGACCTGCCACTGCATCAAAATTGGTAGCAACCACACTTGAATAAGCATTCCTTTTCTTTCTTTCTAACATTGGTTGTTCCCAGGAAAATGAAGAACTTGAAGTGGAAGGAGAAATGGGCCCAAGCGCAGATGCACTCATCGCACTTAGAGTTTGCACAACAACCACTTCTAACATAGAGGTCTCAGCTTGGGTGACAGGAGCTTCCTTAGCAGATATTTCCATATATTCTGAAACTCCTTTCTTTGATTGATATTCCTTCATATTGATTTCTTTAGGGATATTCTCCTCAAAATTTTCTTTCTCTTTTCCTTCACTTGTCATCGTTGCCAAGGTCCACAATTTCTCCCTCATCAGGTATTGTTTTAGTTTTCTTAAGAGGGGTTCTTTCTCACTCTCTTAAGTAACCTCAACTGCCTTATCATCCTTCTTATCTCTTCCCTTCTTTGTGTACACAAGAGTTGAAGATTCTGGAGGAGAAGGAATTGATTGTTCATGTGTCTCATGAGCTGATAAATGTATTTATTTTTGAGAGGTAGAAGTATCTTGAGAAGTAGACCTAGATTTCATTGCCCTGATCATCTTCATCTTTCTGTCAAACCAAAGTCTAGTTCTTACCAAGATAGGATTGATGAGCTCTTTTAAGTCATCTCTCTCCTTAACAAACCAATAAATGGTTTCAATAGGAGTGTGTTTGATTGACCTCTTGTATTCAATGGACTACAAGATCCTCATCATCATCCTCCAATCCTTCAGGGACATCATATATACCAAAATCCATGATTTTTTGCAGGGATAATCTTCCATAGTACCTTCTTCAGCTTCATAATCATTAGAACAATTGGCCTAGTAGTCTTCAATATTGGAAAGATGTTGATAACCCATTCTGAAATTGGTGGAAATGAAACCCTTAATATCAAAGCAAGTTCTAGGCTTATAATAGTGAAGGGTAAGAGGAGCAATGGTTCTATCAATGTTCTGAGCATCTAAGGCAGTCTTACAAGTGTAGTTACCCAATGTGATTGGGAACTGAATACCTGCAATCTTCTTATCCCTATAGGTTCTATGCAATTTATCCAATTGTTTGCATATCTCCACCAAAGCCATCTTGTCACTACAGTACATAGGAGTTTCAGGGGTTGTCCTTCAAATCCAGCCAATCGTATATATGAAAATTTCTTGAATTGAGTGAAAAATCTTCCATAGACGTTGATCAATTGTTTTTCCTCATCTGAGAATCTTCTAGCAGTATCTCCTTCCAATAATCTGACAATGTACATAGTGAATGCATCATTCACTCTCCTGAAATGATGATTTTTGACCATTAAATTCAACTATGGACGATATATATATAGGAGCATCTTTCTTATCTTCCACAGGGGAGAAAACCAACCATTCTCTATAATCCCCAATGGTGTACATCAGATAAGGGTCATGTATAAGGTTTGAGTCCTCTAAACACATGTCAATTGCTCACCAAGGCTATCACAAATTATTCATGCCCAGTCCAAGATTTGCTTACCCTCACATATAATATTGATATAGGGTCACATCCAGTAATGAAACTCATTAGTGGAGGGAATTCCCATAATTCTTATAAGGAGAGTTATGACATCTGACAATTCTTCAAGGAAATCAACCCTGAAAATTATCTTGGGTAACCTTGAGGCTCCTTTCTTTGGGTTCTTAAACCAAGACTTGGCCACTCTACTCTTGTATTGTTCACTGTCTTGATCAAAACAAAGTTGTGCCTGATCCTTAGTAATAATATTCGAGCCCTCAATCGTGGGTATTCTAAAAGTATTGCAAATGCAATCTTCATCGATTTGTTCCACCGCTCACCACTTTGACGATCAACAATGTTCTTTGTTTCCGGTTAAAACTAGAACTGCAAGCTAGTACTATGTCAAAGACATTGGTGAAATAGGCAAACCTCCTACCTCTAGGATTCCACTATTCTAGACTAGCTAGGTATTGGGAGTAGGGTTCTCGACAATTAATACGTACCTAAAAATTGTCCAAATCAAGGTGTTGAGCTTTGCTATCCCCAATATTTGGTATAGTCATCTCCAAGGTAGAGAGGTGCTCGTGTCCTTTGAAACTGATCTTCATTTTATGATAGGAGTAGAAGATCTTTGTGAGAGAAATTTCCTTAGTTCCTTTATCAATACCTTGATGATTCATAGCTTCTCTTACACCTGCAGATTTGAAAACAATGAAACATGACTCGACCACAACTATGAATAGTGGAGAGGAGAAACTGAACGGTCTTTGGCAAATATAAGTGAGATGGTAAAAATGACCAATTACCCGACTATTTATGCACATTTGAACTCAAGTAGGTCAGCAATATGGAAATAAATGAAGCAATAAATACCCTATGCCGACCTAAAACAATGAGAATCGAAAAGGAAGAACTAATGTGCACAACTATCCCAAGGGACATTGGGGCATCTAAGACGTGCGGAGCTGAAAACTCCGCAAGTGAAAATCAGAAAAATAAAACTTGCGTGGAAATGGAAGTTAAGGAGCACTTTGGACACGCGGGACAAGAAAATCCAAAACACCCGCAACACACTAAAATCGATAAGTCGAAATATCCGACACAGAGACCACCCTGGGACGTCGGGACGCCATTTCTCTGAAAATCCAAAAAGACCGACAACAAAGGAAATCAATACTAATTGGAAAAAGTGGAAAATTAGGGAACAAATGTCCTAGAGGAATTTGGGACAAAAACCCAAAATGCCAGTAAAACAAAGAAAAATCCTCAAAAACTCACAATTTTGAATCTTGTTGTTGGACAACATGTGCTTGAATTTCTTCAAATCTTGAATAACTGAAAAGACTTTCTTTTCAATGAATGAGTATTTAAACTCATAGTCTTTGAGGGATTGACTAAAGAAAGCAATTGGTTGCTCCATCAGGTTGTTGTTTTGTTGGGTGAGGATCCCTCAAATGCTCTCTTGACCTACAAAAGCATAAAGGATAAAATCTTTGTCAAACCTAGGGTTCACCAACGTGGGAGCTTGAGAAATGGCTGTTTTGATGGCTTCAAAGCTTTCTCATCCTTCCTTTTTCCATGAGAATGGCATGTTTTTCTTCAACGCATGGTTATCAGTGGTTTAGCCAATGTCACGAATTGAGGGATGAATCTTCACACGAAATTTATGGTTCCCAGAAAACTCTGGAGGCCCTTCCTGTGACTTGGGAGAGATAAGGACATAATTGAATGAATCATGGCTAGATCGATTGATAATCCTTCCGCTTAAACAACATGCCCTAACAATTTTCCCTCGTGCACTACAAAAATACATTTGTTGGGGTTAAGTGAAACCCCAAATTCCCTACACCTTCGGAAAACTTTCCTTAGATGCGTGATGTGATCTTCTGCATGCTTAGAGTATACAATTATATCATCAAGGTAAACCAAAACAATATCGTTGATTAGTCCCTTAAATGCCATGTCCATGGTTCTTTGGAAAGTAGCCCTGGCATTGGACAATCCAAATGGCATTTTATTGTAGGCATACATGCCCCACTTGTAGTGAAAGCTATTTTGAATTGGTCGGAATCTTGGACTAGGATTTTATTATAACTCGAATATCCATCGAGCAAAGAAAATCTTTGAGCTTCACCACCGTTTGAAGGATATGCTCCGTCGATGGAAGAGAATAATGGTCTTTTAATGACACATGATTCAAATCCTCGAAATCTACACATAATCAAATCTCTCCGTTCTTCTTCCTCACAAGCACCAAATTGGCTACCCATGAGGTGCTTGATGGGAAAAATTATACAGGCCTCGATGAGCTTGGTTAGCTCCTTTCTCATTAGTGGCTCAATTTTGGGATTAATTGGTCTTTGTTTCTGATGAACTGGCTTAGCATTAGGATCCAGTTTGATGGTATGTTGTGCTAGACCTGGATCAAAACCACGCAGATCTTTATAGCTCCATGCAAAGATGTCATGATACTCTTGACAAAGTTTGATGAAATCTTCTTTCTCCTTAGAAGTACACACTTTTCCGATCTTAAGAAACTTTGCATTTGATACTTTGACTTCCTCAAAATATTCTTCTTTGACCACCATGTTAGGGATTTGTCTTTTGGCTTGGTCATCTGAATTGAAAATGGATTCCAAAGTGACTAAAACTTTTGGTAACTTGTTGCTTTTCAATTGGATAATTTTCTCACCATATGACTCCTGCAACTTATCTTGATTTTTTGCAGCAAACTCTACCTCTTCTTGTAGGAAGAGGACAATTTGTTTGTCACTATCAAACACTTTCCAATTACTCACATTATCGGCTCACTCTGGTAAAACCACCATTTTAACAAATTTCTGCCCTTATTTTATGATATCAACGGGTATGTTGTATTGCAACCAATTGTAAGAAGCCTATCCACATCTTGATTTTGATCTCTAGGAACTGCATGGATCCCAAAAGCTTCAAAATCTTCAATCAAGTCCTAGACTTGGTTCTTGTATGATCTTACAAGATCATTTTTGGATGCACTACGTGCCAAAACTTGATGAACAACTAACTCATTGTCTCCAAAAACAGTTAGGGCCTTGATTCCCTTCCTTTGGGCTAGCTGAATTCCTTACACAAGAGCCTCGTATTCAGCAACATTGTTGGTGCAACTGAACTGCAACCGGAAAGATGAGAAGTACTTATCTCCCTCTGGAGAAATTAACATAACACCAGCACCGGATCCATTCTTACTTCTTGAGCCATCGAAGAACAATTGCCACAGTCCTTTAGAATCACTTGGTGTTTTGACAAGTTGTGGTATGATCGTATCTTCTTCATGGATACAGTAAGTACCTAATCCTGTTTCTTCCAAGACCAGCAAACCAGCTTCTTCTTCTACCAATACATCAGCATAGGGATCGTACTGATGATCTCTACTTACTTCATCTAGCAAAGTATCAGGGACTTCTTCAACAAGGGTGGTTGGTTCATGATCGGCATCTTCCTCTTTGGGATCGCCGATGGTGTAATTTCCATTTATGGGACTAGCAGTGTAGGGTTCTACATGATTATGGTAGATTGGTTCTACCCTTATAGTTACTTTGGTTCTGTATCGAGTCCTGAGAATCATATGTGACCAATCAACTAATAGGTAACCACCCATCTTGGCGGTGAAATCCCGTGATAGGCAGATGACAAAGAGAGGAGGGAGATCAATGACCGATATATCTTGGGTGAATGACAAACTTGGGCATGCATGGATGGTAAGTTGAATTCCTTTGATAACCCCAACACTCTTAATAGTGTGCCATCCGGATGAACAAGCCCTCGTGTAACTAGCGCATATTGTATGTATAGTACATCTACAATTTGTTTAGGCATGACAGAGCTACCTGGCACCGAATCGATCATGCAATTATGTCTTTGGTGGTCACCAATGATCGGGGAAATGTAGATTGGCAGTGTTTTGTTTTCCATATGAATGATTTTCCCTTCCGGTTGACACAAACTTGTAGCAGTTGTCACTCTATGGCTTGGTGATCCACTGGTTGTACTAAAACTGCTCAAAGCTTCTCGCAATGTGGTTTCTTTGAGAAGGGATCAAGAGTGCGGCCCACATGGTAACGCCGATTGGTTTTCTTCATTTGTTCTACTATGCTAAAGGGAATCACTCCTACTTTGATGACACTTTTTTGGGCATTGGGGTCCTCCTTTGGAAAATGTTTGTTGGGTATCGTGATGCCTGGAGAACCATCTTTCCCTACGGCGTGGCTGCAGTGTTTACAGTGATTTCTTTCCCGTATTTTTATCAACTGCCATTTGTAACCCAAGTTGAGAAGTGGATGCTAGATCAGCTTTGGGAGGTTGAGGCTCCATTTATCTCTTCTTGGAATGAGTGTTTGTTGCCACTGATGAAGAATCTGTATTCAACCCACAAAAATCTTTTGTTTGCCAGTTTAGCAAAGCGGATTCTTCAGGTGCCTACGGTTGATCTGCTACTTCTTGCGTAGATGAATTTTTTGTTGACTCTGAAGGGGAAATACACTTTGAACCATAAGGGCTTGGCTAAGAACTCCATTGGGACAAATATTTTGATTTTGGGGTTGAGAGCAAGGATAGCACCATTCGTAGTCTTGAACTAGATTATTCTGAACATGTACTATAGCTCTAGATGAGCTAGCTGCAAGAGGGTTCCAAAAGTTCAAGGGCCTAACATTTTCAACTTGACTTGTAGTTTGGTTTTGAGGCTGATTGTTTCCTTGAAAAGGAGGATGGTTAGCCTAATACTGCTGATTTTGTGGCTGATATGGATGATTGTATTGATTAAACTCAAGTTTCCTTTTGAGTGCAACGAGCTCATTTCCAAAATTTTGCAAAAGATGGCGACTTGACTTCAAATAGGTCATTTGAAGAGGGAGAGGAAGATTGATATGGTTTTTGGAGTCTACTGGAATAGGAGCAATGATAAGCTAATGATTCATAAGATCTGGAGAAAAGGGCATTGGTGGTCGTGAGGAGCTATCTTTCCAGCCTGAATCAAAGAATTCTCTGCACTTATCACAACTTTGTAAGCATCAGGAAGTGTAGTCCCTCTCATGGACTGGATCATAACTGCTACATCGCTATTCAAGGCTCACAAATAGTACAAGAATTCATTATGTGTAGAAGGCTTTACAAGCACTAGAATCCTATTCCAAGTCCTGTGGAATCAAGTTGAAATCACTCATGTATTCTTGGGAAGTTCTCTTCATGGTAGTGAGTTGTTCCAAAAGTGATAGGTGATCACTTTTGTCTTCGAACTATTTACATAGCTTTTCTCCCAACTCGTCCCAAGTGGTTATAGTGCCAACACCTAACCCGCGAAACCATTGAAGTGCTTTTCCCTTGAAAGAGGTAGCAAGAAGTCTAACTGCAACGTTGTCTTCTGTGATATTATGTATTGCGCAAATGTTGGCTACATCAAAGATATGCTCCACTGGAGTAACGTGAGTTTCCCCCGTGTAGAAGGGTAAACTTTTGAGTGCCGCAATAGGTATTGGGTCACGTTGAGCCAACATAAGAGGATTTCTTGCATTGAAAGGGGGAAAAACTTGGTTCCTTGCCATAGCAATGAAAGGTTGATTGTTCCTGGGTGGAGGAAACCTTCCGTAAGGAGGAGTCGAATGACCCCTACTAGGTAAATCAGAATCGGGATGTGGAAATGCCTCTTCTTCTTCTCTTTGGAGGAGATAAGGAAATTTTGATATGTTGATAATTTCCTTTCTTTGAAGAAGCTCTTTTCTGAATTCTTCACATAAGTTACTGCACTGAGATTTGGAATCCAGAGATATAGAGTTGCTAGGTACTTTGACTTGTGTAAGTGAGAAGAGAAGTACCAACTTTGTCCTACCGGGTGTGCCAAAAATTGTTGTTGCCAAATCACCGCACCCTCTGAATGGCCGATGTGAATAGGAAATTCGGTGTGATTGGGACACATGGGATCACCTCTCAAGTTGTGGGACTTGGGTTCAAAGTGAACCTCTGGAGAAGGTCGGCTTCCTCTTCCTAAACTAAGTGTTGTACTACTCCTAGTGTAACAAAAATGATTATCTAGTCCTATGCTAACATCTTCATGGGGTTTTAGGGAAAGAGATTTACATAAATGAAATTATACTAGGGATGGTGATGCACCAAATAAAGGGTATTTCCAGACTCAAGAAGGGTTAATTTGAAGAGGGTGTGTGCACCATAGGTCAACTTCACCTACTGCAACTTAGAGAGGGTACAGGATACCACAAACTAAGAGACATGTGTTCCCTTTGTTAAACTTTATCAGACCAAGAAATATACCAGTTTCCCAGTGAAGAAGGATGAACTCAAGAAGGGTGAACAAACACCACAACTCAACTGCATGCAATACTCCACCACTCGATAAGCATAGAACTCCAAGAACCTCGAAATAGAAACTTCAACTCGCATAGTGTACTGCCGCAAGTATGAGAAAGGCACAAAGAAGCACAGAAGGATGAAAGGACCAAGATTAGTCACAAAACACACATTTTTATTGCTTCAATAACATGCACAATGCATCATACATTCAGAAGAGGCAATAGTTTCCATTACAGTCTTGAAGAGGAAGCTTGAAAGTTCTCTCAACACACAAGGACAACTTGCAGAAGAGAGAGGACTCTGAAAAGCATATACTTGCCTAAGATATCTAACTGTCCAACTTGTCTGACCTGTTGGAACCCTTTGAAATGAGCTTCTAACTTACATTTATAGAAGAATATGTGAGAAAGAAGAGGAAAGGTCATAATTACATTCCTAAATTGAAGGCCCATGATGTATTTATCATAGTTAGTTGAACCACCTGAGAAGGTTCCATCATGGGTCATTAATTGCCTAATGACCTAGTCTTCTCAATTAATTAAAAGAATATTTAAATAAAATATTTAAATAATAATAATAAATATTATTATTAAAATATTTAAATAAAAATATTAAATTAATTTAAAATCATGGTGGGCCCCTTTGTTAACCGGTTTGTGCTTAAGGGAAAATTATGAGGAGAAGGCCGAAAAATACCAACTCGGTGATCTCCTCCCTGCCGAGCTCCCACTCAATCGAGCTCCTCTTGTTTCAACATCAATGTCAAGTGGAGAGCTCTTAGATCGATTCTCACCACACACCGTTCTATCTCTTTTAACCATCTTGTGTGAATTGCATTGAGAGCTCAATGCTTAGACTAACCGAGCTAACTCGCTCATTCTTTGTTGAACTCTTGCATGAATCATACATAAACTATCGCAACTCGTTCAATTTCTTCGAGCTCATATCTTATATGATGAACTTATCCATTAGCTTAGGTACTCCCGAATCAAGTTAATTCTTTATAACGAGCTCAACTAGGTTTTTTTTTTTTTAAATGACAACTCATGAGATAATTTCCAAAGTTAAGCTCTGATAGAATTATGTTGAGTCAATCTCCACAGAGAAAATTTGTTCATCAACTCATTTTTAGCTTATCGATCCATCCCCGAGAAATTTGAAAGGCTCACTAACTTGTTTAGCTCAACCGAGCTCAACTATCTGATTCATCTGTGACCACCCTACACGAGCTCATCATTTTATCTCTTTCTAATGGCTCGGGACTCTTTCCTCGTTTTTCTACTGAGTTCGATGGTGAAACTTGCTCTCCACCTTTCTCACCGACTCCTGTAATGTTTCCTCAAGCTTACTACTGACACGCTTCGGCATTGACTGGGCACCGAGCTCATTACTTAGTGATTCAAGGAGCTCAGCCTTTTCCTTCCTTCTCCTATGTTTTACATTCACGATGCTGAGGATATCCATTCCTTGACACACTTGAGCCATCGATCCTGGTATTCCAAGTCACTTTTCCTACTGTTGTTCCCTACGGATGATGCCCACTCATCAAATGATTTGGTCTTTTGTTTGAGCCCCGTGTGAGATGCGAGTATCCAATCATGAGCATCTTGTATAAAAATTTTGTCTCTCCCTTATTTCATTATCTCTGAACCCGATTCGCATTCCCTTAGCACTGAGTTTAATCCTGTGGGTGAGCTATTAATCTTGCCATGCCAAATCACTTTCCCGTCGAGCCTTCATTTAACATCACTTATATGAAAAGAGCTACCTAGCGGAACACTACGAACTATTTCCTCCACTCGACCACAAACTTGTTGGTGCCTTTGTGCTCTCCCAAGATTGTGAACCCAAAACTCATCGCCTTCATGCTTTCGACATGCATTGTGCTTCTACATGAGCTCTTGAGTCACCGAGCATATTTCCACCTTACCCCGGTCAAATGAATTACTCCTTAGCTCGGCCTCCATAAAATCATTCTTTTCAACTCCGTGTCTCGGTCGACGTGGTTAAGCACTGAGCCTAAGCCGAGCTCTTAATGCGATTCTTCATGAATTTACAAATTTTGCCTTTGAAGGTTCTCACCCATGCCTAGCTATCAAGTTTCGATATTTGAGGTCCTGAATCCTTGCCTTAACACTGTAATGTGTTATTCCACATCACCGCATGATCTCCATATGGCTAGCTTCTACGTGAGCTCGAACCGTCGAGGCATTTACTTCGGCATTCATTCTAAATGACTGAGCTCACTCGATGATTCCTATTTAGCAACAATACATCCTCATGGCCCCTTTCAATTATGCTTTGATGTATGTCCATACCCTATTCCAAAGCTCTTATTGTGGCATAGGCTAGAAGTATGTTGGAAAAGGTGAACTGATCAGGTCGGACATCTATTTATTGCATTCGGTGAAACAGTGTCAATGCCTCGTGAGGAAACCCATGTCTTCTGTAAGCTGCAATTATGGTATTCCATGAGAAGATGTCTCTTTCTGTCATGTCATCAAACATGTTACGAGCATCCGCCAAACTCCCACACTTGACATACATGTTGATAAGATTATTTTGAATAGTTGTGCGTGTGGGAAATGCAAATTCTCTGTGATTGACGAGACAATGGATTTGTTTACCTTGTGAAAGCGTATTCCTAGAAATGTAGGTCTGTAATAGTTGAAGATATGTAGACGGGTTTACAGGGGTGTTGTGTGTGGTAAGCAGAATGTGTAGAGCCTCCTTCAAATGACCTTCTGTACATAACGCTGTGAGATTGAGATTGAAAGTGGATGGCATTGGCACTGGCATTGCATTGAAGCGTGGGAAATGTCAATTTAGTTGTACCACTATGACAATGAACCACTGTAAGCATCCTCAGAAGTGGTAATATGACTGAGTTCTGAACCTTTTGACTACTCCGTTATTCACCTCCACATTGAACGGGTCTTCGTTACATTGATCAAGATATTTGCGTGGAAGACATTAATTCATTTTAATGGCTCCTCGTGGAATTCTCCACATAACATCACATTAATTCATTTGAATGACTCGGTTGAGCCCAAAAACCTCGGCTGGGTCTCCCACGTTCTCTGACTTACCTTCCGAGTGACTCAGGACCGCCACATAGCCGAGTTGACAGGTTCTGTGTGGAAAAAGTAGTTTGAATTGCCTTGGTTCAAATGACTTGAATATCCCCATTTGATGCCAAATCCTCCTTTTGCCAAGTCAAATTGGCATGGCATTTGTATCAAGGAAGTCCGCAGGATATGAGTGGGGATCTCAGACTTATGAATCCATTTTGCCATACATTTCCTTGGCAAGTCGGTTCCCAATTTCCACTTCTCGACTTGGTCATACCGCCCCAAATCTCCCACGCATGGAATTCCTTCTTTGGCTTGCCATCCACAAAAACCCACCTAAAGCAGGTTGAGGCATCATTTTTCCCACCCGAATAGGCAAAGAGCTGAAAATATCCCATGAGTAGAACTTCCACGTTGGCACTCCATCATAGCACTTCCACCTAGCCATAGACCCCTGAAATTCCCATATTGTGGGAACCTTGTCTTGGTTTGACATTTCAACATTTTCCCTGGAAAACTCATTTGAATATCCCACGTTGAAGACTAACCCGCGGAACCTAGACATCATTTGGCCAATTCAACCAGTAAGAAACAAAAATATTCCCGAGAGATCCCAAGGCTCCACGACATGGTTTAGCTTGAGTAGGTGCGCTAAACTCACTGACTTCCTTGATAGCTTGTCACATGCCAACTTTGAGTGAGTTGACTTTGCCTAGAAACCATCTTTAATGCATCCACACGAAATGAGTTGCCTTGAATTATCCATCATGCTCGATGAATCCCATCGATAGGGCTCCATCACGTATCTCTATTTATGCAATGATCTCCATTCATTTTATGGCACTCTTGATGCCTTGGCTTGTGTTTGAATCACCCTGGCTCTGCAGAATGTGTCCTAAAAGAAGCTCACCACATGATCTCCAAAATGAACGAGTCGCTAAAATGAGTCAAATTCCTTATCTCTACCTTCACTTCCACTTGTGGCTCAAAACTTTCCAATTTGTTGAGACTTTATTGATGCCATAGCTCGAACTTTGATTCTCCCTATCAAATTTGAGCTCGAGACTCATCTCTTTCAATCCTCGACTAAGCGAGCTTGATCGAATTGGCTTTGAATTCTCCTACGAGTTCACTTATCCGTTGCAATTTGTCACACCGTTATACTTCACAGCTCCTTTTAAGATGTCGGTTTGACTCAATTTTACATTGGTATTCTATGATGCTTATACTATCTTCTTGGATCGATAGAAGTCCTTCCATTACATAATTACAAACCCAAGATTCAATGATGTTGAACTTCCCACATCTGCATAATCTCATATCATCTCGGTCAAACAAGATAATTCTCCCAAGTTGTTGGTCGAGCACTTTCGTCTAATGGATTAGACTTGGCCTCATGTTAACTTAGCTCTCCCTGACTCGGCCTTCATATCTTTTTGCATCGATCTCTACCGAGATCCTTATAGAGTTCCCTTCATTCGTCAATTTTCAACGAGCTATATTTTGCATTAACAAGATCTTGTCGAGCTCTTACAATTGAGAGACTCTACCGAGATGATTTCTAAGATGACTATCAATTTGACATCGGTTCTCTATCAACTTGACCCCAAACTCTTCACTGAGTTGAGATCAACTGGGTTCCTTTTGATGCTAGGTGATCTCTCATATGAAATTTAGGAATTATTTTTAATTATTGTATCTTGATAATGACCAGAGGTGGGTTCCTAGGACTATTATTTCATTTTGAACGTGATAGGATCCCGTTGTCCAATATTGCCATGTGTGCGGGGTGGATAACATTTACCAAATTCTTGTTTGTTTATTCTTCTTGTCCATTTCCTTAGGGATAGTAGTCAGAAGAATGTGCCAGATAAATTCCATACCCATAGTAGAAATCCATCATTTCATAAGAAGAGAAGTTGGAGGCATTATCAGTGACAATTTTACTTGGTACCCCAAATCTAATAAGAATGTTTTCCTTGATAAAGTTACATATCACTTCAGAGGTTGTGCTTTTTACTGGAATGGCCTCCACCCATTTGGTGAAATAATCAGTGGCAGTTAATACATGGGTGTGTCCAACACTGGAATGAGGATTGAGAGTACCCACAAAATCTAGTCCCCATTGTTGAAAAGGTTCTTCTATCACCACTAGCTTGAGTGGAAGTGTGGCTAACTTAGGCCGTCCCACAAAATTTTGGCAAGCTTCACACTTATTCACCCATTTAGTTGCATCTTGAAATAGGGTTGGCTAGTAGTAACCTGCATGAAGGATTTTATGAGTAGTCACAATGAGATGATAAATTTCCTCCACAAGCTTGATCATGAAATTCTTTGAGCAACCTCTTTTTTTTTTCTCTATCCACACATTTGAGAAACCTCCCGTCAATCCCTCTTTTGAATAAGAAATTTTCCCAAAGCACATATTGTGCAGATCTCATCTTAATGGCTCTTTTCTCTTTAGCATTTAGATGAGATGGGAATTCTCCATAAGTAAGAAAATGGGAAATGTCAACATACCATTCGTTGGTGGAACTGTTTAAGAGAACAGCTGGAATATGTGTTCTTGGGAAGATTTATCTTCAATACATACATCAATCAATTCACATAGCCCTTTTCCCGAACTAGCTTATTTGGCCTGATGTCCAAATCATACTCTTACACCTTTGCCACCCAATTTCCTCTTTTGGTCCCAAACTCTTGTTGTGTGAGAATAGACTTAACCGTTGTATCCGGGACAAAGACAATAGAGTGAGAACTAAGGATATAGAAACAAAATTTCTTAACTACCATAGAAAAACATGTTTCTCAATTTGAGTATATTTCAATTCATGAGCTTTAAGGACATAACTCATGAAATAAATGGGTAGCTCACATCCCTCAGGATTCTTCGTGTTAGAATAACAGCCAAATTATTCTTAGTAGCATAGCAATAGATCAATAAATCCTTCTCAAAATCAAGGAAAGCAAGAATGGGAGTTTGGGAAATTACTCTTTTGATATTTTCAAAAGCTTCTTTCCCTTCTAGTGTCCAAAAAGACTGTTTTCCTTTCATCATCTGGGCTACACTCATGGTTAGTTTTGCAAATAGGAATAAATCTCCTTTAAAAAATTATCTTTCCAAAGAAATAATGCACACCTTTTTTACTTGTGGGGAGAGGAATTTTTGGATAGCTTGCACCCTCTCTAGATCTATCTTGGTTCCCTCTTTGGAAACAATGTGTCTAAGCAACTTGCCTTCAGTGACTTCAAAAATATACTTTTTGGATTTAGAGATATCCCATGTTCCCTACACTTTTCAAGGACAACTTCAAGATGTTGAAAATGGTCTTCCCTTCTATTGGAAAAGACAGTTAAATCATCCAGATACATGACAATACATTTCCCTTTCAAAGACCCAAAATCCAAATCCATTACCCACTGAAAATTTGTACTGGCATTAATAAAACCAAATGGCATCCTCTTATAAGAAAAATTTCCCCATGGAGTTGTGAAATTCATCTTGTATTGATCAAGGACATCAACTTCAACTTTGATTATACCCTAAAAATCCATCCAGCATAGATAAAATTTATGATCCAAAGTAATAGCTTGTAGAATTTGATCCATCATGGGAAGTGGATAATTGTCCTTGAGGGAGGCTTGGTTTAGATTTTGAAAATCTACACAAATTCGGATCTCACCATTCTTTTTTCTTACTGGTACAATATTGGCCACCCAAGCTGAGTGATGAATTGGAAAAAATATCTTTTCTTTCAAGAGCTTTTGAATCTCTTGATAAATGGTGTCTAAAATCTTGGGGTTGTATTGCCTCTGTTTCTACCGAAAAGGCTTGATTCTTGGTTTCAGAGGAATATAATGTTGCATTTATCTGGGTTTGAAATATTTCAAATCATCATATGAATAGGAAAGTACATCAACATATCTTTTTAATAAATTTATCATTCTATTTCTTTCTTATTTTGTGCAGCATTTGCCAATGTTGACAAGTTTGGGTTCTTCTTTACTTCCAATATTAACATTTTCATACTCCACAAACTGATGAACCTCATGTGATATCTTTGATTTGATATACCTATAATTTTTTTCAAATAGACCTTCCAGGTTTACTAATCCTCTGGGTATCTTGTTACCTTTTAAATTAATACAACCATCCTTATTAGATTCTTCCTCAATTCCTTCTTCAGTCATGGTGGATGCTATGGACTCATGAGGAGTAGCTTCACTTCCTTCAAAATACAATTGACTGAAATTATCCTGGAGTTCAAGAAAAGAAAGAAAATGCTGATAGTCATTAAATACTTTCCAATTGTTGGCATTATCTGGCACACTTGGCCTATGTATCATTTCAATTGTGAACTTTTCCCGTGAACTTAAGGATCCCGAGACAAATTAAATCATCTGCTCTAGTATTCTTTTCCTTGGGAACAACTTCTATGGAAAAGGCATCTAATAATTCAATAGAATCCCATACCAGATTTCTATAGTGTTTTAGCCTCTTGTTCTTAACTTTGAAAAATATCTCTGACCTACTTAACGATGAGTTTTGCATCTCCTCATGCACAAATATTCTTAACCCCCATTTCCCTAGCCATTGATAGACCCAAAATAAGAGCTTCATATTCTGTTGTATTATTGGTGTTTTCAAATTGAAGCTTGTAGGAGAAAGGATAAGACTTCTTTTCAGGAGAAAACAGGACCACTCTTGCTCTAGAACTAGTTGAAGAACAACTACCATCAAATTCAAGGATCTAGACACCATTAGGGTCATCCATCACACCTTTGGAAACTCTCATTTCTTGTTCTGACATGATCATGTAGTTCTCATGACCAATTTCCTCATAGATTATTTGTTCTTTAGGATCATCGGTTTTTACACAATGTATTCAGTCTGTCTCTCAGGTAAAAATTTCTTCATCTTCCCATTAACTGGAATGAGATCATGTGACCAGTCCATTTAAAATTTTCATCCCACTTCTTTACTGAGAATTTCCTTCTTTACATAAGTTCCTTCTTAACAACATGTCATAGGATGGGGGAATATCTGCTACTAAGATAGTATCTTTGACCCTTTTCTCTAGGAAAGCAACGAAAGCTACTTGTGCATCCTTAATCCTTCCTACCAATGAAACCTCCTTACTTTCCATGGAATAAAAAGAACCAAATGTGTGTGTCAAAGTTAGACCTAAAGCATGAGCAACCTTAGCAGGCATCACATTATCTAATGCCCCGAATCGATGACACAATTACTGAGCCTATGACCAACTATAAGTAGAGTGATATAGAAAGGCTCAATTTTCTCGGTTACAGAAGTTTCATAGCCATTAAGTTCTATTGAGGCGTAGAGGTGGGAGTAGGTAAAAGGCCTTTAGAGGTGGTGGGTGCAGGATTGGATTTGGATTTGAAAAATTTGACAACTTGAGCAAAGGCATCGGGATGGGTCTGATAGAACTCAGCCTCTAAAATTTGGATTTTAGTTTTCTTGATATGGTCAATTATGTCAAAGGATCCTGAGGTAGATGGGGTGTCTGTAATAGAAGGGGAAGAACACTTAGGTCTATCAACTTTGACATTCGAGGTTGTCTTATTCATAGATGAAGACAAAGAAGTAGAGGGAGTATTAGCACTCCATTATTTTTGAGTAGAAGTGGTAGGAATAGGATCTCCTCTTTCAGAACAACTAGGATGGTAACTGGAACCTCCTTGGATCTCCTTGTGGGTTGAATCACTTATTTTTTCTTACTCATCTGTTCTCGGGTCATGACAACATATGACTCATTGTTTATATCAGCCAGTACTTCATCATAATCATCCATTTCATCATCACTCTCTCGGTGACCAAGAAATTAACCTGAGAATCACTAGCTTCTTTTGGTGTTTCATCTTCTTCCTCCTCAAGTTCATCATATCCTTCAACTTCATCTTCTTCTTCTAGTTCCTGGACTTCACATGTTGCATTAACAGGAACTTTGAGAGGTGGCCCTTCAATTATGAGATTTGGATGGATAGGAGGTAGGTGATTTTGAGGCTAAAAATTCCTTCTTGGAATATCTTTGTAAGGAATATTCGGGCCAATTTCTTTTTATAGCTATGAGATCATTTGCCAATTTTTGTACTAAGCTAGTCTGAATTATTTCCTACAGAAGAAGAAGCCTTAGATTTAGCAGGTTCCTTTTTTATTTCCCAGGACATTATCAAATCATCTTCAACACTTATGGCTAAGCGTTGATCAACATCCAAAGTAGCAAGGTTGGCTCTTCTCAATGCATAGCTCACTTCTGGTAATTGTGCATTCAGGAAAAAGCATTTTTGAATTTGATCCACAGGCTTAGTGGCTACTGGAATCTTATTGACCAAGTTTGTTAAAATTGGCAACAAAATATCTCATATGCTCATATGGTTATTTCTTTATCTAAGAAATATGAGCGAGGAGAGCATGTACATCCTCAACAGTTTGAATCGTTCCTCAAACTGAGTTCTCATAGTGGTCCAGTCAATGATAGCTCTAGCAAGGAGATGATAGAACTAGTCAACAACATTATCTTGTAATGTCTCCACAAAAATCCTAACAAAAACATCTTCATGCTCCACTCCAAGTATTCCACATGCCACAATGAATGCAGCAATGTGTTCATCTAGGTGCACTTTTCCATCACCTCTGAATTTAGGAAAACTTTTCCTATTCCCTTTTGGAATATCATGTAACAGTTAAGAAAGAGCCAGAGGTCCAACCTATTGTCCCCAAGGTAAAGGTACTTCCATTCTTGGAAAAATAGTTTGCAAAGGAACTATGACTCCATCCAATACCAAATCTTGAACACTAGGGCTTGATTGTGTTTGTAAGTATGTGTTCCTTATAGTTTTATTTTTAACAAGGGGAGTAGTTGTGGATCTTATCCTCCTCCTTCCTGAGTCATCCAAAAACCTTGTTGTTCCAATAATTAAAAATATGGATCTTCAATACCATGTGCCCTTTGACCTCATGTATATCTTCTGTCTTGCCAGGATGCTAATGTTTTTGGTTCGATTGAAGTTATTTTGGTGGGATTCACAATACGTGCCCCACGATGGGCGTTAAAAATTTTGGTTGTAGAATTTGATATTTTAAAAATGAGCAACAATCAAGGGACAAAAATTCCTCCTCTTAATGGGAGAGGTTCCCTTATTGAACACAAAAGAGAAAAGCAAAACCTTATTTACAATATAAACACTTGTTCAACATTTTGGTGAAGATTTTGATATTTTAGATGTCTTCCTCAAAATATTTTCAATACAGAAGAAAGGAGAAACAAAAGAATTGGTATTTAGAAACTGAAGAGAAGAGCACCTTCAGACATATAGATAGCAGAATAATATCTTATTGATGCTTGATAAAATAACAAGATTTAGACTACGCATATAAAAACACAGGACATGCATGTATTAGACACAAAGTTCTAAATACACCTATCAACTGAAAGACACAAATTTCTTGCTTAAATACGCATAGCTTTATATGAATTAGACAAGGAACAGAAAGAGATAAAGCATGAGAGAGGGTGAAACTTCTTCTGTATTGAATAGTTTAATGTTCTTTTTACATCCAAATATCAAAATCTTGATCCCTTACAATGATAAGGAAAGTTCTTTAAATAACCCAAGAAACGGTTACAAAGAGCCTTTTCAATTTCCTTTCTTTTAATCTCAAAAGTTAGTATCTAATTAAATATTACAAACTCAATTTATCTCTTGCTTCCATAACATATGACTAAAGAGATAGAGCCACCTTAATTAGATATTTTAAATAAGAAAGGAAAATATGAACTAGGATGTCGAGATGCTAGTAGAAGCGCTTGAAGTCCCCTTTGTCTTAAGCAATTGATTTCTGAATCTTTTCAATGCTTCAGCTATGTCCATTCCTTGGGGAATTGTTGTATTGGCGGTTGCATGAGTCCAACTACCCAAACACTTCTCCATTTATTTTCCAAACTCTACATTTTCCAAGAACTCTTTATTGGCATCTATGATAACACCTATAGTGTGCAAATTTCTTTCACCTTCTCCTTGGATATGGTGTCTTTCTTGAACAAATCTTCTTTAACAAAAGTCTTGAACTAAGATTTGATCTCTTGAATAGTGAATTTATCATTTGAACTCTCTTTGAAGATTTGGAAATGAATATCCGGAAGGCAAACATGACACAAGCTTTAAAATCTTCTCCTTTTTGCAACATATTTCTGAGTTCTCCAATGGCCTCTTCCAGAACCTTTATTTTCCAGTCAATGTTGAAAACCCACTATTTGGATAGATTCATCTTTGCATCATCAAAACCTTATTTTCCAAAAGGATTTGTACATATATCTCACTCATCAATCTGAGATCCTGAATGCACTCACTCCACAATTTCAACTCCCTATCCAACCCACTGAGTGTTGTAGTGAATTTTAATTGAATCTTAGCAATTTTCTCATATGCCTTGAATGCTTCCTCAATGAAATTCAAACTTATGATTATCAATTCATCAACCATAGCTTCCATTGCCTTCCCATAAGTGGCATGCTTATGAATGTCTTTAATGGCTTGAACCTCTTCATTGGATAGGATGACAAGAGGTGGGATGGAAGCTAGGGGAGTTTGGTTAAGTACATTATCTTTTGTTAATAAGGATTTGATGAAACTTGAAAAATCTGATTTTGTTCCTCCAACTGCTCTTGTGTCTGCTTCCCTTTTCAACTCTTTCAATTACTTTAGACATTGTCTCCTTAGATTATTCACATCACTTTCAGCGTTGTCGACTCACCAAGAGAAATTCTTGTCAATTCTATATCACCCATTGATAAGTCTTTTTCATCTTTTTCAAGCTTGGGTTTTGCAATTTCCATGAATTGCTGACCTTGGGAGTCTGAAACCAATCTTGATGTGACTTTGGACTTTTTTGCTAGAGGGGGAGGAGTAGTACCTAGAAGAGCTACCACTACATCAAACTTGGGAGCAGCCACACTTGAAGTGGCCTTCCTTTTCTTGCTTTCTAACATTGGTTGTACCCAAGAAAATGAAGAACTTGAAGTGGAAGGAGAAATGGGCCCAAGCACAAATGCACTCATCGCACTTAGAGTTTGCACAACAACCACTTCTAACATAGAGGTCTCAACTTAGGTGACAAGAGCTTCCTTAGAAAATATTTCCATAGATTCTGAAACTGTTTTCTTTGACTGATCTTCCTTCATACTGCTTTCTTTAGGATATTCTCCTCAGGCTTTTCCTGCTCTTTTCCTTCACTATCATCGTCTCCAAGGTCCACAATTTCTCCCTCATCAGGTATTGTTTTAGTTTTCTTAGGAGAGGGTTTCTTCTCACTCTCTTGAGTAACCTCAACTTCCTTATCATCCTTCTTAGCTCTTCCCTTCTTTGTGTACACCAGAGTTGAAGATTCTGGAGGAGAAGGAACTGATTGTTCATGTGTCTCAGGAGCTGATAAAGGTATTTCTTTCTAAGAGGTAGAAGTATCTTGAGAAGTAGACCTGGATTTTATTTCCCTGATCATCTTCATCTTTCTATCAAACCGATGAAATCTTCTAAGTCATATCTCTCCTTAACAAACAAATCAATGGTTTCAATAGGTAAGTCTAGTTCTTACCAAGATAGGATTGATGAGATCTTTTAAGTCATCTCTCTCCTTAACAAACCAATCAATGGTTTCAATAGGAGTGTGTTTGATTGACCTCTCATATTCAAGGGACTGCAGATCCTCATCATCATCCTCTAATCCTTCAGGGACATCATATATACCAAAATCCATGATTTGTTGCATAGGAAAATCTTCCATAGTACCTTCTTCGGCTTCATAATCATCAGAACAATCAGCCTAATAGTCTTCAATATTGGAAAGATGTTGATAACCCATTTTGAAATTGGTGGAAATGAAACCCTTAATATCAAAGAAATTTCTAGGCTTATAATAGTGAAGGGTAAGAGGAGCAATGGTTCTATCAATGTTCTGAGCATCCAAGCAGTCTTACAAGTGTAATTACCCAATGTGATTAGGAACTGAATACCTGTAATATTCTTATCCCTGCAAGTTCTATGTAATTTATCCAACTGTCTACATATCTCCACCAAATCCATCTTGTCACTACAATACATAGGGAGTTTTAGGGGTTGTCCTTCAAATCATGGCCAATCGTATATATGAAAATTTCCTAAATTGAGTGAAAATCCATAGACATTGATCAATTGTTTTTCCTCATCTGAGAATATTTTAGCAAGTATCTCCTTCCAACAATCTGACAATGTACATAGTGAATGCATCATTCACTCTCTTGAAATGATGATTTTTGACCTTCAAATTCAATTGTGGATGATACATATAAATAGGAGCATCTTTCTTATCTTCCACAGGGGAGAAACCCAAACATTCTTTGTAAGCTGTAATGGTGTACATCGATAAGATGTTGTGTAGAAGGTTTGAGTCCTCTAAACACCTGCCAATTTCTTAGTCAGGCTATCACAAATTATTCATGCCTAGTTCAAGCTTTTCTTACCCTCACATATAATATTGATATAGGGGCACATCCAGTAATGAAACTCATTGGTGGAGGGCATTCCCATAATCTTGGCAAGGAGAGTAATGACATCTAACAATTCTTCATGGAAATCAACCTTAAACATTGTCTTGGGTAGCCTTGAGGCTCCTTTCTTTGGGTTCTTAAACCAAGACTTGGCCACTCTGCTCTTGTACCATTCACTATCTTGATCAAAAAGAATTTGTGCGTGATCCTTAGTAAGAATATCTAAGCCCTTAATTATGGGTATTATGAAAGAAGTTTGAATATAATCTTCATTGAGTCGAGCCACCACTTTCATTGTTTCCGTGCTAAAATTGGAACTACAAGCCACGATATGTCAAGACATTGAGCTGAAATGGGGAAACCTTCTGCCTCTATGATTCCACTATCCTTGACTAGCTGGGAAATGGGAGAAGGGTTTTGATAATTAATATGTGCCCAAAAATTATCCAAATCGAGGTGTTGAGCTTCACTATCACCAATATTTGGTATAGTCATCTCCAAGGTAGAGAGGTGCTCATGTCCTTTGAAACTGATCTTCATTTTATGACAGGAGCAGAAGATCTATGTGAGAGAAATTTCCTTAGTTCCTTGATCAATACCTCGATGATTCACAACTTCTCTTGCACCTACAGATTTGAAAATAATGGAACAGGACTCGACCATGGCTATAAATAGTGGAGAGGGAGAAAATGAACGGTCTTTGGCAAATATAAGTGAGATGGTAAAAATGACCAATTACCCGATTATTTATGCACATTTGAACTCAATTAGGTTGGCGAGATGGAAATAAATGAAGCAATAAATACCCTATGCCAACCTAAAATAATGAGAATCGGAAAAGGTGGAACTAATGTGCACAATTTTCCCAAGGGACATTGGGACATCTAGGATGCGTGGAGCTGAAAAAGCCGTAGTGAGTGAAAATTAGAAAAAGTGGAGTTGCATGGAAATGGCGGTCAAGGAGCACTTGGGACATGCGGGACAAGAAAATTTGAAACGCCCGCAACACACTAAAATCAGATAAGTCAGAAATATCTGACACAGACCACCCTTGGGATGTTGGGAATCCATTTCTCTAAAAATCCAAAAATACCAACAACAAAGGAAAAGAAAAAACAATCGATAAAAGTGGAAAATCGGGGAACAAACGACCTAGAGGAACTTGGGACATAAGGAACAAAAAAACCTGAAATGCCCACAAAACAAAGAAAAAATCTCAAAACTCAAAATTTTGAAAAATGACTAACTATTATAAAATATCTCTTTCTTAGGGAACCTTTACAAGGGAATTTAATAGTCACCTAACCCAAAAAATTTAAAATTAGAGAAGAAACTTCACAACTCTTGGGAGGTGGCAACACATTCTTCTCAAATTTCACCTTAATTTGGGTATGGTGCTTCTCTGTCACTTGCATAGCTTGATTTTTGAGCTCCTCGAACTCCATAAGCTCTGCATACCTTACTTTCATGGGCTCAAATTCTGATAGTTCCATCTACTTCAGTAATTCCAATGTGGGTAACTCGGGGGATATAGGTAGCCTTTCCTCCTTCCCATAGACTAACCTATAAGGATATTTCCCTGTTGACCTCTTGGGAGTAATCCTATCAACCCACAAGGCTGATTTCAACTTGGTGTGCAAAGTCCTTTGATTTTCAACTAGAGTCCTCCTAATGATCTTAGAAAATTCTTATTTTTGGACTCGTCTTTCTTGCTACCCTAGGGGTAATAATTTGATGAGGTGTTGACCTATACTCCATTCCTAACAACCCATTTTGTGATCTTGGAACCAAGAAATGCCAAAGAATTGTCTGATATAACGGTGGCCAGTATCCCGAATCTTGTCATTATCCCTTCATAAAAATCTAGTATGTTGTCCTCATTTGCTTCTTTGAGTGCAACCGCCTCTATCCACTTGGTGAAATAATATGTGGCTATGAGGATCCACTTGTGGCCCAAGCTATAATTTGGATTAATCACCCCAATGAAATCTAACCCCCATTGCATGAATGGTTCATTTACAGAAATGGGATGGAGTGGAAGGGTTGCTAACCTCTTTTTGCCTATGAAGAAGGAATACTTTTTACACTTCCTAATCCATACATAACAATCATGAAAAATGTTAGGCCAATAATATCATGCCTTCATAATTATAAGAGTTATCACCCTTGGGGTGAGATGACCACCTATTTATCCATCATGTAACTCATGTAGCACCTTCTATATCTGATCTATTTTGATGAACCTTAGGAGGACACCATTGAAATCTTTCTTAAACAAGATACCATCAACTAATGCAAAGGGAATATAATGAAACCTGAAATATCTTCTTTTGGTCTTTCTTATCCCTTGAGGAAATTGACATGTTTGAAGGAAATGGACTATATCCCGAGTCCAACAAGGATCAAGTGAAGCATTGGTTTATTTATCTTGATCATCTTGTAACACCAAAACAACCTCTTCTCTACCAGTTGACTCATCATGTTGTCCTAAAGCTAGTTGTTCACATAGTCCCTTTCCCCTAACCAGCTTGGTCACCTTAATATCAATGTCATATTCCATGACCTTGGTTACCCAACTAGCTCTTTTTTCATTGAGGTCCTTGTTTAAAATAAATTATTTTATACCAGCATGTGTGACTAGTAGATGAATCCTATTATTTGACACTAAATTCTGAATTTCTTCAAAATTCTAATCACAACAAGGACATGCTTCTCAATGAATTAATATCTTACCTCATAGTCCACAAGGCCTTGGTTGAAGAATGCAATAGGTTATTCTAGTCCTTTATTTTGTTGCACCAAGATTACAGAGATGGTGTCTGAACCACCAAATGCATAGAGAAAGAAGTCTTTGGAGAAGTATGGATTAATGAGGGTTGGGGCTTGAGATATGGCCTACTTGATAGCTTCGAAACTCCTTTTTCCTTCCATTGTCCATTTGAATTCCAAATTATTTTTCAGCATCATCATTAAGGGCTTTATAAAAATGGAGAAATCCAGCACGAACCTTCATACAAAGTTAATCCTCCCCAAAAATATTTGGAGAGCCTTCTTATGTCTTGGCAATGGTAGAGCACGGATGGCTCAATCACCAATCCTTCTTTCAATAAGATGTGGCCTAAGATCTTTCCTTTATAGGCCAAGAATATGCACTTTTTTTGGGATTTAAAGACACATTGAATCTTCTCAGTGCCTTTGGAATACCTGTCTAAGGTGAAAGAGGTGGCTTTCTACATTCTTGGAAAAAATGGTGATGTCATCAAGATAGAAAAGCTCTATTTTTTTCAAAATTCCTTTGAACACCATATCCATAGCCCTCTGAAATGTTGCTTTGGCATTTGACAGGCCAAATGGCATCTTCTTATAGGCATAGGTGCCCAAATTTATGGTGAAGGTTGGTTTAAATTATTATTCCTCTTTCACTTTGTGACTGATTGAAGCCCAAATATCTATCGAAGAGGGATAATATTTTTGAACCAGCCACTACGTGTAATATCTTCTCCATGGAAGGAAGTGGGTAGTGGTATTTAAGGGAGACCCTTTTTAAATCCTTAAAATCCATGCACAACCTGATTTCCCCATTCCTTTTCCTAACTGCACTAGATTCACTACCCAACTTGAGTGCTTGATCAAGAAAATAATGCTCACCTCAATGATCTTGTTCACTCCTTCTTCATGAGAGGATATATATGAGGATTTACTAGCCTTTGCTTCTTCCTGATGGGTTTAGCTCTTGGATCCATTTCAATCATGTGTTGTGCCAACTTAGGATTAAATCCTTCAAATCCTTAGAGCTCCAAGTGAAGACATCCAGAACTCTTAGAAAAGTTGTATGAATTCATATTTTTCTTGATCTGTGCTCACCTTTCCAATTTGGAGCATTTTACCCTCTCCAACTAAAATGGGCTCTAAATCTTCCCTTTTTACCTAAATGTTGGCCTTCTCTTTTCATAATTGATCATTTGGGTTGAATGTTCACTAAAGATTCACTAAACTCTTTGGAAAAATGTTATCCGTAGTTGCACCACTTGATCCCCGTACTGCTACTCCAATTTCTCTTGATTTTTAGCTAAGAACTCAACCTCCTCCTGTAAAAATTAATGATCTGTTGATCATTCTCAAACACCTGCCATCTTGTTTTATTATCTAGTACAACTTTGGCCTCATAATTACATGAATATGTGGTTGCACTTTATCTCTTTTAATATTGTCAACCACATCAAATTTCACTCTAATTATTGCAATCATATCCAAAGCCTTATTCTTATTTCTCGGTATGTCTTGAATATTAAATTCTTCAAGGTATTAAATTTGATCCCATACCTAATACTTGTAGGATTTGAGCATGTCATTATTAGCGGTATGTTTTCATCTAACCTAGTTGACAATTAACTCATTATCCCTAAACACTTGTAAGATTTCGATACACCTTTTCCTTGCCCAATGCAATCCATGGATTAGAGCCTCATATTGATCAGTATTGTTTGAACATGCAAATTGAAAACGTAAAGATGAGTAATACTTTATACCTTTTGGTGAAATAAGCATCACACCTCCTCTAGCTCCCTACCTGCTCCTTGAACTGTCAAAGAACAACTGCCACACTTCATTAACATATTTACCATATATTTTGGTAATGCTATGGAGAGGTGGATTTTCTTCATGTAGATAATAAATTCCTAACTCAGCTTCTTCCATCTCCTTTTAGGGATCAAAAGCATGTGTTTTATGATCCCACTCATCCAGTGTTAATTTTGGAATGCTTCCAAGCTTAGTATATGCTTCCTGAGTGCTTGGGAAATATTCCTGATCAAAGGCTAAATAGTTAGCATTGATTAGACTTAGTATGTGAGACTCAATATGAAATTTTGCAATAGGTTCAAACCTGATAGTAACCTTAGATCCATACCTTGTCCTAAATAGTATATGGGACCAATCAATAGACAAATAGCCTACAATTTTGGTGGTGAAGTCTCTTGACAAACATAGTGCAAAGAGTGGCGGAAAGTCTATGACTGACACATCTTGTAAGACTGTGACATTGGGGCATGCATGCAATGTAAGGCTCAACCCTTTGATTACTCCAACTGTTGTCACTTTTGTTCCATCTAATTACACTACACCTCTAGAAAGAACACCATATCTTGAAGGCCTAGTTGATCGGATTATCTGTTTGGGCATTATGAAACTACTTGCTCCCGAATCAATCATGTAATTATGAACAAGATTTCCCCCAATAATTAGAGAAATATAGAATGGAGGAGGCTTCATGTTTTTACCTTGTTGAACTCCTTGAATTCCTTCTTGTGGAGCTACATTAGTGAGAACCTTTTCTTGATCCTTGGGTGACTCATTTGAGATAGGCAAGTTAGCTATGGCTTCTTGCAAAAGGTCCCTTTGCCCCAAAATTTTCAAATATTCCCACATAGAGATGCTTACATTTGTTTTCTTCATGTGGTCAATGATATTGAATGAATTTGGTTTTCCTTCTATTATCCCCTCCTAGCACTACCTTTTCCTGTACCTGATTTGCTACAATGGGTATTCTAGGATGATTTTGTGAACTTGGGGCTGGATTCGAGCTACCAACTCCTTGGGGTGTGATAGAAGGTTGAGCAACACATGTGTTTGATGATTTTCCTCCCTCTATATTTATTTTCTTAGACCTTGTGTTGGTTTACCCCCTAAAAAGGAGACTGATTTATACCACAAAAATCCTTCGTTTTTCAGTTCAAAAGTGTGGTCTCACTAGAAGGTGCCTCTTGAGTAGTTGTTTGTTGCTGATTTTCTTCTTGGTTTGTCTCTTGAGGCACACCAACAATTTATACCATCAAGGCCTAGTTTAGCATACCATTGAAACATGTTACCTGATTTTTGGGTTGATCGTAAGGAAAACACCATTCATATTCTTGTGCAATGTTATTTTGGGTTAGAACCAAGGCCTCAGATGTTAAAGGTGTATTAGGATTGTGTGGCTAAAATGGCCTAAGCAGCTTGAGTTTTTCCTAGATTTTTGTTTACATATTGAACACGTAATCTATTAGGCTGATATGGAGGCCTGGTTGGTTGGGCTTGAGGTTAATAAGGTCTAAAAATTTTGGCCTCGCGCCTCTTAAGGGTCACCAATTCATTACCTAGGTTTTGTAATTATTCCATAACCTCTTGGATTTCAGTTGAGGTGCTATGAGAAGAGGTGGAAGCCTCATTGGAGCTTTGATTTTTGGAGCAGAATAGGGGCTAATGTAGGAGTTTGACTAGAACTAGGATTCCCCATTTCTGGATAAATAGGCATAGGTGGCCTAGGTGTAAGTTTACCAGCTTGAATTAGGCAATTCTTAGCTCTAATGGCTATGGCATAAACTCCTGGTAAGTTTATCCCTCCCATAGATTGTATCATTATGAATATATCGAATTTAAAGCTTTAAGGAAATAAAGAAATGCACCTTTAACACTAGCCTTAGGGTAATTAGAATCATGTCCCACATCCTTTGAAATCTGAAATTTAAGTCATCCATCTACTTGTTTGGTGCTCTCTTGATTGTAGTCAGCTGCTCTAGAAGAGATAAGTTGTCTTCCCTTTATCTAAACTTATTATAAAGAGTTGAACACAACTGATTCCAATTTTGAATAGACCTTGTTGCCAAGCTCCTAAACCATTGTAAGGCCTTACCCTTGAAAGAGGAAGATAACAACTTGACTGCAACATCCATTTCATTGATTTTGTGAATTACATAGACATTTGCAATGTCCTGAATGTGGTCAATAGGAGTTGTATGATTCTCTCCTGTGAAGTATGGGATATTCTTCAATGCTGCCACTAGAATTTGATTCTAGGAATTGATATTGAGTGGACTTCTCCCTATGAAATTGATAAAGGGATTTGGTTTTCCTTTTGGTGGTTATTTATGTGCCATCCTGATCATCGTAAGAACCCTAGTTGACTGAAGGAAAGGTCTATCATGAGATGGAGTGGAAAGAGTTATTTTTGGTGGTGAAGGTGACCTTTGAACTGATCTTCCTCTTCTTCCCCTTTCAGGTGATAACTGCAGATACTCAAAATCTCCCTCCTCTACTATTTTGGACCTTGTTTGAATCCTTCTCATTAACTTGAGCCCCCAATACTTCTAAAACAAGTTGTTTTTTATTAGAGTCACCAAATGTGTTGCTGCAAAGCCTCCAAAGGCTATAAATTCACCAAGGCACACACCCAATCTTGATAAAATATAAGTATTGAATTCTTTGTCCCACTGGTGTGCTAAAACTATTATCACAAAATTATAGCACCCTTGATTGCTTATGATATGTGTGTGATGTAATGAGTGTAACCTGTATAACATGGGATTATCTTATAGTGTGGGACCTTGCAAGTAGGATAATCCTCTAGAGAAAACCAACTTTTTCTCCTAACCTAGTGTCACCTTCTCCAAATTTTAGAGAATGGAAAACTAAACTAATCCTACCCTAATACTTTCCAAGGAGACAGGGATAGAAGAATGCATAAAAGTAAATCTACTATAAGTGAAGGTGATACACCAAGAAAGGGAGTGAGACACTCTAACCGAGTGCACAATAGGGAGTAAAAAAGTGAGGGATGGAAAGTATAATGCCATAAGCTCAAAAATATTTAGTTCCCTATATTCATAAAGCACAACAAATGAAAGGTCCTAAAAAGAGATATAAACATGCACAATATACTCGTAAGCATTATGGAAGGAAAAAGATGCAATATAACCTAAATTAGGGCAAGAAAATCCATAAAATACTGATTTTATTTCTCGAAACATGCACAATCCATTACAATATAGGCATAAGGAAAAATCCTTTACAATAATCCCAAATTGGAGGCATTTGGCTCACAATAGCTCTGAAACAATTTTGACAGAGTTCGTTTGCAAAATAGAATGAATACCCTCAAAATGAGGTGGATTTTACAATATATAGGAAATTTGGGTCACCAACCAGTAGGGTGCATTAAAGAGGTATGGGGAGCCATACAATTTGGTACTTTTCTTATAAGGGAAGTCATGGGTGTCATGCCTCATTAATTCTAGTTAGTGGGTTGTCATTTGCCCACCTACCTTCACCGCCCATCACTCGTCCATCCTCTAGGTCATCCAAATTTTGGGTTAGACAACATCTAAAAATATGGGTCATAGAAATCCCTTTGAACAAACAACAAACCAACCCACGAGCTCTCCTCCATATTCGGGTTAGATGACCTTCTAACTATGATCCATATAATTTGTGAGTAGGTCATCTAACCTCATTTCCTCCCAACCTAGGAAGGTTAGATGGCGTAAAATTCTAAGCCACACATTCTTCTAGTCGTTAACCAACCTAGGAGTCGTCATCTTCACACCATGGGTCGTCCATCCTGAGTTCGATGGCCATCTCTCTCTGTGCGTACACTTGTGTGGGTTGGATGGTCATCCAACCTTGTTCCATACACCAACCACCCGTCAATCTTAGTAGTTATCTAACCATGGCCTCTGTGTGATCCTTGGTCACCCATCTATCCTCGGTCATCCAACTTTAGGTGTTAGGCATCCATCCATCTTTGACCAGACCATATACTTTCTAACCATCCTCTTAGCCATCCAACCAAGGGGTTTTGATGGCCATCCATCATGATCCGTTCCTAGGATTGGGTGGCTAACCAATCCAACAGGTCATCTAACTCTGTGTCATATAACCTAGGGATTGTACAGAATCTAATCCTATGTCATCCAACCCAAGGGGGATTGGACTTCGTCCATGTTTTCTATAGGCCATTGACCCATCCAACTCGTGAGCTTGTCACCGCACTTCCTTAATCAGTTAGCCAATCAACCCATCCATCCATCTCGGTTGACCAACTCAGCTGACACACACATCCTACTAACCTAGGCAACCAACATGGTCAACCATCTCGGGAATCCAACCCAAGCATCTAACACTATCCTAGTGTCCAACCCCGAAATTTAACCCAATGAAATTTTCATCAAACTCAACCATTTTTTACATTAAGCATGGTTGCCAACTCCATTATTATCCACAGAAATATTTAAGACCAACTTGGCTGATCCAAAACACGAGATACCCTTAATATTGCAAAGCATTTCTTTTTCTATCAACTTCCAATGCTTTGTCTTGCTAAGTTTTCCATTTTTCGGGGTGCAAAAAAGGATTAAAATACCCATGTGTGTGTGTGTGTGTGTGTGTGTGTGTGTGTGTGTGTGTGTGTGTGTGTGTGTGTGTGTGTGTGTGTGTGTGTGTGTGTGTGTGTGTGTGTGTAACATCCTTGAATATTTGTAGTCCTCTTCCATATCCCAAACCTGCAAAAAATAAAGGTGAACAAATGAGAGATTGATGAAGAAAATAACAAGTAGATAAATGAAGTCATAAGGATAGATTTTAGGGTTTTTAGTTGACCTAGGATCCAATGGTGTAGATTAGTTTGATCCAAGGGCTTAGAATCAACCCTACATTCACATTTGACTTATCTTCACTTTGACTTAGTTGTATTAGTTAAATAACCTTTGATTAATCTAATGGGACTCTAGTGGTGTTATAATAGGCCTTTTATTAAGTTGAGTTAGGATGTATAAAATAAAAAGGGGGATAATATTTATAAGTTAAGTATCATTAATTTCCCCATTTAAAAATGGTTATGGCTAAATCTTTTAATGAAGTATATGTAACTTAGAAAATTGAGATTTAACTATTATTTCAAATTAAATAACAGAAATTAAATATTCGTATAATTGAAACCCTTTAATCTAAAATCTATAATGTTAAAGAAATCTAATAACCATTATCCCATTTAATAAGTATTATTTATATTATAAATAATCATATAAGATTAATCATGGTTTAAATTTCTTTAATAAAAGTTGTGATTGTTCGAAAATGATATAATAATGGGCATGATAATCATAGTTACAGTTCCCTCATCCAATTAGAATTCCTTTTATAATGAATGGAGTTGAGAAATGACGTAAATGAAAACACTTAATGGGACATGTGGATGAAGGCCTAACCATATTTCCAAAATGAATTAACGTAAATTAAACATTTGAATATATAATGAGAACCTTGTTATGTGAGATAAATTATTGTTGATTTTATCACTCTTTTACGTAAACATCATTATTACCATGGGAGATTGATAAATGCCTTCTTTGGACCCATGACCCCTTTTGACTTGTCAATCACTTGTAACCTAATTTTTGTACGGTTATCATCTTTTCCAATATAATCATCTATCACCTCGACACAATATCATCATACGTTGAGTTGAGCAAGGTAAGTCAGTGTTCACGTGAAAATGCATCAATTTTTTGGTTAAAAAATATTTGTAAGTCTTCCCATTAACTCTTTCTAAAACTAACAAAACAATTTATCCCATAATTTTCTACCTCTAGAATTAGTTGTTTTGTGTGTTTTATTTTTGGGGCATCATAAATTACCATTCAATTCTTTTGGGTTTCTCAAGAAATGCACAAATATATCCAAATAATGCACTCTTAAATATAAATCGACAAACCAGGGGATCCTCTTCACAAAGTGGTGGGACTTTGAGGAAGTGGCGATTATGATTCCAAAATTTGAAATGCATAAGTTCAATGGGCATGATTTTATCACATGGATTAACCAGATGGACAAATGTTTTGATCTACATCAAGTCCCAAGTGGACATAAGGTGGTAATGGCATCCTTGTATCTAGAACCAGAATAGTTCATTTGGTATAGATGGATGTGTGAGAAAATAAAAATAAGGGTCTCCCTATTACTTGGTCTATTTTCACTGATGAGCTCCAAACTCACTACAATAATAGTGTTATAAAGAACTATTTATCCAGATAGCCAAACTATGAAATACAGGGGACAATCAAGGATTATATCCATTAGTTATAGAATTTATCATTGTGAGTGAAAAAGATATCAAAAGACCATCTAAATGATGCTTCTTAATCCTAATTTGATATCAAAATCTATCAGAAAACATGGGGATAAATAATATCACAGATTTATGGATCCACCATGTTAAATTTCCAAAGATTATAGTTTATAAATGTACAGTAATTTATAATGAATCAACTAATATCTATTTAGTTATATATATATCGAATATAGATTACAAATAATAAAAGTGAAATTAAATGAAAACAACACCAAAAAAACACAATATTTAATTAGGAAAACATTTTGGTAATAAACCCACTAAAAATTAAATTATCTTTATTGAGAATATGGATTTTACCCAAAGACTCCCACTATTTACTATTTCCTTGAATCCATAGTAGTTACACCTTCAAAGAGGAATTATAAACTATCATATACATTCACTCATGAGTAGAGATTAAACTTCACATAATTTGCATCATGTATCATTAATATGCTTGCATATACATCTCACGTGCATTCATGTGTCACAATTTTTCCATTACTTGATATCAAAGAGATCTTCTTGATTCATATCAATGCATGTGGCATGTTTGAGTCACTCTTATATTTTAAATTTAAACATTGCCGATGCATTATGTGGATTGTTCCATGTTTATGTTTTAAACATAATTTATATGTCATTACATTTAGTATTTGGTGGGGTTCTATTAAGTTTGTTTCCCACTTAATATCAACCCTAACATTCCCCCTTAATGTTAAGCATGGAAACATGAAAAATTACCTTTTTATACAAAAGGAATTATAATCCATAAATCATCAAATGAATATTTAGGCTAGCATTAAAATATATAAATCTTGTTCCAAATAACACATGTCAAGTCACCTTTTTGTCCAAAAGGAATTACAATCCATAAATCATCTCGTTTGTTTAGGATAGCATGAAATAAAACATTTTTTCTATGGATTTGTAGCTTCATGGTACATTAATTCGTGTTATATGGGTTAATCTACTCTACAAGACACCACTATAGTATCTCACGACTTGAACAATCTATGAACCAATGCGGGTATTCCATGTGTTTTAGAAAATGTGGGGTAGATGCTTTAGTGTGTTATGGTCTTCAAAAACTATGACACAAATAAATTTTTCTATTGATTTTATAAAAATTGTTGTACATAGGAACAACAAGAATTCTCAAGATAAATTGATTACATATGAAGTCTTACATAATATTATGGAGTCTTTTATAAAACAAGAATCTCTCGAGATCTAATGTTTCATTGGGTATTATAACTAAGCTCACATAAATTGATAATTTACTTAAACAAAATGGAAATAGTATAGGTATTTTATAATCGGCATAATCGGACCGTTAAGAGGTTGCATTGTAAAAACATAAAAACATGTTCATTCCTCCTTATTCCCCTCAAGGGAAACTCTGAAAGACCATAGCTCATTTTATTCAAAGGTAAATATCAATGTCATTCACATGATCATTGATTTATGCTCATCTTATTCAAAGGTGAAGATAATTTTAATTCACATGATCATTTGAGGTATGATCATCTCGATTCGAGGTGAATATCAATGTCATTCACATGAAAATTTAAGTCAAAAACATATGATCATCTGATTCAGAGAGTGGAGATCAAGGTCATCCATATAACCATTTGAGCCAAATTTTGAATTGCCCAATATAACACCATATTTTCATAAACTTGTAGCACACAATGGATTTGTAAAATTTCTGCAACCTGATCTTCAGTAGAACAAAACTTGAGGTCTATTCCACCATTCAAAACTTTATCTAGAATGAAGTGTGTATGAATCTCAATATGTTGTTTTCTTTGATGTTGAACTAGATTGTTTATAAGATAAATACAAATTTGGTTGTCACATAAAAAGCAGAGTGCTTCCTTTTATGCCCATATGAAGTTCATCTAATAGTCTTTTCAGTCACAAAGCTTCTTTTGATGCTTTCATATCACTTGGATACTCTGCTTTAGAAGAGGTAGATATTGTTGGCTACTTCTTTCTACTCAAAGTGATTTCACCTACATCCAACTTGAAAACATATTTAAAAGTATATTTTCTATCCGTGATATTTTGTCCCACATTTTTGCACTTTTTATACCTTCAAGAAATATGTTTGACTACCAAATACATATAAAATGACCAAATATGTATGTTTAAGATCTTAAATGTACCAAGGAGTTGTGGATCCATAATTTACCTCCTTTTTTGAGCTTTTAAAGTATTTTTAAAGAGCTATTTACCAGTCTTTTAAAATATTTTTAGCCACCAAGTGGGACACACTATTATGCTTTGACCTACCAACATCATCGAATTAAAATAACCACATAAATTTGCATCATCACAAGAATAAGAATGCAACCCATAATTTATCGTACCTTTGATATACCTTAGCATCCTTTTTCCATTTGTTAATGGTATTCATAAGGATCATGCATGAATATAGAAACAATTCCAACTACATAGGATATATAAGGCCTAGTGATAGTTAAATAAATCAAACTACCAACAAGTTGTCTATATAAAGTAGGATTAAATTTATCACAATCAATCTTTGGATCTAATTTAACTCCACTTCCATAGGAATAGAGACATGCATACAATCAATCAAGTTAAATATTTTAAGAAGGTTAGAAGCATATTGTGCTTGAGATGCAATAATATATTTGTGATTTTGACAAATAATCATGCCTAAGAAATGATTTAACAGTCCTAAATCAATCATTTGAAAATTTTCTCTTAACTTCTCTTTGATTCTAATAATTATATTCTTATCACTACTAGTAATCAATAGATAATCAACATATAAGACGATAATAACATAACTGTTTTCAAATTTTACAAACAAATCATTATCAGTAAAATAGTTTTTGAAACCAAGATCTTGAAAGAAAATATTTATCTTAGCATACCAAGCTCTAGGAGCTTGTTTAAGACCATAAAAATATTTTTTAATCTTACACACATATAATTCCTTACTAGGTTCTTCAAACCCTCTAGGTTGATGCATGTAAATTTCTTCTTTCAAATCACCATTTTAAAAATATTTTTTCATATCCATTCGGTGAATCTCCCATCCATGTTGAGTAGCTAGGTTGAGCAGCTAGGGCTAGAATAATTCTAACAATTCCCATTTTGATAATAGGAGCACATGTTTCAACATAGTGTAAACCAGGTTTTTGAGTAAACCCTTCAAAGAACTAATTTTCTTGAAAGAAACTATTTATCTTAGCATACCAAGCTCTAGGAGCTTGTTTAAGACCATAAAAATATTTTTTAATCTTACACACATATAATTCCTTACTAGGTTCTTCAAACCCTCTAGGTTGATGCATGTAAATTTCTTCTTTCAAATCACCATTTAAAAATATTTTTCATATCCATTCGGTGAATCTCCCTTCCATGTTGAGCAGCTAGGTTGAGTAGCTAGGGCTAGAATAATTCTAACAATTCCCATTTTGATAATAGGAGCACATGTTTCAACATAGTGTAAACCAGAGTTTCGATTAAACCCTTCAAAGAACTAATTTTCTCTTGATTTTTCAATATTACCAACAACGTTAGACTTAATTTTATACAGCCATATAGATCCTAAAATGATTCTTTTATGAGGAAGAGTATTGTATTTAACTTTTACAACATTAATCCACCTTTCATCTAGGCTAGCTTATTCCAAATATTGAGGTTCAACCTCCTACAAAGTTGACAAGGCATGATAAGAATTCTAGCCATGGGTCATATTTATCATATTATTAGGTTGAGAAATAGAAATATTATTTTGATCTCATTTAAGAATTTTGGGATGAGACCATGACAGATTAAGAAGACTCCCCCTCAATATCTACATCCATCATATTAGAAGAAGGATGATCAAACTCTTGCAAATTAGTTTCCATTTTTTTAAATAAGGTTTATCAAATTGAAAAGTTTCATAATCAAGAAATAGAAAGGAGGAAGAGAGAAAGATTCAAAAATGGTTTCTCTAGAACACGGACATTCATATCCTTTATAATCGCATGTTTGGATGGATCATATACTCTTAATCCTTTTTTCAACCACCATATCCAAAAAAATGAAAGAGTAGGAGGTAGGAACATGTTTTTGTCTTTTAATTTTAGGAATGATAAGGGAGGAAGGACTACCAAATATCTTTAAATGAGATATATCTTGTATTTGGTCCATACTTCATGAGGTGTATTTTTATGCAAAGCTTTAGTAGAAATTCTATTCCGGATATGAACACCATTGTTCATAGCTTCAACCTAAAGGAACTTAGGAAATTTGGATGCATAAAGCATGGTCCTAGCCATTTCTATGATTGTTCTATTTTTCCTTTCAGCTATGCCATTTTTCTAAGGGGAATATGGAGTTGTTAACTCTCTTTGAATTCCATAAGACACAAAAACACAAAGAAACATCTTATTAAAATATTCACCTCCATTATTAGTTTTGATTCTCTTTATTTTCATACTAGCCATGTTTTCAGCTAAGGATTTAAATCTTGAAACTTACACAAAACATCAGAGTTTTTCTTAATGTAATAAGACCCGGTCATTATAGAAAATTCATCAATGAAAATAACAACATACAAGGCTCTAATAAGAGAAGGAAATTCCAAAGGACATATTACATAACTATGGATTAACTCAAGAAAGTTAGAGGAATTAGACTCATGATGTCTATGAAATGGCTTAACATATTGCTTACCATGTAAGCAACTTTCACAAGATCCACAATCGATTTTAACTTAGGATTCATATAACAAGGTTAAGGTGAGACATTTCAAACAAAATTTTAAAGTTCACATGCCCAAGCCTTTCATGCCATAATTGAAAAATATTACAAGAATAAGAATAAATACAAGATTCAGTAATAAGTATGTTAAAAATATACAAGCAATTATTCTCGAAAATCAACGAAAATCATCTTACCAAGCTCATTCTTTACATACCATTTATCTTTTAATAACACAACTTTGTAATTTTTTCTAGTTAGTTGAGAACAAGATAAAATATTTTTCTTTAAGTTAGGAACAAATAAAACATTACTAATTATCACCTAGATATATATTCTCATGAAATTCTACAACATCAAAAAAAATTTCATGAATATATGTCATATTCCTATACGCACCACTATCTAGAATCCATTCATTGTCATTAGAGACTGAAAGAGGAGTATAAAGAGAAATAGTTTTCTTAACATTATTAAATTGATTTTTAGATTTATTATTATTTATATTCTTCTTTTAGTTATTTCTATTCTTATTTTTAAATGATTTCGATTTTGGGAGAATACTTCCGAGAGGCATTCTCTTTTGAGTCAAAGTTCTTCGTTGTCGCTTTCTTCTTGAATGAGTAGAGAAGACAAGGTTTATCTAAATATTAAAATACAACAACTTATCTTGAAATAATTCATAATTACAACCATATAACCAATCCTTAATGTTCTTAATCATAGCTAGATAATTGATTATCTTTTCATCTCCTTTCATTGAAGTTGTAAAAAGTTCCATGATTATTTTTATTATCTTAGAAAGGTGAATACCTTCATGTATAGTTTACAACTAATTATGTGCATCTGTTGAGACCGCACGTGTCCTAAATGCAACAATAATTCATCTTTGATACTTTTCAATAAGATGGACATGGCCTCTTGGGATTTTGGGGAAAAGATACTCAATTTTTAGGTGTAGATTGTCTCCTAGTAGGTCTATTTTCATCACCACTAATTAGATCCCAAATATTTATTTCTATAAAGATGGCTTTAAGCCTAAATCTCCAAATACTATAGTTAGTACCATTTAAAAACTGATATTTATCCATGGAGAAATTAGATGAACTAGCCATATGTAAAAACTTAGCTAATTTGGAATAATAAGTGTTATGTGGGTTTTAACATTTGTAAATATCCGTGGTTAGAATAAAATACACTTGTGCATGATTTGAAACAAATGGAAATGCATGCAACTTAAAAACACACTCAAATAAAGGTATGAGAACCAAGAAGGAGGCTACAAAAAGAACAAGTCATGAGATGTCACAAGGCAACAGATAAGAAGATATAACTTTAAAAATTTAAAATCCATAAAACAAATAAACAATGTTTGTGGGTTTTGAACTATAATTGATCTGGAATAATAAGGTAAAAGCTATGGAACAAGGGAATTCCTGCATGAAAGAAAAATAGTTACTGTTGACTTGAAGAAATGAAGTTTTTTGATTAAAAACCTTAAAAAATATATGGAGTGACCAAGGATAATCCACAAATCATATAAATTTAGCTATGAGGATACACAAGGTAACACACAGGAAGTTATAGCTTATTCAAGTTCAAAAGCCAAAAAACAAAGAAACAATGTTTTACGAGTTTCAATTTTAGTTTTTCGTGGAAAAATAAGGAAAAAGTCATGGAACAAAGGAATGCAAAAAAATCCATGAAATAAAGGGAATTCCATGAAACAAAGAGAGATTTTGAGGTACAAAAGATTTTTGCAAAAGCTACGAAACAAAAGATTTCTACACAATAAGAAAAAAACCATGCAACAAACAAGGTTCCACACAATAGAGGAAAATACTGTTTAGAAAATAAAAATCCATGCGGTAGAGGGCAGAATTTTGTGGAGTGAAGAAAATTCTAGGCAACACAAAAAAATAATGTGCAAGAATCAAATAAGCTACGTAATAGAGTAGAAAGCTATGGAGCAATGGAAAAATACACATAACACTTAAATAAGCTACGCAAGACTTAGATAAGTTGTGAAGCTAAGAAAATTCTGATGAAGGCCACAAAAATATAATTTTAATCACTTAGAAGGATACATGAGTGTTTTCATGCTAAATTTCTAGCATGAAAAATTGAAATTTTGTCATGGCAACTAAGCCCACACTAAAAATCCTTGAACTGGTAATGTAAACTTGCCCTCGACCAATCTCAAACTATGTAAAACCCCATCATGGCCAAGAGGGATGTGATAACTATATTTTTAAAGTGTGTTTCATGTGTAGGTAAGTTGTTGGGAAGAAATTCATGGATTCATTTCGATCCACTTTGTGAAGGAATTGCTCCATAAATCCTAAAAAGGCCTATTTTCAAGACGTTAGCACCTAATGAGCATCCTTTGGAGATGAATAAAGAAGATCTAATACATCCAAGAAAAATGTGACTAAGATAATATATCACCGAGGTAGTTTAGGGAAGTTCTATAAGGAAAAATAGGTTTAGGAATAAGTTTTACAACATCGAGCTACTTATAGCACGATGAAGGGAAATGAAAGAAGTAAAAACCAGAGAGGTGAAAAAATACTCATGAGAAATATAATAATTCCTAATTTACATTGAAAAATGTTTCGAGAGATTCTAATATCCGGATTTTTGAAATATTGGCCTCATAATGTATTTGAAAATCCCCGATCCGGTGGAGGTTCAAAGGATCATTACAATAGTTATACAAATATTTGGGACCTGATTCAAAAGTAAAATTTAATGTAATTTAACTATCTACAATCTCCATGTGATAATTTAGACAAAAATACAAGTTTCTCTCTAGTGGCGCTTAGACCTTTCAGAACCGCGTTTGAGCATAATCAAAAAGGGGGTAAATTTACAATTTCATGAATAATTGGCTTCTAAATTGTGAAATTGGTTTCCTTTTGTATTTTATATTCAAAATCATATAAATGTTTCCCATGAAACTCTTGGGGAAGCTTTGAGGGCAAAGACTCACTCTCATATGTCTATTTTTGGCAATTGTTGGTGAAGGTGGGCTTTCCAAAAATATCTAGGTCATAGTTTCACACATTGGATGCACTTTTGAACCATTTTACTAGGTAAAAAGGGGTAATGAGTGTAAAAATGTGTGACCCCAAGGTGAGGATATTTCATTTGAATTGTTTTGTCACTAAAATGACAAACATGTGTGTTAGGTGAGTGTTAACAACTCGTAGCTTGAAATGGATCCATCCTCATGAATTTTTGTGGGGAAGAAGGTAAAATTGGAACTATTTGTGTATAATAAAGGAAAGGATAAAGGTATAAAAATAATTACTCTCCTTAATCCCTGGTCGAAGTAGCTAAGTGGATAGTAAAATATTTCACCTGTGAGGGTCAATATGAGATCATTTTGGGCCATGTTTTGAGAATTCTTATCCACCTTTGCCATGGCCAAGTTAAAACATAGAAGAAATTAAATTTCTGGTTCTTTTTTATTTTTTTATCCTCTTCCACTAAAAATTTCATTGGGGTACCTCTTACTTGAAATTCTAGGGCCTAATACATTTGATTTGCAAACATCATTTTGTTAAGAAAAGGCATGGCCTTAAGAAGTGGATGAAATTCCAAAAGAAGTATGCCCTAGAGTCTGAATTGGTTCTAGATCTAGATCGTTTCAATTCAAAATGGCCCAAGAAAAACTCTAGGACATCTGGGCATGCTCAAGACCTCAATGAGCCCCAAGTAGAAATTTATCCTTATCAAGAAGAACATGAAGCAGCAATTATTATACAAACCCTAGTCCAGACACCACCTATGTCTCCACTTCACTCTATATCACCCTCTTTTCTAGTTTCTGAAAAATAAGTTGATCAAACCCTACCCACTACCACTTACTCTCATGTCCTAGACAAAGGTAAAGCACCCATGATGGAAGGAGAACCTAGTTCTCCTCTAGATTTTGATAAAATTTTGCCACAAGTATTGTCTCTTTCCAAAATTCAATTTGAACTCCAACAAGCCCAAGAGAAAATTACACATCTACAGCTCCTCCTTCAAGCTAAAGAGTCTAGAACCTCTCGGGTGGAGTCTCAAAAATATTGTAAAATTAAACAACTCCATCAAACCATAAAACAACAAGAAGAGACCACTCTTCAACTCCAACATGCTTTAGAGGAAAAAGAACATATTCATTCCCTTCAAACCAAGAAAGATGAGCTTAATGTATCCCTTGAAATTTTTTAAGAGAGCCTATGGCCACTAAAGAACAAATAACTTAGACAAACTTCTTGTTTCCTCGATTATTTTCATGAGAAGAATGGTTAAATGGAGGAAAGAGTGTTATAGGCTCGGGGAGTTGATGATGAAAATAAAGCTTTAAAGGTATAAAACAAATTACTTGAAACAATGTACTCAATGTTTTTGGTTGTATGATCGGACCTCTCATGTAGGGCTCCTTCTAACTTCTATGCATTATTTTTAAAGGAGAATGTCCTAATGTGGAAAATTTCTAGAGTTTATTCTATACAAGACATAGAATTTGATGATGATAAGCAATTTTTGGTTCATACACTTGCAGAAATGATGTTGCTAAAAATATACCCTGTGAATATGTTCATAAGTTCCTTCTCCCTAAGAAGATTGAGATTCCAATAAATTTATATGTGAGATAGGTACCACTGAGGGCATTCATGACTAATTTGAGGCACCAGTATAAATGAAGGAGAAAATAAGAGCATTTTGAGAAGAATCTAATATAGGCCTCTTAATGAGGCATGATCTTCCTGCCCCCATCCAGTTTTTCACAAGATTTCGGTCTTAGGTATATTGTTTATAGTTGATGGATAGGTATAAGGAAATTTTGAGGACTTGTGTAAAGGATTTCAAGGATCAAGAACTTCTAACATTTAATGTCAATTTCCTTGACTGTCAGTTGAGGTATGAGTTTCTTGTAGAGCATTACAAGAAGAAGGAGGTGATTTCACCCACTAACCTCCGTTGGTCATTAAAAAGGGCCAAGGATCTCTATAAGATCATTCTAGAAATGCAGGAGAAGTGGATTAGAATGAGGTATATGCCTCCCTTAGTCATAGATCAGTACCATGCTATAATTCCACACATGATTAGTTAGAAGGTAGTTATACAACTTGGAGGAATTCAGTCATAAAGTTATTTGGTTTCTGTAACACTGAATTGGATGAGACTTGGAAAACCTTTGCCAATGAATATAATTGTTCAAGGATAGTTGAAAAATTGAATAGGTAGCAGGAGGACCTACTAGATCTTAAGTGTGGGGGAGTGATGAACCCATATTTTTCCATGTTTTATCCCATGTGAAACCTTGTGTTACCTTGATATCATTTTGCACTATGTATAATATTGATGTTTTATAATTAATACTTTACTATGTTTTGGAAGGAAATGTTGTGCATATTCTATTATTTTCATCTTGTTATTACTTCTTCAAATATGGATTGAATGAAAATTTATGAGTATTAACAATGTATTTGGAAAATTATATCTTGATTCATCACAGGATTTAACTACAGACTAGTGCAAGACTCGCCCATGCACTAGCACAAGACTCGCCTTATAGCGCAAGAATCACCTTTGCATTAGCACAGACTCACCCTAAAGCATAGGAATCATCCAGATTTCCAATTGAAACTCACTTGAAATGATGAGCTCTTGCAAAGGAAACAAATGGTTCATATGTTTGAATGATGAGTTGATGTAGCTAGAACATCGCTTAATACAATGATATAAGTATAAAGTGTGTACTACTACCTCAACCTCCATGTAGATTATGAGGTTTGTGCAATCCCGAATTAACTCCAGTTTCTTGAATACATGATGTAGATGAACATTTATGGACTTATAATCATCATGATTATAAGGAATCAATTTAGGATCTGTAATATCTTCTGGCATTGATTGAATGTCTCAAAAGAGTCAATTACGGGCCTCATCATAGATTAACAGGACGATTCAATCCAAACATGGCATAGATTAATCCTTCAACTATTATAACTTCTAAAATAATCAGTATTTTTATAGGTGTTTTCTAGTTAAGTAGTTTTCATTAATTTCAAATATCTAGACCTCCTTCAGAGAGACTAGGACTACTTTGATATAAAAGAGAAAATGTATTAGAATTAAAGAGGTCAGTTAGTTCAATTCGATTAATCACTGTAAATAAAATTTCTTTCAATAAAGTTTGGATTCAAGGAAATATTTACTTGTGTGAATTACAATGTTGCACCAGATCGAACGGAAGGAGCAAGGGCCACTCCTCCCCAATGTGAAGAGATAATTTACTTGTTCATTTCCTTTTGTTATACCTCATTAATTTAAATTATTAGCATTGCATTATTTTTCGGTACCTTTAATTCTGCATTTGAATAGTATTTGTTTTCAATCCACTTCATTTTCTGATTACACTTAGTATAGTATTCAATTAATTTCATTAATTAAATAAGTACTAAGAACAATTCCTATCGTTCTCTTTATTGCAAATAGCCATAGACACCACCCTGGACTGACAAACATAAGATAACTAAAGTGAAAGTATCAACAACTCTCGTTGATGGGACCCTTGTCATAGTTTCATTGTGGTAGTATCAGGCCGTAGTAGAGGAGATTAGATATTATGAGGGCCTTGTGTCTCATGAGATGTCAAAATCATGGTGCTAACCAGAGTATCTAATGGATAGGAGAGCATGACAATTGACGTCCTCTAGCAATACCACCAATATTTCTAATCCACGACCGGATGTGGTGGGTGATGATATTGGTATCTCAAAGACATGATGAGCATCATTTCTATAGATGTACATATGTAGCCAATAGCGGTTATTTGTATTATACCATGTGTATTTTATTGTATATTTGATGGTGACCAACATGGTCACATTTTTATGTATATGTAATGATTATTCATGATGTATCATTTATTTTTGATGAGGTACATGATGAGTTACGATGATGTATTATTTTGTCATTTTTCATTGATGATATTGATGACATGAGTTAATATGATTATGATTTATTGTGATTATGATTATTTTGATGATGTTGTTGATGAGATGATTGTATTGTATTTTGTGTTTGATGATATACAATTATGGGATATGGTGATGATTTCGTGGATGAGATGATGATTATTTACTTTATTTTTGTTGTTATGATGATGTATGATGATGGTATGGTAGCTTTTAATGATGACAATTATGTGTAGGTTTTTATTTGAGTATCATGATGTGATGGTTAATATAGACGATGTGATGAATTTTATTATTTTTTGGTGGTGATTTATTTTAGTGATGCATAAATGATGTGGTTGATAATGTTTTTGATGATTATTTATTGAGGATTTTTTTGTGATATGTGTTTATGATGGATAATTATTGTTTTTGTTCATGTTAGATAATGAGATGATGATCGTTGGACATGGATATGATGATGATGGTAATTATATTTGTATGGATTGTGACATGATTAGGTGTGATAATGTTTATGTATGATTATGGTTTATATGGTGAATTTTTATTGTGGGATGGATATATGGCTTGATTTAATATGAGATGTATTATTATGGATTGGATTTTTGTTGTATTTGAATGTAGACGATGTCATGATTTTATTTACATTTGGTAAATGTAATGGATTAATAAAAAGTTGAAAATGGAATTCTTATTTGTACAAACATTAACAATATAGTCGTTACATGACACAAGGCGAGACAACAGAGAGAGAAAGGGAAAGTAACTGTGAAGGTAAATGACCTGAGATATTAGGTGGATGGGGGTGAGGAGAGAAATGAAGGCCTTGATATCTTACAAGGGTTGCATTTCTCATCATTTAACTCATATTTTGCTTGATATAATAGTTCCCCATAATGTGGTTATGTGCAATGGGCCTTTAGCTAGGATCCGAATAGTGGTCCTAGTCATGATACATATGTTTCTTCGTGGTGAGGATCAGAAGAAGTCTAGATTTAGGAATGTATGATGTGGCTAGGGATGAAAATAGTAGTAAAGAAGGGACTTTCCCTAGTCTATTGATGGCATTTATAGGACACTAGTGGACATAGAATCTAGTTTACCATAGTGTCAAAATTTGGTTTTCACCATGGTACTTTCCCAAGGCACCACCAAAGTATTTCTCACCATTAAACGGATTATTTTTAATTTTTTATTTTTATTTTTATTTTTTTTTATTGATTTTTTATTTTTTATTATTTTTATTTTATTTGTTTTTTATTTTAATGTTTTGATCGGTGGAAAAATAGGCATAAAATGCTTGATATGCATGATATTCATAGGCTCGTCCAACTCATACCCATCTTGAGTAAGCAAGCATATAAGCACCGACCTAAACTTGATGATGACTATATGTATGGTCCAAGCCAATTTGGTTCGAACTTGCCTTTATTTTCATGATCAACATTAGTAATAAGTTGGTTGTCCTTGAGGAATAGGTCACAAACTTCAAATTCGTGGGTTTTAATGTGCTTTTGTAGTGTTTTGGAGGCAATTTTGGTAAGATTTGAGGTTGTTTAGGGTGTGAAGGTGTTTCTCATATAGCAGCTCAAGCTCTTATAGGTGATTTACACAATTTTCCTCATCGTCAATGAGGAGTTGGAGAGAAACGAAGGGAAGGGATCTCGATCTCAACAGAAAGATTGCTTCAATGTCTTTGAAGAGAAAGTAGTATAGAGTAAAACCAGTGGGAGTGTGGATGCATGTGTGATAGGCCCATAAGGTAGGATAAATTTGTGTATGGAAATTTCATCCTATTTGAATCACAATTTTACATACGATGCGCTTTAATGTTTTATAAGATGCTTCAAATTGGTCATTTCTTTATGGATAATATAGGGTGCAAAATTTGAGCTTGATGTGGAAATGATCACAAAGCTCGTGGAATTCTCAATTTTTGAAGGATTTTCCATTATTTGTGATGAGGGTAGACGAGATACCATAGTAGAAAATGATGTGATTAAGGGTGAACTTAGATATTTTTTTCTAGTAACATAGGTAAGTGGAAAGGATTCAACCCACTTAGTGAAGTATTTTATGGTAGTAATGATAAATTTGTGACCGTCGGATGAAGTGGGATTTAACTTTCCCAAGAGATCGAAACCCCATGTGGAAAAGGGCCATGGTGTAGTAATAGGTTACAAATCTTGGGATGGCACATGGATAAAGTCATCATGTTTCGACATGAGACACATTTGTAGATGTATGAACATGCATCTTTTTCCATGGTAGGCTAGTAGTAGTCACTTTGTATAATTTTTAAGCAAGTAACATACCACCGGTGTGATCACCAAAAATGTCGGCGTGAACTTCAAGTACTAATTCATCCTCTTGGGAATTAAGGCATCACAAAAAATTTCCATACAAGATTTTATGATATAGGGTGTCACCGAGGATAGAGGTTGGGTGGAAGGGTGTGGCCGTGGAGGTAGGTGTAAATGTCATGGTACCATGGGGAGTCGGGACCAAAAATCTCACATACCGTCTCAGATTCGGGGACATCATAGGCTAGTACCATGAGTTGTTCAACCAAGAACTATGAATTAAAGGAATCTGAAGGCATGTCCATTGCATCTGCTTATTTTTACTTGCAGGGAACTTGATCAAATTGAATGTGCTAGAAGTAAACCTTGAAATTGTCTACCATTATTTTGTAAGGAACTATCTTATCATCTTTGGTGGAATATTCATCATTAACCTACTTGATTCCATATATGAGTGCCTTGTATTTAGCTATATTGTTGGTGCAAGGAAAATCTAGCTAAAAGGCCTTGGGGATAATATCTCCTTCGAGTGTGATAAGGAGAATTCCCACTCCTGATCCGTGATATGTAAAAGATACATCAAATTATAATGTCCATGTGTTTAATGCTTCAATAGTGAATACAAATTCATTGGGGAATCATGTATTTAAGGTCATGGAATCAAAAATTGAAGCTTCTACTAACTAATCTTCCACTACTTGTCCTTTGATAGCCTTTTGATTAACATATTTGATGTCAAACTCACTCAAAATCATGATCCATTTCACCATGCACCCTATTAAAACCATTTTGGATAGTAGATACTTGAGTGGATCTACCTTGGCTATGAGCTTGATGGTATTTTTAAGAATATAATGCCACAAATTTTGATAATAAAATGCAATGGCAAGACATGTCTTTTCCATAGGAGAGTAATTAAGCCCATATGCGACTAGTGTTTGGCTAAGATAATATGTGGCTTGTTCTTTTTCATGATCGTCATGTTGGACTAAGATATATCCTAAGGAGTTTTGAGTAGCTAAAATGTATAAGAGGAGACAAATTCCCATAGTATGAGGTACTAGCATTGGAGGATGCATCGAGATATTCCTTGAGTTTTTCAAAAGAGGCTTGACATTATTCATTCCAATGGAATACTATTCCTTTTTTGATAAAATGATGAAATGGATGGCACTTTTGGAAAGTTATGCAATAAACCTTATGATGGCTTGGATTTTACCTTGTAGGGTCCTTAGCTATTTGATATTTGTAGGTGGAGGAATTTTAACCACAACTTTAACTTTGTCTAGTTCAATCTCGATTCCAACATGAGACAATAAAGCCCAAGTAGCTTGCTAGATGTAACACCGAAAACGTATTTCTTGGGATTAAGTTTAACATTGTATTCTCAAATTCGGTCAAAGATACGTCAAATAACCATGAGATGTTCTTATCTAGTGTTGGATTTTCCCAGGATATCATCGACATAATATTCAACAATGGCATGCATCATATCATGGAATATGATATTCATGGCACGTTGGTAAGTAGCTCTAGAATTTTTAAGGTCAAAGGGCATGAATTGGTAATAAAACATGCCCCAAGGCATGGTGAAAGTATTCTTATGTTGATCTTCTTTGGCTATTTTGATCTTATTATATCTGGAGAAGCCATCCATGAGAGATAACATTTTGTGCCCGGCTGTAAAATCTACAATCATGTTGATATTTGGTAAGGGAAAATCATCTTTTAGGAAATCCTTGTTAATTTCATGGACTTCTATGAAAATATGGATGCCCCAGTATTCTTCCCTCTTTGGTAAAATGTTAGAGATCCAATTAGAATAGTCAATGGGCTAGATGAAACCGATGTGAAGTAGCTTTTACAACTCATCTTTCACAATCGTGGTAACTTTTGGATGCATCTTGCATATTTTTTCTTAATTGGCTTTGCATCTTTATGCACCATAATATTATGAACCAATAGATAAGGATCAAGACCTAGCATATCTACATAGGACCATGCAAATACGTCTGAGAATTCTTTGAGTGTTGTAAAGGTGGATTATTTTTCTACTGATAAGGATGTTCCCTAGTTTAAGGATCTTGGGGTCTTCTTTTGTGCCGATGTTAATGTCAATGGTTTCCTCAATTAATGATGTTGAGCCACCTTATAGCGTTTCAGGAGCTGGAATGTTGATCCATAGTTGGATCTTGTTTGGTATTTCGTGGATCTTGGAAGAATTTTGCAAGGGGATCCTCCTTGTCAAGATGTAAATAGGAGCTATGATGAGGGATATTGGATGGGGATTAAATGGAGAGGGTAGAATCATGTGCAAAAAATTATACATCAATGTTTAAACACACTTGGAAACCTTTCTTATGATCATCAGCAGGTATATTATCTTGAGTTTCCATGAACTCAATAATTACCTCGTCATTTTGAATGAATCAAGAGAAATATGTTCATATTTTTGGTCCTGTTGGATGAGTTATGGGTAGGTGAGAGTGACATTGATGGAAAAAATGAAGGTATCGGGAAATATATTGGTGGTGGTAAGGTATTCATATTGGCTATAGATAGAGCTTGTTTCGATGTTGTTTATGGCCTCTTTAGCGGTTTTATTTGTGTCACTATGGTCATCATGGATACCCTCACCAGGTGGTTAATACCGAAGTCTGCAACCATCAAGGTTAGGGATAACATTTATAGGTCCGAGGATGCCTTTCTCGTTACAACCTAGTCCTCTTCCAGAATAACCCATATGAGTCATCATCCTCTTGGGGATCGAATATTTATTGTCTAAGAAGAAATACGGTATAGATTCATCGATAAGCCATGTGGCATCGAATGGCTCGAGGTACTCGTCGCAAGAAACCCAAAATGGATAAAAGTGGAAGAGCCTAGTGAATATTTTTTCTTTTGTACTTGAAAAATTTCAGGCCTACCATGTTGTTTGGGTGAGAGTGGCGCTTTTTATGCTAAAGTTAGATATTCCCACACCCTATCGATTATAGCTTGAGTGGTAGAGTAGGTAGAAGAGTAACTGGTATGGATGGATTGGGTAAGATAGGGGTGGATGATGATGAAGCATTATGTGATGTGGATGGAACACTGTCATGTGAAACATAGGAAGTAATATATGATGATGGAGATGGATATTGTGATGGCACAGTTTTGGTAATAGGACAATATGGTTTCTAATATTTTTTGATTCGAGTGCTTGGAAATATTGGAAGGGTTGAGGGTCATCATGGATGGTGACTTATACATCTGCATGTTCAAACTTGAGACCTTGGACGTAATTTAGATGGTGTGGCGTGCATTTCATGGGTCCATGGTCGAAAAGCAAGAGATTATATGGGAACAGAATATCCACGACATGAATTAGGGTGGGGAGCATGACAATCCCTATATTGATAGGAAGATATAAGGTGCACACTTATTTTCACTCAAAGTATTATCATATGTTTTGATAGTAATTATATCGTTTCTTATATCTAATTCATTGTACCTAAATCATTGGATGAGAGATAAGGTACAAATATTAACCACATATCCATTGTCCACTAATACTCTTTTGACACGAGTATGTTTGATATGCACCTCAATGTATAAGAGGATATTATGCATCAGTGTCGTGTAGTGTAAAGTCTTATTGGGTGAAGGTGAGTGGTAAGGTTGGATGGGGGTAAAGATGGGTGATAAGATCTTGGAATTATGTGTGATCGATATCATTTAGATCGCATGTTTCTTGAAGGGCGCGATAGAGGATATATTTTTTTATGGAGGATGTTTTGAGAATATTCGTTATGGATACTTACACGGGGGTATTATCAATTTGTTCAATGATATTGTACTAGGATGGTGGTGGTGGATTCGAGGTAGATGGAGTAGCTTCTTATACCACTACACGGATCCTTTGGTAATCGCACACTGAGGGTTTTTTGAAAGGCCTTTAAATTTAATAGTAGCTACTTGATGTGGGGAGTGGTAAATGTGGCCAACAAGATATTCATACTACAATGGTATGTAGTGGTAGTTGATATAGTTAGAATGTTGGGTGGGTGACTCGGATTTCTTTCTAGACTTTTGTTGGCCCCGATTTAAAGTATGGGTCTAACCATGATTAGGAAGTGGATTTTGATAGATCCAAAGCTATTGATTTTGAGAGGAAGAAGTTTCATTGTCCTCAATCTCAATTTCACCTTAGTCAATTAGATCTTGGATATAATTTTTGAGTTTCATACACCTATTGGTAGCATGGCCCTTGATTCTATGGAATTTGCAATACTCATTTTCCTTGAACCACGAGGGTTTGGGTTGAGACTCATCAATTGGTTGAGTTTGGGGGAAAATAACCATATTAGTAGCGAATAATTTATCAAGGATTTCTTCAATAGACTCACCAAGAGGGGTGTATGTTCATCATTTTGGGTCTTGGGTGGACCGAGGTTGACCTTTAGGGATGTATATAGTAGTGGCTTTATGTACATGTTGCACATGTTTAGTTTCGATTACTCCATTGCTAACAATATTTTTATTCTTATTGAAATATTTGGACTTCTCGGATGTGGAGGGTTAATTAGATTGATTGTGATTATCACAAGAATATAATTTAATAAGGCCTTTAGTGATAAGGGATTTTTCAATTTGCATTCCTTCTCAATGATTTCATCGAAGGTATTAGTGCAATGGACCTGGAGATGGAAGGTTATTTCTTGGTGGAGGTTGGCAACGAAAATGACGACTAATTTTTTCTCGGGTATAGTCCACGGAATGTGGTTGGCAAGGGCTCACCATTGTTACAGGAAGGTTGAGAAGCTTTCATCCTTGTGTTGTTTAGTATTACATAGATTGATCATTGTGACATCATGTTCCACATTGTAGGAGAAGTGTTTGAAAAAAATTCAGTCAAATTGGAAAAGGTAGTAATGGAACCTTTAGGTAGACAAAGGAACCACTCAAGTGCAAGACTTCCTAGACTTCTTGAGAAAAGCCTTAATAGGTAGGAGTCATCATAGGACACTTCTTGACATAACATATAAAACTCCTTAACATGTTCGCGGGGATCACCTTTTCCCTTATATTTCAATAATTTAGGTAGTTTGAATTATGGTGGAAAAGATACCCCCACATGATATCATGGTAAAATGGATAGGGACATAGTTCCTCAAATTTATATTATCATCCTTGTGTGTCGAGTTCCAACCCCACTGAAGCGTTTCCTTCATAGACTTTCTTTCTTTCTCCACGACGGTAGTTATTGAGGACCAATGAGTGGTGGATTTAAGTTGGGCTATTGGGAATGTTAGGATCCATGGTAATTAGATGGCTTTGGGCTGATCTATGAGGTTAACTAAGAAATCTAGTCACTCATTGGTTGAAGTTGAGACAACATGGCTTCTTTTGATATATGTGGGTTATTGATGTTCTTTTTGTTGTACCGTGTGTATGCAACGTGATAATTATTCAAACTACATTAATGTGTGGATGGTGGTCATTGGCCAATGCCATCACTTTCATCATGGAGGAGACTTTGGAGTTGGTCATGAGTATAATCAGGAGGAATATTTGCTCCCATATGATATAATTAGAGTAAGAGAGTGTCTTTGTTTTTATCAACAAAGCGGTTAAGAATTTATCATCTTCTTCCTCCCATGAAATATGTACTTGAATCATCATCACTACTAGTATTGACCATGGTTTCTTCATCTTCTCCTCGAGTGTGGTTTTCTTCTACATTGGCATCATAATAGTTGTGGTTAAATATATCGTGTCCTATGTCTTGGTGATTATTTTCATCATCATTTCTGATTGGGATCAAGTAGACATTCTCCTAGTTTTCATTAGACTCTAGTGGTTTTAATATGTGCTGATGAGATGAGGGTGTGTTGAATTGATGAAGGATGTGTGGATGAGGAAAGTTATGATTTCTTATTCGAGTGATGTATAATCTCAATAATCAAATCCTTCTTGTAGGACGGAAGAATTTGAGGAGGTATTAAGGAAACGGAAGAAGGATTTTCCTTGATGGGAGAGGGCTTAGGATTTTCCTTATTGTAAGGGCTTAGAGAATAAAATAAGTGATAAGGGTATTTTTCTGTATGTAAGGTGTCAATTAGCAAGATTAGATTGGTCATTTCAATAGGAAATCATAAATGGGATGTTTAGGGATGAAATTTTTTTGTATAAATATGGGTGAATATGTAAGGTTGCGATGTGTGTTGTGATTAAAAGAGGTATGTGATATGATAGGTTTTAGAGTCTTATAGACCTATGTTAGTGTTGAGATACCAATAGGAAATGCTAAATGATTAAGAGTGAAGTTGTGTGATGATAAGAGAGAGGTGATTGTTTAGATTGGATAAGGTGGTATGAAATGACTTATGTGGATTAGGATGGGGGATGTGCAATTTTTCTCGTGAAATGGGAAGGGATATTTATGAATTATTATTAATGGGTTGGAAGGGTTTCTTATTTATTTGATTTTTATTAATAGGGTGATGAAAAAGAGGGTGAATAATGATAGGTGAATGAAGGATAAATAGTTTGTGGTCAAATTTTTGGTTATTATTAAGTTTATTAATTAGGTGGAAAGGTTTGTTATTTATTTGGATTTGGATTTTTATGGTAACGTGAAAGGTGTGAATGATAGTAGGTGTGTGATGGATAAAGTATGGTCAAAAGTATATGGTGGATGATGTATGGTAAAAATCAAGGTCAAGGGTTATAATAAAAATGGATGGATGATAGGTGTATGGTTTAATTAGAAGGATAGGTGTGAGGGTTATGCACTGGTTTCAAAAAAAACTCAAACAAGTACAAACATGCAATCACAACCCTAGCTATTCAACTGGGATTACAACCAAACTATAGCTCACTTTTAATACCACACATCAACAGTGGTGACATAATTGTCTCTCCACCTATGTGCCAATGTGGGGTCAGATAATGAGTAATCTTGGGAATTTTTGCCTCCTTACACTATAGTTCGATATGCGGCCAATAAGTTACCTATTCTAGGTTAGATGAGCTCACTAGGGGTGTCCCTGATATATTTTTTGGTACATTGGGGCCCAATTCCATGTCATAAGGATGATATTTGAGGCCTGGGTATTGGGACGTGAAATCCCCTCACTTCACTCCACTCATAAAACTAGCAATCACTTAGCCAATAACGATAGTTATCCTTGAATTTATATACCCCACTAGAACATGGGGTGTGTCTACGTGTATGGAAGTGAATCCCATGGTCACGACACCCCTAGGACTACGGTAAGTGTGTGGATGTCACTTCCACGTCATGTTACCTCCTTAAAAAATAAAAAATGGAAAGGTGACTAACCTCTTTTGATCCTTAAGATCATCTTAGGACGCGAGAGGAGAGCATACACGATATCATCTTTTGGACAAAAATAGGAAGCAACACGTAATACAATAAACACAATATGATAATAGAAATGAACATTAAATCTTATATAATGGGGTCTTTAAAAAGAGGTCCTACAAAAAAGGATTAATAGTTTGATGATAACCCCAAATGTCTTGGACTAAACGAGCTGCAAAACAAACGGATTAGTAGTTTTCAATCCTACAATCACAAAAAAAAGTTAGATAAATGTCAAAATTAATGGAATCCCCCTTATCGTTGTAATATTTCTTCAAAAACATAATGTTAAACCACCGTGAAACTCCACAAAAGCACCAAAAATTTGATTGAGTTGGTTAGTACCAATACAATATTACACTATAGAAAAGGCATTGTTTTATAGACAAAAGGGCTATTATGATAAATTGGGATAATAATAATTAATCTCATGATTAATTATTATATGGTTAGTGATGGGGAGGGATTAATAATGTATAATGAGTATGTTATTTGCTAAATGAGCATGTTGAAATTTTACATGTCTACAAGATCCATTGTATATCATAACATTATGAATTTATTGTGAATCAATATGTTCTCTAACAAAAATACATCATGAGAAATCTCTAAGTCATTATTATCTATTTTCACCCCTAGTAAAAATAGGCAACTTGACGAGAATGGGGCTTGAGCACAAATATAGCTTCATAGAACATTCGGAGGGTTATAGGAAATAATTCATGTCTTGGAAGAATTGCATCAAATTTTGTGAGAATGGAGGTCATTTAAGGAAATTTTTCCTCTTCTTGGTCTTCAAAAGGCTCAACACTTTGTCAAATTTGGGCCAAAATGGTGAGAGTGGAGTCAGTTGACCCTTGGGACACTTTTCCCATGTTCACCCATCTCCTTGACTCGAGAAGGTTAGAAAAATCAAAGATATTGGGAGAATTGGATCAGTTTCAAGCTCTTCACCCCTTGGCCCAGTTACAAAAGAGTCAAATAAAATTTGGTCAAAAACAATAAAATTGGGAAAAATTAGAAAATTTGGTCTTGGGACATCTTATTCCAATTTTCCTAACCCCTAACCTCTAGAAAAATATAAGGGTTTGATTAAAAAGGAGAAAAATGCAAGAAATTTGTCTAAAACCCTAAACATCTCGATGAGCTACTTTCTAGCTCATCAAGTGAATTAAGGGGGCGCTTTGCATTGGTGAGGGAGTCGATTCCTCACAATGCGGAGTCAAGGTGTTTGTTGAGTCCAAAGGGTTGGGCCAACTTAGCATTTAGTACCCACAGATGAGGGTAGAGCCGCATTGCATCGGCAATGAGGAAACGTGAGGATGCGGTGAGTCAAAGGGGGCTCGTGAAGATAGAATCTTGGGTGAGTCGGGTGAGCCTAAGCTTGGCTCGGTTGAGCTCACAATGAACCGGCTCGAGTTATGAAAGTGCGACTTAGGAGGAATTCACTCATGGGCGAGCTCAATGGGAAGTGGGGAGAAGAGCTTAGCAAAAGCATCGAATTGTTTGGGAGTTTTCTTGCCAAGCCAAATCAGCGAGCTGGGGGGCTAGTTCGTGGCGGTAACTTGTAGACGCATCGAGTTTTAGGGCCTAGAGGGCCGCGTGATCTCGAACTTGTGGATCATGTAGACACCTATAATTTACCTTGAGCAATGTAAATACTTAAATTACGATAATTATACCCTTTCCCACAAATTTATGACATATTGTCAATATCACACATTTTCTCTGTCATCGTCATTAATTAATTACATTATGTTAGTTAATTAACTCTTATATCCAAAAACGACACCAATTAACGAACTTCCATTAATAAACTCCCCTTTCTATCTAGATTAATTAATTATTTATAATTAATTAATCTCCCCTTTCTATCTATATTAATTAATTATTCTTAATTAATTAATTCTCTCTTTTATTTAATCAATAAATCGTCATTTATTTGATTAAAATCCTCTCATAACATAAATCATACTAACTATTCCTCTAAAAATCTTATATAAGCTTACACACCTATTAATTAATCACTTTGGTTAATTAATAAACCCCCTCAATCCCCATGAGTCACTAGAGGACAAACTAAACTCTCCTAAAGTAAACTCAACCACTTCTAAACCATGCTTATCCATAACTAACCTAGCTTTGCTATTATCCCACATACAATAGGATGCAAAGCTTCTTCAAACCATTGGGTTATAAAAGGAACCCTCCTCTAACCTTTCTACTTACACCTAAATGAGCATAGAGCCTATACTATAGCCATTTTATCATCTTAGAGAATTCTTCCATTAGAGGAGCTAGCTATCTTCATTTCTTGCATTCATCCATCCAAGTTTTGAAGTCATATGGAGATATGTCAAATGGTCTTGTAGTCATGGATTGACAAGACTCCATTCTTGAAAACCTTGGGATTCAAGCATACAATCAACCCTTTTGATTTCTAAGGATCTAAATAGGTTCATTTCATTAGCATTCAATTAGAGATAGAGGTTAATTTGTTTAGCATGTTAGTTTGAATCTTCATTTCATGTTCTAATGCAAATATGTTAATAGATTAGCTTTGCTTAAGCTCTAAGCATGATGGTATATTGATCTAGTTAGCATTGTATTGAAGTTATTAGGTGTTAGATTTGATTTCCTTTGCATTGTTAACTAATTCATATACACATTTGGCACGCCTGGTGGGACTTACTCCATTGTCCTTTGCACTTAATTTCAAGTTTTTGTAGTTATGTTTCAATTTTGGTTACTAACCCTCTTTTGCACATGTTGATCTAACTTGTTTTTTTTTAAAAAATTGTTGAATTTGTATGTGTTGAGTCTTCCTTGTAGGTATAAAGGAGGTGAATTACTGTCAAAATTAGATCTTGATGGAGAAATTTCTAGATTTCTCCATGTTCACATGTTGAGAGCTTCATTTTTCAACATTCTACATGCTAGTTTTGTCAATTTCTTAAAAATCTTAAATTCTTGAGCATGTAGGTTAGTGTTTGATAGTGATAATTCTTCTATTTACATATTAATGTGGTGGGTTGCTGTCAAAATTGAATCTTGGTGAGAAAATTTCAAGATTTCTCCATGTTTTCATTTTTAGAGCTTACTTTTTCATCATTCTACATGCTAGTTTTGTCAATTTCTTGAAAATGTTAATTTTTTTATCATGAATGTTAATGTTTGATAGCATTGAGTCTTCTAATCATATACTAATGTGATGGGTTGTTGTCAAAATTGAATCTTGGTTGGAATAATTTGACCTTTTTACAGATTAAGGGATTTTTTTCACATTTTTTAGTACATGTTAAGTGCATACCCGTGAGCATAAGAACATGTGTAACCCATCTTTCAAAGGCTGTAACATTTTCTCCCAAACTCAAAATGAATCTATTTGTTTTGTATTGGAAAGGTATTGAAGTAAACTATGAAATGAAAACATAAATTTGGGATTTATACTTACAGAAATTGCAAGTTTTCCCTTTATTGTAAACCTAATCATTTTCTAACATGTCTAATGTTTTGATGAATGTTGTATTTCCATGTTTTACTTGATTAGACCACATATTGTGTATACTCTTCTCTTACACATTTTGGTGATCTTGAGAATCAAAAACAACTTTGATCTCTATGTTTTTAACATTTGGATTAGCTTGGAAATTTGATTATTCATTTTGCTTAAGGGAATAAACCTTTTACAAAACATTTTTTTATAGTCCTTTGATTTGAAGTTTTCCATTTCTATCTAATTGGGATAAAGTTTGTGTATGCTCTTATCTTGCACTTTAGGGTGATCTTGAGAATCAAGATCAACTTTAGTATTCATTTTCTAACATTTGGTTATTGAAAACTTCATCTTTCATTTTTGGCTTAAGGGAATGAACATTTATCAAACTTTTTGTATGGTTCATTAATTATAAAGCTTTCATTTACTTTTTAGTTAGATTATTTTTTGTGTATGCTATTCTCTTGCATCCTTGGATGATCTTGAGAATCAAAAACAACTCTTAATCCTCTTTCAAATAATGTGATTTGCTTGGAGAACTACTAAACTTTGAATGCAGGACCTAAATACACTTGCCAAAGAATCGAGATCGAAACAAAATACTAATGCAATTTGATGCAGGTTGCCAAATGGTGTACAACTAAACCACATTAAGAATAAAAGATAAAAAACACACCACATTCATAACACTATATTTGTAGGTTTGGATAAGGGTACACCCCATCCGCTTAACTAGGACATAACCCCTTTGGCATAAGCCTTAAGATACAACAATGGGGGTGGTCCTAGGAACCCTAAAGTAGTCCATGTAAGAGGGAACCTTGTGGATGAAATAGGAAGTTCTCCGCACACTTACTTGACTAGTTTTACCTTTGTGAGATTTAGCGTCAAAGTTATCTGTATCGTGACCCCAGTGAGAGTACACGATGAATGCATTAATTGCTCACTGTACTTGAAGGGGGTAAAGTAAAGCCGATATAACCCAAGACTAGTCAGTGTAACTTTCTTGGTAAATCGAGCTCGCATATAGATAACTTGTGAAACCTAGTTAAGTGAGCCACCTAGGAAATCCATTCAGTATTTGGAGCCAACTTGAAAAATTGTTGTTGTAAACAGCCCTCGGTCATCACACAATGTGTGAAGCGTTACTTTTTCTTAGTTTTTCACTCGCCCTAAGGTGAGGCAAAACTTTGCCGAAGTGAGGCCAACATTTTTCATCCTCACTTGTACTACTTCCTTCACTTTATTTTGACACTTTGTTGATCAAAAGAAGAGTGACCACACGTGTATTGCCAATTGATTATGTCACCACTTTTATGTCTCTTATGCTCATCCATGTTTGTGGTTGGGTTGTTAAACATCTAAAGTGTGTGGGAATGTTCTCATATCATTGGCAGCCATTTTGATCTTGATACCCATGTCAAGATCATCATCATAGTTAGGCTTGGTTCATCACTTGATTCTCCTTTAAATTGTTATCTTGTTTGTATCGTATCGCACAATTTTGATACTTACGTCTTGTTTCTTGCAAACTTGACCTAAGTGTTTATATTGTAACGTTACGTTATGTGCATCATAATAATTCCTTGGTATACTCTAGCCTTGGTTTTCTTTCAAACATTACCTCGATTTTGAAAGGTGTTATTGTTACCTTTGTGCACGTCGTATTAATATTATTTCAATATTAATACCTTACTTTTCTCGTAAAGTTTGGTTAATGTATCTTAGTGGTATTGTTGTGTCATTCATATTCGTAACTTCCACAATTTTTTGAGATTTAGGTCTTTGTTTGACTTAAACTTTCTTTTAGTATACCTTGTTTGGAAATCGTATCAACCTTTTGTTATTTCTTATGTCTTGTTTGTTTTTGAACTTGGCATAAGTGGTGACATTATGTTGATCATTTTACGCCAACCTACCTTTGACACACATTTTTCATAAGGATTATTTCCTTGTAGATTGGCTTTGTGTTTTGAACTTGTGTGATTGTTCCTTGTGTTTATCCATATTATAAACTCGTTTCTAGGACAATCCTTTGGGACTTTTGATCCTCTTGATCTTCTTTTTTCCTAAATTCATGGTCATTTTTGAACATATATTTCAAACCTTAGCAAAAACATTTCCTATCAAGCAAATTTTGCATCAATCGAACATTGGAAATATTTCCTTTATACCCTTTATGTTGCTGAAATTTTGATCAATCCTATGACATTTACGCCTCCAAAATTGTTGGATTATCAATATTATGTCAACACAATGTATGTTTTCCGTAGCTTCCTTTGGAAAATCACACAAACATCCCTATCTATTTGCAAAATATCTAATAGGTTGTCATTATGTTACCCGAATCTACATGGAACTTCATTTTTTTGGAGTTCAATAACACTATCGAGGTCTAGGCATTTAGACTTAGTGAACGCCAACGATGACTAATTATTGCAGGGTTCCTTATACATACAACCATAAAGAATCAAAAATTAATGTGTTCACATCAAAAGGCACCCATCATGACTAAACCATGTTTGGTTCTTCACACTAGAGAACCCATTCGGGTAACCCGTTCCCCACCTTCATCTCATATTTAATGGTATGATTTGGACACTTCGATCCAAATTATTATTCGGATTCCCCCACTCTTCTTCCGATTCTAATCCAAACATTTCCTCTTTTACGAGGATTCCAATCCAAATATTTCCTCTGATTATTCTAATGATTCGAATCAAACAACGATTCAAATTCATCTAATTCGAATCCTAAGTCATGGTCCTCCCCTTCTTCGTGGACATCCTTCACCATACTTCTCTGCAATTCTTGAGTCCCCCCTTTCTTTACGGGACCTCCTTTATCATTCATCCAATTTGAATCCTAATTCGTGGCCCTCCCCTTCTTCACAGGACCTCTTTTATCAGTCACCTCAACCAACCCTTCCTCCTTTAAAGTTTCGTGCTACTCAAAGTCCTGCGAGTCAATCATCTAAGTTGACTCCTATGTCACAATCTATGGAATTTTGGATACAAAATCCTCCTATTCTTCCTCCATGACGTCATCTTATAGGGAAACCTATACCAACCAATTCTAAATCCACATCTTCTTCTACTCACGAAACATCTAGCCCTAAGTCTACTTTGTCTCTTGAGTCATCTTCTTCTATCAATCATCATCAAACATCTTCTAAGTCTTCCACACCAGTTGGATATTTTATTCCAATCAAACCCCTGTAGTCGATCAACAACCCATACTGATTGATTTCTTTCAGAATGAAGGATAAATCATGGCATTTATAGGGGCACATGAATATATCCCTCTAAAAAATTATGAGCAAGTATTCTCTTTAGACCTCAATGCATTCACATAATTTGGGAAAAAAAATGATTCCTTTTATCAATAAATAGAGGAAGAGCCTAAAAGCATGCAACTTGATCCTCATCATATTCTTCCATCCTCACATTCTTCATTATGTGATGATCTTCCTAGGTCTACTATTGAGCCATGCCAATTCTTCTTTTCATACAATCCTCAATCACACGCACTTTGGGTCATCGCTAAGTAACCCATCACTTTCTTCTATATATGGACCACCTCCAAGTAACCCTTCATCATCTACTTGTGGGTATCCTCTGGGTAGCCCATTACCTTCATTTCGGAACATTATCTAACTAGCCCATTGTCTTCTATATATGGGACACCTTCGGGTAGCCCCTCATCTTCTATTCTTGGGCCACCTCCTAGTAGCCCTTCTTTCTCTATATTGGGGCCACATCCAAGTAGCCTTCCATCTTCTATTTGTGGCTCACCTCCTGGTAGCCCATCTTCTTCAATTCTTAGATCATATCCTTTTCATCCATCACATTATGCTATCAATGATTATGGAAATCCCACCATCATTCCTCTCATCAATTCTAAGCGTCCACATTCTTCACTTTCTTGAACATACGTGTGTCATTCTCCCTTATACATCTCATCTATCGCTAGGGAATCCATGCTTCTTTGTCTTCCTGTACATAGTTTCAGAAAAATTTCAAAATAAAAAAATTCAAATATGTTTCTAAAAAATCAAAAATAATAAAAATCATCCTACAAAATGTCACTCTTTGGTTCTCTCATGTTCTTGTGCGCGACTCGCGGATCATCTTGATCTACCTCCATTAACAAAGTTGGTTTTCTTACTATGTTTGTACTCTAGGCACAATGAGTTGTTTGGTACTGTTTCATAGTGCATGATTGTTTTTCATAGGACCCAAGTGTCCTTCGTTATTCCCCTTGCATGTATCCTTGCTTGGGAACCATCTTTTAACCCTTTTCCTTAATTCGCACAGGTTAGAATCAAAGCTTGATAACAAAAACATTGCATTATGTTTCTCTGTTAGGTTAGCTTGTTTACTTTCTTGTATTGCATTGCATTATGTATGTTGCAAGGAGTTAGGCATATTTTACTTTCTCGTATTGCATTGCATTATGTATGTTTTAGGGAGTTGGGCATCTTTTAATTTTTCGTATTGCATTGCATTTTGTATGTTGCATGAAGTTGATGTTTTTAGCTATGGACATTTGTTCGTATATGGATTTTCATGTCATACTACACTTCTGTTCATTATTCTTAATAAATACCGATGACGTTGATCATAAGCAAAATGATGAAATAAATTTGGTTTTTACATCGGCAAGATGATATCTATATCCATCTCTTTTCATCTTCATTTTTCTTCCATATCACTCTCCTTCTATCAACATTTTTCTTCAAAAGTAACTTAGGGAAATAGGGATCAATTCTTCCACTTCTTCTATTTTGTTCCTTCATCTTTTTTATCATCGATCACCTTCTTTCATCACCCCATCGACACTCGAGGGGGTATCTCTCACTTCTACTAATTTTTATTCTACCCCTTCAAAATTTTATGTCTACTATCTTTACAGTGGCATCATTTATGCCACACCAAAGAGGGGAAAATGTAGACACCTATAATTTATCTCAAGAAATTTAAATATTTAAATTGCGCTAATTATACCATTTCCCACAAATTAATGACATATTGTCAATATCGCACATTTTCAATGTTATCATCGTTAATTAATTACATTACGTTAGTTAATTAACTCTTCTATCTAACAACAACACCAATTAACGACCTTCCGTTAATCATCTCCCCTTTCTATCTAGATTAATTAATTATTTATAATTAATTAAGCTCCCCTTTCTATCTAGATTAATTAATTATTTCTAATTAATTACGCACCCTTTCTATGTAGATTAATTAAATATTTCTAATTAACTAATACCATTTTCTATCTAGATTAATTAATTTTCTCTTCTATTTAATCAATAAATCATCATTTATTTGATTAAAATACTCTCATAACATAAATCATACCAACTATTCCTCTAAAAATCTTATATAAGCTTGCACACCTATTAATTAATCACTTTGGTTAATTAATAAACCCCCTCAATCCCCATGAGTCACTAGAGGACAAACTAAACTCTCCTAAAGTAAACTCAACCACTTCTAAACCATTCTTATCCATAACTAACCTAGCTTTTCTATTATCCCACATACAATAGGATGCAAAGATTCTTCAAACCATTGGGTTATAAAAGGAACCCTCCTTTAACCTTTCTACTTACACCTAAATGAGCATAGACCCTATACTATAGTCATTTTATCATCTTAGAGAATTCTTCCATTAGAGGAGATAGCTATCTTCATTTCTTGCATTCATCCATCCAAGTTTTGAATTCATATGGAGATATGTCAAATGGTCTTGTAGTCATGGATTGACAAGACTCCATTCTTGAAAACCTTGGGATTCAAGCATACAATCAACCCTTTTGATTGTTAAGGATCTAAATAGGTTCATTTCATTAGAATTCAATTAGAGATAGAGGTTAATTTGTTTATCATGTTAGTTTGAATCTTCATTTCATGTTCTAATGCAAATATGTTAATATATTAGCTTTGCTTAAGCTCTAAGCATGATGGTATATTGATCTAGTTAGCATTGTATTGAAGCTATTAGGTGTTAGCTTTGATTTCCTTTGCATTGTTAACTAATTCATATACAAAAGTCATGAATCTTTGATTTTACCACATAATATGAATTGTGGTTGTGGTAGGGATTTTAGGTCCATGGTAGAGCGGTTGATGTGGAGTCTGCGTGAGGCATGTGGAACGTTGTAGAGCCGACGGTGTAGGTGGTAACTATGGTGCGGGCCCGATGTGGGTTGTGTGAACTCAATTCAACAAATTTGGAAATGAATGGAATGTTGGGGACTGGTCATGGTGATTAAAGCTCCTGTGGAGGGTAAAAACCTGCATTGTGTAAAGAAAGATGGATATATGAGTTACGGTGACGCGAGGCGGAGGAGGCGGGAAGGGTCGCACTGAGTGGGGAGACAGCCGCCGGGCTGGGCTGAGTCAATAGGGTAATATACAGAGGCCCCATCAAATTGAGGAAATTATAGCCCAATGCAAAGGAAAGAGGTCTTGGGAGTAGAACAAGGAGCCAGCTTGGCGAGCCTAGCAAGTTGGCCGAGTGCACTCAAACATTGAAATTTAAAACACACAACCCCTCCCACATTTAAAATGAAAATTCATAGGCCCCATTAGAAAATTTAAATTCTCCAAGCTATTAAAATCATGCAAAAACATTAGAAAGGAGAGAAAATTAAAATTATTGTCTCCTAGTTACCAACTTAATGCACAATCCCGTGAAATTGAGTATAAGTCTTGAGATGTACAAATAGCTACCCACAATCAAGGCCCTAAATTTTTCATTTCTCAAAAAAATCATGCATAATCAAACTCATTGGAATAATGGCTCCAATCTCTACACACATAAATCAAGAAATTGAGGATTTGATGGAGTTTTAGAGATGAAAAATGCAAAAAATGAGACCAGTTCCAAAACAACATTTCTAGGTATGTGAAGTGACATTAATTGACACATGGGTGCGCTTTCTTCTTCCAAAGGCCAAAGGAAAATAAGGGATGGGTTTTGCATGATACTCCATCATTTTTCATGGTATTGAAGGCATTTTATTGGTGGTTTAAGTTATAATCCACCCCCCCTCTCTCTCTAATTCTTCCATTTATTGTAAAGGGGGGAATTTTTGTAGAGGAGTTAGTCATTTTTCCTCCCCATGCACCCCCTGTTCTTCTCTTAGGCGGATATGAGGCTTCAAGCCTTCACACTATGAACTCGTAATGGCATTTTTCCTCTCCCAACATGTATTTACTGTGTAAATCTTAAGGAGTAATAAAATTATGTCTTGTGTTTCTTCCCTAACCTTGCATGATTTTAGTGTTATATCTTTCCTTTCATTACAAATCGTGTGTTACAGAAAATTTTATTATTTCATTGTAGGATTTTGGTGTTTTATGCTTATTGAGGAATGGTGATTGTGGTCTTTGATATTGATGTCTATCCTCTCCATGGTGCATTGGTGTAATTTGGTCTGTGGTGCATGACCACCCTCTCCAGGTTCATCCTTTCTCCATTTTATAGGTGGGAAGAGTGTCGACAACCCCTTCTCTTGGTGTTATCACCATTCTAGTGCATGATTTCCTTCATTTCATGCATCTTCTCTATCCATGTCTCTTTGGAAGTATTAGGATAGGTTTATCTAGTTTTTTTGTTGCATTAGGGGTAGTTTAGCATTAGGATTAGGAAGAGGAAGTCACCTTCTCCGAAGGTCCATCTTAAGTATGCAATTCCCACAACTTGAGGGATGGTCCAATGTTAGAAAAAAGTAGAGATGCATTTCCAAATCTTAGGGTGATACTTTTTGTGATAATAGTCATCAAATGTAATAATAGGTGTATTCTTTGTTTACCTCTTGCTTCACCAATCAAACCCCAAATGTGTCGGTACATCATCCAGATTGGTTTGGAAGCTCACTTGAGATGCACACAAGCGTCGAGCCCTCTTTCATGTGAGCTTTGTGAGAATGTTCTCCCTTAATAAGGGGATGTTTTCACAAATAGAGAATGAACACACCCATTCTTGGAATCAAGATTAAGAACTAAATCCTATTCCAATGCAGTAGAACACGAAATAGCATGATCATACTACAGTAGAAGTAGAACTAAATCATGATTAGCATTAAGAACATCAATATTATGCCCATGAACATAAAATAAAATGCACAGATCAAGATCCATCACACAGATGTTCAAAACCATTCCATTATATTCATTCATCAAATTATAGTAGCCAATAGTACATCAAAATATTTCCATGGATGGAGATATTACATCAATAACATGCTCTCTATTATTGCTTCATTACAGAGCTTACAATCACATATTACACATCTTCACTAACTATCTCTCTCTCTCGCTCACACTCTCTTATTAATGTCATGCAAGACCATCCATAAAGAGGAACTCTAAGGAATCTCTTCTAATCTGCTCATCATTACAAGAGAATGCATGAAGGAATCTTTCATGATTTCCCTACCACCACCCAAGAACATGCCAAATTTGTTCATGTGTTTCCCGAATCGAGGATCCCTTAGCATACAAGTTTCAGCTAATCCATAACAAACTTGGCTCCTTATCCTTTCATGATAACCATATTAATGCCCTGGAATATCCTTTTCTTGAGCTACAAGTCTTCATAGCTTACCCATAATTGTATCTAGTCACTTTTTCATCCTTTCCATGAACACGTCTTTACCCATTGTCCAAAACCCACTAAGTCCTAAATTCATGTTGCTTGGGCATGAGCCCCCATGTATCCCCAAAATCTACTTCTGTGCATTCCTTCGTGCCCTACTTCCATCCACCACAAACCTTCATGCCTTAGGTACTTAGTTAATTTAGGGGTCTAACATCACCCCACACTAATCTGATTTCTACCCCGACAATCCTTCACGTTTCCCGAATCAAAATCTTAACGACCAAAAATTTGCTAAGGCAGAAAAATGTTGCTCCAAAGAAAAAAAGAATAGTGGAATTGAAATAATCTAAATAAAGAATGGAAGAATGGGAAAATATGTTGTGGTCAATTCGCTACATGACCGATTAGAGGAGTTTAGGGAACTCTATGTCTATTTCATCCTTCAACTTCTCCCAAGCCTTTAATTATATTAAATCCTTCCTTGGTGCTTCTCCTACGACGTTGGGCACTTGGTCTGGGGTGACTTCCTCCACCTTCCCCTTGAGTGCATTAATGGATACCACCAACTCCGTGCAGATACCTTTGAACTCATCCATCCGCTCAGTGATGGAATCCCGGAGTTTGCTAATCCTGAAATATAGTTTCTCGTGCTTTGTTTTATATTATATTTCTGAGTTGTGGTGTTAACAACTAACTACGTGTGCTCAATGTTGTTGGTGGGGATCATCTCCTGTAAATCCTTGAGGGTAGCCTCCTCTTCGGTCACACCGCACATCAATGATGGCTTCACACTTTCTACAACTTTTGAATCCCCTATCTACAAGTATGTTCTCCTCTTTGAGTTGAGTGAGCAAGTCCTCCAACTCAGTGATTTGTGCTTCAACGGTGACTTTATTTTCTTCTTTCTCCTTGGTGAGCTCTACAGTTGTGGGCCCCACGTCATCCTTGATGTTTGTGAGCAACATCCCCACAAGGTCTTTGAGATACTCCATCTCATCCCCATAATTTGTCTTGTCTCGCCTACAAATTGCGTACATTGTCCCAAAATTCTTTAACAAGGGCGCCACTCGCTTATAAACCTCCCTCGTTTGCCCATGTTCACCCCTTAGTCCCTGTTGCAATTTGACTATCTCTTTTTCCTTTTCCTTCTTTTTCATGACTAGGGTTCAAACAATGGACCCTACATCTAAGTTGTGTTGAATCACCTCCGAGGACATCTTTTGAAGTACATTACATGCCTGCTCATCCATTAGGTGGCTAGGATCCACCACTTTATATGTCTCTCCTCCCTTCTTCTTAAATGGCTGGTCTCGATCACGTGATCATTGACATCAAACTCAGGTTCTTCGTATAGGCAATGCATGTTCCATCTTAGCATTTTTCTGGTCCTAGGCATGCCCCCTTCTTGATCCATCAAATCCCAACCATGTAGTTTTTCCGGTGGGAGGGTGGCCTGGAACCTTATGCGCAATACCTTCATGGGTTCATCCACGAAGTCCATATGTGGGGACATGGGTGTCCACTTCTTCCTTGTTTCCTTGCGATTTTTCTTGCTTCTTTGATCCCATGGTGAATCCTTTATCCTCCTTTATAGTAAAGGAGTCCCCTTTATCTCTTTCCTCTAGGCTGGTAGTTTGTGTTGGGGAGGCCTCGTGCACTGGACTCTTCTCAGGTCCTATAGAATTCTCCTCTTTTTCATGTGCCTTTTCCACATCTCGTAGCTTCACTTCATCTCTCTCATGTTCTTCAATATTTACTTCCAACTCCACCTTGAAGGTGGTGGGGTCCTCCTCCTCTCCTTCTTTTGAGCCTGTCACGGAGCTCAATGCATCATGTGTCTTCTACTTCTTTGCTTTCGGCTCTTCCTCCTACTTCTCCTCCTCGTACTTTGGTAGTGAAGCCTTGGTACAATCCTTGTTGTTAAGCATTGGTGCCCTTTCTACCATTGTGGCACGTGTAATACTTCCTCTTCTAGGAAGTGTCTAACTTTCCTTCACTTTGTTCTTCTTCTTCCTCCCCTTTGACCTATACTAATTTCATGGGTGGGGTTGGCACCTCCCACATATTTGGAAAGGGGGATTCTATAACCTCCACTTCAATCCTCCCTTGTATTTTGGGGTGCAGCTATAAAAACACCCAATGGACGTAACCCTTGATGGTGACACTGACTTATGGGTGCAAGTCTAGAAAATCTGGCTCCAAAACCTTGACATAGGCCGATCGAGTGTCATACTTGTATGTTACACGCAAGGTATGGACATCAACATCCACTTTATCTACATTAAAAACCATCTTCTGCACATCTCTTATTTGGTTGATGACACACTTCATATATTTAGCAAGTAAATATGAAGGGGAGCTTGCACCACGCCTCATCTCTCCCTTGGCCATCATAAAATTTTCCAAGAAAAAGTGTTGTGTAACTGTGAACTTAACTTGATCCCCAAAACTTGCGGTAGTTCATGGGGGATGCGCCACTCATTCTCAAATGCCTCATGCAACTGTTCATACCACATGTTCATCCAAGCCTTGTAGGCGCTCGAGATGGTCCCATCACAAGTGAACTTCACAAATTTTACTGCAGGGATGAGTCCACCAGTGGATGGACCCATATGTTCCCATCTAGCCCATCTGGGAAACCAATCTCCTAGAATACAATCAATATAAGTATGGAGCCCCATGTGATTTTTACTCATGCCTCATTCTAGCACTCGTGCTTCTTCAACAATGTCATTTGTGATAAACTCTACAAAATTATAATGTGCCCTTTTTAACACTCTGTAGGCCACATACAAGAATCTCCTATTGATGTTTTTCCACCTCTCTGATGCACCCAATTTTTAACTAATGAATTGGGAGAGGAATATCAATATTGGGTCTAGGATATCCACAATCACTTGAGCCCTTCCTCCTTTCTCATAGTTCAATTTCTTCGCTAACTCCTCAATCTTTGCAGTGGCACACAAGTAAAGTGCCATGTCTTTGTTGATATTTCGCACGCCTATAAATTTCCTAATTAAGTGGCATGTAATCCTCATCCTCCTTCCCATAAAGTAGAAGAACTCCTCATGTACCCATGACATTAGCAACCTAAACAGGGGGGAGGTTTTGCAAAGAACAAAAAATCCCATATCTGTAAGACTCCAGTCTTCTGTGATTCTTATTGTACTGAGTTGTCAACCTTAGGGTTTCTAAGCTCGTCTACCGTTGGAGTGTCTGAAACTAGATCCACCTACATCAACTTCTTGTTGTCACTTGTTCTATGGTTATACTCATTGATTTTTCACTTGTACAACTTTGAACTCCACTTCTCACCTTAATACCCATGGAGGGTACTTGAATTTCTAAGTAAATCTCCACAGGTTTTCCTTTTCTACCATCACCCTCTTTTTCAAGATTTATTGGGAGGCATATCCTTTCATCTTCTTTCTTTTGTGCCCTAGGTTCTTTCAACTTCTCCTTCGTATTCCCAAACTTTGACAACTTTCATGCTTCTCCCTCACGCAGCCCCTTCCTACTCTGTTGTCTCCTTTCCCTCTTGTTATGCCACAAGATTACGCCACAGCTCACACAATTTCACTGGTTCGTGATAAGTACCTCGCTCTTATTTACAAAACCCTCATCACACTTCAAGTTGGGAGCACAAAAATTCATTAAGGAAAAGTAGTCAAAATGGATACCTTTACCCTTCTATTTATACTTTTTCAATGCCTTAAAGTTCCTCCGACCATGTGTCTTAACATCTCTTTTTTAATAAAGCACTTTATTTCACTTAACTCAAATTTCATGACTTTCCTTTCTCGTGTCACGCTTATAACCTTCGGCACTCCAAAACTATTTTATTACCTTAGACCTCCTTCATGCATGTTATCGTGTTGAATTACATAACCGCTATGTTTTCCACTAAGTAGTTCCCCAAGGTGTTGCCTACCTTATGTTATACTTGCACAATATTTCTCTTCTGCATGGTCTTTAAACTTTTCTCAACACACCTTTATAACCACATGAATTTAAACACCTTAACCATTGTACCACCCGTTCTTCTACCATTGCACTAATCGCTCCCAATAGCCCAATGTCAAAAGAATTTGTAAAACATATCCAAACATATCTGCCAATCCACCCCACACACAAAATATATGCACGGTCCCCAGGGAATATAATCACTTATAATGTAATTAGTGATTGGCACATCAACACGCAACACAATGCTGAAAAATGAAAACAAAGGAAACAAACGAAAGGGAAAAGCATTAAAGGAAACCTAATCTAATTGGAAATATTACCTTATTTATAGTAGGGCTTCAGCCTACTCCCATTGAAATAACACAGCAACATTTTCCCATACACCGCTTGAATGGCATGCCTAAATCAAGGATGTAAGATATAATATACGGCCTTAACCAATGGAATTTGAGTTTCCCAGGATGGCGTAGAAACTTAGAATCATAAAGTAAAACCATCTACCCAACCTCAAATTGTTTATTCTTAATGTGACGATCGTGCCATGCTTTTTATCTTACCTTCTCAGTCTTCTAAATCCATCTAGCAAGCAACCACCTTTCATCCAACTACATTAACTTATCCATGCACTCTTGTAATGCTTGTTCATTGGCCAATCCTCCTATGCACATAATACACAAAGAGGGTAGCATAAATTCTACCAAAAAATAGCTTCCGTGCCAAACACCAATTGAAATAGTGTGGCTTTGTTCAATCTCTTGTAGGTTGTTCTATACGCCCATAATACGGCTGAGACTTTGTCATCCCAATCATGTCTCCCAACATCAAAAATATTGGTCAACGTGTGACTTAGTATCTTTTTAATGCCTCGGCTGTCCCATTAGCATGAGGGTGGTAAGGAGTAGTCTTATGATGAGACACCATGAATTCTACCAACAAAATCATGGTTGTCTCATTCAAAAAATGGTTACCCCTATCACTAGTCAAACTTAAAGGGCACCGATACCTGCTGATTATTTTTTCCCATAGGAATCTTGTTGTTGTGGTTGTCATGTAACCTTTCGTAGGCATTACCTCCACCCACCATGTTAAGTAATCAATGCAAGTAATTAAATAGTGCAAACCAGTCCTTCACTTGGAAGGTGAAATAGGGCCTACAAATTCAACTGCCCACTTCTCAAATGGTACAGCATGAACTATTAGCCTCAAATTCATTTCATCTCTTCTTCTTGGCTTGCAAAGGTGCTAGCAATGATCACAGGCCTTGGAAAACTTGATACAATCCTGATAGTAGAATCTTACGTGCGGTGGCATTTCCTACATAGTGTCCTCCTGTAATTCCACCATGTGCTTCCTCCATTATTGCAGGTACACTCATGCTCGGAATGCATCAAGAAAAACCTCATCACGGCTTAACTTGTATAAGTCTCCACTAATTTACATGTAGGGTGTGGCGCATATGGCTAACTGCTTTGTTTCCAAAGTCTTCATTCCCTCCGGTGCCACACCCATTTTGAGAAACAAAGCTATATCCTCTAATTCACAGGGCACGCACTGCAATCTAAATACATTGCACATCTAGCATTATATCCTCAATGCTCTTTGTATCCTCTCTGAGTCAATCCTTGATAAATGTTCAAGTCCCAAATTACTCATACCTAGTTTCACAACAACCGTAAACTCAAACTCTTAAAATAATACGACCCACTTGTATATGCACCCTTGTAAAACGGGCTTGTTCACCAACTACTTTAATTTCATGTGGTTCGTGTAGAATATAAAGGGTGTTATCAGTAAATACTACCTTAATTTGTGTAGCGCGTAGATCATCGACAATGCCTCATGCTCGGTAGTAGTATAGTTATGCTCTTCTAGAGTCAACTTCTTGTTTATAAAACAAATATGGTGATCAACAATCCCTCACCAAACTGTGCCAATAGTACTCCAATTTCCATCCCTAAGGCATCAACATGTACATGAAATGGATTGTCCCAAGACAAAATGTGTAATATGGGCGCAGTGATAAGCAAATTCTTCAATGTATCCAAAATACCCTGTATGCCTAAGGAATCCACGCACTTTGCTCGGTTGGTAGGTTCCCCCAATCCCACAATAATGGTACCTTTAGCAAGATCCACCAGCAAGCCTTCCTTACATATGATATGCCCCAATAGAGTTCCAAAGGAGTAGTGAAAACACATTTCTTAATGTTGAGAGATATACTCAAATTTTGGCATCTTTCAAACACTAGCCTCAGATTGTCACAATGGTCCCTCACCAATCCATATATTGTCCAGTCATCTAGGTAGACTTGTATAAACTTATGGATGAAGCCCTAAAACACTTGAACCAAATGATAACTAGATTGTACCAAGCCAAGAACACAAACGCTAATCAAACACCATGATCAATAAGATGAAAGCAATTTGCCGAATAACTTTACATAAAAACTTTGCAAACAAATGAAAAACAATATCATAGATTATTATGGAACTCAATGCAATACATTGAGAATGGGCCTTGCTTAAATAGGTAAGGAATAACAATCTAAGAACTAGTCTAGGTCGTAGATCAAGCCATAAATCAAGGAAATAACTAGTCATCAAAGAACTAGTCAAGACCATAGATTTAGGAGAGAACTAGACATCAAGGATCTAGTCAATACCATAGATCAAGACAAGAATTAGTCAATACCATAAATCAAGGCAAGAATTAGTCAATACCATAGATAGGAAAGAACTATACCTAACAACTAGATAATATCTCCTAATATCTAAATAAGATAAAAGAAATATCCACACACATAAGTGGGTGAGGATAAATATAATAAAGGTAAACAAAGTACCTAGGTGAACATGAGCTAAGGTAAATACCTACTCTAACACCCCCCCTCAAGTGAAGTTAGGGGCCGAAATAGAAGTGGCATGTCCACAGTATGAGTCCTAGCAACTAGGCCTGATGAGGTACTCATGTACAATAATTGGGAAAAAGGGACACCGCAAGGTACCCAAAACCAATAACATCAAAGCAAAAAGAGTAAAGACCCACTCTAAGGCATCCCAAGAATCTCGGCTCAAAAAAATCATATAATGCTGAAGAAGTTTGGTGTGCACTGTGGTCTGAATCCACTGCTCGATCACAAAACTCAAAAACAATTGACACTGGGCTCCACCAGAATAGCTCCATATAAGGAGACTATCAATGGAGTGATGTCGAAAGTGCAAAAAAACACCAAACATAATTTGATCAAGTGCTGCAAATAGGTGTGCCATGATCCAAGAATAATAACCAAAGCAACAAGGCAAGGACACAAACTCCAAAGTGTCACGATCCAAGAAAAGCCAAGGTAACAAGGAAAGGACACGAAACCCAAAGAAGTAGGATCAACACCACACCCTCCCATACTGCTGAATGGGTGGAGTGACGCTACAAATCTATATGAGTTGTCAAAAAAACTACTCGAACACTGACAAACTAACACTAGGCTCCACCAGAATAGCTCCCCCATAAGAGAGACTATCAACATGCCAAAAGTTTCGAAAATACAGATACAAAATCTCTCAACAAACAAGAGAGATACACTACACCTGCTAAAGAAAAATTCTCAAAACAAGAAGCATCACAATGCATAAGGTATAGAAAGTGGAGCAAGAGGTTGAATGGTGGAGGATCCATGCCTGTAGATTCCTCTCAAAGAATTCCTATGTCGCCTTCACGAGTGATCAGATATCCACCCCAAATCAGCACAGATGGATGAAGAAGATGCCTACATATGACTTGGTGTAAAATGCACAATGGGTGCATGCAAAGAATATCGATATGCATGTCACGTTGATCATGTCCGATAGTGGAAATCTTAGGTTTCTCAAGCCTAGGTGAAGGTGTAGAACTGTGTGTTACTCATGATCCTTAGAAAAGGCAAGCGAACAAAAAAGGAGCTATGTCAATGTGTGATCCCAATAAATTATCTACTCTAAAACCAATTTCATGATGAGAATTCCAATTAACATGTGGAATAGAGGAAACAATACCATGTGAATATCGACCAATACCTCTACCAAGGAAACCCATAGAATGGAGCATGCATGAACCGATGTAGTGGTATGCTTCTTAAAAAGGCCATGCGGTTGAGCAGAAATAGGATACACAAAATGCGGTACTATGATAGGCACAGATGTGGAAGAGCATGTGGTAACAAGCCTCACAGGTTTAGAAGCATAAAGAGCAGGAACATGCTCAAAGACTAACAGATCAATGTCAATGGGTACATGAGCAATAGTTGTAAGTGGACTAGGAGCATGGATATGGTTTTCCATGATATTCCTTATCGTGAATGAGTGATTGTAGAAGAGAATTTCACTTCTTGAGAGATCTATTTTCTTCCACAAATTTTACAATATCCTCTTGAAGTCCACATACTTCAGAGAAAATCATATCATAGTGCAAGTCTCAAAATAAATAACTCCAATGGAAAGATCACGAAAAATAAGCACTTTTGTAAAAAACGGCACTCAAAATCAAGTTACCGATCAAAAGATACAAGCTTTTTAATATTTTTCTCTATTATTTATTTTAGTTGCCACTGAAACAAAATAAAATTTTGTTGCCTTCACCACACAAATAAAATTAAAGGGGGCTGAAGTTAAGCACCTACTAGTAGGAATAACAAGCTTTAAGCCCTCATATGACCATACCATATGACCAAGGGCTAAGGATTTTAATGGGTGTTTTCGCATGTTTTCCCATGCACAACATTCGTGGACCCCTGCCAAAAAAGGAAAGAATCAAAATTCTTCTACACGTAACCTGAAAACAATCATGTCGTACTTAAAACAACCCAATGTAGATCTCACGAAAATATAAAAGAAATATCCACACACATAAGTGGGTGAGGATAAATATAATAAAGGTAAATAAAGTACCTAGGTGAACATGAGCTAAGGTAAATACCTACTCTAATAGAATCCACGCACCGTGCTCTGGTTGGTAGGTTCCCCCAATCGCATAATAACGGTAACTTTAGCAGGATCCACTAGCAAGCCTTCCTTACATATGATATGCCCTATAGAGTTCTAAAAGGAGTAGTGAAAACACATTTCTTAATGTTGAGAGATATACTCAAATTTTGGCATCTTTCAAACACTAGCCTCAGATTGTCACAATGTTCCCTCACCAATCCATATATTGTCCAGTCATCCAGGTAGACTTGTATAAATTTATGGATGAAGTCTTGAAACACTTGAACCATAATGCACAAAAACACGGCATGTGTGTTCTTGATCCAAAAGGCATTATCGTATAGGAAAACTTCCCCATTCAAAGTGGTAAAGGTTATATTTTCTTGGTCCCCTTTACAATACTAACTCGATGATATCCCGAGAATCCATTTGTGAAAGAATAGATCTCGCACCCATCTACTCCTTCCAGATCTCTTCGGTGAAGGGTTTTCAAAAAGGATCAATGACACACACCGCATTCAAATACCTGTAATCAATGCAAATCCTTATCCTCCCATCCTTCTTAATGTTGATGACCATTAGACTTATCCATTATGATTCCTCAACAGCCTCAATGATGCCTGATGCAATCATATTTTCAATCTCCTCCTTGACCCTAACGTGTAGATTCGATTCATTTGGTAAGGTCTCTTCCAAATTGGGTGTGTGCCCTCCTTCAATTTGATCTGCATCTCTCCTAAAGAGTGGTGAACTCCCTTAAGCTCATGGTACCCACGCGGAAAAAAATCTTGAAATTTGCGTAACAAATCAATAATCTTTAAAACCTCCCTTTCTATCTAGTAATCTCCAATAGTAGCTTCCTTAGGTTCCACATCCAAGCCAATATTAACCTTATTAGTTTTTAGGGGTTCATTGTAGGCGCACACTTTCTCATCAATACTATCCATTACCTTGCGTGTACCCATAGTATGGTTAACATCCAATTTCTCTACTTCACCATCAATCGCATAGACCAATTTTTCTTTCTCCTTTTCCAAACATGCACACTCAAGTTATACCTCCAATAATTCTTCCTCATCGAAGTGCTTTTCCCAAATGCCCGATTCTCCCATCAACTCCAGTATTCTATCCTCCTCCATCACACTATCCCCCATAGTTAGGTGCTTAACAACCTACAGCGCCTCATGCACTGATGGCTTTATACTTTGATACTCAAAGGTTTGAATCAAGTCATTTGTTAACTCCCATCGCCTTTCTTGTCTAACGGTGTAGTTCCAAATGAATGCACCATACACGTGCGTATCCTTATAAGGTGGAGTAAATCTTATGCACCCATAAAGATGGAGGCAAGGGATCTTCACCTTCCATCCAAGCCTTTTCACATGCACCGTACATTAAATGAGGTGGTTCCTTCCCATGATATCCTTGTATAGTAGTAGGTGCATTACTTGTAGAAACCTAACAGAGAACATGATTCTCATCTCGTGCCACTATACAAGGTTATCATGATGGGTCACCCACCAACGTGTTGTGGTCCTAAGCAAAGTATAGCTAAGCATAATTCTCCTTTCAATCTCACATCTCCACTAGGTCTCCATTGCTCGCAAGAAAACATCAGGGTTGGCTCCCAGGTGTAACATGGTAACTATTTTCCTCCCAAGTGCCTAACTGAGCATGCATTTATTACTCTCATCACAGAGCTTCTTAACTACCTTTTGAGTAACTCATATGTCATGTGTGCCCAATTTTCACATTCCACACTAGTGGTATTTTTGGTCATTAAAACTTTCACCCGTGTCTCGGATCTAGAAGAATCGAGTCATTTGAGACAACAATAGAATTGTTTCAAAGTTGTGAGACCTTGTGCATTTGAGACAAATCTTTGGAGAAGGTCAGTTCCTCTCTATTTTTACTACGATCAAGCTACTCCTAATGATGAAAAGGAAAAATAAGCTAACAATACCAAGGGAACAAGGATAAAAGGATAAAAGAATGGAAAACTAATCTAAGGAAATTGATAGCACCATAAAAGAGGGATGAACACCATCCATTTTGAAAGAAAATGAAAGGACAAGGCATGAAATAAGGCTAGGCACATATAGCACAACTAAAAATGCATTTACCAGATCAATTTCGTGAAACACAACCAAAAATGGAGCTGCAAGGGACGTAGGGTGACACAACAAGCATGCAATGTAAAAGAAAGGCAAGAAGAAATAATATAAACACACTTAGGATGGAGAATAGTCACAAAATAATGCTTCTATTGTTTCCAAAAATACACAAAATTGTTACAATGGAAAAAGAGGCCAATATCCACATGCACAAGCCAAATATAGAGGTATGTGACTCAGAATATAGAAATATGAAGTCCTTAGCAAAAATTGTAAAGATCCAAAGTATCCAACCTTAACAATGAGTCCAGCTCTTACATTTATATATGAATCCATAGAAGAAGAAGTATAGGAGGGAAACCTGAATTTGAAATACAACCACCAAGAAGAAACATTTAATGCTTGCAAATCCACCCGCAAAATCAAATATGTTTCCCAAAAAAATTTGGTGTGTTGGAGAAGGAAGGAAGGAAGATCGGATCAAATCGAGTGGTTGGAGAAATCATATCTATTCATTAATGCCCATAAATATGTTTTCCCATTTCTCACCTAGCAGATCCTCCAAGAATTTGAATTTGAATATCTAGTATTGTAGCCTACATCGTTAGCTATTGATTGGGACTAGGCACTCATCAATCAAAGAGCTATAGAAAAAGATATGGCTATTAGAAGATTGTCAAAGTCATCTACGCACATAAGACATGTGGCGCATGTGGATTGGTTGAAAGGATGGCCAACTGTGTAAATGTTCTTTTGTTTCTACCACATGTCACTCATTGATTTTTTACAAGGATTCGGTGCCTAGCTAGTGCACTTTGATAGGTTACGTGTGGCATAATCAAGTGTGTCATAGAATGATGTGGCATCGAAAGGTGCGAAAGGATAGCACAAAGGTATGTGTACAAAAGAACGAGGCGTAGGAGGATGACAAAGGAAGGCATGTGTAATTGCAATGTGTGGGAAGGAAATGGGGCAAACCGGTAGGTGGAAAACATATGTTCAAGGTGCAACTATTACAAAGTAATGCATGGGCAATGTAAGAGGGCTAGGGACTTACCTTATTGAAGAAATTTCAAGGCATGCACGCAAGATGAATAGCTTGCTAGGAAGAAGGTGAATTCCCATAAGGTAAGAGTGAAACAAAGAGGAAAATGAAAATGGAAAGGGGATAAGGGGAAGTGCCTAAGGGCATGTGAGATAATAATGACCAAGTGAATGTGCCAAGGAGACAATTGAGGTGTGTGCCACTTGCAATGAAGATCTTTGAGCCATAACATGTGTGTAAGTTTCCCAAATAACTAGGAGAGTTATTTGGATAATAGTTTTGGTGAATTTTAGGGCCATCTTCCCACTAGATGAAGGAGATCAGTAGATTATAGCATCCATTGGGAATGGAGTGTGTTGTGTAATCATGAAATTCTGATCTACATCTTTGGAGAACTTCTCCTAAAGTCACTTTGAAACATATTCTAAACTATGTTCTAAATCTTGTGAAACTAATAGAAGAAGACCGACACACTAGAAGCAAAAGAAGATTGTGCATAGGAAGCACGTGAGAAGAAATAACTATGTACAAACAAATAATGTGCATGTAGCACACTTGGAGGAATAAAAACTACTCTAATATTTACAAGATAATGTGGTAAATTCAATGGAAGGGTTTAAGATAGATCCCATTTATTGGGATTCGCAACATGCCTCCATCAACACGAGTTAACTCAAAAGATTAAGCCTCCTTGCATGAATTGATGATATATGGGCCACTCTAAAGTACATCAAACCTTGAATGGTGCCTAGGTTTAGCTCTATCAGCATCCCATTTTAAAACCAAGTCTCCAACTTTGAAAGCTTAAGGCTTAGCTTTTTCACAAACCATTTCTTTGTTGCTTGTTGATGATGTTCTAGCTTGATCATGGCAAAGTTCCTTGATTCTTCAAGATTAACCAGCTCTTCCATTTTTATTTATCTAGTCTAAGCCTTCAAACTCCAATTGTTGGGTAATTGCTAATGATTTTAACTCAAGCGTCGAAGGAAGATTAGCCTCCTTGTCATAGACAAGCTTTTAGGAGAAGTAAATTATTACTTTTTTAACTATGATTCTATCTTACCGAGCACGCATGAGACCTTTGTATGCCATTGTCTTTGGCTGATGTTCATTATGCACTTCATGATCCTGATTAGGTTCTTATTTTTTGACTCTTCCAAACCATTTCCTTGAGGGTAATAGTTGGAAGAATTCTTCGTAGACTCCCGGATTTAGAGCCCAATCGGTGGTTTTAGTGCCAAGGCTTTTGCATTATCAGAGATAATGGTTTGAGGAATTCCAAACCTTGTGATTATACCTTCGATAAATTCAAGGATGACTGACTTAGTTGATTCCTTGAGTGCAACATCTTCTTTCCATCTAGTAAAGTAGTCCATAGCTCTCAGTTCCCATCTATATCAAGCACTTGAAGGTGGATTGATCATGCCTATGAATTTGAGACCCCATTGCGCAAAAGGTTGATCTTCCTAAATTGGTCGGAGGGGAAGCGTTGTCAATCTCTTCTTTCCTGTAAAGAAAGTGCATTCCTTGAATTTTATGACCCACTTGTGTGCATCTGCAAACAAAGTAGGCCAAAAGATACCTTCCATTATGATCTTCATTGCTGTAGTTTTGGCAGAGAAGTGTCCACCAAAGAATCCATCGTGAAATTCTGCTAACAATTTTTCAGTTTACGTGTTGTTGATACACCTTAACAACACGCCATCAAGATTATTTTTGAAGATAATTCCATCAATCAAAACATAAGGGATAGATTTTAACCTCAGATGTCTTATCTTTGCCTTGTTTAAACTAGGAGGGTATTCACCCTCGGAAAGGAATGTAATCATTTCCTTCATCCATTTACGTGCATCGGGCTCTCGTATTCTACTCAAGTTTTGTGTGTGGGAGAGCTTCATCAAGGAACAATGAAGTCTCAAATTCATTGTGTGCATCATCTGTAATCTTCTTGTAGAGCACGCTACCTCTTACTAGTTTTGTGGCTTTGATTTTCACATCATACTCCATGATTTTGGTCACCCACTTGCTCTTTTTCACTGATTTCTGCTCCCATGATGAAGTCTCTAACAGAAGAGTGGGAGACTAACACCTTGATATGATTTTTGGTGAGCATACTTTTGAACTTCTTGAGTGCACACATAATGGTGTAGACTGTTTCTCGGTGTGAAGGATAATTCATAATCCTTTAGTGTTTGGCTGAAGAAATCCACTGGTTGTTCCAACCCTTGTTCATTTTCTTGTGTTAGGACAATAACAACACTTGCATCAGCACCATAAGCATAAAGGATAAAATCCTTTGAGTAATTCGGGTTGATGAGTGTTGGTGCACAAGTAATCTCTTGCTTGATTTTATCAAAGCTTTCATTTCCTTCTACTATCCATCTAAAATCTATGTATTTTTTTATCATGAGGGTGATTGGTCTTACTAGTCCTATGAAATTAGGAATAAAGCACCTAATAAAATTAATCTTACCAACAACGGACTGCAAGGCCTTTTTATGCATCGGCAGGAAAAGAGATAGGATGGCTGAAACATGTTTTGTATCAATTATGATGTCATCCTTTGAAACCACATGGCCCAAGAGCTTGCCCCAGTGCCACAATAAAATTACACTTCTTGGGGTTAAGAGATACCCCATACTTTTGCATCTCTCAAAGACTCTCTCCAGTGCGTCATGTTATCCACTCTGCTTTGAGAAGACTCAGAATTTCATCAAGGTAAACCAAGATGAACTCATTGATGTAACCTCTAAAGGCAATGTCCATGGCATGTTGAAATGTTATGCCTACATTTGACAGACCAAAGGGCATATTTTGATGCGCATATGTTCCCCACTTAGTTGTAAATGTCATTTTGAATTGATCATCTTCCTTGATCAGGATCTAATTGAATCCAGAGTATCCATCTACAATTGAGAATCTTTACGCGCCGGCCACAGTCTATAGAATCTAATCCATAGAAGTCAAAGAATAATGATCCTTGAGGGATGCCTTGTTTAAATCTCATAAATCAACACAGAGTCTAATTTCATCATTCTTCTTACACACTTTGGAACTAGATTAATGACCCGGGTAGAGTACTTAATGGGAAAAATAATTGTTTCCTCAATGAGTTTGGATAACTCATTTCTCATGAGGGGCTCTATCTTTGGATTGACTAGCCTCTACTTTTGTCTAATAGGGTTGATACTGGGTTCAAGGTCAATGGAGTGTTGAGCAACACTTGGATCAAAACCTTTGAGGTCTTCATACTCCCATGAGAAGATATCACTATTTTTTTGACAGAGAGATATGAAGGCCTAATTATAATCGTGCATGTAAGCTTTGCTAAGCGTAAAACTCCTTTTTGCATACAATAGTGATTGGGGAGCATTCTTCTTGCATGGCACGCATATACTTTTCTTCACCCTTGAATTCATCATCAGGTCTAAACATTTTCTCTAAGGTGACCATCCCTTTAGGCATCTTGTTTTTCTTCAGTTGGATTACTTGGTCACCATAGCTTTCACGCAAATCAACTTGCATACTTGATGAAAACTCAACTTCATTCTAGATGAATTGGATGATCTGTGCATCATTATCAAACACTTTCCAGCTGATTTTGTTATCTAGAATGGATGGTCTAATCACCATCTTAATGTGATGAGTGTTTCCTTTGACAAATTCCTCAGTAGGAGAGAACTATAAACCAAGTGCAGTCATTTGATTAGCTTCCTTATTCATGTTGTGTGGCACCACTTGCAGATTTAGAGAATCAAAGCTCTCAAAGAGGTCCCAAACTCTGTGTCTATAAGATTTGAGAAGCTTATTCTTCACCTGGAATTTTTTGGTGACCTAGAGGATAACCAATTATATGTCCCCAAAGATTTAGAGCACCTTAATATTCTTCTTTTTAGTAATAAGAATACCATGCACAAGCGCCTTATATTTTTCCACATTGTTGGAGCATGAGAACTACAACCTATGCACGAAGAATAATTTCTCATCCTTAGGTGAAATGAGAATGTTTCCTACTCCCGCGTCATTCTACTTTTGGATCCATCAAAGTATAGCTTCCACAGACCATGGTTCTCTTTATTTTCTTGAGCACATGCGGCGGCACATGCGGCAAAGACAACTTCTTCTTCAAGAATGTAGTAAGTACCAAGCCCAGCTTTCATAATCTTTCACCTCTTCAAGTATATGGGTCAAATTTATGGTGCCTCTCTTCCCACTCGACAAGTACTAGATCAGGAATAGAAGTTGGAAAAGGGTAATCTTCAAAACCTGAAGCTTTTTCTTCTTAGATTAAATAGTTAGCTTAGAGAGGGGATGGGACATATGACTCTACATGATAGGAAAATTTGTGCTCATATTGATTGTTAAATCAGGTACCATACCTTGTCTTGAGCAACATATGAGACCAATCAAAAGAAAATTAACCACCCACTTTAGCAAAAAATCTTTTTATAAGCATAAGGAAAACAAAGGGGGCATATCAATAATTGAAATATCTTGAGTTATTATTAGACTTGTATATGCATGGAGAGTTAACTCAATATTCTTGATGATTCCTAGGGTAGTGACAGTTGAACCATCAAGTTGCAAGACTCCTTAGACAAGGGGTTGTACTTAAGACCTAAAACATCAGCTATTTTCTTGGGCATAACAAGTAAGTAATAGCACTTGAGTCAATCATGAAATTATAGACAAGATTTTTTCCTATGATAAAATACATATAGAAGGGTAGGGTTTTAGAAACATTACTTACTTGCTTCTCCTCTATCTAGAAAATATTAATAGAAGCATGTAGTTTTTGAATAGATGGATCAGTACACAAAAGTTGGGCCAGAGCTTCATGCAACAAGTCATGCTTTGGGATGGAATAGTCAAGGCATCCCACATTGTGACATTTATTTTTATCTTCATCTGGTCCACAATGTTGAAAGGAAGACCCATTGACTTATGCATTTAAGGAACAACAACATCCTTTCTTGGTTCCTCCAGTATAGAGGCAGGAACCTTAGCTCGCATAAAGGATTCACCTACCAAAGGAGGGGCGCGCTACTCCTATAGGATATTTGCATGGAGCCTTACGTGTTTTCACTTGAGAACTATCACTACTAGATTCCTTATCTACATCTTTCCATTTATGATGATCGGCTTGTGTTGCTGGAATTAAGACCTGTGCATCAGGCTCTAGCATTCTCCTTTTGTATCTTGTGTTGTCTGCAACATGGTTGTGTGGTCTATTTACATCATCTACAGCTTGTTTGATTACACAGAAAGTCCTCGGTGCCAAAGAACATCATATTTTCCTCTAGAGGAGCTTCGGCCTTTCTTGGTTATTTGCTTCAGGTGTGCTTGTTGAAGGTTCACAGTTGGAAGCATTCTAGATCATATAATCTTGCGCACTCACAGCGTTAGCGAGATGATATCTACTATGAGGCATATTGCAAGGAAAGCACCATTCAGACTCCTGCACCATGTTGTTCTAGACTGGGACAAGTTCCTGGCTTGTGTTAGGCACTAGAAGAGGTTGTGTAGGAGGAATTACTTGCAAAGGCAAGTGTGCATTAACATGTCATCTATCATTCTATTGGTTCTTCCTGTATCTCTTATTTGCATATTGATTTCACCAAGGTTGATTGCTTTGGATTTGCACCTGATTGGAATTACCTCTCAAGTCTTGCACTCGCTACTTTTCAAGAGATATGACTTTATTTGACAAGTTCCTAATCAGGGCCTTTAACTCATCATCTTCTTTCTATTGCACTAGGGAGTAAGATGTAGATGTAACTAGTTACACACTCTGCACTAGAACTGGAGCAATAGAAGGATGGGGACTTGGAGATATCTCTAGGAACAAGGGCGCGCGGGGGCTTAGGCACCAACTTACCAACCTAAATGAGGTTTTTTTCTTCCCTTATTGCAATGTTGTATGCAACAGGTAAGGTTCTACCTCCCATAGATTGAATTGTGACTGAAATGCTACTATTCAAATCCCTTATATAATGCAAGAAAGCATGTTGGGCTATAGGCCTTACCACTTGAGGAATTATGTCCCAAGTCTTCTAGAATTTGATGTTGAAATCATTCATCTTCTCATTAGGTGTCTGCTTTGTTGTAGCTATCTACTCCACCAGTGATGAATGATCTGATTTATCTTCAAAGTAATTGCATAAAGTCATTCCAATCACATGCCATGTAGCAATAGATGTAGGTCTCAGGCCACAGTACCATTGGAGTGCTTTACCCTTGAAAGAGGTGCGAGAAACCTAACAACAACATCATCATGTGTAATTAGATAGATAGAGCATACATTGGCCACATCTTGAATGTGTTCATAGGGGTGACTTGATTTTCTCCCGTGAAGTATGGAATACTCTTGAGCTCGGTGGTGGCATATCATGTTGGGAATTGATATTAAGCAAACTTCCGCCGCCAGTGAAACTAGAAATTTTCCTTGGAGGAGGAGGTTGAAGTGCCATGGTAGGGCACACTTTTCATTTTGAGGAGGATTAGAGTGCACGCGGCATGCTTTGGAGATGGGGATTTGTATGTAAAATATTTGTTGCATGTGCATCTCAAGTAAAAGCTAGAGCTATTCAAAGGATCCTTCAACTATAGCACTCTATTTGGTATGTACTCAGGGACTACAAAACATAAGCTCTAGAAATGTTGGGAGTTGGCGAGATGTGTTGAAAAAAGCCTCCAAAGGCTAGAAATATGAAGTTCACAAACTAGAACTTAGCAATATGAAATTTAAACTTTCATTTCCTATCCCACTGAGTGTGCCAAAAATTTTGGTCATTCAAACTTGCACCTGTGTCTCAGATCTAGAAGAACCGAGTCATTTGAGACAACAATGGAACTGTCTAAAAGTTTTGGGACCTTGTGTAGTTGAGACGAATCTCCGAGAGAAGTTTGGTTCCTCTATCTATTTCTCTTTCTTCTTTGCTATTCCTAATGTTGAAAAGGAAAACTAAGCTAACAATGCCAAGGGACCATGGATAGAAGGATAATAGAATGGAAAACTAATCTAAGGAGGGTGATAGCACCTAAAAAAGATGCATGAACACCATCCGTTATGAGTGAAAATAAAAGGACAAGGCATGAAATAATGTTAGGCACATGTAGCACAACTAAAAATGCATTTACCATATCAGTTTCATCGAACACAACTAAAAATGGAGTTCTGAGGATGTAGGGTGACATAAATGACATGCAATGTAAAAGAAAGGAAAGAAGAAATAATATAAACACACTTAGGATAGAGAATACTCACAAAACATTGCTTCCATTATTTCCGAAATGGACAAAATCATTCTGATGGCAAAAGAGGCCTATATCCACATACACGAGCTAGATATAGAGGTATGTAACTTATAATATAGAAATATGAAGTCCTTAACAAAAGTGTAAGGATACAAAGTTTCCAACCTTAATAGTGAGCCCAAATCTTACATTTATAGATGAATCTATGGAAGAAGAAGAGAAGAAGGAGGGAAATTTTGAATTTGAAATACAACCACCAACTAGAAACATTCAATACACAGCAAATCCACCTTAAAATTGTTAAATATGTTTCCCCAAAGTCTATTTAGCATTTTAGAGAAGGAAGGAAGGCATATCGAGATCAAATCAAGTGGTTAGAGAAATCATATCTGCTCATTAATGCCTAGAAAGACATTTTCCCATTTCTCACCTACCAGATCCACCAAAAATTTCAATTTGAATATCTATAGACATTGTAGCCTACGTGAGCAGCTATCGATTGGGACTATGTGTGTGCTTTGATCGAAGCTCTATAGAAAATATGTGGTTGTCATAATATTTTCGAGTCATCTGTGCACGTAAGACATGTGGCATGCATGGATTGGTTGCGAGGATGGATAACTATGTAAATCTTCTTGTCTTTTCTACCATGTGTCACTCATTGATTTATTCTGAAGGATTCATGCCTAGGCTGGTCACTTTAATAGGTTGTGTTATCCAAAATTCACCCCCCAGGGTAATTTTGATAACATGCATCGAAATATCCAAATCCCAAGAAAATTTATTGATTCGAGCAAAAATCGGGTTTAGGGTCCCTTCAGAAATTTTCTAACTCCCCAGGCCGAAGAAGGAGGGAGTAAGCTCTGAGAAAATGCGAAAAAGTTACAAAAAGGCAAATAGGTTGATCCAGGAAAAAGTGTAAGAATTGGATAAGTCCTGCTCAAGGGAGCAACTGGGACATTTGGGACGTCAAGGCGCGGATCGGCCGAAAAGCCTCCAGGTGGCCCAAATTGCATTTGGGACAATCGGGCCAGAAGTACGCGGCGGGCGCGAAAAGCCGATCCGGCCGAAAAGAGTCAAGTCAGTCCGAAGCAGAATGGGACAAGCGGGCCAAAAATTCCCGAACCGGCCGAATCGGCCGAAATGAGTCCAGAGGGTCCAAAGTCAGATGGGACATCTGGGACAAATGGACGCGAAATGCCCGAACCGGCCGAAATGAGCACAAAGGGCCCAAAATCAAATGGGACATCCAGGACAAATGGAAGCGAAGTACGCGAAGGAGCCAAGACCAATCAGAAACTGCCACGTGTCCTCACGGAGAAAAATTCAAAGGTCAAAGGGACGAGTTATCGAGCACTTTGAACCGAACCAATGAAATGGCGCCACGTGTCCAAGTCAGGGCCTGAAAGAAATTTCAAAGGAAAGCCCGCCAAAAGGCAGAGGAGAGAAAATTATTCAGCGAATCAGAGCTTGCCACGTGTCATCCAAGTGGCAGAGCGCGGGAAGAATTTCAAAAAATCCGTTTTCGTGCATTAGTGCCCTAAATCTTGGATCGCCATAACTTTTGATCCAGAGCTCGGTTTGCGCGCTTTTATATCAACGGAAAGCTGGTAAAATTCTCTACACGTTTCAAGGTCAATCTTGCATTTTGGTTCAGTTTGGAGGATGAAAATCAAGAAACACCTCCAGCGTGAATAACCAAACAGAAGTGATGCGTCAACAAACAATTTTAATGCAGCAGACAGTTCGCCGCTCCTGTTAGGCAGCCCGCCGTTTCGCCAGGATCCGCCGCTTCTGCCATGATGAGATGAGTTAAATGCATTCAGGAGGTGGTTGGGGTAGATTTCGAATTCCTCTCTCTTTTCTCTCTCATTCTTCCTATAAATTGTAAGGAGGGGCTTCTTTCTAACGGTTGGACATTCTTGTTTTGCAATTCCTCCCTTCTCTCCTGCTTGCAAGAGAATTCGTGGAGTTTTCAAGCCTCCCACATGGACTGTAATGCCACTGTTGCCTCTTAGCCACTGCAATGTATTGAATCGATTCTCTGAGCAATATATATGTCTGTGATTAAATTTAAATCCTCTCATGTATTCATTGTTGTCATTTTGATCTCTCATTGCATTTCGGTTACCTATGCGTGGTGTGGTATTGCGTCATATATGGTCTCTGTGTTTATTTTTGCAAAACTTATGTTCTTCATTCCTCGGTGCATCACCTCCCTAGCTTAGGTTTATTTTTATGCATTTCTCTCTCCCTGTCTCCTTGGTAGTTAGATTAGTGTTGGGGTAAACCTCTGCGTTTCATTGGTGCATCCGAGCAGGAGGAATAGGAACCACCTTCTCTGGAGATTCCTTTCTCACTCTTCAAGTCCCACACTTGGAGAAAGGATTCAATGTTATGCAATCACACTTTGGATGTTAGTATGATCAACCTAGAAATCTAATCAACATCCGGGTCTTTGTGATTTTGCACTAACAGCTGATTTGCACTTAGGTGGGACCAGAGGTCTCAATTTTATTGTAGCTAAGTTGATGTGCATCTACTGCAAGTTTCTTGCTTGAAAAGAGCTATTAATTGCATATCCTGCAACTCCAAGGGTAAGAATCAACTAGTTTCAGTCGGGCCTAAAATCTTATGAGAAGAATCACAAGGTCAAGAGTCGGGAAGAGGAAGTCTTTGTTTGAATACCCGCAACTATCTCCAAGAAGAAGGCAAAGAGGAAGAAGGATTCAAAGGTCTCCATCTCCACCAAGCAGAACTCTCTCAACTCCTCCACCTGAGCGGCCTTTCTTTCAGTATACAAGGGCTTTAAGACCAATCAGAATGGCGCAACCAGTAAACCCCTATGTCAACTTCACAGGCAGCAGCCCACTTGCTCTCAATGCACAAAATCCAATCCCAGTAGCAGCATTGAAGAACATTCCATATTTTACTGGAGAAAACCAGACCACTCCTGGTGATCATGTCAAGGACATTGCTAACATTTGTGCAATCCATGAGATTAATGAGATGCAAGTAGCTGTCAAATTGCTGGCGTCTTCATTCAAGGGGAAAGCATTGCAATGGTTTAGGAGCCTTGGAGCTGGTTCTATCACAAACTGGAATCAGCTGTGTATTGCACTTCATGATCAATTTGGAGAGAAGGGAGACAACTTGTCTCTTTTGGAGCAGCTGACAACCATCAAGAGAGCTCCCAATGAGCAGCTAACCGACTTCAACTTCAGGTTTCAAAGATCTTGGGATAGAATTCCGATGGCAATCAGGCCAATAGCAGAAGGTGCTTTTCTATACTACCTTAAAGCTTTAAATTCTGATATTTCTATGTTGGTTCAATCTATGGGAGGCACAACTATCCCTGCTGCTTATAGTATTGCCATTAGAGCTGAAAATTGTCGATTGGTGGCGGCAAGCTAGCTCCTAGGCCTCCAATGCCATTATATCCAAATTTAGAGAGCCCAAGTACTGGTCAAGCACCTGTCTTAACTCCTATTCCCACTCCTAGAAATCAAAGTTCAAACGGAGCTTCCACTTCATCTCCAAGTGCCCCAAATGAGCTTCAGGAGGTCATGAAGCAATTGCAAAATCTAGGCAATGAGCTGGTTACTCTAAAAAGACAACAAGCTCAAGGTTTTAGACCTTCATATCAGCCTCAAAGGCCACCTAATCCAGCTGCAAATATGAATCAAACAAGGCCTCCTGCCAATAGACCATTCCAGCCCTATAATCCAAATGCCATATCTGCCTCTAAGGCATTAGTACCAGCACAAAACAACATTGCCCAAGAGTATGATTGGTGTTTTCCATGTAATGAACCCCATAACCAATCCATGTGCTACAATGGTGCTTTAACTCAAGCTTTAATGGTAACAACTACTGGTGTGGAGGGTGAAAGCAATCAAGAAAACGGCCAACAACAAGAAACATTCCAGCAGCAATCTACCCCAAATGACACCACATTAGTAAATTGGCGGGTAGAGCATTTACGTGGTATGAATCAGCGATCTCTCAAGGTGTTGCAGCCAATACAAGGTCAAAAAGGAGAAATTTGGGTGAAGAACAGCCATTAGCCCCAGCCAATCCACAACCTTCCACAGCTCCACAAATGATTGGCAAGCAAAACCTAGTTTCAAATGCACAAGGGCAGCCAAGAACAGCCCCTAGGCCAACTCAAATGCCAGCTGTTGCTGCCCACATACAAGGAATAAATGTGCAAACCAAAGGACAGCAGAGAGATCCTTCATCACCATTCAATATCATTGATCAGATGAAGAAGACAAACGTCAATATATCTATGTGGGAATCCCTATCCATCCCAGGCCAAAGAGATCTGCTGCAAGCTGCTATGAAGGATTGGCCAACTTCGAATCAACAGGTTCAGAGGCAAGACAAAGTGCTTACAAATGCTGCCCAGCCTGAAGGAAATCATGGAGCACAACAAGGTAGAATGCTGAAACCTCCCCCTTTCTATGTTTCGTTAATCATTGGAAATCAGCTAGTACATAATTGCATGATAGATTCCGGGGCAAGTAGCTCAGTAATGCCTAAACAGATAGCTGATCAGTTAGGGCTCCAGTATGAAATAACATCTAAGGGAGTAGTGCAGCTGGATGGGACAGCAATAGCAACAGTTGGAGTGATTAGAAATTTGAGTCTTACCTTGCATGCATGTCCAAATGTTGTTGTCTTACAAGATATATCAGTCATAGACCTTCCACCACTCTTTGCCCTCTGTTTGTCAAGGGACTTTACTGCCAAGATTGGGGGATATTTGTCCGCTGATTGGTCACACATGCTGTTCAGAACGAGGTATGGAACTAAAGCTACAATTAGGTCAGAACCTATTGCAGATTTCCACATTGAGCCCTATACTCCAAGTCATATTAATACCAATTGCTCAGCATTTGATCAAGAAGATCACCTTGGCACTGATGAAGCCGACACTAAGGTTGGAAGTATCCCAGATTTGACTCTTGATGAATGGGCAAGCAAGGTGCATGCTTTTGATCCTTATCAAGAAGTAGAAGAATCTGAGCTAGGGGTCTATTGTATACACGAAGAAAGTCAACCTATTCCTAGCATCACCAAGCCAAGCCACAAGGATGACAACGAGGTATGGCAACTATTTTTTGATGGATCAAGGAGTAGACAAGGCGCAGGAGGTGGAGCCGTGCTTATTTCACCTCAAGGAGTAAAGTATTATTCAGCTTTTAGATTTCAATTTGCATGCTCCAATAACACTGCTGAATATGAAGCCTTGGTGCAAGGGATGCATTGGGCAATAAAGAGAAAAATAAATAACTTGCAAGTTTTTGGGGACAGTGAGCTGATTGTAAATCAGGTCAAGGGACAGCATGCCGCCAAAAATGATCTACTCAGATGCTACAAGAATAGGGTGTGGGACCTCATGGAAGATTTTGAGGGTTTCGGCATCAAGGCCATTCCCAGGAAAGAGAATCAAGCTGCTGACAGGCTTGCAGCAGTAGGGGCAGCCTTTGACATTGTAGAAAACATTCAACAAAACAAGGTACAGCCAAACATCCACGTGATTGTGAGGCCTTCAGTGCCGGATAACGATGTCAATTGGCAAGTATTTGAGAATGACCAGCAAATCATCCACTTCTTGCAGGAAGAGGCTGAGTTCTCAGCTAAGAATCAAGAGAAGTTGGAACAGCAATATGGTGACCAAGTGATACAGCTGAGAACTGACAAGCTGCCCAAGGGACTCATCACTTTGGAGTCCATTTTTAACCCCAATGATCAGTTTAGAAAGGAGAAAGCAAATATTCAGGTCAAGAGGGAGGATTCGGCATCCATCTTGGTAGAAGAGAACAAGCCACTGCAAATTGGAAAGATGACAACTGAACAGGAAAGGTATGAGTTCATACAGCTATGTCAAGAATTCCCTGATGTGTTTGCTTGGAGCTATGAAGACTTGAAAGGGTTCAATCCCAACTTAGCTCAGCATACAATCGAGTTGGATCCAAATACTAAGCCTGTCAGTAGAAACAGAGACCAGTCAATCCACACATGGAGCCTCTCATGAGGAAGGAGCTGGACAAGCTGATTGAGTCAGCAATTATATTCCCTATCAAGCACTCAAGCTGGGTTGCGAACTTGGTTCCGGTCAGAAAGAAAAGTGGAGAGATCAGGCTATGTGTTGACTTCAGAGATTTGAATAGAGCCTCTCTCAAGGACCATTATCCACTCCCCTCCATGGAGCAAATATTGCAGGTCGTAGCTGGTTCAGAAAGGTTTTCACTACTTGATGGATACTCAGGCTTCAATCAAATTATGGTAAAGGAGGAAGACCAGTTCAAGACAGCCTTCACAACCAAATGGGGCACATATGCTTACAAGAAGATGCCATTTGGACTGTCGAACGCCGGAGCAACATTCCAGCGAGCCATGGATATGGCATTCAAAGGCTTGATCAACAAGATAGTGCTGATATACCTAGATGATATCACTGTCTTCTCAAAGAATGCTGCAGACCATCTCTTTCACCTCAGGCAAGTGTTTCAGAGGTGTAGAAAGTTTGGAGTGTCTTTGAATCCTAAGAAGTGCATCTTTCTTGCACATGAAGGGAAACTCCTTGGCCACATTGTCTCCAAGGAAGGATTAGCAATTGATCCAGAGAGGGTTGAAGCCATAAGAGCTCTACCATTGCCAAGTCACAAGAAAGCTCTTCAGAGTTTCCTGGGAAGGATAAACTTTGTTCGGAGGTTTGTCCCAAATTTTGCAGCCCTTGTCAAGCCCATCACCAAAATGTTAAGGAAAAGCATGGCTTTCAAATGGACGGCGTAAGGCAAGAGAGAGTTTTGAAGCAATCAAAGAAGCCATCTCCCAGGCACCCACTCTCATCAACCCGGACTTTTCCAAGGATTTCATCCTCTATGCATTTGGAGGTGATGACACTATTTCTGCCATTCTGGTGCAACAGAACAAAGATAATGAGGAGCAGCCGATTGCTTTCTTCAGCCAAAGCCTAAATGACTGTGAATTAAGGTACTCTTTTATTGAAAAACATGTGCTTGCAGTAATCAGGAGCTTGAAGAAATTCAAGCATTTAGTCTCAAACAACAAGGTCCAGTTGCTGGTCTCACATGCTGGGGTTAAAGACTTCCTCCTCAACAAGGATTTAAATGAGAAAAGGGCAGGTTGGATCACCCGTGTCATGGAGTATGACATTGAGATCAAGATCACCAAGCTGGTAAGAGGCAAAGGTTTGTGTGAGCAGCTCGCTTCCAAACAACTAAACAACCCAGAAGATAAAGAAGACGTTGTCCTGCTATTACAAGATGATCAAAAACAGGAAAATGATGATGTGTCCACTCCCTGTTGGACTCAGAATATGATACATTTCCTACAGACGGGTATGTGCCCTCTAGAAATGAGCAAAGCAAGAAGAAGACACTTCAGGTTGCAGGCTATTCCATATACCATCATTGATGGAGTTTTGTTCAAGAAGGACGTGAATGGAGTGCTGCTGAGATGCATTAACACAGGTCAGATTCAAAGGGTATTAAAGGAGTTTCATGATGGACCAGCTGGTGGCCATTTTGCACCAAGAGTGACAGCTCTGAAAATCATGAAGGCTGGTTATTATTGGCCTAAAATCTTTAGTGATTGCTATGCATGGATCAAGAAATGTAAGAATTGTGCATTCTTCACAGGAAAAGAGAGACTTGCAGCCCTCCCATTACATCCAATCTCAGTTGACCAGCCATTCATGCAATGGGGTTTGGACTTCATTGGAATCATCAATCCCAATTCGAGCCAAGGGCACAAATGGATTTTGACAGCCACAGACTACTTCACCAGATGGACAGAAGCAGTAGCACTCAAAGAGGTGAATGAGTCTAGCATCTTGGACTTTTACGAGGGGATAACTACCAGATTTGGTGTACCTGCTACAATAGTCTCTGATAATGCATTGGCATTCATTGGATCTAAAGTTACTGAGTGGGCTGTCAAGAACGGGATTTACCTGAGCACTTCATCAAACTACTACCCTCAAGGTAATGGCCAGGCCGAGTCTACAAACAAAAACTTGCTGAGGATCATTAGGAGGACTCTTGATGAGAATCAGAAGGCTTGGCATACCAAACTGAAATCAGCCTTATGGGCAGATAGGATAACTCCCAAAAGATCCACAGGTAACTCTCCATTTAGGCTTGTCTACGGAAGAGAGGCAGTCTTGCCCATGTCACTTGAGCTGCCAACGTTGGAACTCATGAAACAGCTGGAGTTGCTAGAGTTTGGGCCCATGGAGGTGAGATATGTAGAATTGATGGAGCTGCAAGAAATCAGAGATCAGGCATTCCAAGCAATGGAAAAGGATCAGGCTTTGATCAAGAAGACCTTTGATAGGAAGGCCAAAGATAGATCTTTTCAAGTAGGAGATCTAGTATTGAAATGGGATGTGGACAGAGCAAAACCAGGAAGGCATTCAAAATTTGATGCCATTTGGAGTGGCCCATACATGGTCACAAAGTGCAAGAACAACAATGCTTTCCAATTGGCCTCATTGGATGGTGAAGAACTGCAGATTCCAGTAAATGGAATCTATCTCAAGCGTTGCTTCTAGAGGGAGGTTCACTACATCTGTAAATACTAGATTAGTTTTTCTTTCCTCCAAGTGCTTGTGCACATTGTTTTGCTGTAGATTAGTTTTGTTTTCCCTAAGTGCCTTGGCACAGCTTGCTGTCCATGGAGATGATGCATGTCTTTGCTAAAGTCAAGTCTCTTTCCATCTTCCTCCTCGCACATTCTGAGTCAGTTTGGATTCTAACAGAATATTTGATGACTCCATGCCCAATGGATTGCTTCAGGCAACTGGTCTTTTCATCTAGCAGGCAGATGATCCCGCTGAGTCGCCAAATTGTTATCCAAAATTCACCCCCCCAGGGTAATTTTGATAACATGCATCAGAATATCCAAATCCCAAGAAAATTGATTGATTCAGAGCAAAAATCAGGTTTCTAGGGTCCCTTCAGGAAATTTTCTAACTCCCCAGGCCGAAGAAGGAGGGAGTAAGCTCTAAGAAAATGCGAAAAGTTACGTAAAGGCAAATAGGTTGATCCAGAAAAAGTGTAAGAATTGGATAAGTCCCGCTCAAGGGAGCAATCGGGACATTTGGGACGCAAGGCGCGGATCGGCCGAAAAGCCTCAGTGGCCCAAATTGCATTTGGGACAATCGGGCTGATACACGCGGGCGCGAAAAGCCGATCCGGCCGAAAAGAGTCAAGTCATCCGGCGCGTAATGGGACAAGCGGGCCAAAAATTCCCGAACCGGCCGAATCGGCCGAAATGAGTCCAGAGGGTCCAAAGTCAGATGGGACATCTGGGACAAATGGACGCGAAATGCCCGAACCGGCCGAAATGAGCACAAAGGGCCCAAAATCAAATGGGACATCCGGGACAAATGGAAGCGAAGTACGCGAAGGAGCCGAAGGAGCCGAAGACCAATCAGAAACTGCCACGTGTCCTCACAGGAGAAAAAGTCAAAGGTCAAAGGGACGAGTTATCGAGCGCTGAACCGAACCAATGAAATGGCGCCACGTGTCCAAGCTGGGGCCCACAAAGAAATTTCAAAGGAAAGCCCGCCAAAAGGTAGAGGAGAGAAAATTATTCAGCGAATCAGAGCTTGCCACGTGTCATCCAAGTGGCAGAGCACGGGAAGAATTTCAAAAATCCGTTTTCGTCTGTTCCGTGCCCTAAATCTTCAGATCGCCATAACTTTTGATCCAGAGCTCGGATTTGCGCGCTCTTTATATCAACGGAAAGCTGGTAAAATTCTCTACACGTTTCCAAGGTCAATCTTGCATTTTGGTTCAGTTTGGAGGATGAAAATCAAGAAACACCTCCAGCGCGAATAACCAAACAGAAGAGATGCGTCAACAAACAATTTTAATGCAGCAGACAATTTGCCGCTCTTGTTAGGCAGCCCGCCGTTTCGCCAGGATCCGCCACTTCTGCCATAATGAGATGAGTTAAATGCATTCAGGAGGTGGTTGGGGTAGATTTCGAATTCCTCTCTCTTTTCTCTCTCATTCTTCCTATAAATTGTAAGGAGGGGCTTCTTTCTAACGGTTGGACATTCTTGTTTTGCAATTCCTCCCTTCTCTCCTGCTTGCAAGAGAATTCGTGGAGTTTTCGAGCCTCCCACATGGACTGTAATGCCACTGTTGCCTCTTAGCCACTGCAATGTATTGAATCGATTCTCTGAGCAATATATATGTCTGTGATTAAGTTTAAATCCTCTCATGTATTCATTGTTGTCATTTTGATCTCTCATTACATTTCGGTTACCTGTGCGTGGTGTGGTATTGCGTCTATATGGTCTGTGTTTATTTTTGCAAAACTTATGTTCTTCATTCCTCGGTGCATCACCTCCCTAGCTTAGGTTTATTTTTATGCATTTCTCTCTCCCTGTCTCCTTGGTAGTTAGATTAGTTTTGGGGTAAACCTCTGCGTTTCATTGGTGCATCTGAACAGAGGAATAGGAACCAGCCTTCTCTGGAGATTCCTTTCTCACTCTTCAAGTCCCACACTTGGAGAAAGGATTCAATGTTATGCAATCACACTGGATGTTAGTATGATCAACCTAGAAATCTAATCAACATCCAGGGGTGCTGTGATTTTGCACTAACAGGTTGTGTTATCCAAAATAAGCCCCATGCTTATTTTTGGCTGACTCCTCCTTCTTCTCCTTTGCTGGCACTTAAATGAATTTTAGGCATGCTTCGGTACTCGAAAGACTCTAGAAATGATCCCATCGGATAGTATTTTTCCTCACCTTTCTAGAAAGGTAAAAATTTCTACTAACTCCTTGTATTTCTCAATTTGGAGCAACAAAAACACGTGTTTTGTGGTGCATCTTTCCATCCTTACTCATTTTTTTGCTTGTTTTCTTCTTACCTCTCTTCATTACAGGTATTTGTGCATGTTTGAATGTTCATTGCAAGTTTGGAGCTATGTTCATGGAGTTTTGGAACATTTTCTATGTGAAATCTATCCTTGGGCTTGTGATGCACTTGTCCATCCTTCCTATTGCTCACCTCTTCTTATTCCATGGAAGTTTTGATAGATGTTCAGCATTTTCCTTCTCTCGGCGTATCAACTTTTTTAGTGTAGGCTTTGTTTTTCCCTCTTTTCTCTCTCTCTGTCTCCTCGGCATAGTTATATTAGGATTAGACTAGCTTGTCTCGCACCGGAATAGCTTATGGTAGGTAGTTTAGAAAGAGGAACCACCTTCTCTCAAGACATTTCCCCATTTGCAAAGGTCCCACACTTGGAAAAGCTCAATGTTGTGCATTCACACCAAATGACATTGCCTTAGAAAATCAAGATCCACAGGTCATTTTGGGGGTGTTGTGAATTTGCACTAACATTTTTGGCACGCCCAAAGTGGGACCTTAGAGGTCTTCCACCTTATTTTTGACAGGTTGGTGTGTTCCTATTAAGGATTCACCTTTGGAGGCATATTCAAAAGCACATCTAGTGACTCCATCTGGTAAATAACTCATTCTCTAAGTTGTAGACATGTTTTCCATCCATTTTCATCCATTCTTCTTTCCATCTCTTCCATCTCCTTTCATTCCATGAAGTTGTGCAATCATGACTTCATTTCCATCATGGAATTCACATTTACAACAACAACAATATATTTCACCTCCAACATGTTTTACAACTCCTTCAAATCAGCATTTTGATCAAATTCAAGGTCGCATGCTTACCCATATGAGCAATACCAAAATCGGTGTGGTTGAAGCATATCAAGAGCAAGGGTATGCATGTAATGAAGACAATCAAATGGAAGATGCTGATTTTGTGGAGAAAATCCAAAAGATGGAGGCAAAAATGGTGCAATCAAGAGCAACAACTCAAATGAAGGCTTTCAGAATTGGTTGTAGGACTCCTTGTCCATGGGGAGGCCCTTTTCCAAGACACTTCAGCCCTCAGGAGAAGCTGGACTTCATGATGGAGATGCTGCCCCAACTTGCACAATGGACAAGTAGAGATAGAGGCCTATAAACTTGGTGTTAAACAACCTTGTCAATGGGTAAGTTCTACACCATCATCTGGTTTTTCTCTTTCCATTCCTCAAGTAGCACCATCTCATTTGGAATGCCAAATTCTAAATCTAGTCAATGCTGCCCCAAGAGTTAATTCCATTTCTCCATTCCCTAGTCTTCCACCCCATCTCAATTCTTCTATCCTTTTCCCTTCCAAACAGCCATTCCCTCCAAAGAAACAAGAATTTCTACCTCCTCCAACACCACAAAAAATTGCAAAATCAATTGAGTCACAACCCACCCCTCCTCTTGCATTCCCAAATCCATGTTGGGAAGATAAAAATCAGAATGCCAGTCAAGGAAAATAGCAGCAAGAAGAAGAGCCAAACAAGGATGAAAAGATCAAAAGTTTGGTAAGCTTGGCTCTCAAATTTGGGATAACAAAGATCCCCTTGATGGTTAAGCCTTCAAAGGAGGTGAAATTTGAACAAGTGGTGGTTAGGACTGATTTTGTTGCAACAGAAGGAGAGAAAAAATAAGAAGTAGATCAGTAATCAGTTTGCCCAAAATGTAGTGTCCATATTAGCACTTTATTTGAAGGAAATGTTGATCCAATTCAAGTTGCACAATTAGCCATGGAAGAAGAAGATCTTACATTCCCAACTTGTCCTCTAGAGCAGAAGATTGAAGAGTTTGACTTGAAAAACCTCATGCTAGAGGGAGAATTTAATCAAGAGCAAGATGGTCTTCAAAAAGTAGAGGAGGAAGAACAACCAGCTCCAAATCCCATTTAAGAGGAGTAAATGGATGAGAGCAAGTCATTTTTGCAACAGTGAAAGAAGGAAGCATTATTGATACGTTTTTGCTTTCATTTGAAGGGGTTGATTTGATTGATGAATCCATTATGGCGGTGAACGAAACAGCTTTACATGGTGAAGAAAATGCATATTTGGAGGTCACCATACAAAAGGGAGAGACCACCTGCAAGAGAGCGGGACATTGAAGAGTTTGATTTTCCATCGACTTAGAAGAATGTTTGGATGAAGAGCTAGCTGAAACTACAATATTTTCTTCTTCACCATTCATTCTCACACATCAAGATCCTGCGCTGCAAAGAAAGGAGAACATTGAAAAATAGCAACTCCGTGTTTTGTGATGACTCTTTGGAACCAATTTTGGAAGATATTAATCTTCCATGTTCTTCATTGGAAAAGGAAGGAAAATAGTAGAAGAACTCATCACTTCTTTCACACCATCCATTCAAGAAGGTCTACAAGAAGACTCCATATTTAGATTTGAAAATAAGAGCTATGGGCATAGCAAACGGATCGACATTACCTAATAAGGTATTTGGCTTCATTGGAGCAAAAGGAGAAGCCACAACCAGTCATGCTTGCTTCTAAGCATGAGGATGAGCTACAAAGTACCAAGGATCAACTTTCATACCTCTTCAATCCAAATGCAGGGCAACTAAAAGAGGTATCTAATTTTCCTTCAGCCTGACACCTTGTTGATTTGGGTAGAAGACCAGCTTCTTGTTTATTTTCCACTCATCCAACCAGCCATGTTCAAAGGCCAAATCAGTTGCATGGCTACCCATTTTGAAGAAAGGAAGCTATTGTACATAACCAGCTATAGGGTTTGTTTAACCCGCCTTTGCTTCCAGTTGGAGCAGAGTAGGTAGGTTGACTTTCGGTAGAAGAAGTGCTTGTGCACACTCTACATGTTCCATTTGGAGCATGTATGATTTTCAGTTTTGTACATAGTTTTTGGTGCTACTGGGGTTTGCTCTTACACACCCATTTCAATGGCATCTTGGTGAAACAACTCCGCTTAGTGGGTTTCCAAGTGACTTAGAGAGGAAGGTTTCAAAGTTCATATCAGTTTACAAGCTATAACTCATGACTCCATGCCCAATGGATGCTTCAAAGGCTACTGATCATTCATCTAGCAGCAGATGACCCCTCTGAGTCGCCAAATTGTTATCCAAAATAAGCCCCATGCTTATTTTTGGCTAACTCCTCCTTCTTCTCCTTTGCTGGAACTTAAATGAATTTTTGGCATGCTTCAGGTACTCAAAAGATTCTGGAAATGATCCCATCAGATAGGATTTTTCCTCACCTTTCCAGAAAGGTAAAATTTTCCTCCTAACTCCTTGTATTTCTCAAGTTATGGCTCGGCAGAGTTTTTGAGGGAAATTTTCCCTGGAAGGCCCGCAACCAATAGGAATGTGCCACATGGTGGCAGAATGGCAGGTCAGCAGAGGTAAGTTGGAAAAATCGCCAGGAGTGGGTAAGGCGCAAAGAAAAAAAATTCCCGCGGGCCCGCGGAGGAAAAGAAATGGCTTGAGGCCCACGGACCAATAGGAGGCCACCACGTGTCCAGCCGGAGGTAGAAGTTGGAGGCACAGAGAAAATTTTGGCAATTTTCCAAAGTGATCAAAATGGCGCAAAGGAAAGAATTGGCCCACAGCCCGCCAAGGAGGAAATGGAAATTTTGGTTAAATCCCCATGGACTAATGGGAGGATGACATTTGTCCTATTCTCGGTAGAGTTTTGGGATGTGGGGATAATTTGGAAATTTTGCCAAAGTGGTCAACAGCATCAAAGTAAAAATTTGGAGTGCGTGTCCGCAACGAATAGGGTGGTGACACGTGTCTCGGAGCGGTGGGGCGGGGAGAACATTTGGATTTTTTCCAAAATTTAAAAAAGCGTAAAATGGCCATTTGAACCTGCGAGACAAATGAGGAAGTGCCATGTGGCAGTGAAGCGGTAGGGCGTGGATATTTTTGGGGAAATTTTCACAAATTCAAAAACAGGGAAAACTTTAAAGTTTCACCGCTAATCCATTTTTGCCCTAAATCTTCAGAGGGCCATATCTTCTGATCCAGAGCTCATATTTTCACGTTCTTTATATCATTGGAAAGATGGTGAAATTCTCTACATGATGGAGGGTTCAATTTTGTATTTTTATGGAGATTTTGGGAGAAAAATGGAGAAACGTCCCTGACATGTGAAAAACATAGAAATGGTTCCCAACCACCAAATTAAATGAAGTATGGGTCGTTTTTGGATCTACAGAGCAATGTACTTCAAAGTATGGGCTTTTCCATGGGAACCCATCATTTTGTAGGATAATTAGAAGGATTTTTGGTGGTTGGAGTTGCAAATCAAATTTGCCCACATTTTTTCACTTTTCTTCATTTTGCTTCATGATAAAAGCTAGTTTTGGCTCATTTGTAAAGTTGGTTCATATTTTCTGCTTTTCCCTCCCTTCTTTTCTTCCCTAGGGTTGAAAATGGAGTTAGAACCTCCTCCCATGCTCTGTAATGGTGTTTTTTCCTTTTACCATTAAAATGATGTTCTGTGTAAACTTCTGGAGCAACAAAAACATGTTTTGTGGTGCATCTGTCCATCCTTGCTCATTTTTTTGCTTGTTTTCTTCTTGCCTCTCTTCATTGCAGGTATTTGTGCATGTTTGAATGTTCATTGCAGGTTTGGAGCTATGTTCATGGAGTTTTGGAACATTTTCTGTGTGAAATCTATCCTTGGGCTTGTGATGCACTTGTCCATCCTTCCCATTGCTCACCTCTTCTTATTCCATGGCAGTTTTGATAGATGTTCAAGCATTTTCCTTCTCTGGCATATCACCATTTTAGTGTAGGCTTTGTTTTTCCCTCTTTTCTCTCTCTCTCTGTCTCCTTGGCATAGTTAGATTAGGATTAGATTAGCTTGTCTGCACTGGAATAGCTTGTGGCAGGTAGTTTAGGAAGAGGAACCAGCCTTCTCTAGAGATCTTTCCCCATTTGCAAAGGTCCCACACTTGAGAAAGCTCAATGTTGTGCATTCACACCAAATGACATTGCCTTAGAAAATCAAGATCCACAGTCATTTTGGGGGTGTGCTGTGAATTTGCACTAACAGTTTTGGCATGCCTGGGGACCTTAGAGGTCTTCCACCTTATTTTTGATAGGTTGGTGTGTTCCTGTTAAGGATTCAGCCTTTGGAGGCATATTCAAAAGCACTTCTGATGACTCCATTTGGTAAATAACTCATTCTCTCAGTTGTAGACCTATTTTCCATCCATTTTCATCCATTCTTCTTTCCATCTCCTTTCATTCCATGAAGTTGTGCAATCATGACTTCATTTCCATCATGAAATTCACATTTACAACAGCAACAATATATTTCACCTCCAACATGTTTTACAACTCCTTCAAATCAGTATTTTGATCAAATTCAAGGTCAGCATGCTTACCCATATGAGCAATACCAAAATCAGTGTGGTTGTGAAGCATATCAAAAGCAAGGGTATGCATGTAATGAAGACAATCAAATGGAAGATGCTGATTTTGTGGAAAAAATCTAAAAGATGGAGGAAAAAATGGTGCAATCAAGAGCAACAACTCAAATGAAGGCTTTCAGAATTGGTTGTAGGACTCATTTTCCATGGGGAGGCCCTTTTCCAAGACACTTCAGTCCTCAGGAGAAGCTGGACTTCATGATGGAGATACAGCCCCAACTTGCACAATGGACAGTAGAGATAGAGGCCTATAAACTTGGTGCTGAACAACCTTGTCAATGGGTAAGTTCTACACTGTCATCTGGTTTTTCTCCTTTCATTCCTCAAACAGCACCATCTCATTTGGAATGCCAAATTCTAAATCCAGTCAATGTTGCCCCAAGAGTTAGTTCCATTTCTCCATTCCCTAGTCTTCCACCCCGTCTTAATTCTTCTGCCCTTTTCCCTTCCAAACAGCCATTCCCTCCAAAGAAACAAGAATTTCTACCTCCTCCAACACCACAAAAAATTGCAAAATCAATTGAGTCACAACCCACCCCTCCTCTTGCATTCCCAAATCCATGTTGGGAAGATAAAAATTAGAATGTCAGTCAAGGAAAATAGCAGCAAGAAGAAGAGCCAAACAAGGATGAAAATATCAAAAGTTTGGTAAACTTGGCTCTCAAATTTGGGATAACAAAGATCCCCTTGATGGTTAATCCTTCAGAGGAGGTGAAAGTTGAACAAGTGGTGGTTAGGACTGATTTTTTTGCAGCATAAGGAGAGCAAGAAGAAGAAGCAAATCAGCAATCAGTTTGCCCAGAATGTAGTGTCCATGTTGGCACTTTATTTGAAGGAAATGCTGATCCAATTCAAGTTACACAATTAGCCATGGAAGAAGAAGATCTTACATTCCTAACTTGTCCTATAGAGCATCAGATTGAAGAGTTTGACTTGACAAACCTCATGCTAGAGGGATAATTTAATCAAGAGCAAGATGGTCTTCAAGAATAGAGGAGGAAGAACAACTAGCTCCAAATCCCATTGAAGAGGAGCAAATGGATGAGATCAAGTCAGTTTTTGCAACAACAAAAGAAGGAAGCATTATTGATACATTTTTTATTTCATTTGAAGGGGTTGATTTGATTGATGAAGCCATTATGGAGGTGAACAAAACAGCTTTACATGGTGAAGAAAATGCATATTTGGAGGTCACCATACAAAGGGGAGAGACTCATGCAGCGGACAGGACATTGAAGAGTTTGATTTTCCATCGACTTAGAAGAATGTTTGGATGAAGAGCTAGCTGAAACTACAATATTTTCTTCTTCACCATTCATTCTCACACATCAAGATCCTGCTGCAGTAAAGGAGAACATTGAAAAATAGCAACCTGTGTTTTGTGACAGCTCTTTGGAACCAATTTTGGAAGATATTAATCTTCCATGTTCTTCATTGGAAAAGGAAGGAAAATAGTAGAAGAACTTCATCACTTCTTCCACACCATCCATTCAAGAAGGTCTACAAGAAGACTCCATATTTAGATTTGAAAATAAGAGCTATGGGCATAGCAAACGGATCAGACATTACCTAATAAGGTACTTGGCTTCATTGGAGCCAAAGGAGAAGTCACAACCAGTCATGCTTGCTTCTAAGCATGAGGATGAGCTACAAAGTACCAAGGATCAACTGTCATACCTCTTCAATCCAAATGCAGAGCAACTAAAAGAGGTATCTAATTTTCCTTCAGTTGACACCTTGTTGATTTGGGTAGAAGACCAGCTTCTTGTTTATTTTCCACTCATCCAACCAGCCATGTTCAGTGCCAAATCAGTTGCATGGCTGCCCATTTTGAAGAAAGGAAGCTATTTTACACAACCAGTTATAGGGTTTGTTAGCCCACCTTTGCTTCCAGTTGGAGCAAAGTAGGTAGGTTTGCTTTCAGTAGAAGAAGTGCTTGTGCACACTCTACATGTTCCATTTAGAGCATGTATGATTTTCAATTTTGTACATAGTTTTTGGTGCTACTGGGTTTTTCTTGCACAGTCCATTTCAGTGGCATCTTGGTGGAAACAACTCCAGTTCAGTGGGTTTCCAAGTGGCTCAGAGAGGAAGTTTTCAAAGTTCAGATCAGTTTGCAGGCTACAACTCATGACTCCATGCCCAATGGATGCTTCAAAGGCTACTGATCATTCATCTAGCAGGCAGATGACCCCTCTGAGTCACCAAATTGTTATCCAAAATAAGCCCCATGCTTATTTTTGGCTAACTCCTCCTTCTCCTTTGCTGGCACTTAAATGAATTTTTGCATGCTTTAGGTACTCAAAATATTCTAGAAATGATTCCATCAGATAGGATTTTTCCTCACCTTTCCAGAAAGGTAAACTTTTTCTCCTAACTCCTTGTATTTCTCAAGTTATGGCTCGGTGGAATTTTTGAGGGAAATTTTCCTTGGGAAGGCCCGCAACCAATAGGAATGTGCCACATGGTGGCAGAATAGCGGGTCAGCGGAGGTAAGTTGGAAAAATCACCAAGGAGTGGGCAGGGCGCAAAGAAAAAGAAATTCCCACGGGCCCACGGACCAATAGGAGGCCACCACATGTCCAGCCAAGGAAGGTAGAAGTTGGAGGCACGGAAAAATTTTGCAATTTTCCAAAGTGGTTAAAATGGTGCAAAGGAAAGAATTGGCCCACAAGCCCGCCAAGGAGGAAATGGAAATTTTGGTTAAATCCCCGCTGGACTAATGGGAGGATGACACATGTCCTATTCTCGGCAGAGTTCGGGGCATGGGAAAAAATTTGGCAATTTTTCCAAAGTGGTCAGCAACATCAAAGGAAAAATTTGGAGCGCGTGCCCGCAACGAATAGGGTGGTGACACGTGTCTCGGAGCGGTGGGGCGTGGAGAAATTTTGGATTTTTTTCCAAAATTCAAAAAAGCATAAAATGGCCATTTGAACCCGTGGATGAATGAGGAAGTGCCACGTGGTAGCGGAGCAGCGGGGCATGGAGATTTTTGGTGAAATTTTCCCAAATTCAAAAAAGGGAAAATTTTAAAGTTTCAGCCTGCCAATCCATTTTTGCCCTAATTTTTCCCTAAATCTTCAGAGGGCCATATCTTTTGATCCAAAGCTCATATTTTCACGTTCTTTATGTCATTGGAAAGCTGGTAAATTTCTCTACACTATGGAGTGTTCAATTTTTTATTTTGATGGAGATTTTTGGGAGAAAAATGGAGAAACTTCCCTAGCATGTGAAAAACTTAGAAATGGTTCCCAACCACCAAATTAAATGAAGTATGGGTTGTTTTTGGATCTACAGAGCAATGTACTTTGAAGTATGGGATTTTCCATGTGAACCCATCATTTTTAGGCTAATTAGAAGGATTTTTGGTGGTTGGAGTTGTAAATCAAATTTGTCCTCGTTTTTTCACTTTTCTTCATTCTGCTTCGTGATAAAAGCTAGTTTTGGCTCATTTGTAAAGTTGGTTCATATTTTCTGCTTTTCCTCCCTTCTTTTCTTCCCCAGGGTTGAAAATGGAGTTAGAACCTCCTCCCATGCTCTGTAATGGTGTTTTTTCCTTTTACCATTAAAATGATGTTCTGTGCAAACTTCTGGAGCAACAAAAAAACATGTTTTGTGGTGCATCTGTCCATCCTTGCTCATTTTTTTACTTGTTTTCTTCTTGCCTCTCTTCATTGCAGGTATTTGTGCATGTTTGAATGTTCATTGCAAGTTTGGAGCTGTGTTCATGGAGTTTTGGAACATTTTCTGTGTGAAATCTATCCTTGGGCTTGTGATGCACTTGTCCATCCTTCCCATTGCTCACCTCTTCTTGTTCCATGGCAGTTTTGATAGATGTTCAGCATTTTCCTTCTCTGGTGTATCACCATTTTAGTGTAGGCTTTGTTTTTCCCTCTTTTCTCTCTCTATGTCTCCTTGGCATAGTTAGATTAGGATTAGATTAGCTTGTCTGCACTGGAATAGCTTGTGGCAGGTATTTTAGGAAGAGGAACCAGCCTTCTCTGGAGAGCTTTCCCCATTTGCAAAGGTCCCACACTTGGGAAAGCTCAATGTTGTGCATTCACACCAAATGACATTGCCTTAGAAAAGCAAGATCTGAAGGTCATTTTGGGGGTGCTATGAATTTGCACTAATAGGTTGTGTGTGGCACTCTCAAGCGTTTCATAGAATGATGTGGCATGGAAAGGCACATAGGAGGGTCCAAAGGTATGTGCACAAAAGAAAAGGTGTGGGAGGATGACAAAAGGAAGGCATGCATAATCATAACACGTGTGGAGGAAATTGGGAAAACTGGTGAGTGGAAAATGTATGGTCAAGGCACAAATATTACAAAGTAATGTGCGGGGTGCATGAGAGGGCCAGACTTAGCTGATTGAAGCAAGTGCAAGGCATGTGCGTAGGATGAATAGGTTGCTTAGGAAGAAGGAGAATGTGTAGAAGATGCACGTAAGGTAAGAGTGGAACAAAGAGGGAAAGGAAAATGGAAATGGGAGAAGGGGAAGTGCAAGGGTGCATGAGGAAATAGTGACCAAGTGAATGTGCCAAGGAGACAACTGAGGTGTGCACCACTTGTAATGAAGATCTCTAAGATAGAACATGTATGTAAGTTTTCCAAATAACTAGGAGATTTATTTGGATAACAATATCACTTACTGATTGAGCGTATTCCCACTAAATAACTCCGTCTGTTGGATACACAACCTTAGGGTCTCTGATAGTGCACACATAGATTATGTCTAGGTCTCCATCTCCCAAGGGTTTTGTATAAGATGTTTACTTTCTATCTCAGTAAAAGGGATGATAACATGTTCCTCCTTGTTCTCAAAACTTATATATCCCTTATTGAAACGTATGTCAACATTGTTCTTATAGCACCAAGGGCGCCAAAATAATGTTGGAAAGTTGTCCACATTAGCAAGCACCAAAACTTTGAAGTCTCCATTGAAATTTTTCCCTTGAATAGTGATATAAGATCCTTTAAAACACCAATGGCCATTGCCTTTGTCTTGTTATCCATATAAAGCAGATTTGAAGATGGTTATAATGAGGACATCCCATTTTTATTCCATGCATCCAAGGTGAGAACATTAAATTTTGCACCCGTGTCAATTAGAATATTACTTAGGATCCATCCATCAACCATGGAATTCAAGGTAATCTCCTTATCATATTCAATGTTGTGTGAGGGAAGCTTAGCTGCAAGACTTATCACTCGCACTCTCCTCTAATGCATAGTACTTTCTCTCGTAGCCATTCTCCCTAGCAAAGGGATGATTATTTTTGCCTCAAAGATCTTAGATACCTCCTTGACATCATCCGATCCTTTTGTGGAGCCTTAGCACTCTTCTTTTTCTCTAACTCACAAACTACTCCTTTAGGCATTGGATCTCTCTTTGTAGGCTTCAATCACATCCATGGTCTCCTGATAAAGTTCCTTCGATGAGCAGTGGTCTGGATACTTCTCATGCACCATCTCTTCTCTTATGATAAGTGATCTCTACTTTGTTACTTCCTAGTGCATGTAACCTCAGCTCATGTTGTCACCATTATAGGTTCTAACTCTGAGTCACTCACCACCCTTGCATCCATTCTCGAGTCATCTTTCTTCATGCTTACCATCCCGACACCTTTTTCCTTGTGTTGTTGCTAGCTCACGTGTTCAAACAATTCTAGAGCACTCTTCATACTTGTGTTTCTTCCCACACCAAGAGCATTGTAGTAGGTCAGGACATTCACGTTTATAGTACTCCATAGACCCATAGTTGTAACAGGTTCCACACATGTACTCACTTCTTCCACCTCTCGCGATTTCCATAGCCTCTAAATCCTCCACAAAATCCTCTTCCATGACTCCCTCCATCCATGTTCCCTTCATAATGACAGCCCTCATCCTTAGAACTACTTGCAATACTAGTCTGATGCACACTAGTATCAATGACATCATGTATTTGGTCAATCAATCTACAATCCTTGGTGTCATGAGTAGTAGAGGTGAATATTTTGTAATAGCAAGACACATTCTTACGGATCACATGTTGTAGTAGTGAACACCTACTTACATCATGATCTCTATGGAAAATCTCACAATCTACTATCATGGTGCATACCGATCTTTAAGGATAGCCATCCTTTGTATGCCCTTCTACCTCACAATCCATGCACCATACGCCACTGTGAGCCTTATGTGATGAGTTCATAGATAGATTCTCCAACTACTTTTCCATGGTAGTGATCTGAGCTTCAAGAAAAGGACTAACGTTGATAACCATTCTTCCCACAGCCTCAATGCGCAAGGTAGCCTCCAAGGCCTCGTGTGGATATGTTAATTTTTATGGGAAAGCACTCTTCTAAAAGGTGTTATTAATCCTCCAATAAACCATTGAGCATGCTAAGAAGGATGAATATCATAAGACAATTTTGATAAGAGGGTTTTAAAGCATGCATCATACTCTTGCACACTCTCAACCATACCCTGTTATATCTCCTTCAACACGTTGATGCTCTTTTTCTCAAACTCGGAATGTGAAATTCTGTCCGAAAGCATCATGCAACGTAGTATAATCCACCACTATCTAATGTGGGTCATAATTTTGGTACCGTATATGTACGCGCCCTACAACATCGTTGCAAATTGACTTGCCTTCCGCTCTAGGGTAGTGTTCCCCTTCATGCACCATAGCAATTCACACTTGTGTACATGCTCTGTAGCATCCTCAATGCCCTTGTAATCGTGCAAGTGGAGCCATATCTCATAAAATATATGTTGATGGTGTTTTGGACCTTGTCCGCCATATCCAAGACCTTGAATCCTCCGATGTTGCCTCCACCACCGCACCTACTATATCCACTAGTTCCAACTCCTCCAAATCCACCGATCCTCCTCATGTCATCGAAGGGGCCTAACACTATCACACCCTGCGAACCCACCACCACACTAAACTACTCGCCGACAATCTACGATATCGAACCATGCCTAGATGTGTTTCCCACACCAATTCCAAACATGATACTCAAACCATGTGAACCCACACCTTGCCCAAATGTTGTGCCGTAAAAAATACCCCCAAACATGAGAAATAATTTTGCAGCCATAGATGTACTAAATGAAAAATTATACCTCCTAGGTGTCCTCAACTACCAATACCAATATCAACTGATTATCAAAAATTATCTCAGAACTGGAAAACTAAGTGTAAGGCTCGGTCATCATGTGGGTTAAGATGCACACCTACGTATATCCTCCTTTCTTCATATGATGAGATCTCTCTAGAAGCGGGGTTTTCTCTCTATGCTTTCCAACATGGGGTAACTCGATCGCAGGGTTACACATCCTCTACGCTAACCGCAAATCCTTCCCGCAACATCTACCTCCATAAATCCATCACTCCTATAGCTTCACATTGTCTTACCAAATCCCTCTCTCGAGATTCATTATACTTGATCCACCTCTCCTCTCTCTCCATTTCTGCCACAAGTTTTGTCATCCTCTACCACACTAGCTTGTGTGCCCCGCACCTAGCAAGAGTTTAGCCAGCCATGGGAAAGGCTTCCAAAATCAAAGTAATGACTAGGATCTTGATAGCTAGTGGAATAGCATGCAAGAACAATCCTCTAGGCTCCCTCAAGAATTCAAACTCAGCAATCTCCGGAAAGAATATGTAGAAATAGCATATTCCAAGGTATAACTAGTCAACACTCTACTCCACTAGTGATCAACAACATGGGTCCAGGTCAAATCGGCATCATGCAACCACTAATATTCCTCCTGGGTCCAAACACAAGGTCTATAGTACCAACTTGTCCTTGATGCATATGTTGAGAGCCATTCATACAACTCTATTGGGAAACAACAAAGAATGTCTCATATATTTCATGATATAGGCTCTCCTCCACCCATTTTCGTGCATCAAACTCGATCCAAAGATTGAACCTCTAAGAAAACTCATCATTTGTGCTTTTAATCTAGCATTTGACATTGTCCAAGTTCATATGCTCCATCATCACACATCATTCTCACAAAAACTTTGAAAAGAGGTCCCGGCTACAGAGCCAAAATGTAGTTTTTGTTTACCTCTTGTTTCACGAATCAAACCCCAAACATGTTGGTACATCATCCAGACTAGTCTGGAAGCTCACCCGAGGCTTGCATAGGCACTGAGCCCCTCTTTCATGTGAGATTTGTGAGAATTTCTTCCCTTAATAAGGGGATGTTTTCACAAATAGATAATGAACACACCCATTCTTGGAATCAATATTAAGAACTAAATCATAGTCTAATGCTCCAGAACACGGAATAGCATGATCATACTACAAAGAAAAGTATAACTAAATCACAATTAGCATTAAGAACATCGATATTACACCAATGAACATAAAATAAAATGCATAGATCAAGATCCATCACACAAATGTTCAAAACCATTCCATTATATTCATTCATCAAATTACAGTAGCCAATAGTATATCAAAAGAGTTCCATCGATGGAGATATTACATCAGCAAAGCTTTAACATGCTCTCTATATTACTTCATTTTAGAGCTTACAACATATTACACATCTTCACTAATTGTCTCTCTCTCACTCGCACTCTCTTCTTAATGTCATGCAAGACCATCCATAAAGAGGAACTCAAAGGAATCTCTTCTAACCACTCATCATTACAAGAGAAGGCCTAAAGGAATCTTTCATGATTTCCCTACCACTACCCAAGAACATGCCAAATGTCATCATGTGTTTCCTCAATCGAGTATCCCTTAGCATGCAAGTGTCAGCTAATCCATAACAAACTCGGCTCCTTATCCTTTCATGATAATCGTATTGATGCCCTAGAATATCCTTTTCTTGAGCTACAAGTATTCATAGCTTACCCATAATTGTATTTGGTTTCTTTTCCATCTATTCCCTAAACACGTCTTTACCCATTGTCGAAAACCCACTAAGTCCTAAAACCATCCTACTGGTGTGAGCCCTCGGGCATCCCCAAAGACTACTTTGTGTGTGCCTTCATTCTCTTCACGTGCCACAAACCTTTGCACCTTAGGTACTTAGTTAATTTAGGGGTCCAATAATAGGTGTGGATTGTAATATTTATGTATTAAAGCCAATGATTCCATCTACGGGGTGAGGATCAATAATATAAGACTATGAAGGAGGAACCACGTGATAACTCATGTGTACATTATCACTCTTATGGGTTTACTTATGATTAGGAAAGGGATTGTTCGAGAGAAAAATATCAACCAGGGGTCATAATGAATGAATTGGACCTTGGGAATGGAATAGAACCAATCTAGCACATATTACTTGAGAAAGTATGGGAGGGGATTGATAACAATGTATTGTTACTGTGTAGTCCATAAATGAAGAGATAAATGCATGACAATGTTATTGATGATCAATATTTCCATCTTATAAGGAGAGTTGGGAGATTATTTTATACATTCTATGAGGTAATTCTCACCCAATGAAATATTTTCTCTCAATATATTCAACATTTCTCAATCGCATCATTCATAAATTTAATCTCAATACATGGGGATGGGTATTTATAATAAATTTCAATAACACATATAAGTTTATAATCTAAGATATTTTTATGTCCACAAAACACCCTTAATTTCACAAGTATAATCATGGAACCCCTTGGCCTTCCTCAATGTAGTATGAATTTATGCTCAATTATTTTCTATCTATTGCATAAATCCTAGTTTACAAAAATTAATATGTTTTGGTTATATTTTATTATACCTCTTTTACCTTTTAAAATTTTTTTCGCCCTTCTTAAATAAACCTTTGGTTTCAATGCAGTATTCCTTTATACTACATTTAATGAATAGCATTACATGTTTCAATAGATTCTTAAGTCTTGTGTGGAATTTTCCTCACACCACTATCCACACAAAATGGTGCATAATATTATTTGACCTCCCATTTTTGACTTTATATGACCTTATCTATCATTCAACAACCTCTTTCAGCTTTTTGTAGATATTTTTCTTTAGTCCAGGCCCACATAGGTCATTGCACAATATTGTTTGGCCTCCTAGTACTATTCACACTATTCCCCAAAACCTTCTACAAATTCCAACATTTGACCAAGCCAAGTGTTTCATTGCATGGCCATATCATGAGTTTTATGGCCTTTTCAATACTCCACAACTTTTAAAATTTCCAAGTAGCCCGGAAAATACCAACCCTTATCAAGCAGCCCATCATACGCTACATAGAAACCAAATGCTCTATGACCTCTTGTGGCCTTACAATTTTTTTGAGAAAGCGTATTTTATGTGATACTCGCCCACTGGGCACATATAACACCTAACAATTGGTTTCATAAGGTTTTATATAGCACAAATATTGCACAATCATTCACGATAGCTTGAGAAATTATGCAAGGAAAGTGTTAGAAGTACTTATAAGTATGCTTTTCCACTTACTTTAATATGTGATCCACTTGCATAAGAGCATGAATCATCAATTTTATGCACTCTTACATGGGAAATAATAAAGGATACGCACACACAAAACCTATGTGTATACTAAGTATATCTTCCCATATTAAATGACCCATAATAATTAGAATTCATTTCCTTTATCTTTGTACACATATGAGTGAAACTCACATTTGCAACATCACTTAAATTGTACAAGGATAAATAAGCACTAATCAAAGTACACAAAGGATATAAATATAATGAAATTCCATTGAAGGAATAGATGCATGCATAATTGGAAGATGATGTCTTGCAAAGAATAATCTTGTCTCATGGTACATAAATGAATGCACACACTATGAAAAGAACCATGAATCTCATGTGCCAAACATGACATGGAATGCAAAAACAACAAAAGTAAATATCTAGTAGAAGATAAAAGGAAAATGCCCATAATTAACGGATCCACAATTTCCAAAATTTTTATTAGAAAATATTTGATCTTATCTGAATATGCACCCTCAACATGTCATGTTAGATGTAAGGTGGTATAATTGATTAGAATCTTGACATATGCATTATATATTTCCATTCACTCCATAGAGCCTTCAATGCCACCAATCACATCATATTTGATATAGGATTATTATATTCCTTAACAAAATTCAATTAAGATATTATGGACTACATAGAATAATTATATATGTCGAGAATTCTAGAATTCCCACTTGGCCTTTAATTGAACCTAAAAATACAACCACCTTGCATTTAATTTATCGAGTCTAGGCTATGTTATAGGACGCATCCATTAAAGTTTATAAAACACGTTTTAGCCTTAATTTTCATATAAATACTTGGATAAAATAATTTGTAAAGGTCCTTTAATTTGGAATAGTAAATATTTTGAGAATTTTTATGAAAATTCCTTGTCTCACTTTACTTTCCAAGTTTTTGGCCTAAAATAACAACTCTAAATGATTTTCTTTAATTCAACTAAATGTTAGAGGATCCCATTTGTTTATTTCTTACACAATATTTTGATTCAATGACTATCCAGAGTTAGAGTGTACTTCCTACATGTCTCACAACATTGGTCTCACCTTTTGGCTTCCTAGTTTATTCCCTCATACTCTTGCACCTGTTTTTGTCTTGATCGATTGCATACTAGTATGAGCATGGGAATTGTTAATGGATCTTGGAAGAAAAATGGATAGTATCTCACCTTATGACATGCATCTTATTTCTCCTTTCACCCTTCCCTAATTATATTTTACACTTTTTACACCCATGTTAGATTAGATTAGTGCATGTGTAAAGTTTACGATTTGTTCACAAATTTTAATCTTAAGTGATTGTGAGTGAAATTCATAGTTGAATATTTATATGTGGCTTTGTGTACTCAATATGCTATTAAATTATGTTATAATTAATTAAATTTTCTGGTATAATCTTTCAAATGAATCCCTATGAGAGCTTCCCAAGCTATAATTTCCAATTTAAGTAAAAACCAGAAACATCCTAAAAACATAAACAACTAACATCATCCATCTTAAGCTATTCCAAAATATTTTATGGCCATGAAAATTGGTGGGAGTTAACCCTAGGGAATCTTGCACAATCAATCATGTATTCCTCCTTTCAATAGAGGCTTAGCCCTTCCTATTTTCATGGGAATCCACCTAGTTTTTCCTACGCTTTTGCACCACACCTTTTATCGTAAAGACCAAAATCTTTGGTGCTAGAGGAGGAGAGGGGAGATTCCACTAAAAACATTTTTGCCATACGGAGGGAAAAATCTAATCTTTTATATTATAAACCACATGAGTCATCATAAGATCAAAATAAGTAAAAGGTGACATTACACTCTTAATCCTTCCGACCCATGGGCGGTAAAATACCAAAAAAGGAAATCTAAATTTATAGAAACTCATCCCACAAGTATCTCACCGTGCACTACTACTCCCTTCATTAATTTATTTGTGTTATGTCGTTAACCCTAGGTCATATATCGTGATATGGATAGTTGACATGTGGCTCACATAATCTCTTTTCATGTCATATCATATTTATTTATGCTTTCATTTGCTTAGTGGGTCTTCCTTAGGGCTATATGTAGTATAATAGGGTATATATAGGAGTTAGAGAGTAGGATACTATTATCATATTGAGCACTTAACTCTTATCAGTATAGTTTGAAGGTTTCCTTCTCAAAGTGGCTAAGTGATTCTAGTTGCATATTGTGATAATTTCTCTATATTTTGGTGTTATTTGGTGTTCTCTTCTGCTACGATATTCAAATATATCTAAGTAATTTCATTACAAGTGGTATTAGAGCTTTGATCTTGGCCAAAATTAGGTTAAAACCCTAATTTTTTTAGTTCAGTGATATCTTGTGAATAGTTGCAAATTTCTTAGCCAAATTTTTCTAGAAGTGAACATACATATCAAGTAATATTCTCAAAACAAATTAGGATTTTTGATCCATTTTACAAAATTTATTGCCATTTTAGGATTTTTCCTAATTTCACCACAAGCCACAATTTTTAGAAAATTTCAAAGTTATTTACATTTTTGGAAATCTCTAAAAAATAAAAGGGGTTTTATTCTCTATATTTTCTGAATTAAGGCTGAAATAATTCATAAATTAGACACTTAAATATTGATTAAATGATTTTTATTTTTTTTGCATCATGGGGATGATTTTTTATGGAAAGGGTGAGGTGGATGTTATAGAATGGTGGGTCAAATTTAAGAAGATTTATTTTTCATCTACATGGACATGGTTTTGGTTTTCATTTTAGCTTGATGGTCCAACAAAGAGGTGGGTCTCTCAATTGAATCAAGAGTGTTCAAATTGGTCTTGGGAGGAAATGGAACAAGTTTTCTTAGCTAGGTGGAATAAAGAAGAAGTAGGAGTATAAGGAGAAGAAGAAGAAGAAGAGAAGGAAGAAGGTGTTGGATCTCAAAATTGTACCCATCTTAGATTAGGATGAATTATGGATTTTAGATAACATTGGAATGTCTCTAAGTTGTGGGACTTGTGCTTGAGACAGATTTCCAGAGAAGGTCAGCTTCCTCTACCTATTTCTAATACTAAAACTACTCCTAGGAAGGGAAATGAAACTACCTATCACTAATTTATGATTCTATGGGACCATGGTGAGAAGGAGATGCATAAAATGAAAACCTAGACTAAGGGGAGGTGATAGCACCAGAAAATGGGGGATGAACACTCTCAGCTGAGTGAAAACAAGGGGAAATGCACACAAAGAGGGGAAAAAGATGTCACATACTCGAAATAGCACTTACACACTCACTTTTCTCGGATCATAATAGAAAAGAAACCTGTAAGGGACATGAAGAATGCACAACAAACCAACAATGCAAGGGAAAGGAAAGAAGATGTAATAAAATGTGAACTAGGGTAGAGAATAGCCATAAAATAAGATTTTATTGCTTCCAAATAATGCATAGTTGATTACAATGGTGAAAGAGGTAGGTATCCACATGAAAATAACTAGATATGAGGCATGCAACTCAAAATTCCAAGGAATAATGCTTTGAACAATGCTCTTAGCAAACCAAGAGGGTCTAACCTTTACAAATGAGCATTATTCAACATTATATAGAAGAAAGGGGAAGAGAAGAGGAGGGAAAAGGAGGGAAAATCATATTTTCAAATCTAACCACCAATAATAAGCAATAAATGCCAATGAATATAAGTATAGCATCATCGATCCACCTCCCCATGTCAACTTAGCTTGTGGAAGAAGGAAGGAGACCAAATTTGATTAAATCTAGGTGGTTGAGCTAACTATATATGTGCACTAATGGTTGAAGTCACGTTTCCCCATTTCACCTACCACATCCCATCCAGAATCTGATTTTGAAAAGTCCATCATGTAGCCCATGTCAACATCTTTTCAACAAGACAAGGCACTCCAACAATGATATTTGTAACAGAAGTTATGGTGATTTGAAGGCGTGTAATACAATATGAACAAGTAGGACACATGTCATGATCTGGTCGACTGACTGTCTATTTTGTATTTTCTTCCATGTGTCAGGTGTTCATTCACCATAAGGATTCAGCACATAGTTGGCATGTTTTGATAAGTTGTGTGTTGTGCACGACAACTAACAAGTTGATAGGTGACAACCAATGACTGACGTAGAGGATTACACTTTGTGTGTGCGTAAGAACAAGAGGTGTGGGAGGGAAGAATGTAGATATCTTTGATCATGCACAAGAGGGTGCATGAGGAATGGAAAAAAAAAAGTTACATATCTACAAAGGTATGTAATTATGTGAGGAAGAAGGGGAGTGCAGATGGGGATGCACGTAAGTAATTGTGCAAGGAAAATACGTGAGGAAAATGTGTGAAAGGAATGAGTGTGCATGAGGAAAGGTGTGAGACATAAGAAGGAATGGCATGCACGCAAGGCATGAAATGGACTTAGAGAAAATACAAGGCAAGTCTATGGGCATCGTTATCTAAATCCACCCCTAGGGTTGATTTGATAACATACATCAGAATTCTCGAGTCCCAGAAAATGGATGGATATAGGAAAAAATCATGTTTCTAGGGTCCCCTCAGAAATTTTTCTAACTCTCCTGTCCAGGTTGAAAAGAGCAAGCTCTGAGAAAATGTGAAAAAGTTGCAGAAAATAAGCTTGGGCCAGAAAAAATTGTGAAAATCGGCTAAGTCCTTGTCCTAGGAACAGTTGGGACATTCGGATCACCAAGGAGCGGTTCGGCCGAAACGCCCTAAGGCGGCCCGCGAAGCACTGGGACAAGTGGAACAAATGTACACGAAGGGCGCGAACCGGCCGGTTCGGCCGCAAAGGAAAATTTTAGCACAGGGACAATCGGGCCGTCGGGACGCGAGGGACACGAAGCCGGTTCGGCCGAACGGAAACTTCAAAGACAAGGACAATTGGGACAAATGGACGCGTGGGACGTGGATAAATCAAGGAGCCGAAAGCCAATCAGATCGCGCCACGTGTCACCGGCATAAAAGGAATGAGGAAGCCCATTTTGGGTGGATCAAAGGATTTTGTCCCACGAAGCACTGGGACATCCGGGACAAAAAGACGCGGTGGACGCGAAAGAGCCGGCAGACCCGCGGACCAACCAGATCATGACACGTGTCACAAGGAGAAAGGTCCAAAGGTCAAAGGGCGATTTTTGAAGGAAAAGCCCGAGCCAATAAAAAGAGGACATGTGTCCAATGAAGCAGAGAAGGAGAGAGAATCACGTGACCAATCAATGCATGCCACGTGTCATCCAGGTGGCAGAGCGCGGGAAGAAATTTAAAAATCTGTTTTCACCTGTTTTGTGCCCTAAATCTTCAGATCGACATATCTTTCGATCCAGAGCTCAGATTTGCATGTTCTTTATATCAACGGAAAGCTTATGAAATTCTCTATGTGATTCTAGGGTTAATCTCGAGTTTTGGTGCAGTCTGGAGGGAGAAAATCGAGAAACAGCTCTGACGCGTGTTCATGGCCAGAAGTGACATTCCAAAGAACTGCATTTAATGCGTAATGGGTCGCATTCTCCTGTAATCCGGTCAAAATGACAGGGTATGGGTTTGTAAGGTCCCCCATGCCATTTTAATGCACTCGCAGCAAGAAGGCATGGGCTTCCATGTTTTGACGTTTTCATCCCCCGGCTCGACCCATGCAATGTAAAAGCCGATTTGGCTCATTTCTAAGGGGGAACATTTTCTTTGATAGAAAGCTTCTTCTTTCACCTCGTAACAAGTGATTTTTGCAAGTATCAAACCTCTTCTAAAATCAGTAATGTGTTTTCTACCTTTTGATGTTGTAATACAAGGATTTTGACAAAGGAAATGACAATACAGCTCATGATCGGTTTTTAGTCCTTTGTTTGTGTTGCTTGTTTCATTTCGCACTTCTCGATTACATCTTATCAGCTTGTGCATGATGTTTTATGTTGCATTTTTATGATCTCGTGTCTATCTCGCAGTAACAAGAAGTGTTCACCATTCCTCCTTTGGTGTATCACCCGTTAGTTTAGTTTCATTTTTGCACTTTCTATCTCTCGTCTCCTTGGATTTTAGAGTAGGATTAGGTTTCAAACCTCTCGTAGTTTTGTAAATATAGATCTAAATCGAGGAGTTTGAGGAACCACCTCTAACTGAGATTCCTCTCTCGCCACAAGTCCCCACACTTGGAGAGGGTTTCCATGTTGTGCAATCACACTCGGATGCTAGAGTGATCAACCTAGAAGCTTGATCTACATCCAGTGGGTGCCGTGAGTCTCAACAACAACAGCTTTGCACGCCCGGGGGACACTAGAGGTCTCATTTTTATCAGCAGCAAAGTTGATATGCATCTACTGCAGCTTTTCTTGCTTATAAGAGCTATTATTTGCATATCCGCGACTCCGAGGGAAGAATCGACTCGGTTTCAAGCAATGCAGCCTCGAAAACTCATGAGAAGAATCACCACAAGGTCAAGAGTTGGAGAAGAAGAAGTGTTGTTTGAATACCTACAGCTTATCTCCAAGAAGAAGGCAAAGAGGAAGAAGGATTCAAAGGTCTCCATCTCCACCAAACAAAACTCTCTCAACTCCTCCACCTAACATGTGCCTTTCATTCAAGATACAAGGGTCTTAAGACCGATTAGAATGGCTCGTAACAACCCCTACGCCAACTTCACAGAAGCAGCCCACTTGCTCTCAATGCACAACATCCAGCTTCCTATTGCAGCCTCAAGAACATTCCCTACTTCACCGGAGAAAATCGACTACTCCAAGTGATCATGTTAAAGATATTGCTAACCTTTGTGTAATTCATGAAATCAATGAAATGCAAGTGGTCACAAGTTACTGCAACTTCCTTCAAGGGTAAAGCATTACAATGGTTTAGGAGCCTTGAGCCGGTTCTATCACAAACCGGAATAAGTCATGTATTGCACTTCACGAGCAATTTGGAGAGAAGGGAGACAACTTGTCTCTTTTGGAGCAAACTGAAAACTATCAAGAGAGCCCATAACGAGCAAATGACCGACTTCAACTTCAGATTTCAAAGGTATTGGGATAGGATTCCAAAGGGCAATGGGAAAAAGCAATGTGAAAGGTGCTTTTCTATATTACCTTAAAGCTTTGAATTCTGATATTTCTATGTTAATTCAATCTATGGGAGGCACAACCTTACTGCGCTTGCTTATAGTATTGCCATTAGAGCCGAAAACCGCTTATTCAAGCCGGTAAACCGGCTCCTAGGCCTCCCATGCCCTCAGTATCCAAACTTAGAAAATCCAAGCACTAGTCAAGCACCCACTTTGGCTCCTGTTCCCACCCCTAGAAATCAAAGTTCAAGTGAAACTTCTACTTCATCCTCTAGTGCTTCAAATGAACTCCAAGAGGTCATGAAACAGTTGCAAAATTTGGGAAATGAGCTGGTTACTATCAAAAGACAGCAAGCTCAAAGTGCTAGACCGTATCAGCCTCAAGCACAGTACCAAGCTAGGCCCCCATACCAACAAAATAGGTCACCAAATCAGGCTGCAAATCAAAATCAAAGCCAAGTAAGGCCTCCCGCTAATAGACCATTTCAGCCCTATAACCCCAATGTCGTATCTTGCTTCTAAAGCATTAGTGCCAGTCCAAAATAACATGGCCCAAGAATATGATTGGTGTTTCCCGTGTAGTTAGCCACATAACCAATCAATGTGCTTTAACGGTGCATTAAATCAAGCTCTGATGGTGCAAACCATCGGTGGGTCACAAGAGTCCAGCCATGAAGGAGATCAACAGCAAGAAGCGCCTCGCCAAAGGAACATCTCCGAATGAAACTACTCTTGTCAATCGGTAGGTCAAGATTTCTATGGTATGAATCAAATACCCTCTCAAAGTGTCAGCAGCCAACACAAGGTCAAAAGGAGGAATTTGGGTGAAGAATGTACCATTGGCCCCAAGTAGTTCACGACCTTCTCACACTCCACAAGGTGTTGGCAAACAAAATGCAGCTTCAAACATGCAAGGAGCACCCAAACCAACTCCTAAACCAACTCGATGCCATTGCTGCCCATGTGCAAGGAACGAATGTTTAAGCTAGGGGACAACAGAGGGATGCTTCATCCCCATTCAACATCATCGACTGATGAAGAAGACAAATGTAAACATATCAATGTGGGAATCCCTATCCATCCTGTGCCAAAGAGATTTGTTACAAGCTGCCATGAAGGACTCGTCAACTTCAAATCAACAGTCCAAATGCAAGAGAAGGTACTCACAAATGCTGCCCAACTCAAGGAAACCATGGAGGACAACAAGGTAAAATGTCAAGCCCCCATTTTATGTTTCATTGATCATAGGAGATAAGTTGGTACATAATTACATGATCGACTGGGGCAAGTAGTTCAAGAATGCCCAAGCAAATAGCCGATCACTAGGGCTTTAATATGAAGTCATCTCCAAGGGTGTAGTGCAATTAGATGGGACAAAGCAGGACAATGGTTGGAGTAATCAAAGGTTTGAGCCTCACACCGCATGCATGTCCCAACGTAATAGTGTTACAAGATGTGTCAACATAGACCTGCCACCACTTTTTGCATTGTGCTTGTCAAGAGACTTCACCGCTAAAATCGAGGCTATCTTTCGGCGGATTGGTCACACATGTTGTTCGTAACAAGGTATGGAACCAAGGCCACAATCAGTCCGAACCTATTGCGAACTTTCACATCAACCTTACACTACCAAACCAAATCAATACCAACTGCTCAAAGATTTGATCAAGAAGATTATCCAAGCAATGATGAAGCTAACACCAAGGTTGGAAGCATCCCATATTTGACTCTTGATGAATGGGCAAGCAAGGTGCATGCTTTTGATCCCTACTAAGAAGTAGAAGAATCTGAACTAGGAGTCTATTGCATACATGAAGAAAACCAGCCTATTCCTAGCATCACCAAACCAAACCATAAAGACAAGAACGAAGTATGGCAATTGTTCTTTGATGGGTCAAGGAGTAGACAAGGTGCAGGAGGAGGAGCTATGCTCATTTCACCACAAGGTATAAAGTATTACTCAACCTTCCATTTTTAGTTTTCTTGCTCAAACAACATAGCTAAGTATGAAGCCTTAATTCATGGATTACACTGGGCAAAGAAGAAAGGCATCAGGAATTTGCAAGTATTTGGTGATAGTGAGCTGATCGTCAATCAAGTCAGGGGACAACATGCTGCCAAAAATGATCTGCTTAAGTGCTACAAAAATCAGGTATGGGATCTTATTGAAGATTTTGAAGCTTTTAGCATCAATTCCATCCCAAGAAAAAAGAATGAAGCCACTGACAGACTTGCAGCAATTGGGGCTACGTTTGATGTTGCAGAGAGTATCAAAAGTGAGAAATCTCACCTCATATCAAATTGGTTGTGAGACTAGCCATTCTAGATAACAACACAAGTTGGCAAGTCTTCGAGAATGATCAACAAATTGTTAATTTCCTACAAGAAGAAGCTGAGTTCTCCGCCAGAAATCAAGACAAGCTGGAGCAGCAATATGGTGATTAGGTAGTACAGCTGAGAACTAACAAATTACCAAAAGGCCTCATAACCTCGAGTCAATCTTCAACCCGAATGATCAGTTCCTGAAGGAGAAAGCAAACATTCAAGTGAAGGGTGAAGATTCAAAGCCTATTTTAGTGGAAGAAGGCAAAACATTACAGATTGGCAAAGTAAGTACCTCACAAGAGAAATCTGATTTTGTTCAGCTTTGTCAAGAGTTCCCAGATATCTTTGCTTGGACTTACAAATATCTAAGAGGTTTCAACCCAAAGTCAGGCACAACATACTATTGAGCCGATCTCAAATCCAAGCCCATTAGGCAAAAGCAAAGGCCATTAAATCCCCATATTGAACCTCTCATGAGAAAAGAATTAAGCAAGCTTATTGAGGCCAGTATCATCTTCCCCATCAAACACTCAAGTTGGGTTGCAAACTTGGTGCCAGTGAGAAAAAGAAATGGAGAAATCAGACTGTGTTTTGACTTCAGAGACTTGATAGAGCCTCCCTCAAGACCATTATCCACTCCCTTCCATGGAGCAAATATTGCAGTGGTAGCTGGTTCAGAAAGGTTTTCACTACTTGATGGCTACTCAGGCTATAATCAGATAATGGTGAAGGGAGAAGACCAATTCAAGACAGCCTTCACAACTAAATGGGGCACATATGCCTACAATAAGATGCCATTTGGCCTATCAAATGCCGTGAGCAACATTTCAAATGAGCTATGGATATGGCATTCAAAGGCTTAATCAACAATATAGTGCTTTGGTATACCTAGATGATATCACTGTCTTTCTCAAAGAATGCAAAGCAGACCATCTCTTTCACCTCGCATAAGTGTTTCGTAGGTGTAGAAGGTTCGAGTGTCATCAATCCAAAGAAGTGTATATTCTCGGCACACGAGGGCAAATTTTTGGGCCACATTGTCTCTAGGGAAGGGCTAACAATTGATCCCGAAAGGGTTAAAGCCATCCGAACGCTCCCATCGCACACCACAAGAAATCTCTTCAAAGCTTCTTAGAAGGATAAACTTTGTCCGTAGATTTGTGCCTAATTTTGCCACTCTTGTGAAGCCTCTAACAATGATGTTGAAGAAGAGTCCGGCATTCAAATGGACAGCAGAAGGCAAGGAGAGTTTTTAAAGCATCAAGCATGCAATATCACAAGCTCCAACTCTTATCAACCCAGACTTTTCAAAGGACTTCATGTTGTATGTGTTTGGAGGATCAGACACAATCTCACCTATCTTAACACAACTAACTAGAGAAGGTTCTAATAGCCCATAGCATTCTTCACCAAACTTGAAGATTACGAAATAAAGTATTCTTTCATCGAAAAGCATGTCCTTGTTGTCATCGAGCTTGAAGAAGTTCGGACATTTGGTCTCAAACAATAAGATTCAACCGTTGGTCTCACATGTCAAGGGTTAAGGATTTCCTCCTCAACAAGGATTTGAATGAGAAAAGGGCAGGTTGATCACCCGTGTCATGGAGTATGACATTGAGATCAAGATCACCAAGCTAGTAAGAGGGAAAGGATTGTGTGAGCAAATGGGTTTTGGGGAAACAAAAAGAAGTATGCAATGAAGAAGAGGTTGTTTTGATACCCAGATGGGCCATGAGCCAAGTGGCAAACAAGAAGAAGACAATGCTGCCCCAACTCCTTGCTAGACCCAAGGTATTATGCACTTCCTAAGCACAGGCCTATGCCCTCCGGAGATGAGCAAGACCCAAAGGAGACACTTCAGATTGCAGTCTGTCCCGTATGCCATCGTTGATGGAGTTTTGTTCAAAAAAGATGTAAATGGAGTGCTGCTGAGATGCATTAGCACAGGTCAGATTCAAAGGATGTTGGAAGAGTTTCATGATGGACCAGCTGGTGGCCATTTTGCACCAAGAGTGACAGCTCTAAAAATCATGAAGGCTGGTTATTATTAGCCTAAAATATTTAGTGATTGCTATGCATGGATCAAGAGGTGTAAGAATTGTGCATTCTTCACGGAAAAGAGATACTTACTACCCTTCCATCGCATCCAATCTCGGCTTGACCAGCCATTCATGCAATGGGGTTTGGACTTCATCGGAGTCATTAATCCCAATTCAAGCCAAGGGCACAAATGGATTTTGACAGCCACAGACTACTTCACCAAATGGACAGAAGCAGTAGCACTCAAAGAGGCAAATGAGTCTAGCATCTTAGACTTTTATGAGGGGATAACAACCAGATTCGGTGTACCTGCTACAATAATCTCTGATAATGCATTGGCATTCATTGGATCTAGGGTGACTGAGTGGGCTGTCAAGAATGGTATTTACCTAAGCACTTCATCGAACTATTACCCTCAGGGTAATGGCCAGGCCGAGTCTACAAACAAGAATTTGTTGAGGATCATTAGGAGGACTCTTGATGAGAATCAGAGGTCTTGGCATACCAAGCTGAAATCAGCCTTATGGGCTGATAGGATCACTCCCAAAAGATCCACAGGTAACTCTCCATTTAGGCTTGTCTATGGAAGAGAGGAAATCTTGCCCATGTCACTTGAGTTGCCAACGTTGGAACTCATGAAGCAGCTGGAGTTGCTGGAATTTGAGCCCATGGAGGTGAGGTATGCAGAGTTGATGGAGCTGCAAGAGATCAGAAATCAGGCATCCCAAGCAATGGAAAAGGATCAAGCTTTGATCAAGAAGACCTTCGATAGAAGGCCAAAGATAGATCTTTTCAAGTCGAGATCTAGTGTTGAAATGGGATGTGGATAGAGCAAAACCGGAAGGCATTCAAAATTTGATGCCATTTAGAGTGGCCCATACATGGTCACAAAGTGCAAGAACAGCAATGCTTTCCAATTGGCCTCATTGATGGTGAAGAACCGCAGATTCCAAATAATGGAATCTATCTCAAGCGCCGCTTCTAGAGGGAAGTTCACTACCTCTCAAATATTAGATTAGATTTTCTTTCCTCCAAGTGCTTGTGCACATTGTTTTGTTGTAGGTTAGTTTTGTTTTCCCTAAGTGCTTTGGCACAGCTTGCTATTCATGGAGATGTTTTGCAGTCCTTGCTTTTATCAGAGACATTCCATCTTCCTCCTTGCACATTCTGAGTCAGTTGAGGTTCTAAACAGAATATTTGATGACTCCATGCCCAATGGACTGCTTCAGGCAACTGGTATCTTCTACCTAGCAGGCTGGGTATCCCCGCTGAGTCACCAAATTGTTATCCAAATCCACCCCCAGGGTTGATTTGATAACATACATCAGAATTCTCGAGTCCCAGGAAAATGGATGGATACAGGGAAAAATCATGTTTCTAGGGTCCCCTCAGAAATTTTTCTAACTCTCCTGTCCAGGTTGAAAAGAGCAAGCTCTGAGAAAATGCGAAAAAGTTGCAGAAAATAAGCTTGGGCCAGAAAAAATTGTGAAAATTGGCTAAGTCCTTGTCCTAAGAACAGTTTGGGACATTCGGATCACCAAGGAGCGGTTCAGCCGAAACACCTCCAGGCGGCCCGCGAAGCACTGGGACAAGTGGAACAAATGTACGCGAAGGGCGCGATGGCCGGTTCACCGCAAAAAGGAAAATTTTAGCACAGGGACAATCGGGCCGTCGGGACGCGAGGGACGCAGAAAGCCGGTTCGGCTGAAGGAGAAGAAAAATGACTAACTGCTTGGGACATTTGGGCCTTGAGGACGCGAACCGAATTGACCGGTTCGGCCGAAACGGGAAACTTCAACACAAGGACAGTTGGGACAAATGGACAAATGGACGCGTGGGACGCGGATAGCCGAAGGAGCCGAAAGCCAATCAGATCACACCACGTGTCACCGGTAGAAAAGGGATGAGGAAGCCCATTTCGGGTGGATCGGAGGATTCTGTCCCATGAAGCACTGGGACATCCGGGACAAAAAGACGTGGTGGATGCGAAAAGAGCCGGCAGACCCGTGGACCAACCAGATCATGACACGTGTCACAAGGAGAAAGGTCCAAAGGTCAAAGGGTGATTTTTGAAGGAAAAGCCCGAGCCAATAAAAAGAGGACACATGTCCAATGAAGCAGAGAAGGAGAGAGAATCACGCGACCAATCAATGCATGCCACGTGTCATCCAGGTGGCAGAGCGCGGGAAGAAATTTAAAAATCTGTTTTCACCTGTTTTGTGCCCTAAATCTTCAGATCGACATATCTTTCGATCCAGAGCTCAGATTTGCACGTTCTTTATATCAACGGAAAGCTTATGAAATTCTCTACGTGATTCTAGGGTTAATCTCGAGTTTTGGTGCAGTCTGGAGGAGAGAAAATCGAGAAACGGCTCTGACGTGTGTTCATGGCCAGAAGTGACATTCCAACGACCAGATTTAATGCAGAATGGGTCGCATTCTCCTGTAATCCGGTCAAAATGACAGGGTATGGGTTTGTAAGGTTCCCCATGCTGTTTTAATGCACCTAGTCAAGAAGGCATGGGCTTCCATGTTTTGTACATTTTCTGTCCCCTGTACTCGACCCATGCAATGTAAAAGCTAGATTTGGCTCATTTCTAAGGGGGGAACATTTTCTTTGGATAGCAAGCTTCTTCTTTCACCTGTAACAAGTGATTTTTGCAAGTATCAGACCTCTTCTAAAATTGTAACAAGTTTTCTGCCTTTTGATGTTGTAATACAAGGATTTTGACAGTGTAAATGACAATACAGGCTCTGTGATCAGTTTTCCAAGTCCTTTGTTTGTGTTGCTTGTTTCATTTCAGACCTCTGATTACATCTTATCAGCTTGTGCATGATGTTTTATGTTGCATTTTTATGATCTGTGTCTATTTGCAGAACAAGAAGTGTTCACCATTCCTCCTTTGATGTATCACCTGTTAGTTTAGTTTCATTTTTGCACTTTCTATCTCTGTCTCCTTGGATTTTAGAGTAGGATTAGGTTTCAAACCTCTTTAGTTTTACAAATATAGATCTAAATCGAGAGGAGTTTGAGGAACCAGCCTCTAATCTGGAGATTCCTCTCTCAGTTTCACAAGTCCCCACACTTGGAGAGAGGTTTCCATGTTGTGCAATCACACTAGATGCTAGAGTGATCAACCTAGAAGCTTGATTCGCATCCGTGGGTCTTTGTGAGTCTACAACAACAGCACACCCAAGGATTATGCAACAACCAGGAAATAAATTGAATGCGCAAGGAATGCATGCATATGAGAAATGGAAGGAGATAGAACAATAAAGGAGAAGGGAGAAAGTGCATATAAGGAAGAGAAAAGAAGAGAAAGCATAAGCAAGAAGTAGGAAGGGTGTGCATGAAGAATCAGCCAAGCAAATGTGCCAAGGAAGTAAACCAAGAGTGTGCCTAACTCAAAACTTGAACCAGAGCTTAATGGAACCGTAAGTTGTCAAAATAGCTAGGGGAGTTATTTTGGACTTGTGAGCACCTAGACTAGAATTTAGGAAGCAACAAAAGAGCGTGCATGAGAGGAAAAATCTACATTAAAAAAAAACTATGTGCCTAGAGTGCACTTAGAGGAATCAAACTACTCTAATATGTACATGACACGTAAGGATTAATGAAAATGCTTGAGATAAATCCCATTGACATGCATTGGTATTGCATCTCCATCAAGATGAGATAACTCAAAAGAGTTAGCCTCCTTATAAGAGTTTATGATATATGGGCCACTCCAAAGTGAATCAAACTTTGAATGGTGCCCTGGTTCAAAACTCACAAGATTCCATTTTAAGACCGATCACCCATTTTGAAAGCTTTAACTCTAGACCTTCTATCAAACCATTGTTTGGTTGATCGTTGATGTTTTTCTAACTATTTGGTTACTCGTTGCATACTCAAATTCTAGTTGTTGGGCTAGCTCAAGTGAAGACAACTCAAGTGATAAAGGAATCCTTACTTCTTTACCATAAACAAGCTTGTAAGGTTAAGTACCTATTACCTTCTTTATGGTGATTTTTTCTAACCAGAGCGTGCGAGACCTTTGTGTGACAATGCCTCTGGATGATATTCATTGTTTTTCATGATTCTGATTAGGTTCTTGTTAGTTGACTCTACCAATCCATTACCTTGGGGGTAGTAATTGGAAGAAGTGTTTAAATAAATACCAAGACTAAGATCCCAATTAGAAAATTGTATACCAAGGAAGGCTTTTGCATTATTAGAGATTATGGTCTAAGGAACACAAAACCTTATTGTAATACCTTTGGGAAAGTAAAAGATAACTGACTCGATTGATTCCTTGAGTGCTAAAGCTTTTACCCATCCGGTGAAATAATTTGTACTGTCAAAGACCCACTTGTGACTAGTACTTGAAGTCGCTAATCATGCTTATGAAGTCAAGACCCCATTGCGTAAAAGGCTGATTTGTTTGGATTGGTCAGAGGGGAAGCACTACCAATTTATTTTTACCTACAAAGAAAGCACAATCTTTGCATTTTATGACCCAATTGTGTACATCGTAAAATTGGGTAGGCCAAAATTATCCTACCTTAATGATTTTCATTGTTGTTTCCTTGGTAGAGAAGTGTCCACCAGATAATCCATCATGAAATTTTGCTAACACTTTGTTAACTTGCCATCAATACATCTCAAAGAGCACATAATTAATGTTCCTTTTGAAGAGAATGCCATCAATCAGGACAGATGAATAGATTTCAGCCTCATATGCCTTCTTTTTTATTTTTTCGCACTATGAGGGCATGTGCTAGAAGAGAGAAAATTCATCATGTCGTCCATCCATGTGTACATGCTAGGCTATTACTTCTATTTAGTTTCAATGCACGGAACTCTTCATCTAGAACTAATGCGCTTCTTGATCATTATGTACATCCTTAGCAAGTTACTTTCGAGTGTGTTACCTCTAACCAGATTTATGGCTTTGATAGTCACATCATACTCCATTATTTTAATCACTGATCTAGCTCTTTTCTCACTAATTTTTGCTCTCATGATGAATTCTCCCACACTTTGAAGTGTGAGACTAATACCTTGACATGATTTGCGGCGAGCATACTTTTGAATTTTTTAAGAGCATGCATGATGGTAAATACATGTTTCTCTATGTGATTATATTTCAATTCATAATCCTTCAATATTCACCTGAATAAATCCACTGGTTGCTCCAGTCCTTGTTCATTTTCTTGAGTTAAGACAACAACAACACTCGCATCAGCTCCATATGCATAGAGGGTAAAATCCTTTGAGTAATCTAGATTGATAAAAGTTGGGGCATAAGAAATTTATTTCTTTATCTTTTTAATCTTTCTTTTCCTTCTATTGTGCACTTTAAGATTGTGTCTTTCTTGAGCATGAAGGTAATAGGTCCAATCAAACCTACAAAGTTAGGAATGAATCTCCTAACAAAGTTGATTTTTCCTAGGAATGATTGTAAGGACTTCTTGTATATTGGCAAAGAGAGAGAAAGGATGGCTGAAATGCACTCAGGATCAATAGAAATACCATCCTTAGAGACCACATGGTTCAAAATCTTACCTTGCGCGATAAAAAAGTTGCACTTATTAGGGTTAAGAGATACCCCAAACTCTCTACATCTCTCAAATACTTTCTCCAGATGCATCATGTGATATGCACTCGCTTTGAGAAGACAGTTATGTCATCCAAGTAAACTAGGATGAACTCGTTGATATATTTTTTAAAGGAAATGTCCATTTCTCTCTAGAATTTTGCGCCTAAATTTGATAAACCAAAAGACATTATTTGATAGGCATATGTTCCCCATTTAGTTGTAAATGTTGTTTTGAATTGATCATATTCCTTGACTATGATCTAATTTAATCCGTAATACCCATCCAACATGGAAAATATTCGCATGCTAGCCACTATCTCGCAAAATTTTCTCCTTAGAAGGAAAATGATAGTGATCCTTCAAGGATGCCTTGTTTAAGTCTCTGAAATCGACAAAAATTCTAATTTCACCATTCTTCTTGTACATCAAACAAGTTTTTCCACCCAATTAGAGTATTTGATAGGAAATATAATATTTTCCTCAATGAGTTTTGATAACTCCTTCCTCATAAAGGGCTCTATCTTAGGATTGATGTGCCTTTGATTTTGTTTGATGGGATTGATGCTCGGATCAAGGTCAAGGGAGTGTTGAGAAACACTTGAATCAAATCCTTTGAGGTATTCATACTCCCATGAGAATATATCAACGTATTTCGACATAGAGAGATGAAAATCCATTTCTCATCCCGTGTGCATGATTTTATAAACAGAACTCTTTGCCACACGTAATAGTGATTTGTGAGAAGTCTTCTTGCATTGCGTGCATATCATTTCTTCACCCTTGAATTATTTATCAGAACTGAATATATGCTCTAATGTGACCAGACCTTTAGGCAACTTGTTTGTCTTTAGTTGAATCACTTGGTTACCATAGCTATTATGTAAGCTAGCTTTATGTTTAAAGAAAACTCGCCATTCTCGGATGAAGTCGATGATTTGGACATCATTATCAAACACTTGTCAGCTTAGTTTCATTATACGGAATAGATGGACACCACCTTCATTTTTTGTGCATTACCTTGGACAAAATCCTCAGGAAGTGAGAACCATAATCTAAGGGATTTCATCTGATCTGATTCTTTGTTCAATTTTCTAGGCACCACCTGCAGACTAAGAGCTTCAAAGTTCTCCATGATCTCCTAAAATCTATATTTGTAAGCTTTCAAAGGGTTATTATTTGTTGTGCACTCTTTTTGTGACCTAGTGGATAACCAATTCAGTGTCCCCAAAGGTTTGAAATGCCTTGATTTGTTTCTTCTTAGCAATAAAAAGACCATGCACCAATGATTCATACTCTACTACATTATTGGAGCATGCAAACTACAACTTATGTGTGAATAATAACTTATCATTTTTAGGGAAATGAGATCAACACCAGTATCTCGCACCATTTCTGATTTTGGAACCATCAAAATACATTTTCCACAAATCTAGAATTTTCATCATTTACTTGAGTGGCATAGTAACAAGGCTTATTCTTTAAGGATGCAATAGGTACCAAGACCAGTTTCAATAGTTGTATCATATAGATCAAATTCATAGTACTCCTTTGCTTATTCATCTACCAATAGATCAAGTATGGAAGGAGGAATAAGATGCTCTTATGAAACTAAATATTTTTCTTGGCATTTTGGATGAGGTAATTGTCTTCGAGAGGGGATGGGTCATATGACTCAACATGATAAAAAAAAAAAAAAGGCTTAGCTTATATGGTAAACTTGGTACCATACCTTGTTCCTAGTAACATATGAGACCAATCTAAAGATAAGTAGCCACCCACTTGGTAGTGAAATATCTTGATAGTAAAATGGTAAACAATGAAGGTAAGTCAATGATTTACATATCTTGAGTTATATTTAGACTTGTACATGCATGGAGGGTTAACTCAAGATCCTTGATGACTCCTAAAGTGGTAACAGTTGAGCCATCAAGTTGTTAGACTCCTTTAGACATAGGGTAGTACCTACGACCTAGGACATCAACAATTTTCTTAGGCATAATAGAATTAATAGCCCCTAAATCAATCATATAATTATGAACAAAATGTTTTCCTACTATCAAGGACATATAAAAGGGTGGGTTTTTGACAATCTTGCTTACTAGCTTCTCCTCTGCAGGGAAAATATTAAAAGAACTTGAGGTCTTTGGATAACTAGATCAGCGTGCAAAATTTTCACCAGAGCTTCATGCAATAGATCGCACCGAGATGAAATGGTTAGTGCATCACACATTGTGACATTCAGATTTCTCTTCTTCATCTAGTCCACAATGTTGAATGGAAGTCCCATGGAATTGTGTATTTTAGGCATAACAAAGATCTTTTCTTGATCATTTAGGTGTAGAGCCGGGGTCCTAACTTTGCAGAGGCTTGACCTACCAAATGAGGGGCTCATACAACTTCAAGTAGAGTGTTACCTGGACAGACTTCGCACGTGGGAACATGCACATCAAAATAGTTGGGTTGATGACATACATCTCTTTGCTTCGAGGTTTATTTTGAATGGCGAAGTAGAAGGTTGCATGTCGACTCTAGTATTCTCTTCTTGAACCTTTTGTTGTCAAAAAAATGTGCATGTGGCCTATTTTAGTTGTCTATAGCTTGCTTTATTACATAGAATTCCTTAACCCCAAAGAAAATAAGGTTTGTCTCATAAACAACTTCTAGCATTTCTTCATTTTTTGGTTTGCGCACACTAGCTAAGACTCATAGCTTGAAGAATTATGAATCGTGTAGGCTTACTTGCACAAGGTATTTGTGTATTTGTATTGACTCGTGTGGTAGGTTGTAAGGAAAGCACCATTTTTTCTCTTGGGCCATGTTGTCCTATACTAGAACTAGTGTTTTGCTTAAACCATGTGTAAGAAGGGGTTATGCGGGAGGAACTATTTGCAATGGAAGGTGCGCATTGGCATGTCATCTATCATTTTATTGATTATGCCCATATCTCTAATTGAGATATTGATTTTAATGGGTTGATGGATTTGATTAAATCCTTTTTAGAGTTAATGAAAAAATCATGTGTCTGCTTTTTTTCTAAGGATATTACTTTACTAGACATATTTATAATCAAGGCCTTAATTTCTTCATTCTCCTTTTATTGCTAGGGAGAGTATGATGTGGAGGAAATGGTTTGGGATCTCTACTCAGGAATGGGAGCAACAGAAGGCTAGGGTGCTAGAGGAAATTGATGAAACAAGGGAATTAGTAGTCTAGGGGATATTTTTCTAACTTAAATTAGGCAATTTCCTCCCCTAATGGCTATAGGATAGGCATTAGGGAGCTTCACAACACCCATAGACTCATATCATTCACCGTAATGTCGAATTTAGAGCTCTTAAAAAGTAAAGGAAAACACCTTGAGGAGTTAGTCTTAAGAGGGTTGGAATTATGTCCCATGTCTTCTAAAATCTAAAGTTAAAATCAACCATGAGCTCATTGGGAGCTCTCTTGATCATTGTGAGTTGTTCTAACAAGGAGATATTGTCAAATTTATCCTCAAATTGATTACAGAGTGTAGTGTCAAGACCATCCACGTTAGTGAAAGAGGCAGGTCTTAAAAATTTGTACCATTGAAGCACTTTGGCTTTGAGATAAGATTCGAGTAGCCTTACAGCTACATCATCTTCTATAACTAGGTGAACAAAGCATGCATTTGCAATATATTTAATATGCTTGGTAGGGGTAACTTGATACTCACCAGTAAAAATGGAATGTTTTTCAAATCATGCAAATTACATCGGTATATCATGTTGCACGGGAAGAGCCAAAGGACTTCCCCTCACCGAAGGCTAAAAAGGAAGATTTCTCTATGTCATGGCTACAAAGGGTTTGAGTACCCTGGTAGAGTGCACGGAAGGCCTACCAAGAGGAGAGGTAGATTGTGCCTTATGCATGGAACTTGGATATACATGCATGGTAGTTCTCGCTTACTTCTTCTTCTTGAAGACAACTTAATATATTCGAAGGACTCTTGAACTGTTGTTCTTTGTTTGGTGTGTATCCTTCTCATTAAATAGGTGCACAAACTACTAAAATTAGTAGATTTGGATGTTGGGAGTCTCCAGATGTGTTAAAATAATCCTCTCAAGGCTAGATTCAACAAGAACACATCAAAATTTCTGAAATAAAGATGTAAAGCTCTTTAAACTCGGTCCCATTGGAAGTTCCAAAACTGTTGAGTCACCCATCCTGCATCGGGATGAACTAGATGTTTGAGGAAATATGGGACTGTCTCCAAGTTGTGGGACTTGTTCTTAAGACAGACCTCTGCAGAAGTTCGACTTCCTCTACCTATTTCTACTGCTAAAACTACTACTATGAAGGGAAATGAAGCTACCTATCACTACTCTACAATTCCAAGGGACCAAGGTGAGAAGGAGATGCATAAAATAAAAACCTAGACTTAAGGGAGGTGATAGCACTAGAAATAGGGGATGAACACTCTCAAATAAGTGAAAACAAGGGAAAACATGCACGGGGAGGGTAAAAAAATGTTTTCTAGCCACTTTGTTTGGTGTGCCTTGGTTTTTACCACCCACACTCTCTACCCCTATAGGGCTTCGGTTTAAAGACAAACATTTAGTCCTCCTTTAGGACGCATATTCCTTACAACATTACATGCACCCCAAATGAGGAGGGCATCCATCGAGTGAATTGGTCACCCCATACAACATTCTATAGTCACGCTACAAAGACAACTTAGTTCATATCCATCACAAAGATTCAATCTCATAAACGGCCTAGAACCTAACTTGGGTTTTCAACACAAAGATAGACACTAGTGCCCAAAGCACTGACAATAGCGCATGGGTGCCCCTAACCCTTCCTAAATGCATGTGACCATGGGGCGCTTATACATCTTTTCTTAGTTCAATACATTTTTGATAGTTCACACAATGACTTTTTTATATGACATACGAAATCCTTCAACACTCGGCATGCATGCACTATAGTTTCTTTTCTACTTCCGCATTAGATCAAAATGGGTCAGATTTTTACACACCATCTGTAGTGGTGTTTACACTTTGGGAAGTAGTTAAAATTTGGAGAATGACACCAAACTTTTCTCCCTACACTTCTTCCATTCTTGGCATGAGATTGCTGAAAATTTGCACTCAATGCCGCAATCGGCGTGAGATCGCCCAAAAACTCGTTCTTCTACAACATCTTCAGATCCTTTCTACACTCTTTACTCATCATAAATTAGGTGCACATGTTCCTTTTTGTATTTTTACATACTTTTTACTCATTTTGATCAAATTTTTCATATACACATATTTGACTACTTGTTTGTTCTTCTCTTTTGCAAGTTCGTCCTTATGGGAAGCGATAGTAACATCATCACACATCTAGTAACATCAAAAACACATACAATGTGACATCTACACATATGCTCTCACCCTAGGGTCATCATCATCACTTTTTTTTTACTTCCTCTTCTCTAGCTTCCATGCTTCACATTTTTATCACTCCACACTTTTCCTTGTCTCTCGACACACTTTTCACCATTGATCTACATGGTTATCAGGTATGCATCTTTTATCTAATTTATTTTATCAATCATTCTCTCAAAAACATAAAGTGGGGAAAATGTAGACACTAAATCGTGCACTTTAGATATCTATATAGTCATGATCACATACCACTATCCATATGATTCCTAAGCAATAAAAGTACTAATTGATCACTGTCTTTGGCCATATTTGCTTTCTTTTTATTTTCCATTTTAGTCTTACACTCCCTCGTTCGTAGTCTTTCTTTTCATTCTTTGGAATTTCTTACTCTGACACCAAAGTGCCCAACCAAGACACTAGTTCCTAGGCACCCCCTTCCCCTTTGGGTGCCCCTCGCCTCTTCATACTTGGCTCTCATCTTTTAGGTATTTTCTAGCCATTTGGGCATCTTATTTTCTTACTAGTTGGCATTTTAGTGGTTAATTACAAAATTCAACCAAGGGAATCATATAAATACAAAGTTATGTGATCATAATAAGGGACCAAACACTAATCATATACCTTCTCTACCTAAGGTTACATCCAAAGGCATCTTAAGAGCATTCAAACATCCATCTAACATCCACACAAGGGAAAGGGACTACATTTTTTTGCATACACTTCATAGGAGGGGAATTTCATTTTTCCATGCACACATCTATCTACATCTATATATCACCTGTCGCTATCAAGTTTGACCCCCACAAGAGCCACCTAGGGCATGATTCTAAACACAGACATAAAACTACATTGGGTATGAGATGTAGTGCAGCGTCAGTCATAATTTCACTTTGTTTACAACTGAGAATAGTTTGACCTCCCATTTTTAGGATTTGATGTAGTTTGGGGTTTTTCAAGTACTTCTTTCTTATTGTAGGTTTCAAGTGAATAACAACAAAGTGCAGTGACATATAGGCAATCAAAGGTGACAAGTAGTGAACATTTTGTGACACTGTGAAATTGGGTTTTGCACCTTCTGAGTATTCACAAGCACCTGGAATAGGTCTTTGGTGCCCTAGGCACCCCTAACCCTACGTAGGCACATTGTTCCTAGAATTTATGATGCCTCTATAATTTTTGAGTCTAATTACGATAACTTATTTCTTTGTTCCATTAGTTTTCCAGCTCTACACACCTTCGACATCACTACAAATCAGCTAATTCTTTTTATCTCTTCATTTGCAACTAGAGTTTATGATTTAAATAGATTATTTTCTTGGTTCATGAATGTACTTAATTTTTATATCATTTTGTTAGTGCATATTTATATTTAGCATTTATTTATTTCAATATTTTCTTAATCACTCTATTTTTGCACACTTTAATCGCTTATACTTTATACTTGTGCCCCACATTCTCATTTTGTTAACTCTTCTTTGAGTCCTTCATGGCCTCCTTGTGCATCTTCATTATGTATTATATCTTTCTCTTTACTACTACCATGAGCTTCAAGACATCCTTGACATTCTTCATCATCCATTTTGGTCCTTACACCTTTAGCTCCCTCATTATCTCCTTCAATATTCTCATAGTTACTTGGATCATATTCACCTCTTTTGAGTAACATTTTGTCTCCTTCCATTTCTTTATTGTTGTACTCCAAGATCTCATTACATTCTCTACCCACCTCCCTTCATGATAGAGAAAAAAATTCTTGTGTTATTTGTTTCACATTTGACGCTCACGATCTCTCATGTAGGAAAGTAGTTTGTTCTAATACCACTTAACGGTGGATGGGTACTCGTAATGCCTAAAAAGTCACACAACGAGATAAAAATTGTTAATGTTTCATATATTTCCTTATTGGCCTTGACAAAATCAACATGTAAATGTTCTATAAGAGTTTATAACTTGTAGATGAAATATTACCAACTCTTGGTGTCTCCCTAAGACCTATCATAGACTCGGATTGTGCTCTAACTTAGCTCTAATAGCCTATACATACTTAGCTTCTCTTAGGGGCTTTTATACTTCTACATGTGCATTCCAAAACCTCTTCTTAGTCTCTTCTCAACAACTTTATTGGCCTTTTAACAACTTTAGGCCAAAAACAACCCTCTACTAACAACAACACTCAACCAATAACCCCAAAATGGTGAACTCATCCCTCTGTTATAGTTGGGTGCTCTGCTCTTCTTATCCTGTTTATCTCTCATTTGAATTTACCTTTAGGTGGGCTAGATTTTTATAAATTCTTACATATTCTCCTGCTCAAATTCATATTTAAATTCAAACTCCTTTAATGTTTTGAATTGTTGTGCCCAGGATGTAATTTCTTGTGCAATGTCGATATAGTTGTTGGATCTTCTAATCATTCCATCATGGTCATCATCCTTTGTCAAAAACCTTCTGACATACTTTTTTAGTTTTACAAACTCCTTTCCTACGCTCATATACCATGCCTTTTTCTTCTTGTGTTTCCCACTCATATGATTAAGTCTCACCTTTAACTCTTCTCACACATTATCTTAAATCTTATGGGTCTTCTTCAAAACATCCACGTGTTTTTTCTATAGCCTTATCTATTACACAATCCTTCATGGATCCTATTGTACCTTATGTGCACTCTCTACCATTGTACATAACTCTTTCACAATATCTTTGTATCTCCATTCTTTCAATTCAAGCCAAAATACCTCACTTCCCTACCAAAATCCTATGCGCACCACTATGTATTTTTCCTTCACACTTTCTCTACTCTCAGTAAATACTTTCATACACTACTTGTGCTCCCACTTCCTCTATGAAATTTGTGCGTTGTGTACCTTGCTGATAAATACTACAAAAAGTACTTCCACACTTCCATACAATCACCCTTTTATTCTTTTGTGCCTTCTCATGTGCTTTCCAACCTTACACAACCATCTTTCACAAAAAAAGTAAATTTTTTCCCTAGACCTTGGATGCTCTTACATCAATGCAAGAGTGCATTATCAAAACTAGCAATGTCAAAGAGTAAATTACCAAATTTGAGTGTCTATGTTTTCCTTAAAATTACATGCTTAAAGGAAAAGATACCTGAGTGTGTAGACAAACTTTGTCTTCACTTGGAGTTTATTTTGCATAGTCTTGTTGTGTTGGTGTTGGCATGCTCCATGATGAAACCTATAATATAAAGTATAGTAAAGAATTGAACTTTAACTCAAATGTAAAATGTAACATGAAAGATTTATATTTGCATAAAATGAAATAAAGAGATGAAAAACATGGAAGGAATACGCATGTTTGTTTTGCATAGGGATAAGTTCTCAATATTTGCTTACACTTGAGGATTTGCATTGTTTAACTTATCTTGAAGGATTGGAGGTGATCATTCCCCAACTCAGTATCGAGGAGAAATTTAAGTGTTAGGTGTATGTAACCCAGCACAAAATTGAGAAGAGTGAAGAGAATGAAGTACCAAAGAAGTCTTTGTGCAACGTAAGAAGATTTAATGTCAAAATCATTCAACAACTCGATATCTTCCCCTTTGAATGTAAGAGGAAAGGAAAGACTACCTATGAAGAACTTATTCACTTTGATACCTTTCACAACCCCACATATCTTATCATTGTAGACAGATATAGGACCAATTTTATAAATAAGGACACATAGTAAAATGGAGAATGAGTGCCCCATGCCCTTCCCATGTGCCAAATAACTAAATAAAAACTACAATATACTGAAATGTAGATGATGAAAGGAGACCCATGCCCCAAGATTCCTAAAAATGTAGTAGGAATTGTGTATCTTGATGAATAAGGAGTGAGGTAGTTCATGCCCCTATAACTAATCCAAACCGAGTGATATGGATATGAAACTCGTGTCAAAAAATTGTTCTTGTAGGTAAAAATATGAAACTAATGAAAAAAATTATATACATACCCACAGGAAAAACCGCATGAATAGGTCAAAACCATCCATACATTTCTAACCAATTTATATGTTTTTGAACATGCACATAGTTTTCTATATTTATGTGATTGAAGTTGTTTCAAATTACCTACACCATGTTTGTAGTTGTATATTATCCCAACAAAATCTATGTCCACTTTAGGTGTAGGATATACCCAGGATGAATTCCCCCTCTTTTAGGTGCATGTGAAAAATGATGTTAAACACATGGTTCAAAAGAATAGATGTGTGCCTATGTACTAGATGTTTGAGAAACTATAGAAGAGTGTAGGATGTTGAAGAGGTGGCCACCTTGAAGAACATGTACTTGTAAAAGGAGGTTTTTGCATGGTAACAACCATAACATGTAACAAGAGAAATAATACCGACAAATAGAAATGACATAGACAATAACATTAATAGTAATAATGCGTGTATGATAAAACAAGTGAAACAAAAATGAAGTCAGATTCAATAGTATGCAAACAATGTCACACAAAAGGCATAGAGTTGCAAACATGGGACACCCATGGTTTCATAAGATAATCAAGGCATGTAGGCCTACAAACAAGATCACGCAAGATAGACATATAGCCACAAATATGGGGCACCCAAGGTGTCACAAGAGAAGCAATGTGCTCAAGCCATAATAAGTGAAACAAATAAGTTGTAGCACACACAACTAATAAACATGTATGAAAACTAAGAGTGTTAGAACATGATGAAATGATATAACAACTGATATAGGTAAAAACATGTGAAACAAGATGTTTCAACACTACACAAGACACATATTAGTCATGTTAGCTCAAAAGATAACATGTACACAATATATATAATCAAGTGTAATGAGGAAGTAGAAAAGAACTATAATGAAACAATAACACATGTGTGTAGTGTATAATATATGCCTTCAAATGCATAGGAACATTGGGTAAAGGGCTAGCTAACACCGTCATCATGTACTATTTTGTGTATGTCTTGTATCAAGCTTAATATATCACATGAACACATGTGTGTAAAGAGTAAAGAGATATGATATCTATCAAACAAAAATGAAAAACAACATATATAATTTAAAGTGCTAACAACTTGTTGGTTGTCAAACTTGTACACGTGTCTTGGATACAAAAGAACCGAGTCGTTTGAGACAACAATGGAACCATCTCCAATTTTTGGGACCATACACGCTTGAGATGGATCTCTAGAGAAGGTTGGTTCCTCTATCTATTTCTATCATTCTTCGCTACATCTAATGCTTTGGAAGGGGAAAACTAAGCTAACAATGCCAAGGGACCGGGGATAAAAGGATAACATAATGGAAAACTAATCTAAGGAAGGTGATAGCACAATAAAAATAGGGATGAACACTATATATTCTAAGAAAAAATGAAGGGAAAGGCGTAAAGGGAGGCTAGGAACGCTTAGCACGGACTCAACACACATTTACACAATTAGTTTTAATTGTTTGATCTTGTTAAATTTGTCCTTTCCTTCTGTTGTCCATCTGAAAGTTATGTCTTTCTTGAGCATTAGAGTGATTAGCCTTACCAGTCCTGAAAAGTTAGGAATAAAGTTCCTAACAAAGTTATTTTTCCAAGGAAGGACTGTAAGGATTTCTTGTGCACCGAAGGGAGAGGGCCAGGATGGTTGACACGTGCTCGGGGTCAATTGTTATGCCATCCTTTGAAACTACATGGCCCAGAAGCTTTCCTTATGCTACCACAAAATTACATTTTTTGGGGTTGAGAGATACTGCATATTTTTTAAATCTCTCAAATAATTTCTCCAGTTGCGCCATGTGATCCGCATTTTACTTTGAGAAGACTATAATTTCATCAAGGTAAACCAAGATGAACTCATTGATATATCATTTGAATGAAATATACATGACATGATGAAATGTTGCATCGTGTTTGACAAACCAAAGGGCATCTTCTGATATGCATATATTCGCCACTTGGTTGTAAACGCCATTTTTAATTGATCCTCTTCATTGACCAGAATCTGATTGAACCCTGAGTATCCATCCAACATTGAGAATATTTCCATGTCGGCCACAGTCTACTGAATCTACTCCACGAGGTAAAGGATAATGATCCTTTAATGATGCCTTGTTCAAATATCTGAAATCAACGCAGAGCCTAATTTCACCATTCTTTTTTGCGCACCGTAACTAGATTCGTGACCCAAGTGGAATACTTGATCAGAAATATTATCCTCTCCTTAATGAGTTTGGATAACCCCTTCCTTGTGAGGGGCTCTATCTTTGGATAGGCTTGCCATTGCTTTTCTCTAATGGGATTGATACTAGGATCAAGGTCAATGGAGTGTTGAGAAAAACTTGGATCAAACCTTTAAGGTATTCATACTCCCATGTGAAGATATCACTGTATTTTTGAAAGAGAGATGTGAAGGCTTGATTTTCATCATGCGTGTAAGCTTTACTTGAGTAGCAACTACTTTCCACACGTAATAGGGATTGGGACACAGTCTTCTTGTGTCACGTGCATATACCTTTCTTCACCCTTAAAATCATCATCAGGGATAAACATTTACTCTAAGGTGACCATCCTTTTAGGCAACTTGTTTTTCTTCAATTGCATCACTTGGTCACCATAGTTGTCATGAAAATCATCTTGCATGTTTAATGAGAACTCAACTTCATTTTGGATGAACTAAATAATTTGTGCATCACTGTCAAACACTTGGTAGCGGGTGTTGTTATCTGGAATGGATGGTTTAATCACCATCTTGATGTGTTGAGTGTTTCCTTTGACAAATTCCTCAACAAGAGTGAACTACAAACCAAGCGCAACCGTCTAGTCATCCTCCTTATTAATTTTATGTGGCACCACCTATAGATTTAGAGCATCAAATATCTCAAGGAGATCCCAAACTATGTGTCTATAAGCTTTGAGAAGCTTTTTTTTTTTCCACACAATTGTTGATGACTTAATGGATAACCAATTCCGTGTCACCAAATATCTGGAGTGCCTTAATCTTCTTCTATTCAGCAATAAGTAGACCATGTACTAGTGCTTCATACTCTATTAAATTGTTAGAACATGTGAAATGCAACCTGTGTGTGAAAAAAATTCTCATCATTAGGGGAAATGAGAACAACTCCTACTCTCGCATTGTTTCTGCTTCTGGATCCGTCGAAGCATAACTTCCATAGACTAGGGTTCTCTTCACTTTTCTTAAGCATGCGCAGTAGCACAACTTCTTCTTCAAGAATGTAGTAAGTACTAAACCCAGTTTCATAAGCTTCCAGCTCTTCAACATATGGATCAAATTTATGGTGCCTCTCCGCCCACTCATAGTGTACTAGATCAAGAATAGAAGGTGGAATATGTTGCTCTTCAAAAATTAAAACTTTTTCTTCTTGGATTAAATAGTTGGCTTGGAGAGGGGATGGGACATATGACTCTGCATGATAGGAAAATATTGGCTCAACTCAGTATTGTAAACCGTGTACCATACCTTGTTTTAGTAACATATATGGTCTAATCAAAGACAACCACCCACTTTAGCAGTAAAATCTCTTGATAAACATAAGGCAAAAAAAGGAGGTAGATCAATGATTGACACATCTTGAGTTATTGTCAGACTTGGACATGCATGGAGGGTTAACTTAAGATCCTTGATGATTCCTAGAGTAGTGACATTTCAACCATCAATTTGCAGGACTCCTTTTGTCAAGGGGATATACTTAAGACCTAAGACATAAATAATTTTCTTAGGCATGATAGAAGTACTAGCACCTGAGTCAATCATGTAGTTATGGACAAGATGTTTTCCTATGATCAAAGACATATAAAAGGGTGGGGTTTTTAAAAATTTACTTACTTTCTTCTCCTCTTCTTGGGAGATATTGATAGAAGCGTGTGACTTATGTATAGCTAGATCAATGCATGGAAGTTGAGCCAGAGCTGCATGTAATAAGGCATGATGAGATGGAATGGTCAGGGCATCCCACATTGTAACATTTATGTTTTTCTTTTTCATCTAATCCACAACGTTGAATGGAAGACCCACTAACTTACGCATTTGAGGTACAATAACATATTTTCTTAGTTTTTCAGGCATAGAGGTAGGAACCTTAGCTAGCACAGAGGCTTGACCTACCAAAGGAGGGGTGTGTGCCACTTCAAGAGGAGCTTTGTGTGGAGCCTCAAGTGTAGGAGCTTGAGTGCTTTTACCACTAGATGCCTTGGCTACCTCTTTTTACTTTTGAGAATTAGCATGTGTTGCTAGAATTGAAACTTGTGGGCTAGATTCAAGCATTATCCTTTTATACCTTGTGTTGTCTACAACCTAGGTGTGCGGTCTACTTGCATCATCTACTACTTAATTGATTACGCAAAAATCCTTAGCGCCAAAGAATATCAAGTTGGCTTTGGTAGGATCCTCCGTATTTTCTTGGCTATCGGATCACTTGCGCCCAATGGAAGGCTCAAAGTTAGAAGCATTTTGGATCATGTAGGCATGCGCACGCATAACATTGACACAATGATATTGACTATGAGGCATATTGCAAGGAAAGAACCACTCTGATTCTTGCACCATGTTGTTCTAAACTGGAACAAGTGTCTGGCTTGTGTTGGGCGCTAGAAGAGGTGTTGTAGGAGGAATAACTTGCAAAGGCAAGTGTGCATTAGCATGTCATCTATCATTCTCGTTGGTTCTACCCATATCTCTGATTTCCATATTGATTCCACCAAGGTTGATTGCTTTGGCTTTGCACCGATTAGGACTACCTTTATAGGATTACATTTGTTGCTTCTCTAATGATATGACCTTGTTGGACAAGTTTCTAATTAAGACCTTCAATTCTTCATCTTATTTTTGGTGTGCGAGAGAGTAGGACATGGATGTAACCCAGTTGCACGCTATGCACTATAACTAGAGAAATAGAAGGTTGGGATGCGAGACATCTCTCTGGAAACAAGGGCACAGGAGGCCTAGGCACTAACTTACCATCCTGAATGAGATTTTTTTGCCCTTATTGCAACGTTATATGCAACAAGTAAGGTTCTACCTCCCATGGATTGAATCATGACTAAAGTGTCACTTAATACAAAGCCCTTAGATACTACAAGAGAGCATGTTGGTTTGTGGGAATTACCACTTGAGGAATTTTGTCCCAATTCTTCTAGAATCTGATGTTGAAATCAGTCATCTATTCATTTGGTGTGCACTTTATCGCATTTAGTTGCTCCACCAATGATAGATGATCTGACTTGTCTTCAAAGTATTTGCATAGATTCATTCCAAGTTCATCCCATGTAGTAATCGGTCTCGGGCCCTAATACCACTAGAGTTCTTTACCTTTAAAAGATGTTGCAATCATCCCGACAACAACATCATCATGAGTGATCAGATAGACAGATCATACATTGGCCACATCTTGAATGTGTTCAACAAGGGTGACTTGATTCTCTCCCATGAAGTATGGAATACTCTTGGGCACGGTCATTGGCATATCATGCTAGGCATTAAGATTGAGCGGGCTCCCGCCAAGGTGAAATTTGTAAAGTTTCTAGGAGGAGGAGGAGGTTGAAGCACCATAGCGAGGGAACGCTTGTCTTCTTTGAAGAGGATTAGAGTGCACGTAGTGCACTGGGATGGAGATGCATGCATGGAAGATCTAATGTGTTTGCTTCTTGGTGAAAGCTAGAGATTCTTGAAGGATCCTTCAGCTGCAACAATCTACCTGGTAAGCACTCTTCTCATAAAAGGTGCTCAGGATTGCAAAATAGGAGATCTGAAAATGTTGAGAGTCACCAGATGTGTTGAAATAAGCCTCCAAATGCTGGAAATACTAAGTTCACACACCAGAATTTAGCAATATGAAATTTAAGCTATCATTACTTGTCCCATTGGGCATGCTAGAAACTGTTGGTTGTGAAACTTTCACCCGTGTCTCAGATCTGAAAGACTGAGTCGTTTGAGACAATAATGGAACCGTCACCAAGTTGTGGGACCTTATGTGCTTGAGACAAATCTCCAAAGAAGGCTAGTTCCTCTATCTATTTCTACTGCTACTGCTACATCTAATGTTGGAAGGGGAAAACTAATATAACAATGTCAAGGGACCAAGGATAAAAGGATAATAGAATGGGAAACTAATCTAAGGAAGGTGGTGGCACCAGAAAAGAGGGATGAACACTATCTTTTCTAAGTAAAAATGAAGGGAAAGGTGTCAAGGGAGGCTAGGAATGCGTAGCATAGACCAACACACATTTACACAATCATTTTTCATGAAACACAACTAGAAAATGGTGATGCAAGGAATGTAAAGTGACACAAAGTAAGTAAACAGAGTAAAATAAAGGAAAGAAGAAGGAATGCAAACACGTTAGGATAGAGAATAGCCACAAAATGATGCTTCCATTACTTCCAAAAATGCATGATTATTACAATGGTGACTGAAGGTCGATATTCACATGCACGAGTCAAATCTAGAGGTCTCAACTCAAAATACAAAGATATGAAGTCCTTAGTAAATGTGTAAAGATCCAAAATGTACAAAACTAAGAATGATAAAAGCTCTTACAAAGAGTCAATGGATGAAGAAGAGAAGAAGGAGGAAAACCTGAATTTTAAATACAACCACCAACAAGAAGCATTCATTGCCTACAAATCTCTGTAATCATCAAATGTGCTTCCCAAAATATGTTTGGTGTGTTAGAGAAGGAAGGAAGGAAGATTGGTCAAATTTGGGTGCTTAGGGCAATCATATCTGCATATTAATGGCATGAAAGATGTTTTCCATCTTCTCACCAACCAAATCCACTCAAATTTTGAATTTGAATGTCTAGCATTGTAGCCCACGTCGGTCGTTATCGATTAAGACTAGGTGCGCATCGATCGGAGCTCTATACCTAAAGATATGGCTATCAGAATATTGCCATATCCATCTACACATCAAGACACATGGTGCACATTGATTGACTAAACATATGGCCAAATGTGGAAAAGTGTTTTGTCTTTTTCTACGCCATGTGTCACTCATTAATTTATTATGAAGGATTCAAAGACCCAACCGGTAGCACGCTTTGATTGGTTGCATGAAGCACACTCAAGATTTTCATATGATGACATGGCACAAAATGGTGCATAAGAAGGCATGAAATTATACATGTGGAAGAATGAGAGATGCGAGAGAAAGAAACAAGGAAGGTGCACGCAATCTCATCGTGCGTGGAGGAAATGGGGAAAATTGATGAGCGAGAAACATATGGTCAAGGCACAACTATTACAAAGTAATGTGTGGGGGTACATGAGAGGGCCAAGGACTTAGCTGATTTAAGAAAGTGCAAGGTGCACACACAGGATGAATAATTGCTAGGAGGAAGGAGAATGTGCAGAAGATGCGCGTAGGGAAGAGTGGAACAAAGAGGAAAAGGAAAATGGAAAGGGGATAAGGGGAAGTGCACAAGGGTGCGTGAGGGAACATTGACCAAGTGAATGTGCCAAGGAGATGACTGAGGTGTGCATAACTTGCAATGAAAATATCAGAGCCAGAATATGTATGTAAGTTTTCCAAATAACTAGGAGAGTTATTTGGATAACACAACTCAAGTGAAGTGTATAGGTCATGGTTTTGTATTTTTGTAAATATGAATGTTTTTTTATTTTAAAACTATGTCAATGTATTTGGATTTTTAAATGGCTATATATGTATAAGAAGATAGGTAGCATTGGGCTACCCAATGAGAACCTCCTAAAGAGGTGGAACAATTATTGAATAATATGGATGCTCAAGCCTTAATTTTGCTAAAGAATGTGACTCAAATGTAAGTGGTACATTATTATTGATGTATGCCAAAGAAGGCATGAGAGAAGAACTAGGTGAAGTAGATCCATGAGTAGTGTGTGAAGTATCTTGAAATTACATAGATTATCCTTGGTAGGGGTGATTGTAATATGGTGTAGGTGGTATCACATGATGAGAATTAGAAACTTTGAAATCAAACTTGTCGATGTTAAGATTAGGAAGTAGATCATGATCAAGATTCAATGGGCTCATCCCATTCAATTACATTTATATCGATAATATCTTACATAACATTTCAAATATTGACACATTTATCAGTGAGGTGACCAATTCAACTATGATATTCATATTAAGAAGTAGCACCAAATCTCTTACTATGATGTTTTTTCATATCAACCTCAAGCATTAGAGGGAGAGACATGAGATTACACTCAAGTAATTATTGAAGCATAATGTGTGGAGCATAAGGTAGACATGTAAATTACCTTTTTGTATGTTATGGAGAAGTAGAGATAACCACATAAGGCTCACTTGGGGTATCAATTTATTCATCATTATTGACATCAATATAAAATTCAAATCCCCAATGGGATTGAAATCTAATGTACATAAATTCTCATATAACATATCAAACGGTACATCAGAATCATATCCATTGATATCATCATTTGTCTTAGTTTGTTATGGAAGATTAGAGATATATGTAGAATACATTATTGTGTTGCCCCCTGATTGGGCTTGTGTATGATCTAAGTGTATGGAGATGGTGTGAAATTTTTTGTGCTTGATCAACATTTTTATCATTGTCGATTGCACAATAGTTGGTATTAAATTCTTGTCCTCTTTTTGGTTAGATGAATCTTGTGGTATGTCTAAAGGTGTATCATTTAGTATCATAGTTTTCTCATGGAATATAGATTTTATAATTTTTACATCCATTGAGATTTTGGAACTTAAAATGATTACACAATAGAATATCGTGTATCAAATCAAATAAAGCCCTTACACTCAAGTTGTTGGATTCATCATTATAAAGTATAACAATCATTGTCATGATGTCCATTAATTCCATGATAATTACAATATGGTTTGCCTTTGGTTTTTGTAATCTGATAGTGGGGGTGATAAAGAGGAGGTAACAAAGTGATTAAGTGATTATCAAGTAGCTCATATTGTAAACAAGATAAATTAATAGACAAACAAAGATAAAGAAATAAAAAAATAGATTATACCTTCTTTGTAATCCCTTGTAAACCTCAAGTAAGATTGTGGAAGTGATTATACTTGTTTGATCTTGTTGACATTTGGATTTTGGGTGCTCTCTAAAATTACTTTCTAAAGGGATTTGCAGATGCTACAAGCAAACTTCACAAGGATGCGGTAGATGAATTGTGAAGTTAGATGTAATTTTTTCAAAGCTCCAAGGATGAGTTTGTAAAGGAAATGGCATCCTCTTATAGGAGGGTGAGGCCATGAGAATTGGATCTTGGTTTGAATTGACTACAGGGTAATAATTATAATTACCTGAAATAGTAAGACGATTTAATTTGTGCAGTTGTAGCTTTGCAAGGGCAATCATTATCTTTGAATTCATCCAAGAAGTGGTTGCATGGGCATTATTGTTTCCCCCACCATTGTAGGCTTCTGGAAGTGGAGTGAAGTGGATAAAAGAATTAATTAAATAACTAATTTAATTAGTATTTAATTGTGAGAAATAATTAACCATTTATTTAATTAAATGTTTAATTATATTAACTAGAAGGTGTTAGGAATTAATTTAATTAATTCCAAAGGCATGATAGAATTAAATTAATTAATTCTAAAGGGTAGGAATATGACTTAGGAAATAGAATTAATTTAATTAATTCTAGAAGGGGGTATTTAATTGATGGAATTAATTTAATTAATTCCAAAGGGGTATGTTGTGGCAAGATATAATTAATTTAATTAATTATAATTGGATAAAGTGGGATAAAAATATGTATGTATTTTTAGGGTGTCTACAAATATAAAATATCATGTTTTCTAGCATTCTTTTCAAACCGAAGAGGTGTTTGTTGTTATGGTTGCCTTAGTATTAAAGATTAATTTTGTGGAACATACACATTAGTGCCTCTATGTAGAACTTTCACTTAACTTGTATGGGCACATATATCATGCATAATGTATGTATCAATTTACTTCTTAGTGGGATTACAACTAGATTGAGCATGATGTCTAGAGACATTATGAACGTGGACATTGGAAGAATCCTCGTAGATGCACTATCTTGTTAAAATACGATGCTTATATAGCATATTGAACAATTATACGGTTGTTAAATTGTGCAACCAATTGTAACTACCTCCTACAATAAATACACTATGCCTATGTGTCATTTAGACAGTGCAATTTTTTCCTTTTGTATTCTTTCTTCTCTTTGCATATTCCAACATTGGTATCAGAGTGCTTGATGGTTCGTATGATCGACGCCATTGGAGGAAGATGGGTTGCAGTGAAGTGTGTGTGAGGTCGACGGTAAGATCGACGCCATTCCTACATAACGAGGGAAAAATCGTGGGTTTTTTTCACCAAAAATTGTGGGTCACGTGGCAGGTAGCATCATGGGCACCAGGGAGGAAAAACATGAACAGTGATCGTGATAAAATTGTGGATCGTCATTGAAGAAAAACGTGGGCACGATAATCGTGGTCCTATTTCTATTGTCCGCTAAAGGAAATATGTGGGTCGCAACAATTGTGGTTCACCGGAGGAAATACCACAGTCGTAAGTAAAAATCATGGAGTTGCTCGTGGATTCGTGAGTTGCAAAAACGTGGGCATCATATGCACATACAAGGCGTAACCTGCAAAATAGTGGGTTTATGCACGAACATGAGCAAGAATGTGAAATGTGAGCAAAGGTAGCAAAAGATTTTATAAAATGTTATAATTTTTTACCTACCTGCCACGTATTTGCATTTTCCTACAGCCACGCATATTATTCATTCATTTAATATTTTTGGCTGGAAAAGAATACTTTATTAAGTGTGGGGCAAACTTTTATTTTATTATTTTCAATTACTTTGGAATAATAAAATGTCAAACATTGCAAATTTGATTTTGCGGATACACAAAAATTAACGGGCACGAATTTTAATGTGTGGAGCCATAAGATCTTGATATCTTTAATTTCATGGTTTTGAGAAAATAATCATGGGTGTCGAGTAAACGTGCAGTGAATTTCGATGATTATGACAAACGTCATCGGGAGGCTCTTCTACTATTAAAATTGTTGGTATCGGATGAATTGATACCTAAGGTCCAGAATGCCACTGAGTTGAGTAAATTATAGGTCGATCAAGGACAAATATCGACGCGTCGAGAGAAGAGTCAGGTTCTATACCTCAAAAATATGCTTTTTTCCGTAAAATTACAAGAAGGTGGATCACTATCTGAGCACCTACTTTGGATGAAAGATCTCTGAGATCAGCTTGCTTCCATCAACAAGCCGGTTGATGATGATGATATGGTGGCTCTCATTTTAAATAGTTTTCCCTTCTCGTATGACTCATTCATGGAGGATCTTCATTTAATGGGTGAGAGTCAAACTCTTACGTTTGACAAGGTGAGTTCCTACACATTGCGAGAAGGAACGGAGATAGACACAAGTTCAAGAGTCCGCTTCTTGACACTCTGAGAGTGCATTTGCTACACATTCCAAAGGAAAGTGAAAGCGACATGCTTTGATGTGTCACCTTCCTCTCCTAAATTTCAAGTGAAGTGTTACTATTGTCACAAACTTGGTCATGTGAAGAAGGATTGTCGGAAGCGACTAAATGCCCTGAAGAAGTGGAAGGGGAAAGCACATGTGGCAACAGTTGAACACAAGTTAGAAGATGACTATGCCCTCATGGCATCTTGCTCAAATGGTGGCAGCCCTACACAAGGCTGGTTTTTTTATTCTGGCGCATCACAACACTTCACGTGTCAATGAGATTGGTATGTTACTTTTCATGCTAATTCATGTTCTTCTGATTCATTTACTTTAGGGGATGGGAGATCACATGTTGTGGAAGGGATTAGGGATGTTCGTATCATGTTAAATAATCACACTAAATTACTTGTGAAGAGTGTTAGATATGTGCCTAACATGAATAAGAACCTATTATCCATCAGTCAGTTAACTGATAATCCTCACATCTCTGTAAACTTTTCTGGTAAACAATGTATTATGTTTGATGTCAAACATAATAAGGTGGTTGCCCTGGTAATTGGGCATGGAGGTTTTTACAGACTCATTGATCCTACCACCGTTAACTTACATACCTTAGTTATGGTAGAAAATACCAGTGTTTTGTGGCAAGAAAGATATGGGCATCTCAATCTTCCGTATTTGGCCCGTCTTCATAAAGACAACATGGTTGTTGGTTTGCCTCCTATCCAGGAAAAGTAGGATATGTGTGTTGGACGTTTTGTAGGCAAACAAAAGTGGAAACCTTTTCCTCATGAAGGTGTTTGGCGTGCAAAGGGGCTCTTAGATCTTGTCCATGCATATCTATGTGAGCTATCATGGAAGACTCCCACAATCCTTGGTGCACGTTATTTTCTCTTATTGGTGGATGATCACTCTCGACAAATGTGGATCTATCTCTTGAAAAAGAAGTTTGATTGCTTTGCTTCTTTTGTCAAGTTCAAGGCATTGGTGGAGAACCAAACCAGCTGGTGGATAAAGACTTTAAGATCCGATAATGGGGGTGAATTCACTTCTAAACAGTTCATTGTTTTTTGTGAGAAAGAAGGGATTCAGTGGCAGTTGACAGCACCATATACTCCCCAAACGAATGGGGTGGTTGAGAGGTGGAATAGAACCATCATGGAGATGGCCCAGTGTATGATGCACAGTCGTGGAGTGCCATACACATACTAGGGAGAAGTTGTTAATACATCGGTCTATATCCTCAATCGCAGTCCTTACAAAGCCTTGCAGGAGATCACACCAGAGGAGGCATGGTCCAAAATCAAACCAGAGGTATCAGCTTTTCGTATTTTTAGTTCAATTGCTTATACTTTGGTTCCTGATCGTAAGAGGAGTAAACTAGATTCCAAAAGTTCTAGATATTTCTTTCTATTTATAGTGATCTTCCTAAAGCATATAGATTGATTAATACTTCCACTAATAAAATCATTATTAGTCGTGATGTTGATATAAAAGAAACAGAGTCTTTCTTTGGCTATAATCAACAAATAGACCAGCAACATGGAAGCAATCAGCAAGGGGTGGTCACAGAGATTGGTTCTCTTTCCTTGCTTGATGATGAGTCTGGTCATTCTCATACTCCTCCACAGACTCCAGTAAAATCTATGCTCTCTCCTACTGAGTCTTTTCTGTCTCCTGAAAATCAACTTGCGTTGGTTTCACCTCTAGAAGTCCCACTAGCTTCCGAATCCTCAGTTCAACGACGACCCAAGTGGTATTATTCCACTATTCAGGATCTGACACAAGACGATTTGTCTCCACTCTTAGATGATTGGTCTCGCAGACCTGGCAAGAGGATTGATTACTCGAGCAAGCTCAATTTGCTCTTACTTCGATCTCCTCCATATTCATGAGCCACAAAATACTCGATGCACGAGGCATACCAAAATGGGAAAATGCCATGCAAATCGAGTATGATACCTTGATTAAGAATGATACCTGGAAGTTGGTGCCATTACCTCCAGGTAAACACCCTATTGGTTGTAAATGGGTGTACAAAATCAAGTGTAAAGTAGATGGTACTTTGGATAAGTATGAAAGGCTCAACTTGTTGCAAAAAAATTTGCAACAGAGGGGATAGATTATGAGGAGACTTTTGCTCCTACTACAAAGATGGTCACTTTTCGGTTATTTCTTGCCTTTGTCACTAAATTTGGTTGGAAAATATATCAGATGGATGTGAAAAGTGCATTCTTGAATGGTGATTTGGAGGAAGAAGTGTATATGACTCAACCTGAGGGTTTTCAGGCATGTGGTCGTGAGCATCTGGTATGCAGGTTGATTAAGTCCTTGTATGGGCTTAAGCAGGCTCCTCGAGCCTGGTATATTAAGATCGATACACATCTCAAAGATTCAGGCTTCAAACAAAGTCATTCTGATCTGAATCTCTATGTCAAAAGCACAAATGATGACATTGTGATTCTTATTGTTTATGTTGATGACCTTGCCATCACAGGCAGTGGAGATGCTTTGCGATTCATAAGGTAAAATCAGATTTATGCACTACTTTTGACATGACTGATTTAGGCCTCCTTCATTATTGTCTTGGTGTAGAATTCTAGCAACAAGATCACTTGATTTTCATTTCTCAAGTTAAATATTCCACGAATCTTTTTCAAAAATTTAAGATGTATGATTGTAATTCATCATCTACACCTATGGAGGTCAAATGAAACTTTCATTTCGTGAAGATTCACCACCGGTCGATGAAACATTGTCAGATGCATAAATGGTAGGTAGTTTGATCTATCTCACCACCGCACAACTGGATTTGTGTTTTGCTATGAGTTATCTTTCTCGTTTTTTGTCTAAACCGAAACTCATTCACTAGGGAGTAACAAAACGTGTGATAAGGTATGTCAAAGAAACTCTTGACTTTGGCATCTTGTATCAGAGAGTTTCAGATTTCACATTGATTGGCTACACAGACTTTGATTGGGGAGGTTCAGTGGATACTCGAAGATCTACCACTGGATATATCTTCTCTCTTGGTTCAGGAGTTATTTCTTAGCAGAGTAAGCTTTAGCCCACTGTGGCTATCTCTTCCATAGAAGCAGAATACAAGGTTGTTGTTAGTGTTGGTTGTGAAGCAAGGTATGGCTTCATCAAATTTTGGTTGATTTTTAGTTTTCACAGGTCACTGCTACACCTCTTTCACTTTTTTGTGATAATTAAGGTGTGTTGAAGTTGGTCAAAAATCCTATCTATCATGCCCACACTAAACATATTGAGATTCATCATCACTATATTCATCAATTGGTTGACTCAGTGAAATCTCTCTTCATTTATGTCCTTCTAAGGAGCAATCTACTGATGTAATGACTAAACCTCTTGGTGCTTTCTTGTTTGTCAAGTTTCGAGATAAACTTGGTATACTTTCAAGGTTAGTCATTAAGAGGGGGTGTTAAAATACGATGCTTATATAGCATATTGAATAGTTATACGGTTGTTAAACTCAGTGCAACCAATCAGTAAATACCTCCTATAATAAATACACTTTTCCTGTGTGTCATTTAGACAGTGTAATTTTTTCCTTCTATATTATTTCTTCTCTTTGCATATTCCAACATCTCATCCTTGAGATATGTGAGCTTTCCTTGAGATATGTGAGCTTAGTAGTCATAGCTTGAAATTCAAATTAAAAATAATGGTGTGAAACTTGAATAGACTCTAAGATAGCCTTATGAAATGTGTCATCATTACTAATATAAGGAGTTGAAATATGACTCAAATTTGAATCCAAGTGTGTCGTATTATCAAGGAGCGGTGTTTCTTGCATTAGTTTTGTAATAATGTCTATGAATATGTGATGGCATTGAAATAAATCATATAATGAAACTTGGGAATTTTTAGCATGGGCCATGATGGAAAAAATGATATAAGAAACTCTAATTAGGTAATAAATAATAAGAATCAACACATGGAGGGTCGGCAGTTGAGAGATCATAAGAAATAAGACCCAAAAGTAATGTTCAAAAAAAAAAAAAAAAAAGTTCGTCATCAAATTAATAAAATGACCATATATGAAAATAGAAATTGAATTTGAAGAAAATGATAGAGGTATTTTGAACTGATTATGTGGAAGAAAATATCCAAGGAATTTTCCCAAAACATATTTTTATTATGACTAATTAAGATAAAATATAGCTCAAGGATGAAAGCACATAAGGATTGGGCACGTGGGAAAAGGTGTGTATACGCACACAGAAGTATAGCAAAATAGAGCACGCCTAAACAAGTTAGAAACAGGACTTAGCCACTTTTGCATATCAAGGCTATTTTTGGACATGGAGTGCAGAGCACGTAAAGGTATGAAGACTTGTGGGCTATGCAAGGGTATTTTGGAGCAAGAAGAAGTTCGAGCACCATGCAAAATTTTGGGAAGATCTATTATTAGCACTTGCATGCTTTTGTATTCTCTTGTAAAGGCACATGGCTATTATTAGCATGTAGCCTATTTTTGGAAGGTGCATGGGTGGTGAAGGGAAATTCCCACCCCTATATATATATGTATGTGTATGTATGTATGTATGTTGTGGTATATGTATGTATTTATGTATGTATGTAGAGTTATGTATGTATGTATGTGTGTGTGTGTGTGTGTGTGTATGTATTGATTTGCACGGTTTGGATATACCATTTTATGTAGAGTTATGTTGCGGAATTATTAGCGTGTATGACTATGGAAACTAGATCATGATGTATGAAGCTTCTATGTTTTACAATACTTAATATAATGGATACTATTGGCTGATAATGGTGTTAGATGTGATTGAATATGGTTCTTGCATGGTAAATCTCATTATAGTCATTGTTTAGTCAATCTTTCATATGGTTTAGATCTAGATCTGGTTTATGCGTGGTGTAATTGATTATCTGTTATGGATCTGAATTATATTTGTAATCATGCTAACATCTTGAAAAAGCTACTCTAAAGAGGGACCTGGTACCCTTGCACACTTTGGTGAGCACTCAGTCCAGTCTGAGTGATGTGTCAGCATGCACCTTGGGATTTGTGGGTATATTCTAGGCTACATCATTGGTTCCATTGCTCGGGACCTCTTTCTCAGTTGTTTTATAGGATGTTGCATGATGAAGACGTACCGGTTGACCTTGGCCAGTATTGAAGAGTGGTTAGATGATCTAGAAGAAGAGTATGCTCATAGATTTAGCATTGGACCTAAGTTTAATGCACGTGCGTGGGTTGAGCAGAATCTATATGATGCATTATATGAGATGTTATTTGCTATCTTTCCTATAGAGTTGTATAAGTGGCTGGTTTCTTATGCATCTAAGAGGAATTAGAGGTTTCACACGCTTGTTTGGATGCAGGAAAGAATTCCAGGCCTTGTATGATGCAGATTTGATTTGGATGCGCTCTGTGGATGTTTGGTTCTGTGGTGTTTTGAACAACTATATTCTTGAGTACGTAGTTTCCACTTACTCTTTCCCAAAGTTGTTGAGTTCTAGTTCTTGCGTGAGCCCAAAGGATCTTATTACGCGGTATTCCTTTGGCAATCAAGATCTTGATCATAACCTGGATTTGGAAAAGAATCCTATGGCTAGCTAAACCCCACCACATGCGGGGGTAGGAGCAGGTTTGGTAAAGATGGTAGACCTAGTGGAGAGAGAGACAGAGAGAAGAAAGGTGGCTTAAGTTTAATGAAGTGTGTGAGAGGGATTTGATGAAGCAAGTGAGAGATCACAAAAATGAATGGTGTTGTGGAGGGAGATGGCTCATGAAGGATTTGGAGCTCACGTGAGAGACGTGGAGCCAGAGCATCTAGAACTCCCCCATTTGGGAAAGCATGGCAGAGAACCCTCTTTGGATTTGGATGAGGGTGCATCGGATGAAAGATTATGGACCACGGGCATGCATCTAAACCTACCTAGTGACCTAGCCTTCACGCTTGGTTTTCCAAATTCTATGGTAATTAACAGTAAGCAAGCTAGTGTGAGTAGTAGAGTTATAGTAGATAGAGTCAATTTGTAGTCAAGTTCAGGAGTTAATCAAGGGGTGTATTCATCTATGGTGGCACAATCATCATCTATGTTATTTGGAGGTCCATCTGGAGGTTTATTTTTGGTGTGTCATCGGCACACAAAATGTGGCACGCGAAACATTGGTATAACATGTTAAGAAGTAGCACACTTCGCTAGACTATGGGGAGTCTAGTTTAGCACAACCATTGGAACACAAGGTAGTGCATCCTCTGGTTTATTTCCTACTTCAGGAGGGATCGGAGGATTAGGTCAAGTGGCTCGGCAGGTGGCTTTGGCGGATCTAGTGGATTTAGAGGTGGTGGAAACATAAGAGGAAATATAGGTTGGGTCTTGTGGTGGGCACGGTCCACACCAACCTCAAAAAATTTATATGGAGATGTCTCTTCATCTTCTAGAATATAGAGGCATTGAAGATGTAGCGAGTAGAACACATATATGTGTGAAATATTGTGGCACACCAAGGGGATTACAGCTCCAGAGCGCAAGGTGAAGTCAGTTTAACTACGTTGCGGGGCGCACACAAGCTGGTATAGAAAGTTTGATCTGATCAGACTTGTGTGGATTATATAAATTGTGAGATGCCTTTTAAAAGATTTTATATCCATGAGTTTGAAAGAAAATCATAAGTGTGCTTAAAGATATTAAGCAGGGCACTACTTAAGAGTGTTCGGGAATATGATGCTTGGTTCAAGACTCTTTTATCTAAGTTATCTTATGACATCCACATGCGAGCCAACATGCACAATGGTTTCATTGGAGGACTGATCATGCCTTTTAGAAGAGTGCTTTCACATAAGACCTTTACAGATCCATGTGAGGCACTTGAAGCATCTCTGCATGCATGAGGTAGTAGGAAGTGTAGACACAGGAGTGAGCCCATTTTTGGAAGCTCATATTGTAGCAATGAAAAAGTAGTTAGAGAAATTATCTACTAATTCAACACATGAGACACGTAGTGGAATTTGGTGTACAAGATTGTGAAGTAGAAGGGCATACTAAGGATAGTTTCCCTCATAAATCAATGCACTCATTATTACTTGGATTGTGAGATATGTCATTTGGACCATAGTTCAAGTTGATGCCCATTGTTGCAGCGCGATAAGAAAGAATGTGTCCTATTACTACAAGATATTTATAGGTCTTCCACTCATGATACTAAGGATTACAGGTTGATTGATCAAATTCATGATGCCATTGATATTGGTGTACATACTAGTGTTGCAAATAACTCTAAGGATAAGGGTGAGCATCATGACTATGATCATAATGAGGGGGTTCGATGGCAGCCATGGTAGAGGTCGAGGATACCATGGAGGATTTAGAGGCCGAGGTCACGGGGGTGGAAGGAATGATTTCCCTCATGGAACTTGTTATACATGTGATCTCCTGATCATTACAGGTGCGTGAATGTCCTCAAGAACATTGTTTGTTATTTTTGCGGAAAGAACCATAAGTATGAAGAATGCCCAGGACTTATATGAACACTTGAGTAAGAAACATAAATAGGAAAATAAGGGTGCGGGGATGGTTAGAGTACAATGCGTAGTAGAGGACCAATGGATGTCAAAGTTAGCATCGGACCCTGAGTTGGTACCTGTGAAGATCACTACATGCATTGAGGTTGCATGTGCTAGAGAAATTCTTCAAAAAAGCCTATGATTACTAAGGAGGAAGTATTACATGCAAAGTATCCAGACCCTATGCATCAAAGGAAGTATATCAGAAACCATGGAGGTCATTCAAAATTTACAGGGTGAGATATAATGTTTGAAGGAATAGTCATGGAAGTTAGAACAAAAAAAAAGTAGTTGAGCTCCATCGAAATAGATGTTGATGATTTGAAGGAGGTTTGCAAGATGTTGCACCAAGAAAAAATTATTCCATTGTTAGGGAACTAGTTGAAGGAAACACTCATGCACTTGGGACTGAGCATGAGAGACAAATTTTTGCATGTTAATCTTCCTCTGGATAGTTTAGATTATGACAAGGAGATTACTCTAAATGTGTTGTTGATGGTTGGCTTTTGAGTAACATTTTGATTGACACAGGCACGAAAGTGAATGTACTCACTTTGGATGTGTGGGTTCAGATGGGTAGACCTCCATTGCAGCCATCCTCTAATGTGTTGTTCATGGAAAACTAGACTAAGGCCATGCCCATTAGAGTTTTAAAGATGCATCCATTACTATTCAGGGGCCAAGTTTACTGGGGATTTTGAGGTCTTAGCTGCTTGCAGAAGAAAATAATTTTCTGCATTACTTGGGTGCCCTTGGTGTTATGCAAACAATGCTTGACCTACATGTTTTAATAAGGGGTATATCAGTTTTGAGAATAAGGAAGAACACATCATTATCCCTTTGATAGATGGGAAATCTACACCTTATGTAGAGCCCTTAAGTGAAGAATACTTGAACAAAATTTATGTGCACACCATTCGAGATCCGAAGTTCTTGAGCCATCAAAGGAAGGAGTTCTCCAATGGGATGATGCACAGTCCATGAGTGATACTACAAGTGTTGCATGTGAAAATTGGGCACATGAAACTTATGAAATGGTTGGGTGTGAAGTATGAAGTGTAACTGTGCATTATTAGTAAGCCACACAATATCAGGCATTTGGGTAAGCAACCAGTACCAAAGTACAAGTGAAGAGAATCCAGAAGTATTCCTACTTGTTATGGAAGTTCAATGGGAATGTCAGGTGGAAAGAAGGAACATGTTAGTGTATACTTTGTATGGGATGACAATGCGCTATTGGTGGATGGTTCACAAGATAATCTTTTGGAGTGGAGAGAAGTGAGGATTGCTTTATCTGCTAGATTTTTAAGGAGAAATGCCTACTCAGATCTATGCATTTCATGGTAATGATCATGTTCAACACCACGTTCATAGTGTGAGAGACTTTGGATAGAGGGGCAGGAAGCTTTACCACCTTTGTTGTGGGTGCACAAAGCTTTATTTCACCTTGTGAGGTTGCGTGCGCGCATGGTATATCTATGCAGAGTTGAATAGAGAGACTAGAAATTGGCAAGAACTTACTACTATGTATGATTTAGACCTTTGACTATTTTTCCACTAAACCTCTGGTGAATGAGGCATTACAGGTTATGAAGCACTTAACTATGGGAGATAGTGCAAAGGCTGAGGAGCTCCTTTAGGAGTTGTTAGGAGATTCAAACTTGGGGCACATTTTGAAGAGGAAGAAATAGATGTTGAACAACTTGGGCATGCACCCTACCTAGAAAGAGACAAGGGTAAGATGGTCTACATAGTTGATGATGAAGAGGTTGAGAACTTGGATATTGAGCACACAGAGGGTATGCACATGAGGTCTTGAATAGTGCAGATGAAAAGGTGTGCACCTACCATGAGCCCATGAGGACCAAGAAGGTGAACATTGGAACAGATACTTGAACCTAAGGAGGCCATCATCGAAGATTATTGGTTTGACTCTAAAGTTGCTAAGATCATTGAGTTACTTGCATGACTTCCAAGATTTTTCCTAGGGGGCTATCATGAATTAAAAGGCATACATGAATCATTGGGAGAGATGAGGATAAAACTAAAAGAAGGTGCACGTCCAGTTTGGAAGAGGCCTTACAGATGAATCCAAACTTGCATGCGTCAAGGTGAAAGAAGAAATTGACAAAATGTTAATTTTGGGATCATTGTGCCCATCGAGGAATCGAATGGGTGAGCCCTATGGTGATCAACATCAAGAAATATGGGAAAATCATAATTTGTGTGGATTATAGGGAATTAAATGTTGCATGTGTGATTGATCCTTTTCCCACACCATTTACTGAAGAAATCTTGGAGGGCATTGCAGGGAGAGATACTCCTTCACTAATGGATTCTCTGGATACCATCAGGTGAGGATAGCTAAAGAAGATCAAGAGAAGACAAATTTCACCACTAAATGGGGAAGTTTTACATACATGGTTATGCCTTTTGGATTAAAGAATGCACTGCAGTATTTTCACGCATAGTGGTACAAGCATTTTAGGATTTTATTCACAAGTTCTTGTAGGTATATAGATGATTGGATAGTCTATGGCCTTGTAAAGGATCACTGTGATAATTTGAGGCTGATGTTTGAGAGGTGCCAGTAGTTGAGCATCTCTTTAAATATTAAGAAGTGTGTATTTTCCACACCCTTTGGAATTTTTGGGGACACATAATTTGTAAAGAGGGCTTGCTAGTGGATCCTGCTAAGGTTGTTGTGATTTTGGGCTTAGAAGAACCAACTAGTCAAAGTGAGGTGTGTGGATTCTTGGGGCACACAGGATATTACAAAATTTATCAAAGGTTATGCCAAGATCATGTGCGCCCCTAGAGGAATTATTTGAAAGGAAAAGGAAAGTTTTATTGGGGTGAGGCACAACAACGTGCATTTTGAGACTTTGAAAGAAAGGCTTACTACAACACCTATTTTGCACTTTCCTTCATGGTCCAAACCTTTTCACATTCATGTAGATGCCTCTGGCATGGCCATTGGCATGGTACTAGCTCATCTAGAGAGAAGGGATTGTTGATCATCCTATTTTCTTTGCTAGTAGGAAGTTGACTCCAACAGAACAAAATTATACAATGATGAAAGCGAGGCCTTATCTATGATCTATGCACTCCATAAGTTTTGATAGTATTTTTGGCCACACCTTTCATCTTTTATACAGACCACATGGCATTGAAGTACTTAGTGAACAAGCCCATTTTACAGGGGGCATATATGTCATTGGGTACTTGTTATTTCAGAGTTCAATTTTATGGTGGTGGTTAAGCCAGGAAAGAGCAATTCTGGTCCAGACCATTTATCAAGGATTCAATCAAGAGAGGATGCATGAAAAGCATTGAGGACACAATGTCCGGATGCATAGTTGTTTAGGTTACACCATGCGCCCTCGGACTTGGAGGATATTGTTGTCTTTTTACACATGTGTGGCACTTGAGGAATGAAGGCCTTAGAAAAGAAACAACTTGTTATTCACACACACCTTACATGTTGATCAATGGAGACTTATACAAGTTAGGTCGTGATGAAGTTTTGCATTGTGTGTACTTGAGCATGAGTGTGAAAAAATTATGGAAGAGGCTCATGGTGGTATTGTAGGTGGACACTATGTAGGGGATGCCACCACACAAGATTCTACTAGCTGGTCTATGGTGGGAAACATTATACAAGGATTACAAAGCATATTGTAAGGCATGTGACCATTGTCAATGCCTTGGAAAGCCTGGGCATAGAGATGAAATGCCTTTGAGGCCTATTACTAGTGCAAAACCTTTTGAGAAGTGGGCAATTGACTTTGTGGGCCCTATCTCCCCAGTCACACGTAGGACTGATCACGCTATATTATAACTTGTACATATTATCTTACATGGTGGGAGAGAAGTGGTGCCTACAAAGGATTACACAACAACTATGACAACAAGGTTTCTATGGGAAAATATTATCAGCAGGTATGGATGCCCTTTAAGTTTAACAAGTGATAGGGGTACTCATTTCCTTAATGAGACTATCAAGATATTATTGGATGAATTTATGGTTGCACACCATAGGAAAACCCTTATCACCCTCAGGAAAATGGAACTATTGAGGCCTTCAACAAGATATTGAGCCATACATTGACAAAATTTGTGATGTTGGAAGGAAATATTGGGATGATAAAGTCTCTTGTTGTACTTTGGGCATACAGAAAACCTACAAGAGGTTGAATAAAGCAACACCCTTTTAGTTGGTGTTTGGCACAGAGGTAATTCTACCAATGGAATTCATGTTACCTTCTTTGTGTATTGTGCATGCAGGAGGTTCGGCTGATGAGAAGGCATTGGAAGAACGTATTGAAAAATATGCGTTGATGAGAGGCATGCCATAACATGATGGAGTCAAGCAAGAAAAATCTAGGAGAAGGCATGGCATGATAGGCACATCAAGGATAAGAAGCTTGAGGTTGGGAAAATGGTACTTCTATATGATTCAAAGTTTTTGTGCCACCCTGAAAGCTTAAGGTGCATTGGTTGGGACCATATGTTATCACTTATATACTTGATTTAGGCACTTTCTAGTTAGAGGCATTGGATGGAACATGGTTTCCTAGTTACTTTAATGGGAGTAGGTTGAAGCCCTACTATAAATAAGTCTTCTTGGTGTTTTTAATAAGGCAATATTTCCACTTAGATTAGATTTCCTTAATGCATTTCCTTTATATGTGTTTCCTTCATCGTTGTTATGCTTTGTCAATTTAGTTCAATGTGTTTTGTGTAATAAACTGTGCTTGCGCGCTAGAAGTTGATTACTATTTAAGTGTTTTCATGCAGAGGACCACGCATACCCTTAGTGTGGGGTGGTTTATATACAGGGTTTATTTCCAAGTTGAATATAGTTTGATTGTATCTAAAGATGGGTATGCATAGAAGATAGTTTGTGCAGGTGCTCAAAGGAAAGGTGCGGTTAGGAAAAGAAAAAAATGCTCATGAATAAAGACCACAGATGGAAAAATGGACACATGTATAACATGAGGTAGGTTGCAGCAGGGGAAACTACTTATTGAAAGGTGTAGTGGTGAGGTACTTTGGCACAAGAGAAGCACATGAAAGGAGTCCTGTGGCCAAGAAGTAGAGGCACACTGAGAAGGTTATGACTATGGCGTGAAGATGAGCAACAGAAAAAAAATTGATGAATGATGAATTAATGTTGGGAATGGTGGTAGGTGGAGAGAATAAATGTGATAAATTTTTTAAAAATCTATATAAGGAAGGGTTGTGAGGCCATTTTTACCTTTGTAATTATGAATTCTCGAGTGAGTTGTTTACGAGTGAGCTAGCAAGATGGTGGTAAAGTGCGGAGAGCTACAAACCAGTGTTGTTATTAGATTTATGCATGGGATTGACTTGCACTCCCTTTGGAGAAGTGTTTGAGTGAAGCAGAGGCGTGCGGGGAGGAGAAATCAAGAGCTAGGGTTTGGATTAAAGCTAGGGCATGCGGTTTGAGCTAGGGCACGTAGTTAAGTTGAGCTTGCAGCTCGGAAAGAGGTAAAAAACAACCCCTTTTTCATTAAAATGGCACCAAAAAGAGCACCATTGGTGCTATACAAGGGGAAAGAAACAAAAGGAAGTTGAGATTGAGATCGAGGATGCCCCCAAAGTAAGTTTTCTAAAATGTAATACCTAAAGAAGTTTTCATGGGTCACGATTGGGACTCACATGTTCATTGGTGCAAGGTGAGTGACTACAATCACAAGACTATAGATAACAAGGAAGAACTGGAGAAATTACTAGTGAAAAAGAAAATAAAAGGATAGATGATATGGCCATGTATGATGATGTGGGTGAGAAGCTATTGACAAAGGTGGGAGATTTACAACTATATGAACTCCCATATTTTGGAAAACCAAAGAAATTATACCAATGGTTGATGAGCAGAGTCCACGAGGACTTTTTCTACTTTTTTGGGATGTATGAGGCTCACCGCACCCTTGATTTGGGAGCTTGACAGACTTAGGAGTTTGGGCATTGAAGTGAGTAGTGATTTTTAGACAAAGGAGGGTATTCTGAAGACAAGGAAGGAGTTAGGATACCTTAAAGGAGGGCATGGAATGGATATAGGAAAGCTATAGAAAGTATCATGTGGTTCAGTGGTGGCACACCTCCTCACCAAGCTCAATGACCAGGATCGGTGGTCACATGTAAACACATTGTGGCTACACATAGAAAAAGAAGATGTCTAAAGGTGTAACCTCTACAATTTGGGGTTTATTGCTTGAAACTATAATTGAAGAAGTGCATGGTGGAGATAAGATTATTTTTGGCACTATACTTTGTCACTTGTCTTTGTAGAAATCAAAGTACCGATGGGCCTAAGGAGAAAATTTGGCAATACCCTGAGGAGAAGAAATCTCTTGCAGAGAGATTTTAGAAATACACTTGTGATGGGACCATGAGTGGCCCCTTTAAGAAAAGAGTAGAGATGTGGTATGAGTGCTTGTGTGCTACATTTGAAGAAGAGTGGAGAATACCAAAGGAACTTCTTGCGGTATTAGGAAAACAAGTACATATTTGTAGTATATCAACACTTTTGTATTGTGTTTTTTGATGAAGGATGGAAATGGAGCCCATGGTGTAAGCTTCCTTATGCTTTCACATGTGATATTTTCAAGCATCTATGTACATAGGTTTTCAACGTGTGTGTGGCTGATCTTTCAATGTTGATAAGGTAGACTGTGACTACCACACTCTCAGAAAGACTTACGTGTATCCAAGTAAGTATGCATATATTGAAAGATTGATTTCTGATGATATAAATATGAAAGCAATGAGTTTAGTAAATTGGGGAGATTGGGTTGCCCTTGTTTATATCCAACTCAAGCCAAGGTTAGAGAATGGAAGTATGTGGAGAATGAGTTTAAACTTCCTGGCCCCCCAGGGGAAGCATATAGTTGGCACTTTGGCAGATGAGGAACTAGTTTCACCCCTTGTGGAGGAAGAGGGAGAGAAGAACTCCATGAAGAAAGTGGTGGCTTGAAGCATAGGGGCAGAAGACAACCCACTATTGAAAGGGAAAGATGCACATGAGGTGACCCCTCCTTTACAAAAGAAGAAGAGGAAGTATTAGAGACAAATGTGATGGAGATAGATGTAGAACAGACTATCGAGGAGCCACAATTTAAAAGGGTGTTCAAAAGAACAAGGGCTCAAGGCGCAGGATCATCACAACCACTTAAGGAGGTCACCTAGGACTTCACCTCAGAAATTAGAGCCTGAGAAGAAGAAATGACACAAGATCAAACTTTAAGAGGAAGATAAGGATGAATCCAGGGAAAGCACGCAGGAACTCCAGTGCAAGCTTGAGGATACAGAGAGGAGCCTCATGATGAAGAAATGAAGAATGATGAAGAGGAGTCTGAAGGAGATAGAAACAGAAGTATATAAGGGTGAGCCTTCTAGCGCGCCCCATACTACACAAGAAGGTGAAGGCCCAATTCTGGATTCAGCACCCAAATCCAAAGGGCAAGAGAAAAGGAAGGAGAAGGAAGGTGAAGACTATGTGACTCTGTAGTTGGATATGTGGATGACACAAGAAAAATCATATGCATGCGTGGTTCCAGAGCACTATGGAGCCTAAGGATTTATATGGTTGGGAGCTTGATGGATGAAGAAATGGAAAATGCGCACACAAAAAATTATCATGGTCTATGCAGACTCATATGGATGAGCCATATTTTGATGTGTGTGAAGAGTCATGTGTTTCATGTAGGATGAAGAAAGCACCCCATATACGACATGTGAATGTTAAACCTACTATCATGTCATGGATGAGAAGTGAGTAATGCCTTGGTGAAGGTATCTACAGAGGTTACATGCAGAACATAGATAAAGCGGCAACCCTTAGGGCATTGATGGATGATAATAAGGATAAGGATAAAGAGATTAAGCACTTGAATAGCAGAGAAGGAAAGGGTTGAAGCAAAGGTGGAAGCATTGGTGAGTATGGCAGAGGAAATTGGAGATGACATTTTGAAGGTATGGCCACACCTGGAATCACAAGTTCTAGAAAATTTTCTTTTGTTATGCATTACCTTCACACTTTGGTAAAATTGGTAGTATGATGAAGGGCTGTGTGTATGCCACACCAAAGGATGTTGCAGAGGAGGAAGAAAGGGAAAAGGCCACAATTGCAAGAAAATTTGTGAAGTTATGAGTCATTGTTACATAGGCCTTGAAGGATGAACTTAAGAAGGTAGATCAAGCTCTGAATATGTGCATGGCACCAGATTCAATTATTAGAATAAGGACTATTGAAGAGGATAATGAGGTCCTAAAGTAATGAAGAATGAGATGCTCGGTGCATGTGGATAGGCTTTCTTTGGTCGAAGAAAAGTGCAAAGCACTTACAGAGAAGCCCAAAATCCACATAGGGAAAGGATGAATGAAATTGGGAAGCTCATTTCTCAGAAGATGGACTTCATGGAGGGAATGGTTTCTAAGCATGGCTAACATTGTTTGATTTTTAGTATAAATGAAAAGAAAACATGACTCAAGATGAGTTGGAAGCCATGGTTATAGATGTCCCTGATAAAATAGGTGAAGCATTGAGTGATTGGTAGACATTAGAGGTAGAGATTAAAAATGAGTATCCAGAATTGATCCTGCTGGTAGAGGAGCAGAGCGCCGAGTAGTACTTCATTCTTTTTGGTCACGTAATTGTTTATTCTTTTATTCATTATTCTTTATTCTTGGAGAAATGAGTAGAGATTACCCATTTCGGGGTGGCAAATGAATTTAGTGTGGGGTAATGTTGAGCGGATAAAATATAGCTCAAGGATGGAAGTGCATAAGGATTGGGCATGCGTGAACAAGGGCACGTATACACGCATGCAAGTATAGTATAAAATAGGAGCACCTCAAAAAAAGGTTAGAAAAATGACTTAGCCACTTTTTCAGATCAAGGCTATTTTGGACATGGAGTGCAAAGCACGTAAAGGTATGAAGACTTGCAGGTTACACAAGGGTATTTTTGAGCAAGTGAAGTTTGAGCACCATGCAAAATTTTGGCTAATAATAGGATCTATACTTAGAGTTAACTTTAGAAGATCTATTATTAGCACTTGCATGCTTTTGTATTCTCTTGTAAAGGCACATGGCTATTATTAGCATGTAGCCTATTTTTGGAAGGTGCATGGGTGGTGAAGGGAAGTCCCCACCCCTATATATATGTATTGATTTACATGGTTTGGATATATCATTTTATTGTAGAGTTATGTTGTGGAATTATTAGCACACATGACTATGGAAACTAGATCATGATGTATGAAGCTTCTATGTTTTACAATATTTAATATAATGGATCTTATTGGCTAGATAATGGTGTTAGATGTGACTAATATGGTTCTTGTATGGTAAATCTCATTATAGTCATTTTAGTCAATCTTTCATATGGTTTAGATCTAGATTTGGTTTATGCATTGTGGTGTAATTGATTATTTGTTATGGATTTGAATTATATTTGCAATCATAAGGAGAGATATAAGAAATTATTCGATTAATTAACTTCCAACATTAATTATCCATTTTTAAAACAACACATTAATACTTACAATTGATGCATAACCGTACAACTCTATCTTGGGGCAGGGGACCGTCTAACTCTATCGGGACCGTTTGTATGGAAACTATCTTGGGGCGGGGCTATAAACTCTATCGGGACCGTTTGTATGATCTTAACCCTATTATGCGGTCTTGTACTGCTAGATTCTAGATCGAAAAATTTCTAAAAGTGTTGCTTCCTTGGAAATGTTTTTCATTGTCAAAACCTAGTTTTTGGTCATGTTGTGAATCCCTTTGAACATTTTAAATAAGATCTCAAACCCTAACCACGGGCGGGAGACCCTACAAAAACACCTTAGCTAGGTTGTAGGCATCCCATGTACTACCGACATTGAAACTACTTTAAAGAAGCCTTAAAATACACATCATTCTCCACCTAACATGTGATATTTGAATGAATGCAACTATATTTGGAAATTGATAACTCTTTGACAATGAATGGGTTGAGTTGGCTCTTGTTAATACTTGGGATGAGGATGTATAAGTGCTTGTAGATGAGATAAATGTTGGCATGTTGTTGCAAAGGAGTCTTTATTAATGAAAATCCTCATTAATGAAAAATTAGATGATGGATCGTGGGTCGGGTTATTCCCAAAGTTATGATGATATGGTGTTTCGTATGTTCTTGGTTGCATTGGTTGATTCAAAGTGAGGATGGCTTGTTCTTGCAAGCCTATTTAGGTGACCTAGCTAGCTTAGGTGATGGAGCATGAAGGTTGGATATTCTTGGTTGCTTGAGAAACATGTTAGCATGATGGAGAGCATGTTTGGAGAGTTCTTGGGCACTCATATGGGCTTCGGTGCGAGATATAGGTTGGTGTCTATGTTACGGTGCTCATTTAGACTAGGTATGGTTGTTAAATAGCATGAGAGTGAGTTGTGGAGCTATATGAGCTCATGGATTCATGTAGGTAGTTGTATCATTATGTACCAGGTATGTTAGGACCATTTGGGTGTTTTCATGATGAGTTATAGTGCTCTTTCAATTAACCCTAGCTTTTATAGTGTAAAACCCTAAGGGGTAGCTATGTAATTCTCGGTGGATGGAAATATTTAGAGGTAATTATGAAATTAATATGATAGGAGATTTTATTAGGGTTTTTCCTTGTGTTTTGGGGAAAATTTTAGGTTACCATGATGTGAATTTTGCAAGATATGAGTTTTTTGGTAAAACAGGGTCAAGAATAATGTTATTTTCAACTCAAATTTAAACTTCTGATGCTCGCCTAAATTGTGTGATTTACATGGGACCTTGTGGATTTCAGGGATGTTTCTAAATTTATTTTAGAAGTTTTCACAAAAATAATGAGTTCATTTCATCGTCACATTTTTATGAATGAATGTTAAGAAGGTAAACAACTTGTTATGAGTTTGAAACCCTAGCTTGAAATTAGTTTGTGATATTTACTTCCTAAGTGGCTAGTTTTTATTGCATGTGCATGAATGAATATTTTAATGTGTATAGTAATCCTCCATATTTCTAGAAAGGTATGGTAGAGGTTATCGTGATGAGTGGGCCACACTTAAATAGGTCAGTTTATGAAGAAGTTTAGTTTAGGACAAGGTTGTCCAAAGGAGTAACAAACTAAATGACCATTGTGTGATGTTTGTGAGTTTTTATTTATGTAAAAGAGGTTTTAGTTCATGGTGATATTTTTTAATGGTCAAGTATGCTTCGTCTAGGTTGACTGGTCAAAGGGTAGTTTTGGGGCAGTCAGAAGCAATCTTCAATAAAATGGACATAACAAGAACTACAGGTGGAGTTAGGAGGTGATTCAAGTTTTTTTGGAAATATAATTTAAAGATATTTCCAATGATATAATTTTTCTTCCTGATGATGATATTTTATATAGCTTTTAGGTCAATTTGTGAACAAGAATATTTTTGGATTTTTAGGACAAAATTGTTTTTGTTGAAAGTTTGAGTTGGTTGGAGCATGAGATGGATTGGGTGATGGTTTATAAAACCTGTAATGTGAAGAGATATTAATCTGGAATGTAATGAATCCATTTTTTTGTCTTAAAAGTTTCATAAATGGTGTTAACCAGTTGCTTTTTGAAAACTACTTTTTGGGCAGCTTGATTTGGTGAAGGCAAAAGTTGATGTAGTTTGAACCAGTGGATGTTTCATGAGCTCTAACTTGTTTAGAAGTGTTATAAAGGTTCTTTAATTTCCATAAAATTTTCACATGTCATATTTGAGGTGTTATTTGATGGTATTGCAGCTAAAATGTGAAGAAAGGGTACTAGAAACATGTGTTTGGTGAAGGCAATTAGCCACTAGGCCCATTAAACGAAATAATTTGATTGGCTCATAATAATTGAAACCATGGATGATTTTTAAATGTAATTTTAAACATATGTGGTGATTATTATAGCTTGGCTAAAAATAGTTTTGGTGTTAGGATAATTTTGTCATTCTAATGCATGGGTTTAGAGCATTTTTGGTGCATGAAAGAAGGGTTTTAGCTAGGCCAACCTAGATAAGTCACTTGTAGTTGTTATGAAAATTATATGGTATGTTTTTAAGATGTACTATTCATGTAAAATTATGGAAAAAAAATTGGTTTGAATTTGAATTTAGAAAAAGCTTATAAAAGCAATATTTTTGGTGTTTTCTGTAATTAGTTGTGTGTGTGCAAGAAGTGTGACCTAGGTGTGAGAGATTTGCAGGTGTATGAGAATGAATTGAGTTAAGATAAAGTGTGTGATAGGTTTAATACTTATGGCAAGGATTTGTGTAAGTTTTAAAGCATTGAAGAGTGAAGAAAGTGAAGAAGTATTCAAGTTTGAAGACCTAAGGTTGAATGAGGGTTTGAAGAAGTGCAGTTGAATCATTGATCTCTATCATTTGTGGAATAATAATTTAGAGATCAGAACATAATAAGGTGGTTTATTTGGTTCTTGATAATCTTGGGGGTTTGTATCCTCCTTGTGGATTTGGTGCTTCTCAACATTAGAGTCGGTGTTCATTACAGGGTTGTAGCTCTACTAAATTAGGGGTTGGTGCTCATTGTAGGGTTGTAGCTCTACCAAACTAGGGGTTGGTGCTCATTTTGGGGTTTTCGCCTCACTAAATTTGAAATATATCAATATAAATATTGTTTTTCAGTGGTTTTTCTTCCCCATGAGGGTTTCCCGCTTATATCTTGTGTCTTGTGTTGATTATCTTGCTCATGGTTGCTTTCATATGTGATATTTGATTGTGTACACACATTAATGGATGGTTAAATGGTTTTGAGTTTTGAATAAGAAATCTAAAATCTGATTTGAAATTTTGTAAGGACTGATTCACCCCCTCAATCCATTTTGCTTCCAAAAATTGGTATCAGAGCAAGTCCTTTTGGAGAAGTTTGATCACTTGAAAGGAGATCCTTGAGGCATAAAAATGGCAAGTGGTTCAGTTATTGGCAAGGCACCAATGTTTGATGGTGTAAAATATGTTTTTTTGAGTCTAAGGATGAATACCTATATCATGTCCCAAGGTTTTGATGTTTGGAAAGTTGTGGATGAAGGCTACACTCCTCCTACCACTCCTCCTACTAGTAAAGCAGACAAGGATGCATATGAAAACAACTCAAAGGCTTTTAATGTTATCATTCATGGTCTTAGAGAATCTGAGTTGGGAAAAGTGATGCATTGCAAGTCAACAAAAGAAGCATGGGAGAAAATTTAAGTTCTATATGAAGGTGACTCAAAGGTAAAAATTGTTAAGCTTCAAACCTTTAGAAATCAGTTTGAAAGTCTTAAGATGAATGATAATGAGTCTATTGTTGCATATCTTCTTAGAGTTGATAAGGTTTTCAATAGCATGAAAGGGTTAGGAGATTATGTGAAATAAGAAGTTGTTCAAAATGTTTTGAGGTCACTAACTCCTAGATTTGATTCTAAAGTATTTTCTATTGAAGAGGCAAATGATCTAACTACTTTGAAGTTGGATGAGTTACATGGTACCTTGACTGCTTATGAAATGAGGATAGGTGATTCAAAATCAGCCAAGAAAGATATTGCATTCAAATATGAAATGAAATCTAAATGCAAGAAGGTGAAGGATGATGATGTTGCTCTTGAAATTGAAGATGAAGAGCTCTTTGCTATGATGGCTAGAAGGTTGAAGCTTAGATATGGTAAGTATAGTGGTAAACTTCCATTCAAGTGTTTCAATTGTGGTGAAGTAGGTCATTTTTCTGCTAAGTGTCCTCATAGGCATGAAAAGGAAGATGATGAAGATCATGAGATTAGTCATAGCAAGAAAAATCACAAGTTTAGTAAAGGTAAGAAGAACTTTAAGAAGTTTGACTATAAGAGAAAGGAAAAAATAAGTTTTTATACAAATGAAGATGGTGAATTATTTGATGCTAGTAGTGGTGTTTCAGATTTTGAATCTGAATCAGATCATGAGGATATAGGAAATGAGGCTTTTTCATGACTAATGATGTAAAAATGTCTTCTAGTGATGGCTCCTCTTTGTTAGGATATTTTATATCAAGTTACTGCAACTATTATGATGAAGGTGATGAGGATGTCAAAGATGATATTGAAGACATTCAAAAGGAGTTAAATCATGTTGAGAAAGAGAATGATAAGTTGAGTTTGCAGGTCAAGGAATATGAAAATCAAATTCACAAGATAGAAGATAATTACAAGACTGACTCAAGCAAGAAAAATGAGTAAATCAGATTATTAGAAGAAAAGGTAAGGTATCTTATTTCAATTTTGCAGATAAAGAAAGTATGTGCTCAAAATTTGAAGAATATATAGAGTTCCTAATGGTTGAGCTACTAGAGGTTAGCAAGAAGACTATGTCCTTTCAAAAGTTTGAAAAAAGTGCAAATGATCTAGATGATCTACTTGGAAAACAAATATCGCAGATTATAAAACTAGCTTGGGTTTCAAAGAGGAGTCTAAAGGCAAGGAAGTGAAGCAAGAATACATTGTTCTAAGAAAATAATCAGATGAAGCTAGCATTAAGGAAGAAAAGAGGGTGAATCTCATCAAATACAACGTGAAATTAAGGCCAATTAGGCAACCTAATGCCTCAAGGTATGAAATAAATTTCAATGGGTATTGTTATAATTGTAATGCATTTGGTCATAGGGCTAAAGAGTGTATAAGGTCTCCTATAGACTCTCATCCTTAGTGGGATAATAAAACTGAATATGTAAAGAATTTTGCATGCTACAATTGTAATGAACAAGGTCATGTTGCTATATTTTTCTTATATGATCCACCTAGTCAAGATGAAGGTCACAAGAGGAAGAATTCAGTGGTATGTTACAACTATAATGAGATTGTTCATGTGGCAAGGGCTGCTTTCATGCTTAATCAAGAAAAATTAGAGGGCTCAAGGTTTTGGAGTGTGAGGAGGTAGCTTTCAAAGGTCTTGTTGTGATTGTCAATGATCTCGGTCTTGTTACCTTTGAAGTATGAGTGTCTACGTGCTTGAGGTATGTGTTTACAGTATCATGATGTATAGTTACTCTAAGATGAATCAATGAGATTAAGAGTCATTTTTGGTGTCTCTCAAGTGGTTTGTTGTGTCATAATAATCATACATATGGTCTTCCTTGATGTCTAGCACACGGTTGTCAAGATTAAATGGTCTATGGTGTCTCAAAAGGTCAATTCTCCGAGTCCTAAATGGAGTATTTGAGTTTTTCATAGGCTTCAAGTATGTTTTTCAGAGTGTGTATAGTGCATGTAAAGCTTTGGATGTGTCTCAGAAGCATGTTGAAGGCCTTAAAGGGTCCTAGAGGGTTTATTCTCTTTAGGAAGTGTGTCTTGGTCATCATAAGTGGTCTGGGCATATTCTTTGGATTGTGAGTCATTGGGTCATGTGTTATGAGTCTCTATGGGGTGTAAATGGTTTAGAGAATGTGTTTATAGATGACCTTGTGTCATCAAGTATGATGACTTGGTCAATTATTATGAAGGTGAAGGTCATGCGGTTGTTCTTGAAGGTTAACAAGGAAAAATCAAGATGGATCCAGGACATCCACATAGTGTTTTTGATACTCTAGTCATGTTAAGCTACTTTGAGTGTTGGAAGATGCTAATGTAATGGTATTGGTCAAATTTGAATTCATATGTGTAAAATTTAGGATTTTTAGAGGCCTCCCCGCCTTGACTAGGTTTTCACGGTGCTCTCATGTGAGCGGTATGAAGAGAAAGATGGGTTTGAATGACAAAATGGTGGATTCTAGGGATAAAATTATGTGAAACTATTCTAGATTATGTGGACATCATGTTGCAGGTGGTATTAGACTATGAAGTTACCTAGATTCCTAGGAAATTTTGACAAAGTTCGATTTTTAAATTGTTTGTATATGAAGACCTAATTGAGGAGATGGTAGTGCAAACCGGGAAAAATTTCTTCATGGGCAAGATTCAAGGATTAATATGATGATTCTTGGGAAAAATGGGTATGAAAATTAGGTAAGATATCCTCATATATGCTTGTTTTTGGAGCCTATTTGCATGTTAGAATGTGGTTTTTGCCCTTGGTTTTGATACCCACGGTTTTGTATCAAACTGCTTAAGCAATTGTCTATTTATATGGTCTTATGCATATGATAGATGTACAAGTAAATGTATTGCAGATGTGTTTTGAATTCGGGTGTGAATTCTGTAGAGTTTGTTGAGCATAGCTCCAAATGGATCTAGGTATTGTATTGAGAGAGTAGAGGCTTGTAATAAAATTTGAGCAAGTGATTCTTGGTGGACGTAGCCCAAATTGGGTGAACCATGTTAAATCTTGTCTCTCTGTGTTGTGTTATTTATTCTGCACTTTTATTTGAGATCTGTAATATTTTCTGCATATTAGTTTCTACTGTTGCGATTCTGTAAGGGATTATTCTGCATATTTTATCTCTTATTTCCTAACATGAGTGCAAACTAGGAAAATTTTCTTCATGGGCCGATTCAAGGATTAATATGATGATTATTAGGGAAAATGGGTATGAAAATTAGGTAAGATATCCTCATATATGCTTGTTTACAAAAGGTTATGTGAGTTTCCTCACGTGTTAAGGGTTAGTAGACTCGTGCATGAGATTTAGGAAGGTATACTTGAGATTTTTATGATTCTCATAAGTTTTATTCTATGTATGAGATTTTGAAGTCCATTAAGAGACTCTAGATGATGAGAAATAACAAAGTATAGTTGTTTAGATCTTATGTGATCTTTGGTGCTTCAAGATTGGGTTTGTATATACATTATCTATCACAAGTCTTTACATATCCTTTTGGTATGTTTTAAGGCTTCCTAACTATTATGTATGAGTGTAAATGAGATTGAGATTATGTTCATGTTTAAAGAAGTAGGGTTTATATGGATATCTTTCTCAAATGTAGAGTTCACAATGAAGGTTGGCGATGTGAAGAACATTGTGTGCTCGATTTTTGGAAAATATGCACCTACATGTATGGACATTGGTGTGCACCATCCAGGATGGGACTAAGCCCCTTGGAGTAAGTATATACATTTCTGAAGTGGTCTAACTGCTTTGAAGTGTGTAAGATGGTTCATCTCAGGAGTAGATAAGCTTGCATGTTTTCCTTATGCATGTCTTGAGCCAAAATTGTTAAGCTATTAGTGCGGGGTATACCTAGAAAGGTAGAGCGTGGTGTTTTACTCGGTGAGAATGATTATGTAAGTCTATCTTTGGTAATCCAAGTATCTCTCAATATTGTTCATGTGATCTTGAGGATGGATATCAGCTTAAAGATGCAAGTGTGTGTCTTGTTGTCTAGGTATGGTCATTAAGCTCTAAAATTTCTAAAGGAAGAATGTTTGAGAGCTTGTAGTCATTTTTACGCCTTTAGAAAAACAATCAAATCCCATGTGCGTCGGCCTATCACCTAGTGGGCGTTGGGCGCTCACCCGAGGAACGCACAGGCATTGAGCCCCTCCTTTATGTGATTTGTGTAAGAATACATCATCTATGATAGATACTTAAGTGCAAAATAATGGAAAAGAACCATGTGTTCATTCTAAGAGCCTAGGATGAGTTATCATATCAATGCATCCATAAAAGATAAGCATCTAACATAATACAAACCGATTCATAACACAAAGGACCTGCATTATGATTTATGCTCATGAACACACATATTCTTTGGAACATAACCTTAAATTGATATTAATGAGTTCAATAACCACATTACATTCATTAGGCCATAATAGACCAATATAATAATGCAGAGCAAGGTCATGCATCAAAAACTAAACTACGTCCTTTATATTACAAGGATAAACACAGACCCATCCCTCTAAATATGCCATCACTCCTATATTTCCTCTAATCCCAACCCATAGAATCCTCCATAATATTTTTGCAGAGCTTCACCTCTCTTCCACCACTACTACCACCCACTCTTCTACTACCCATGCATCTCTATATATAGCTTTTTGTCTTCACCGTTATGCCTTCTGAGGTAACATATCAGTTGCCAAGTGTCCAAGTGGTCCTCCCATGGAGCATGCCTCCTTTGATCTGAGCTCTCCACTCTTTGCAATGATGTCTTTCTAAATCCTTCCATCGCATGCATGGAATATTTTATTCTTGATCCTATAGCTGTCAGATTGGCACCTTATCCACTCCGCATGCTAGATGGGTCATGTTTTCCTCATGTGTTGTCTAGAACTCCGAATATGGCTAAGTCCCAAAACCCATCTTGTCTTGCACATACGCACCATGTGTTCTACTAAAATATTGCTAAAACCCTTCCTTGTGCACCTTCACACCGCACGCCCATGTGCCTTCTTGTACTTAGCCAATATTTTGGGGCCCAACATCACCCCACACTACGCTTGTTCTTTGTCCTTGAAAACACTTCTCTTTAATGAATAAAGAATGGTGGGCTCTGAATAGGGGAAAAGAATGAAGGAATAAAGAATTGGGAGAAAGAATGAAAGAATAAGGAAAATGAAGGAGAACAATGCTTATTTTTGAGGAGGAGAGGGAAATCCTTCCCTATTTATGCCTCTAGCTTTTCCTAGGCATCAACCTCATTCTGCGCTTGCTAACAGAGGTCTCCGACTAAGGCGCTCACCTCCTCAAAACTTAATTCCTCCCCTTTGGCACTCATTGTCTCAACAATACTTTCCAATTGTTTGCCCAGTCATCAAGTGCATCCATCCTACGAGTGATCTAAGGGTATAATCCCTTTAGTCGACTTTTTATCGAGCCTCACAAGGTCTCGATAGCTTCTGACTTATTTTCTACCTTAGCTAGGATTTTATCTCTTTCTGCCCTATTCCCCTTATTCTTTTCTTGAAACTCCTTGAGATCCATTTCATGTGTGGCGACCAAGATGTTTGCCACTCTATCTCTATCGCGTAGTTTTCATATGCGCTTTCGTCAAAGAATTGCGTAGTGACCTTTACCTCAGTGAACGAGTTTAGTATATCAAGCAACGATCTCAACAACCTTCAACTTCTCTTCTTTCTCTCAATGCGTCGAACTTCTTTAGTAGACTCTAAGGAAAGTGACCACCTTTCCATCATGAGGATGCAATTCAAATCCTCTAGACACTGGAAGGTTTATTCATATTTTTGCTCGGATGGCACTAGGTTAGGATGCTTTAAAAAAATAGCACCCATAATCATTTCAATTTTCTTGTGTAGCTCACGCACCCTTTCCTTCTACTCTTTCAGTTCATGCCTTAACTGCACACTGATAAGCTCTTCTTACTTCAAGTATTTTCTCTTCTCAATGAGCTCCTTCTTTTCCTTCTCCAATTCCTCTTCCAGGAATCTCACTCTATCATTCCTTCCGAATAGTTTGGCCTTAATCTAAACTTAAACTTTGTTTAGCATGTTACAAACCTGCTCATTTGATAATTGTTGAGCATTCACCAAGGGATTAACTCCTTTTATTTCTGGCACCTTCATTAGTGCTCCCTAACTTACTTCAAACTTAGGTTCATCCACGTGGGACTCGAATGCCCAAGATAGCATCTTTCTAGTTCAAGGATATATGCCTTATTCATCAAATGAAGACATATTCAGGAGTTGTTCTATTGGTACAATGATTTGGAACTATGTGTTTAGCACCTTGCTTGGATCATTGATGTATCACATTCCTTTCCCTTGTGCTACCACTATGCCCTTCCCACTTGTTCGCATAGCTTTTGGGAAGCTTATCGCTAAATTAGGATTCCCACCCATGCTGCCATATTCTTTCTTAACGCTCTCTTCTTCTATTTCCTTCAAAATTTCATCTATGCTCCGCTCCAACTCCTGTTCCACCAAATCCTTAATGATTCCCGCCACTTCTCTTTCCACCACTTGTTCCTTGGTGAGGCTTGGGGTTCCCTAATTTTTGGTGCTTACCTCTTTACTCACCCCCTTGCCTTGATCCTCTACTTCCTCCTCGTCATTCTTCTCCTCTTCATCTTCCTCGTCATTCTTCTCTTCATCTTCCTCCTCCTCGAGTCATGTATATCATATACCGGATGGTCTTGACCTCCTTCAGGATCATCGTCATCCTTGTCACCAATGTAGGCATCTAAGCTTTCTATCTCCTCTAAGTCTGCCTCTTCTGCCACCTTCTGCTTCTTCCTAACTGGTGATTCCAATATAGGAGATTCTTCTTTCTCCTTCTCCTTAATAGGTGACGTCTTCCTTGGTGATTCTTCATGTGTGAGGGGCTCTTCATGCTCTGGTGCCTCTTCTTCCGGGTCTTCGGCTTGACTAGGAACTTCTTTTTATGTGCTTAAGTGTTAGGCTTCACTCGCTTCCAGTAGCGCAAGACACCAATTGTGCGGTTTGCACACTTGGTGCCTTCTTCTCTTGTACCTCTTCTCTTTCCCTCTTCTTTGGCATGACCTTTTTCCTTCCTACGAGAGTCTTCTGGGATGGAGACATCACTCTCCAGATAGGCACCTTTCTCAAACTTAGGCCTTATGTGTAGATATACCCTTGTTGCAGCCCTTTCGGCGATTGGCAACATTATCGGCTTCATAAATTGTACTTTATGGGAGACATACTTCTCTACATATGCATGCTTTTAGGGTATACATGCTTTTTAGGGTATACGAGCTTTTGGCGCAGCTCACGGTGGTCTTGGTCCACTTCACTAAGGTCAAACCTTAGCCTTTTGGCCTCCTTGAATTGGTTGACCCCTGCTTAGAAATATTGTGTGGTGAAGGAGAAGGGTAGCTTGCACCATGGGCTCTTAATCCCATTTGTCAATGTAAACTCTGCCAATGTAGAAATGTTGATAAACTGTAAACTTTGCCTCTCCATCCATGATCGCGGGTAATTACTTTGGGATCCTCCACTCTACCCTGAATGAGCCACGAATTCATTTGTACCACTTCTCTAGGCGTGCCTTGGTGATAGACCGTCATGGTTTCATAAGTGTACTTCTCAAATAAGTTCACGGGCAAGGGGTTTTCTTCTTGATATTCCCAAACAAACTTCTCTGGCCCATCTGGTACCCCAATTTCCTAGAAGACAATGGTGAGGAGGACATTGCTGAATAACATATTTTCACCTTCATGTGTGTTTCTTATGATTTCATCCGCAATAAAGGTGGACAAGTTATAGATGGTCCCTTCGAGAACTTCTGCCACACATTTAACCATGCCTTGTTTACTTGCGTCCATCTTTCTTGATCATTAAGCTTGGTGACCAAGTACACGGCCATCCTCATAACAGGGTTTGGAATTTCTGTGATGTCAAAGTACCACGAACCCTTTTTGTAGTCATAAGTTGTTATTGTTTCCTTGATGGCCTCCTTATCACTCAAATCGTCATCTATGGATTCCCCTTCACAATTCAGGCCAGTGAATTTGGATATCAACTGCGGTGTTATGTGCATCTTGCGGCCTACAAAGTAGAAATGGTCTTCATGTACGCATGACATCAACCACTGATATAGTCACTTGGGCTTGCCAAAATAAGGCAACTCATATAGTTACAATAGCCCTGCCTTTTCCAACTTTACTTTCACCTTGTCGCTATATATTGGCATTCTCTCCTGGTGTCCTTTTGTTAGTTGGATGAACCAGCTCTAGTGTCATTTATTTCTCTATAGTGCTCATGTGATGGTTGTAATCACTCACGGCCATTTGTCTCAAGTGCGATACCCACTCATTTCCTAGCAACACTCCATCTGGTACTGGTATTTATGCATACCATTCCTCATTGGAGATAGTGACGGTAGCGGTTTGTTTTCCCTTGTCCTTGCCCTTCTGTTTCTTTGGTCAAATAGTCACCTTCTTTTGTGTCATTCTTCTTATCAGTTTAAAATTTAAAACTACTTGCTCTGCTCTATTACTTTGCTCAATCTCAAAACTCAACTCCTGGAAGAAATCCTTCTATGTGCCCTAGCTGCCAAACCCTAACTAGGAAAACCCTTCCACAAGACGGCGCACTACAAACTAATTCTCCCCACACCATGTACTCCTTCCACTCGGTCTACATATCTACTCTAGTCACGCACTTAGATCTCTATGATTCTTCTTCCTTCGCACAAATCTCTCTAGATGCCCTAGTTCGCAAGAGCACTTCAACTTCATAATAGTAAGGTAAAATAATGACTTGTCCAACCTCATATTTATAGTTTTTCTCCTCTCTAGCAATAAATGCTATACCACCTACCAACATACTTAACATTAAATGTGGCTTTTTCCACTAGGCCGACTTTAAGCACCCTTACCCACGCGCCCAATCCTACGTGAAAAACCTTCTACAACCTTTTGTTGCGCAAAATCCAATTTGACAAGACTCTTACGCGCGTGTCTAAAAGCGCCGAAGGCACTTCTTCTATCCTTTACCTGATTTTTACCTTCTCCTACCTCATGTTGTTCATGTGATATTCATTCTTCGTACGTGGTCTTTGTTACAACCTTCTTGACACCACAATTCATTATCCATCGTTTCCCCACACACTTTCTTAATCTTGCGCTTCCTTCTACTGGGCCACTCAACTTTTATTGTTGGCTTATACTTTGATTTCCATTACTCCACCCCACACTAAAGAAGATGCACGGTCCTCTGCACATACACAACTTTAGAAAGACAATGTGGTTACCGACGCATAAGGTGCAAAACGGAACAAAAAGAAAGGAACAAGAAACAAGAAAGGGAAACACAAGAAAATAAAAAGCAATAAAGGGAAATTCTAAGCTAACTTGAAATACCACCTTATTTACAAACACCAAGAAGACTTATTTATAGTAGGGCTTCAGCCTAATCCCATTAAAATGACCTGGTAATCTCATCCCATCTAGCGCTTGAATCGCAAGCACCTGAATCAAGGATGTACAAGATGATGTAAGGGCCCAACCAATGGACTTTCAACTTCCTAGGATGGCACAAAAACTTAGAATCATATAACAACACCATCTACTCAATATCAAAGTGCTTGTTTTTGATATAATGATCATACCATGCCTTTTGTCTTGTTTTTTCTATCTTCGACTCCATCAAGCAAGTAATTGCCTCTCATCTAATTGCATCAACTCATCAATCCCCTCTTCCAGTGCTTGTTCATCATCCAACCCTCATGCATGTGCTATACATAATGATGGTAACATGAATTCAATTGGGAAAATAGCCTCCACGCTAAACACCAATTGAAACATTGTAGCCTTGTTCAACCTCTAATAGGTTGTCCTTTATGCCCATAGAACGGCTGATACTTTGTCATCCCAATCTTGTCTTTTGACATCACAGATCTTGGTCAACGTGTGACTTAGTATTTTGTTAAATGCCTTAGCAATTTCATTTTCCTGTGGATGATAGGGGTAGTTTTGTGATGGGCCACCATAAATTCTCTAGCATTATCCTGACCTGTTTCATTGAGAAAATGTGTACCCCTATCACTAGTCAAGCTCAAAGGACAACTATACCTGTTGATTATGTTCTCCCATAGAAATCTAGTAGTTTCCATTACAGTGTAATCCTTCATAGGCATTGCCTTTGCCCATCGTATCAAGTAATCGGTCAAGTAATGATATACCATGAACCATTCCTTCATAAATTTGGCGAAATTGGCTTTACAAAATTGATTGCCCATTTTTCAAATGGTTCATCGCTAGATATTGGTCACAAGGGCATTTCATCCCTCTTCCTAGGTTTTCCAAAGCACTAGCAATAGGCCTTGTAAATCTCAATACAATCATGGTAGATGGTTTCCCACCAAAGCTCTGCTTGTAGAATTTTTGCGTAGTTGTATTTCCCGCATAGTGTCCTCCAACAATCCCACCATGTGCTTCCTCCATAATTACAATACGCATCAATAGAACCTCATCATGTCCTAACTTATACAAGTCTCCACTAATCAACATGTAGGGTGCGACGCGTATTGCCAACTGCTTCCTCTCCCGAGCCTTCATCCCTTCTGGCACTACACATGTTTTTAAGAATATTGTGATATCTTATAAGTCTGAGGGTGCGCACCGTAACCTAAATAGTTACGTGTTTGGCATGGTATCCTCATTGCTTTATGCGTCCTCCCCTGAGTTAATCCTTGATAAGTGGTTAGGTCCTGAATTTCTCTTTCTTGGTTTTACAACCACCATGAACTCAAACCCTTGGAATAATAGGACCCAACGACATATGCACCCTTGCAAAATAGGCTTGTTTACCAAGTATTTCAATGTCATGTGGTCTGTATAGAATATAAAGGGTGTTGCCAACAGGTACTATCTGAACATATGCAACACATAGATCATAGATCGTACCTCACGCTCAGTAGTTATGTAATAATGTTCTGCTGGTGTTAACTTCCTACTTGTAAAACACATGGATGATCAACAATCCCCTCACCAGTTGTGCTAGTATTGCTCCCATGGTTGTTCTTGAGGTATCAACATGCACATGGAAAGGCTTATCCCAAGAAGGAAAGTGTAGTATGGGTGCAGTGACAAGCCTATCCTTTAAATTGTCAAATGCTTTATGCTGCGCCTCTCCCCAATGAAAGGCACTCTTGTGTTTTAGCAATTCCTCTAAGGGCGCGGAAATCTTGGCATATCCCTTGATGAATTTCCTGTAGTACCCCATATGTCCAAGGAATCCACGCACTACGCTTTGACTAGTAGGCTCCCCTAATCCCACAATAATTATAACTTTGGCGAGATCCACTAGTAAGCCTTCCTTACATATAATATGTCCTAACAAGGTTCCAAATGGAGTAGCAAAGACACATTTCTTAATGTTGAGGGATATCCTCAACTACCAACATCTCTCAAACATCAGCCTCAAATTGTCACAATGGTATTTTACCAACCCATACACACTCCAATCATCCAGGTAAACTTGAAGAAATTTATGGATGAAGTCCTGAAATTCTTGTACCACGATGCGCAAGAACACAACAGGCACATTCTTCAATCCAAAAGGCATAACCGTGTAGGAAAAACTTCCCCATTTAGTGGTGAAAGTTGTCTTTCTCTAGGTCTTCCTTTGCAATCCTAACTTGGTGATACCCTAAGAACCCATCTGTGAAAGAGTAGACCTTGCACCCGGCCACTCCCTCCAAAATTTCTTGATAAAGGGGGTTGGGAAAGGATCGATGACACATACTACATTCAAGTCCCTGTATTCCACACATATCCTTATTCTTCCATCCTTCTTGATACTGATGACCATTGGGCTTATCCATTCTCGATTCCTCCGTAACCTCAATGATGCCGATGTTATCATTTTTTCTATTTCTTCCTTGACCCATACTCGTAAATTCATATTCATCCGATAAGGGCTCTTCCGGATCGAATGCGCACCTTCCTTCAACTTGATCTTCATCTCCCCAAAGGAATGGTGAATGCCTTTGAGTTCATGGTACCCACAAAGGAACAAATCCTGGAACTCGCGCAACTAATTAGTGACCTTTGAAACTTCCTTTTCCGACCAATAGTCCCCAATGATAACTTCCTTAGGTTTTGTCTTTGTCCCAATGTTAACCTTCTTTGTTTTCAGGGCTCATGGTAGGCATGTGCTTGCTCATCAGCGCTATCTATGACTTTGTGCGTACCTTCAAAATGGTTAGCATCCAAACTTTCCATTTCTTCACCATCTACTACATAGACCATTTTTCCTTTTTCTTTTTCCATGCATGCACGCTCAAGTTGTACTTCCTCTGATTCTTCTTCATTGAGGCGTGTCTCCAAATAAGGCTCACCCAAAGAACTCCAGTAGCCTATCTTCTACCATAGCACTATCTCCCATCGTAAAGTGCTTGATTACATGTAACGCTTTATCAACCGATGGCTTTGTACTCCTATACTTGAAATCTTGGATGAGATCACCGTTGACTCTCCCAATTACCTCGTTTAACAATGCATCTCTCGAATAAATATACCATGCACATGCACAACCTTATAAGGTGGAATATAACTTATGCACCCATAACGAAGGTGGTAACGCTTCTGCACTTCCCATCTAGGCCTTCTCACATGCTTGGACATGAAATGAGGTGGTATCTTTACCATGGTAGTCTTGGATGACAGTGGAGCGCATTGCTCCTGGAGAACCTTATAAAAATATGACCCTTACCTTGCACCATTCTAGGAGGTTCTCCTGATGAGTAGCCCACTAGTGCGCTACAATTCCGAGTAGGTTATAACTAAGCATTCCCCTTCTCTCGTCCTCATTCTTCCACTGAGCCTCCATTTCTCGCAAGAAAATTTCAAGGTATGTTCCTCCAAAGTAACTTGGTAACTTCTTCCCTCCCAGGCACTTGAATGAGCGTGCCTTTATTACCCTTATTACATATCCTCTCAACTGTCACCCAATCAACTCATAAGTCCCATGCGCCCAATTGTCACATGCCATGCTAGTGGTATCACTCAAGGACTGAGCATCTTCAAACTGGATAACTCCCTCCGTGGGATGAATTATCTCAGGATCTCTGATGGAGCACACATAGATTCTATCAAGGAATTCCTCTCCTAAGGGCTCAATATAGGGTGCTAACTTCCCATCTGTTAAAGGGATAATCACCCTTTCTTCCTTGTTCTCGAAGCTAATATACCCCTTGTTAAACCACAGGTCAGTATTGTTCTTATAACACCAAGGGTGCCCAAGTAATGTTGGGAAATTATCCGCCTCGGTGAGCACCAAGACTTCAAAGTCCCCAGTGAACTTAGCCCCTTGAATAGTGATAACCACATCTTTCAATACTTCAATAGGCATTGACTTTATATTGTTTGTCATATACAACATTCGAGATGGTTATAATGCGGGCCTTCCCATTTGATGCCAAGCATCTAAGGTGAGAACATTGACCTCCGCTCCTGTGTCGATGAGGATATTGCTTAGAAGCCACCCATCAATAACTACATTCAATGTAATCTCCTTATCATAGTCAAGGCTGTGAGGAGGAAGGTTTGCATGCAAAACCTACCTTTTGCGCTTTGCTCGGCACGTGGTACCTTCTCTTTAAGTTGTTCTCCTAAAGCGAGGAATAATATTCTCTTTCCCTAACATCCTACATACTTCCTTGACTTCATCCAGGTCCTCCTTCAGATCCTCGACATTCTTCCTTTACTCCAAATGCTTTGACTACTCCTTTAGACATTAGATCTCCCCTTGCAAACTCTGAATCACATCCATAGTCTCTTATACACCTCCTTCTGATGAGTAGGGTCTGGATACTTCCCATGTACTAATTCCTCTCTTGAAATCGGTGTCCTTTGTCTTAGGATCTCCTTGGTGCATGTGACATCTACTCGTATCGTTGCCAATACAGTTCTAGTCCCGACTCACGCGCCACTCTTGGCATCCACTGAGAATTGGCCATCTTGATGCTTACCATCCTAGTGCCTTTTTCCTTTCAATGTTTTTAGTTCATATGCTCATAAAGCTTTGGACACTCTTCGTACTTATGTTTCTTCCCACACCACGAGCATTGCAACAGATCAGGACACTCGCACTTGTAATGCTCTATAGATCCACAGTTATAACAGGTTCCTTGTGGTAATTCACTTCATCCTCTGCCACGGTTACTATGACCATGAAATCCTCCAAAAAAACCTATTCCATGTGCTCCTCCATCTGCACGCCCTTTGTAGTGAGGATCATCATCCTTGGAACTACTTGCAAGACTAGTTTGGTGCACACCAAGATCAATAACATCATAAATTTGGTCAATCATTTTGTAATCCTTGGTATCATGGGTCGTAGAGGTACATATCTTACAATAGAAAGAAACATTCTTACGGATTACACATTGTACTAGAGGACACATATTTGCATTATGATCCCCATAGAAAATATCACGCCATCTACGCCATGGTTTATACTAACTTCCGAGGGAAACTATCCTTTGCATGCACTTCCACTTCATAGTTTGTACACCACAACCCACTACGAACCTCATGCACTAAGTTTGCAGACATCTTCTCAAACTGCTTGGCCATTGTAGCAATTTGAGCCTCCGAAAAGGGCTAACCCCAAAGATCAATGCTCCCAATAGCCTCGGCGTGTAAGGCAGCTTCTAAGGCCTCGTGTGGGTCTCAGGAAAGTCTTATGTGACAAAGGTGCCCTTATAAACGGTGTTATCAATTCTCCAACAAACCATTGAGCATGTTGAGAAGGGTGAATGTCATAGATAGTTTTGTGAGAGAGTTTTGAACCACACTTCGTACTCCCGCACACTCTTTGTCATTCCTTTCTAGATATACTTCAAGTTGTTGATGCTCTCCTGCTTAAATTCAGGATATGGAACTCGTTAGGAAGGTGTTCTTTAATTTAGTGTATTCTACCACCATTTGATGGGGTTCATACTTCCTATACCAACTATACATGTGCCCTTGCAACGTCATTGCAAATTGACTTGCCTTCCACTCTGGGGTAGTGATCACTTTCACACGCCATAGTAAGTCGACTTTTGTACATGCTCTGTAGCATCCTAAATACCCCTATAGTACGTAAAATGTAAATACCTCTCAAATAATACTGTGGAGGTGGTTGCAGCCCTTGTCCTCCTAATTCAAAGCCTTGGTTCCCTCTGGTGTTTCCTCCTCCACCAGATCCACTAGATCCACCAGGTCTTGTTCCTCTTGACCCACCATATCCTCTAGATCCGCTAGGTCCACCAGGTCCTCCAGCTCCTACACCACCAAATCCACCTCTTGTAGCCAAAAAATGGCCTGAAGTGGTTGTGCCTAGTGTTCCCAACGTCCCACTGAACTACGTGCTAATGGTTTGTGATATTGTCCCACTAACGATTATGTGTCACGTGTCACTTCAAGACATGATACCCAAACCTTGCGTATTTGCACCTTGTTCAAAAATTCCTCCAAATACCAGAATGGTTTGCAATGACCATGGATGTCCGAAATAAGAAATTATATCTCATGGGCGTAGATCGATTATTCCCATTGATACTAACTAGGTTAGCAATACGAAATAATTTGATTGGCTCATAATAATCGCAACCATGGATGATTTTTAAATGTCATTTTAAACATGTATGGTGATTATTATAGCTTGGATAAAAATAGTGTTCGTGTTAGGATATTTTTTGTCATACCAATGCGTGGGTTTAGATGATTTTTGGTGCATGGAATAAGGGTTTTAGCTAGGCCAACCTATATGGGTCACTTGTAGTTGTTATGAAAAGTATATGGTATGTTTTTAAGATGTATTGGTCATGAAAAATGAGGGAAAATGTTTTGGTTTGAATTTGAATTAAGAAGAAGCTTATAAAAGCATTGTCTTTGGTATTTTTGTAACTAGTTGTGTGTGTGCAAGAACTACGACCTAGGTGTGAGAGATTTTTAGGTTTATGAGCATGAATTGAGTTCAAATAAAGTGTGTGATAGGTTTAATATTGATGGAAAGCATTTTTGTAAGTTTTGAAGCATTGAAGAGTGAATAAAGTGAACAAGTATGTAAGTTTGAAGACCTAGGGTTTGAATGAGGGTTTGAAGAAGTGTGAGTTGAATCATTGATCTCTATCATTTCTGGTAGTAATATTTCAGAGATTAGAAAATCATAAGGTGGTTGATTTGGTTCTTGATCATCTTGGGGGTTTGTATCCTCCTTGTGGAGTGGGTGCTTCACAAAATTAGGAGTCGGTGTTCATTGTAGGGTTGTAGCTCTACTAAATTAGGGGTTGGTGCTCATTGTAGGGTTGTAACTCTACCAAACTAGGGTTGGTGCTCATTATGGGGTTTTTGCCTCACTAAATTTGAAATATATCAATATAAATATTGTTTTTCAGGTGGGTTTTCTTCCCCTTGAGGGTTTCCCACTTATATCTTATGTCTTGTGTTGATTATCTTGCTCATGGTTTCTTGCATATGTGATATTTGATTGTGTGCACACATTAATGGATGGTTAAATGGTTTTGAGTTTTGAATAAGCAATCTAAAATCTGATTTGAAATTTTGTAAGGACTGATTCACCCCCCCCTTAGTCTATTGTGCTTCCAACAATTAGTATTAGAGTAAGTCCTTTTGGAGAAGTTTGATCACTTAAAAGGAGATCCTTGAGGCATAAAAATGGCAAGTGGTTAAGTTACTAGCAAGGCACCAGTGTTTGATGGTGTAAACTATGTTTTTGGATTCTAAGGATGAATACCTATATCATGTCCCAAGGGTTTCATGTTTGGAAAGTTGTGGATCAAGGCTACACTCCTCCTGCCACTCCTCCTACCAGTAAAAATGACAAGGATGCATATGAAAACAACTCAAATGCTTTTAATTTTATCATTCATGGTCTTGGAGAATCTGAGTTGGGAAAAGTGATTCATTGCAAGTCAGCAAAAGAAGCATGGGAGAAAATTTAAGTTCTATATGAAGGTGACTCAAAAGTAAAAAACTGTTAAGCTTTAAACCTTTAGAAATCAGTTTGAAAGTCTGAAGATGAATGATAATGAGTCTATTGTTGCATATCTTCTTAAAGTTAATAAGGTTTTCAATAGCATGAAAGGGTTAGGAGATTATGTGAAATAAGAAATTGTTCAAAAGGTTTTGAGGTCACTAACTCCTAGATTTGATTCTAAAGTATTTACTATTGAAGAGGCAAATGATCTAACTACTTTGAAGTTGGATGAGTTACATGGTACCTTAACTACTTATGAAATGAGGATAGGTGATTCCAAATCATCCAAGAAAGATATTGCATTCAAATATGAAATGAAAGATAAATGCAAGAAGGTGAAGGATGATGATGTTACTCCTGAAATTGAAGATGAAGAGCTCTTTGCCATGATGGCTAGAAGGTTGAAGCTTGGATCTGGTAAGTATAGTGGTAAACTTCCATTCAAGTGTTTCAATTGTGGTGAAGTAGGTCATTTTTCTGCTAAGTGTCCTCATAGGCATGAAAAGGAAGATGATGAAGATCATGAGGCTTGTCATAGCAAGAAAAATCACAAGTTTAGTAAAGGTAAGAAGAACTTTAAGAAGTTTGAATATAAGAGAATGGACAAAATAAGTTTGTATACAAATGAAGATGGTGAATTATTTGATGCTAGTAATGGTGTTTCATATTGTGAATTTGAATCGATCACGAGGATATAGGATACGAGGCTTTTTCATGACTAATGATGGTCTTCTAGTGATGGCTCCTCTTTGTTAGGATATTTTATATCATGTTACTGCAACTATTCTGATGAATATGATGAGGATGTCAAAGATGATATTGAAGACATTCAAAAGGAGTTAAAGCATGCTAAGAAAGAGAACAAGAAGTTGAGTTTTCAGGTCAAGGAATATGAAAATCAAATTCACAAGCTAGAAGAGAAGTACAAGGCTGAGTCAAGCAAGAAAAATGAGTCAATCAAATTATTAGAAGAAAAGGTAAAGTATCTTGTTTCAAGTTTGCAAGATAAAGAAAGTATGTGTTCAAAATTTGAAGAATATATAGAGTTCCTAAGGGTTGAGCTACTAGAGGTTAGCAAGAAGACTATGTCCTTTCAAAAGTTTGAGAAAAGTGCAAATGATCTAGATGATCTACTTGGAAAAAAATCAGCAGATGATAAAACTAGTTTGGGTTTCAAAGAGGAGTCTAAAGGAAAGGAATTGAAGCAAGAATACATTGTTCCAAGAAAAGAATCGGTGAAGCTAGCATCAAGGAAGAGAAGAAGGTGAATCTCATCAAATACAATGTGAAATCAAGGCCAATTAGGCAGCCTAATGCCTCAAGGTATGAAATAAATTTCAATGGATATTGTTATAATTGTAATGCATTTGGTCATAGGGCTAAAGAGTGTAGAAGGTCTCCTATAGACTCTTAGCCTTAGAGGAACAATAGAAGTGAATATGTAAAGAATGTTGTATGCTACAATTGTAATGAACAAGGTCATGTTGCTAGATTTTTATTGTATGATCCACCTAATCAAGATGAATGTCACAAAAGGAAGAAACCAAAGGTATGTTACAACTGTAATGAGATTGTTCATGTGGCAAGGGTCTACTTTCATGCTTATTTAAGACACAATCAGAGGGTTCAAGGTTCTGGAGTGCATGGAGGTAGCTTTTAAAGGCCTATAATGCATAACTACAGCCACGGAAGAGTTTGGAAGCCAAGAAGAGATCATAATGGCTCATCAAGAGCATATGGTAATAGAATTCAAGTCATAACTTAGAGGTTAAATCAGAAGCAAGAGGGATATGGAGTTGTACAAGTGTCCAAGAGGGCTTAGGACCTCTTTGAGACTTTCTTTTATGTCTTCATGGTGTTTATATACCTCTATTATGTTTCTTAGAGGTGTATTGGTTCATATGAAGCAATGAAGTGAGGGAACTTGTGCCGAGTTAAAGTGTGCCTCCTTCATGATGATAAGGTATGTCCTCTACTTGTCATTTAGTATGTTCATTTGGTTCATATGTTTGGTCTTGTTGTGATTTTCAATTATCTCGAGTCTTATTTCCTTTGAAGTATGGGTGTCTACATGCTTGGGGTCTGTGTTTCCCGTATTGTGTTGTATGCGATTAGTCTAACATGAATTAGTAAGAGTAAGATTCATATTGTGGTGTCTCTCAAGTGGTTTGTTGCGTCATGATAATCATATATATGGTCTTCCTTAATGTCTAGCACAGTTGTCAAGATTAAATGGTCTATGGTGTCTTAAAAGGTCAATTATGAGTCCTAAATGGAGTATTTGAGTTTTTCATAGGCTTCAAGTATGTTTGTTAGAGTGTGTATAGTGTATGTAAAGCTTTGGATGTGTCTCGAGAATCATGTTAAAGGCTGCAAGGGTCCTAGTGGGTTTATTCTCTTTAAGAAGTGTGTCTTGGTCATCATAAGCTGTCAGGGCATATTCTTTGGATTGTGATTCATTGGGTCATGTGTTATGAGTCTCTACGGGTGTAAATGGTTTAGAGAATGTGTTTATAGATGACCTTGTGTCATCAAGTATGATGACTTGGTCAATTAGTATGAAGGTGAAGGTCTTTGTAGTGTTCTTAAAGGTTAACAAGGAAAATCAAGATGGATCCAGGATATCCACATAGTGTTTTTTATTCTCAAGTGATGTAAAGCTACTTTGAGTGCCGGAAGATGCTACTACAATGGTATTGGTCAAGTTTGAATTCATATGTGTAAAATTTGGGCTTTCTAAAGGCCTCCTGCCTTGACTAGGTTTTCACGGTGCTCACTGTGAGTGGTATGAAGAGAAAGATGGGTTTGAATGACAAAATGGTGGATTCCAGGATAAAATTTTGTGTAAATATTCTAGATTATGTGGACATCATGTTGTAAGTGGTATCGACCACTGAAGTTACCTAGATTTACGGAAACTTTGTGAGTTCAATAAGATTAAGCATTTAGGAATTAAGGGTTTGTAGACTATGCTTGAGATTTAGGAATTTATAATGAGATTTTTATGATTCTCATAAGTTTTATGCTATGTATGAGATTTTGAAGTCCATTAAGATACTCTAGATGATGAGAAATAACAAATTATAGTATGTTTAGATCTTATGTGATCTTTGGTGCTTCAAGACTGGTTTGTATATACATTATCTATCACAAGTCCTGTACATATCATTTGGTATGTTTTAAGGCTTCCTAACTATTGTGTATGACTGTAAATGAGATTGATATTATGTTCATGTTTAAAGAAGTAGGGTCTATATGGATATCTTGCTTAAATGTAGAGTTCACAATGAAGGTTGGCAGTGTGAAGAACATTGTGTGCTCAAATTTTTGGAAAATATGCACTGCGCATGTATGGACATTGGTGTATACCATCTTGGATGGGTCTAAGCCCCTTGGAGTAAGTATATACATTTCTCAAGTGATCTAAATGCTTCAAAGTGTGTAAGATGGTTCATCTCAAGAGTAGAAAAGCTTGCATGTTGTCCTTATGCATTTCTTGAGCCAAAATTGTTAAGCTACAGTGTGCAAGGTATACCCAAAAGGCGAGCATGGTGTTTTACTCGATGAGAATGATTAGGCAAGTCTATCTGTGGTAATCTAAGTATCTCTCAATATTTCTCATGTGATTTTGAATATGGATATCAGTTTAAAGATGCAAGTGTGTGTCTTATTGTTTGGTTATGTTCATTAAGCTCCATATTTGCTAAAGGAAGAATGTTTAAGAGCTTGTAGTTATTTTTACTCCCTTAGAACAACAATCAAATCCCATGCGCACCAACCTATCACCCAGCGGGTTCTGGGCACTCACTCGAGGCACGTGCCAGTTCCGAGCCCCTCCTTTATGTGATTTGTGTAAGAATACATCATCTATGATAGATACTTAAGTGCAAAATAATGGAAAAGAACCATGTGTTCATTCTAAGAGCCTAGGATGAGTTATCATATCAATGCATCCATAAAAGAGAAGTATCTAACATAATACAAACTGATTCATAACACAAAGGAAATGCACTAGGATTTATGCTCATGAACACATATATTCTTTAGAACATAACCTTATATTCATATTAATGAGTTCAGTAACCACATTACATTCATTGAGGCCATAACAGACCAATATAATAATGCAAAGCAAGGTCATGCATCAAAAACTAAACTACGTCCTTCATATTACAAGGATAAACACAAACCCATCCCTCTAAATATGCCATCACTCCTATATTTCCTCTAATCCTAACCCATAGAATCCTCCATAATATTTTTACAGAGCTTCACCTCTCTTCCACCACTACTGCCACCCTCTCTTCTACTACCCATGCATCTCTATATATAGCTTTTTTCCTTCACCGCCATGCCTTCTAAGGTAACAGATCGTTTGCCAAGTGTCCAAGTGGTCCTCCCATGGAGCATGCCTCCTTTGATCCAAGCTCTCCACTCTTTGCAATGATGTCTTTCTGGATCCTTCCATCGCATGCATGGAATATTCCATTCTTGATCCTACGATTGTTGGCACCTTATCCACTCTGCATGCTAGATGGGTCATGCTTTCCTCATGTGTTATGTCTGGAACTCCAAATATAGATAAGTCCCAAAAACTCATCTTGTCTTATGTCGTGCCTAGGAATAGTATATATAGGGGTTAGTAGGTAGTAGTTCATCATCATATTGAGCATTTGAGTCTTATTGTATGGTTTGGAGGTTGCCCCCTCAAAGTGGCTAAGCTATTCTACTTGCATATTGTGATCATTTATCTGCAATATTGTGTTCTTTGGTGTTCTCTTGCTGTTGATATTCTTATTTATCCAAGTAATTTCCTTACAAGTGGTATCAGAGCTTGATCTCGGCCAAAACTACGTCAAAACCCTAATTTCAAAGAATTAGCTATATCTCCAATTTGGTAGCAATAATTTTTTTCTACAATTTTTTTTGGGGTGTTGCGAAATCAATCAAGTAAGCTCCTCTCCAAATTTCAAGATATTTTGACTTGTTTTTTGCAAAAGTTACATCAATTTTAGGGTTTTTGATAAATTTGCTCTATCATTGCAAATTGTGGAATTTTTCAAGTTCTTTACATTTTCGGAAAGAGGATAAAAAATTAGTTTGAGTTTGTTCTTTAAGTTTTTTCATATTTGGCCAATTCATATCAAAATCCCAAACCCTAAATTTTGACCTTGATCCCTAAATCCTACCATTTTGGGGCATCATGGTGGGGCCTTCCACAAGAGGCAAAAAGAATCCCATCACTCTGGGTAAAACCCCAGACAAGGATGAGATAATAGTTGAGGAGTTAGAGTCAGAAGGGGTAACTACAAAATCCTCAAGGCTAGGGTTTACTTTGACGGACCATAAGGTAAGCCAACTTGAGTTTGAGCTGCGAAACCTCGAGTTTAGAATGGCCAAAAAAAGAAGATGTAGAAAATATTGGACAACGATTGGAGGATTTCATTCACCAATTCAGTTCAAATCTAATGGGTCATCATCTTCTTCTAATCAGCCACAACTCAATCATACTCATATCAATCAAGGTGGATCTTCAAGTCAAAGTAATAGAAAAACTAGCTAGGGTGGATCTTCGAGCATGCCCAATCCAAATACAAACACTCTGCAAGCCATAACATGATTCCAAAAGTGGAAATGTGTAAGTTTGATGGAAAGGATCCACTCAATTGGATTAACCAAATGGATAATTTCTTTGATCTACATCAGATTCCATCGGGACAAAAGGTTACCATGGCATCCTTGTATCTCAAACCTGACCAATTTGTTTGGTATCGATGGTTATGTGCTCAAAGGAAAAAGAGTGGTCTCAATGTTACATGGACAATATTCACCAAAGAGTTGTAATTTGCACTATAGTTCTAGTGTGTCAGAAAATTATTTCAGCCAATTAGCAAAGTTAAGACAAACATGATCAATCAAGGATTACATTCATCAATTCCAAAACCTTTCCTTGCGGGTGGAAAATATTACTGAAGAGAATCTGAATGACTTATTTCTTGGGGTCTTAAGGAACACATTGAGAATGAGGTGTGTATGTTTAATCCTCATAAGGTTTCATATTCTATTATCATGGCACGTAGGGACAGAGGAAAAATTTTCTTTCCAGCAGAGACAAACTGTCACTAATATCAGAGATCGTAGCACCTTGCCACCATCATTCCCTCGGCCAGTTAGATTGACACCTCAACAAATTGAAGAAAAGAGAGCCAAAGGGTTATGTTTTAATTGTGACAACAAATTGGACCATGGACATAAGTGTGTTGAAAATAAGTTGTTCTACATTGAGGGGCCTAATGAAGAAGAAGAAAATGAAGATGAAGAGGTAGAGGTAGAGGAGGAATTAGGAGATCCCCAGCCAACGATATCATGTCATGCAATTTTAGGTATTAACACTCCCCAAACTCTCAAAGTGGTTGGATTCTTAAAAAAAGAGGGTAACAATGTTGATTGATTTGGGAAGTACTCACAACTTCATCAATCATAAGTTGGTGGTATGCTTGAACTACTTTGTTTATCCAACTCTAGAATGTCAAGTAATGATCGTTGATGGGGGAACTGTTAGTTGTTTAGGAAAATTCCATAACATTAATCTCACCATGGGAGATTACTTGCTAACTAGCCCTATGTATGTCATTTCCATGGGAGGAGAAGACATTGTGTTAGGAGTTCAATGGCTTACCACCTTGGGAACCATTGAAATGAATTTCCAAGAGTTGTTCATGTGATTTCAGTTAGAAGGGAGGAATTTTAAACTAAAAGGATTAAGAGCAAAGTCCCCACAGTTGGTGAGCTCTCACTAGATGCAAAAATTTCTTAGAAAAGGTGCAGAGGGGTTTGTGGCACAACTATTTTCATTGGAAGCACATCAGTCAAATACATTTATACCCTCAGATATATGCAAAAGTTATAGATGAGCACTCAGTTGTGTTTGGAGATATGCCAAAGGGTTTACCTCCAAAAAGAGACCATGACCATGCCATCCAGCTAGTACCAGGGAGTCAACCACCCAACATCAAACCTTATAGGTACCCCTATATGCAAAAGAGTGAGATTGAGAAGATAGTACAAGAGATGTTAGAAGCAAGAATTATTCATCATAGTCAGAGTGCTTACTCTTCTCCTATAGTGATGGTACGGAAAAAGATGACAATTGGCGCATGTGTCCAGATTACAGAGAACTCAATAAGTACATAGTCAAAGATAAGTTTCCTATTCCTATAATTGATGATTTTCTAGATGAGTTGCATGGTGTTGTTTACTTTACAAAACTTGATCTTTGTTCCGGATATCATCATATTAGAATCAGGGATGAAGATATTCATAAAACAACCTTTAGACACATGAAGGCCATTATGAGTTCTTGGTAATGCCTTTTGGACTAACAAATGCACCCTCTACATTTCAAAGCTTGATGAATTCTATCTTTAAGCCATTTATGTGGAAGTTTGTTTTAGTGTTCTTTGATGATATATTAATCTATAGTAAAACATGGGAGGAACACCTACATCATGTAAATAAGGTGTTGGAAACTCTTGAACAACATCAACTTTATGCAAAGCCTTCTAAGTGTTCTTTTGGAGTCAAGGAGGTTGAATATTTGGGTCACATTGTCTCTTATGAAGGTGTTAAAGTGGATCCTAACAAGATAAAATCCATGCTTGAATGGAAGGTTCCCAAAACCCTAAAAAATCTCCAAGGATTTTTGGGGCTTACAAGTTATTATCGTAGATTTGTAAGGAATTATGGTAGCATAGTAACACCACTCACAACTTTATTGAAGAAGAATCTTTCCATTGGAATGAGGAAGCTACTATGACATTTGAGAAGTTGAAGGAGGCCATGTGCACCACTCCAGTAGTTCTAGCCACCCCAGATTTTTCCAAAACATTCATTGTTGAATGTGATGCTTTAGGTATGGTATGGGGGCAATACTCATGCAAGAAGGTTGACCCATTGCCTTTGAGAGCCGCCAGTTCAAAGGTAAGAATATATCAAAACCAGTTTATGAGAAGGAAATGTTAGCCATACTTCATGCAGTGAAACAATGGAGACCATATCTAATGGGTAGACATTTCAAAGTAAAGACAGATCATGATAGTTTGAAATACTTCTTAGAGAAACATTTATCATCTAAAGAACAACATAAATGGGTCTCAAAAATGTTGGGGTATGATTTTGAGATAATATACAAGAAAGGGAAAGAGAATGTAGTTGTTGATGCTCTATCTCGGAAGGATGAATCAGTCGAGGCATTGTTGTGTGCCATATCTGTATTACAGAGGATTGGATAGAGGATGCAAGGTCTGAATGGAAAAATGACCCAGGTACACAAAATCTCATTCAAAATCTCCAACATGATCCAAGCATGTCAAAAAATTTGTATGGAAAGGAGATGCTTTATGGTACAAAGATAGATTATACCTTATGTAAGAATTCAACCCTTAAAAATAGGGTTCTATCTGAGCTCCATGCTTCTCCAGTAGTAGGGGGCATTCTGGCTTCTTGAAGACTTATCATCAAATCAAGCATGATTTCTTCTAGGAAGGGCTAAAAGGGGATGTCCAAAATTTGTGGCAAAATGCATGGTTTTTCAAAAAATAAAGGGTGAAACAATTAAGTCCTGGTCTTTTACAACCTCTATCTATTCCTAGCCAGAGGTGGGAAGAGGTGTCCATGGACTTCATCACAGGATTGCCTAAATCAGAAGGGAAAAATGTAATCATGGTGGTGGTGGAAAGACTCACCAAATATGCCCATTTTTGTGCCTTATCACATCCATTTTTGCTGAGTACAATAGCAAAAACCTTCATGGATATAGTTCAAAAGCTACATGGGACACCAAAGATTATAGTAAGTGATCGAGACCCTATCTTTACTAGTAATTTTTGGACTGACTTGTTCTCATGTTTGGGCACACAACTAGCTTGTAGTTCATCTTATCATCCCCAGTCTAATGGGAAAAAGAGGTGGTAAACAAGTGCTTGGAGGGATATCTTCATTGTTTTACCTCAGATAAGCAAGCGAGGTGGGTATAATGGTTACCACTTGGCAGAATGGTGGTATAACACCTCCTTTCATACTTCATCTAAAATGTCTCCTTTCTTGGCATTATATGGGTACCATCCACCATCCATCACCTCATCTTTGAGAGTCCAACCAAGGGTTTGAGTAGTTGAAGAACATATTCAACACCAACAAGAGGTACTTTCTAGTCTCGGGAGAACTTGGCCATGGCACAAAACCACATGAAGCAGCAGGCAGACCAACATCGCAGTGAAAGACATTTTGAAGTTGGTGATTGGGTTTTGTGCATTTACATCCATATAAGAAAATGTCCTTGAAACAACAAAAGGATAACAAGATTTCACCTAAGTATTATGGCCCTTATCAAGTGTTACAAAAGATTGGTAATGTAGCATACAAACTGGAACTTCCTCCGGCCACTCGAATACATCCAGTCTTCCATGTATCTTGCTTGAAGAAGGTAATTGGACAGATGATATCAACCCAAACAGTGTTACCAGAGCTTGATGAGGAGGGAAGAATCATCTTGGAACCAGAATGCATCCTTCAGACACACACTAAGCGATTAAGGACAAGGGTCATCACTTGAGTATTTGATCAAGTGGAAAAATCTAGACAATGAAGACACAACTTGGGAGGATGCAAATTTCTGCAACAACATCCAAAGCTTCTCAACATTGGGGACAATGTTTGCTTCAAGGGGAGGGGCATGCTTACACCCTTAATCATATATATTACATTGGATGTATATAGCCGACTTGTGGCTATCATAACTTCTTATCATGATGTATCTCTTTCATATATGTTATATTATCATTAGTGGGTTCGGCCTTGGTGATGGCCATAGCATAGGAATAGTATATATAGGGGTTAGTAGGTAGTAGTTCATCATCATATTGAGCATTTGAGTCTTATTGTATGGTTTGGAGGTTGCCCCCTCGAAGTGGCTAAGCTATTATACTTTGCATATTGTGATCATTTATCTACAATATTGTGTTCTTTGGTGTTCTCTTGTTGTTGATATTATTATTTATCCAAGTAGGCAACAACAAGGCTTGCGGTGAAAAATGACTAGTTTTGCAATAACTACAAGGTGGATAATGGTGTTCTTGCCCAAAACAAAGGTATTATGATGCTTCTTCATGATTTACTGACATGATTAGTTGATGTATATGTTATTCCCAGGGGAAGTGTTGTGTCTACATGTTTGAAAAGAGCTAAAAATCAAGTTTGAGTGAAATTTAAAGTTTTGAGCTTATTTAAGACCTTTGGTTGATGTTTCTAACCAAAATGTGATCCTATGAAGCTGAGAAAGATGAATATCATGCAGGTACATGTAGCCTTTTTCATTAATGTAAAAAGGGGGAGAAGTATTGGTGGTTTTCCATTAATGATAAAGGGGAGATTGTTGGCATGTTGTTACATAGGTGTTGTCATTGATGCAAAACCTCCTTAATGACAAAGTGGATGATGGATTAGGGTTAGATGGTGCTCATAGTTATGATTACATGGTGTTTTAGGCATGTTCTTGGTTGCATTGGTTGATTCAGTGAGTATGGCTTGTCTTGCAAGCCCATTCAGGTGACCTAGCTAGCCTAGATGATGGAGCATGTTGGTTAGAGCTTATTGGTTGCTTGAAACATGTTAGCATAATGGAGAGAATGTTTTGAGAGTGCTTGGGCACTCATATGGGCTTCATGGTGCGAGATGCATGTTGGTGTTTATGTTGCAGTGCTCATTTGGACCAGGTATGGTTGTTAGATAGCATGAGAGTGAGTTGTGGAGCTATATGAGCTCATGGATGCATGTAGGTAGTTGTATCATGATGTAATAGGTATGTTAGGACCATTTGGAGTGTTTTCATGATGATTTATAGTGTTCTTTCAATTGACCCTAGCCTACAGTGTAAAACCCTAAGGGGTAGTTATGCAAGTCTCAGTGGATGGAAATATTGAGAGGTAATTATGACATTATACTAATTTGAGATGTTATTAGGGTATGTCCTTGTGCTTTGGGGAAAAAATTAGATTTCGTTGATGTTAATTTTGCAAGATATGAGTTTTTAGTAAAACAGGTCAAGAACAATGTTATTTCTAGCTTGAATTGAAACTTTTGATGCTCACCCTAAATTGTGTGCTTTACATGGGACCTTTTGGATTTTAGGGATGTTTCTAAATTGATTATATAAGGTTTCACAAAAATAATGAGGTCATTTAATTGTCACATTTTTATGAACGAATGTTAAGAAGGTAAACAACTTGTTATGAGTTTGAAACCCTAGCTTAAAAGCGGTTTGTGATATTTGCTTCCTAAGTGGCTAGTTTTTATTACTTGTACATGAATGGTGATAGGAACATGTAGATGAATCCTCTGTATTTATAGAAAGGTATGGTAGAGGTTATGATGATGAGTGGCCCCACTCAAACATGTCAGTTCAAGAAGTTCAATTAGGGACAAGGTTGTCCAAAGGAGTAGCAAACTAAATGAACATTGTGTGATGTTTGTGGGTTTTTATTAATGTTAAAATATGTTTCATTTCATGGTGATATTGTTTAATGGTCAATTATTCTTCATCCAAGTTGATTGGTCAAAGGGCAGTTTTGGGGCGATCAAAAGCAATCTTTAGTAAAATGGACATAACAAAAACTAAAAGTGGATTTAGCGAGGTGATTCAAGTTTTTTGGAAATATAATTCAGATATGTTTCCAGATATATAATTTTTCTTCATGGTTATGAGATTTGATATGGTTTTCAGGTCAATTTGTGGACAAGAATATTTTTGGCTTTTCAAGACAACACAATTTGTTTTTGAAAGTTTGAGTTGGTTGGAGCATGAGATGGATTGGGTGATGCTTGATATCACATGTAATGTGAAGAGAGATTAATTTTTCATCCAATGAATCCATTTGGAGGTCTTGAAAGTGTCATGAAGGGTGTTAACCAGTTACTTTTTGAAAACTACTTTTTGGGTAGCTTGATTTGGTGAAGGCAAAAGTTGATGTAGTTTGAACCAATGGATGTTTCATGAGATATAACTTGTTTAGAATTATTTTAAAAAAATTAATTTACATAAATTTTTCACATGCCATATTTGAGGTGTTATTTTATGATCTTGAAGCCAAAAGGTGAAGATAGGGTGTTGGAAATAGGTGTTTTGTGAAGGCAATTAGCCACTAGGCCCATTAAATGAAATAATCTGATTGGTTCATGATAATTGCGACCATGGATGATGTTTAAATTTCATTTTAAACATGTGTGGTGATTTTTAGATCTTGGCTAAAAATATTTTTGGTGTTAGGAGATTTTTGTCATTCCAATGCATGGGTTTTGAGGATTTTTGGTGCATGGAAGAAGGGTTTTAGCTAGGCCAACCTATATGGGTCACTTGTAGCTGTTATGAAAATTATATGAGATGTTTGTAAGATGTATTGTTCATGCAAAATGATGGAAATTTTTTTGGTTTGAATTTGAATTAAGAAGAATCTTATAAAGCATTGTTTTAGGTGCTTTTTATAGCTAGTTGTGTATGTGCAAGAAGTGCGACCTAGGTGCGAGAGTTTTGCATATGTATGAGCATGAATTGAGTTCATATCAAGTGTTTGAAAGGTTTAATACTAACGACAAGTATGTGTTCAAGTGTTTGAAGCATTGAAGAGTGAAGAAAGTGAAGAAGTATGCAAGTTTGAAGACCATTGTTTGAATGAGTGTTTGAAGAAGTGCAAGTTGAATCATTGATCTCTATTAGTTGTGGTAGAAATATTTCAAAGATTAGAACATAAGAATGTGGTTGATTGGGTGCTTTATCATCTTGGGGGATTGTAGCCTCCTTATGGAGTTGGTGCTTCTCAAAATTGGGAGTTGGTGCTCCTTATAGGGTTGTAGCTCTACTAAATTAGGGGTTGGTACTCCTTATAGGGTTTTAGCTCTACTAAACTAGGGGTTGATGCTCCTTGCGGGGTTATTTCCTCACTAAATTTGAAACATATCAATATAAATATTGTGTTTTAGTGGGTTTTCTTCCCTTTGAGGTTTTCCCACTTATATCTTGTGTATTGTGTTGATTATCTTGCTCATGGTTTATTGCATATGTGATATTTGATTGTGTGCACACATTAATGGATGTTTAAGTGGTTTTGTGTTTTGAATAAGAAATCTGAAATCTGATTTGAAATTTTTTAAGAACTAATTCACCCCCCTCTCATTTTATTGTGCTTCCAACAATAAATTGATTTCATAGCATGGTAAAAAGCTTTAGACTTGTTTTAGTTATTGCCCTAATGAATGTGCATGAGATTTGGAAATATTTAGGGAGATTGTGGTGACTTTTGCAAGTATTATAATTGAGTGTATCTATGTAGTGCTATATGATTTCCAAGTTTCCAAATGAGGTAGCATTAACTTACTTATATATGGTTCCAAAGGTCAAATGTTGTGGAAAGGCCGAACTAGAGAGACTAAAAGACCCAACAAAGAATATTAAACTAGAAGCAAAGATGGAGGATATGTCAATTTGAAACCATACGGGCCAACCATGAATGGATATCACAAGCCAACCAAACCGTATGGTTTTGCATAGGGATGGAAAACATGATAAATGAGGTTTGCATCTTGTTAGGTTGACTTAGTATATGGATTTTATGCATTTAATTCTCAAAATTTGTTGACATATCAAAGTGTAGGGATAAAAAAATCTAGACAAGATACCTCAAGGTGTACTAGGCAGGAATAGAAAGGTTACGTTTATCTTAGCAAGAGTGCATTGTCAAAACTAATAGTCTTAAAGAGTAAATTTCCAAATTTGAGTGTCAACACTCCCTTTGTTTAAGGGTAGGGACACTTTCTATTTTGGAATTTGAAGGGAGATCCCTACTTTGTGGTTGGAGGTAAAATGCTCCTAAGATATTCTCCCCAATTACCTTTGAATTATCAAGACACAAATTTTTGTAGAGTCATCTATATTTATTATTGATATAGTGTTTTTCAAATTTGGATGATTTTGTCTAGACTATTATTGTATCATGAAGAATTGGAAATTCTAAATGACTTATATCACTATGAGTTGAAAGTAAAGATAAGCTGAAATATTCAAAGTGTTGAATTCAACATGTTAGCAATTTTTATGTATTTATGAAAAGGATGTATTGCTTCATTAAAATTTTGTTATAAATTGTTCACAATTTATATCTAGTCTTAAATGTTACTATTTGATATATACATAATGGTTTAATTGGTTGTTTATGCTTCATAATTACACAAAAGATAATTTAGTTATCCTATCATTGTGATGTATTAATTTTTTTTTATGATGGTTATTGAAATTAATCTATACTGAAACACATTTGAATCCTTAAGTAAACATGTCATTTCTGCTATAAACAACTATTCACTTACAAATAATTAAGGAAGTAAGAGAAAGTAAAACATTAAAGAAAAAAGTGGTAAATGTAACTAATGACATTGTTATCCACTTAACTAATTAAAAAATCATGTTGTTTCCGCACTTATATAATTTGATCGTTATAAAATTCAAAAAAGGATACAAAATGACAAGGAAAGCATTGAGCTACAAGCCAATACATATAATGTTTATGATACCATGCGAGAGGTGGTTTTCAAAATAGAGCAAAGTGAGCAAGTAGATTTCATTGAATTTTATCTTTGATTTTCTTTTAATTTTTAATTTAAAGCAACTCAAAATTTTCTCTTTCATCTAGAATGAAAACTGTCTTTTTATTTGTTTTTAAATTGATAAAATAGGGTTATCAAGTTCCCCACCCTTTGATTAAAATCATAAAAGAGGTTACAAAAATATTGTCTTGTGGACAAGGCTATAAAGCACCTTGTGCAGAACAAAGCAAAGACGAGAAGCTATAGGAACAAATAAAAATGTATAGAAGGAGTTTCCAAGATACATAAAAGATATTTCTTTTCTCGATACCTTATAAAACCCTTCTCCAACGATTCCACAAAAACCCAATAATCTTGAACAATACCCATAATTTAAAATCTTGTCCATAAGATATGGAAAACAAAAGTTGCGAAGTAAAACAAAAAATGTTGTAGGTAAAAATATTTTACTCGGATCTAAAAGCTTCGTAACTCCCTTAACCAACCCCTCTAAAGAGTTCCACCCAAAAAAATCCAGCAACACCATGATCATCTTGTAGGTTCTCCAAAATTGAGGAATCTTCTTTATCCAAGTTAGAATTCATGGAAATTCCATGTCCAGTACAACTACATCCAGGACATATTTTTTTCTCTTTAGTTCTGTAAGTTCACCTATTATATATTTGAGAATAATTTTGCATCAACCTTAAAAATTTACTTGATCTTCTCGAGCTTCAATTCTAATATTTTAATTCAATATTTGACTATCTCATTTTGGAACTGTCATCACTTTCAATTCTCCCTTCTATAGACACTCCTTCATCATTTTTTCCTCCACATTATTCAATCTCCATGCTAATTGTTTCAAGAGCACCACTCACAATCTCCTCTTCTAGACTCATATTCATCTCTTGTTTTCGAAAGGGTTATTTCAATATTTGCTTTGAACACAAAGAGAAACTCAAAACAATGTCACGTGTCATCAAAAAGCATATTGCTAAAGATTTTATGCCACACCTTCTTTCTATGTCTTAAGCTGTCTCTCCAAATAACCAAAGCAAATTACCCAGGGGGGTATTAAAGAGGGGTTTGACTCCCTTTCTTTGTTATTTACTAAAATTGAGGCATACTTTTACAAAAACCATATATTTTGATTTTTTTTTTTAATTTGGTGGATAGAGTTCCATGCACAGTGAAATTAAATTTGAATATGCAATACGTACAAGTTGCATCTCTTTATAAAGCGCGGTATGTTTTGATACATTTGCTACTTACGAAACATTTTCAAAGGAGTAAAACATCAAATTTACAGCATTGGTGTCTCAATATAGAAATACATATACGAGACGGATTGATTGCGGTGACATTAGGAAAAACCATTGCATTATTCAAACAATTAATTGTTTCTTAGATAAGAAATTTGGGCCATAAGTTACACTTTTAATCAAGACTCATGCACATTTTCTTTCCATACACGAGTTCCTATTGTCACCCTAAAAGTGTTATATTTATGATCACATCATTATTATCTACATCATAAACAACTAATGGCTACTAAATAATTTAACATGTAACTTGAATTGAGATGTTTTTTAAGGAAGACACTATAAAATTTTATTATATTGTGAAATCATTTTGTTAATAAGCACTAATTTTTCATCCATACTATATCGCTCATCTATTATCCATTTTCTTGGGTTTATTTTTATTTAGCATGTAGAAATTGTTGTCAAAAATGAAATACACAACTCCAACCTTATGCAAAGGAGTGACACATCAAAAAAAAGATATCAAGAGACCGCTAACCACCAACATTTCAAAATAACAATTGCGAAAGTGAAACAAACATAACATTACTCACTTTGTAAACACTAAATCACACACTTTGGGTATCTATCTAGTCCTGATTACATACTACTATTCATATGATTCCTAAGTAAGAAATGTACTAATTAACCCATGTCTTTGGCCATCTTTTATTGCTTATTGTTGCCACTTTTGGTCTTTCACTCTTTCTAGCCCAGTCTGTATTTTAACACCTTGGAATTTCTCATCCTAAACACCAACACCAAGGCAAGATGCCAACGTCGGTGTTCCCACCCCCTTTAGGCGGCCCTAATCCCTTTGTACTTTATTCACATATTTTGGGTCCTTTCTAGCCATTTGGGCATCTTATATTTTTGGTAGTTAGCCTTTTTAGGGTTAATTACAAAATTCAAGCAAGGGAATCATATAAATATAAAGTTATGTGATTATAATAAAGGACCAAGCACTAAGCATTAGCTATCACCACCTAAGGTTTCATTTAAATACCATTATAAAGAGAATTCAAGCACTCATCTAGCATCCACACACAAGGGCAAGGGATTGATTCTTCTGCATACACTTTATAGGAGGGGAAGTTCATTCTTTCATACACACATCTATTTACATTTCTTACATCTAGCTACTTTCTCGCTATCAAGTGTGACACATACAAGAGCCACCTAGGGCACAATTTCACACACACACATAGAACTACATTGTGTTTGAAATGTAGTGTAGTGCTTAATCATAAGTTCACTTGTTTGACAACCAAGGACAGTCCAACCCCTCATTTGCATTATTTTCTTTTTGGGATTTGATGCGATTTTGAGGGTTTTACTGGGTCATTTATTTATTATAGGTTATCAGCGACATCAATGATCATTGTGTGACCTACTAGCGACAAGAAGTGAAGGACAACGAAGACCTTACGATCCTGCGAAGGAAGTTTCCCGAGGGTTTGAGCATCACAGTGCCCAAAGTAGGTCGGTGGCGCCCACATGCACCCCTAACCCATTCCAAGCGCCCCAACCTAGGCAAATCTTTCGATTGCACATTTTTCGAGGCTTTGTGTGACACTTCTTCCTCTTCGTTCATCAGTTCATCACTTTGGAATAGTCTAAATTTTATTGTGAATCAACTAAGTCTTCTTATCTCTTCTTTGCAACTAGGGTTTCATATTTTCTAGCTTAATTTGCTTGGGTATATTTTATACTTAATTTCTTATTCATTTACTGCTACATTGCAATCAGTTAATGAATTTATAAATTCTATATTTGATTAATCATTTTGGTGAACCCATCGCTTGATTTAAACCTTCTTTTTAGGGTTTTCTTCATATGCTGTCACCCGTAGTGGTCATTTTGGGTCTCTTGAGCATTTCAAGCTTCCTCCATCTTCCTGTAGGGCTTCTAAAGTAATGGCTAAAATTGATAATCCCTTTACTAATGCTCAACAAGTTCCTCTTGAAAACATTGAAGCAACTGATAGTGAGCATTCCTATGATGAGGACACAAATGTTGACCAAGAACAATTAGATAAGCTCACAAACTTTCGTCAAGATTTATGTCAAAATCCTACCCAAATTCTACATATTCTTCATGCTTTAATTATCTTGCTAAAAACTCTAGTGATGTTGCTTTGCACCTCCTCTTGTCGGCTCTTCCTCCGCTACCATGGCCTCCTCCCAACCTCTTCATATTTCCACCTCCATTCCTACTACTACCGCTCCTATCATAAAACCTAACACTTTTAATGCACAACTTGACACCTCATCAAATACTCTGTTCTAACTTCTTTATATCAGGATATACAAATTCAAGTCCATCAACTACAATTGGCTACATCTCATGCATCTCCATCCATCATTGGACTCCACTTTGCTACTTCATACTCATTTTGCACCCGCCATATGTCCACATATTCTTTATCTTCTCAATTTCGTCACTCCCAAGTTGCCTATTTTCAAAGGCCATGATGACCCTCAAGAACATCTTTGAGCATTTCATGTAGCATGCCTAGATTATGCAAATGATCATGCTTTATTAGCAAAGATCTTTCCTTGAAGCTTTTAAGATTATGTGATGCATTAGTTCTATGACCTACCTGTCCACTTGGTAACATCTTTCATGCATCTCACCGATGCTTTTCTTGCTCACTTCTCCATCAATATTAGCTCTAAGATCTCATATGCTCAACTTGCATAACTTAAACAAGGATCTAATGAACATCTAGTGGATTATGTCTTATGATACAAAAACAACTTAGCTAAGATGTCTAATGTACTCACGGATTCTAAACTTCAATATCTATTCATTCAAATTCTATTGTCGCCTCTCCATGAGAGTGTTCTCTTTGAGACATCTCCATCATTTGATCAACTATGTCATACTCTTAAGTTACGTGAAACTAAACTCTTATCTATAGGCAAGCTTAAGTACCAGGAACAAGCTTCGTCTTCCATGCGCTTTCAAAGTAAATCAACTTTCAAGCCATCACCCAAACATACTGAATCTAAAGTCATTGTCAATGGTGTATCTAACACCAAAGAACTTCAATGGTAACCGCTTAAACGTACATACACAAAATTGACTTTCGCTCTACATATTCTATAACCACAACTTGTCAAGAGTAATCTTATTATGCTTCCTCCTTTGCTCAATTTAGACCCATCTTGTCGTAAAGGTCATAATTACAACGAAAATCTCACATTCGACTATCACCAACATGTTGGACATTCTACAAATTGATGTTTCAAACTTCACAATCTTATCCAAGATCTCATCGATAATAATGCAATTAAGCTTCCTGAGCGTACGACTTCTACACCTGTCAATGAAAATCATAAGCTCAAGATCTTTAACAATCCTCTTCTAAGACATGAAAAACAAGACGGCTGACTCCTCGACAAATCATACATATACGCACAAAGTGCCTCCTCCTTCATCGGGAGCTCTCGATTTTCTAGTCGCTCATGCTGAGGTATCTCCACCATCATTTCTTTCTCTGATCATGATTATCATGCTACATTCTCTTCTGATCACTTACACATTAGTGCTTATATTGGATCCATTTCTATAAATAACATTAGATTTGATCCATCATGGCACATTAACGTGTGTTCTATTGCACTCCTTGTCACTATCGGCTATCCACTCTCACAAATTTCATATCCAAACCCTAAATCATATGGTGTTGTCAAGCTTCCAGTCATTATTGGTCCTCTTACCATGTTTGTGCCCTTTCTTGTGGCACCTTCAATCAAAGGGTGTGACATGCTCTTAGGTCTTCCCTGGTCTACACATCTCGACCCTACTGTCTCCATGAATCACTTACGTCTAAAATTCATTCACAATAGGTAAGTCATTACTATCAGTGGTGTTTCACCATCCACTCCATGGCATGACCTCCCTTGAGGTTGTCATCGCACTTAGCTCTAGATCATCTAGGTCCATGCGGCCTCTCAAAACCAAAGCAAAATATGTTCCTAGTTCACATGTTCGCATACAATATACATGGTCTCATCGTTCTGCTAGTCCATCACATCAGTCTAGGTCCACCACTCGAAAAACTCCTTCACATCGATATACATCTCACCACCACGTTTTTATTCACATAGGTGTCCATCACCTCCACATTCTATTCCACATAGGTGTTCATCGCATCCATGCTCTCCTACACATAGGTCTTCATCACCCTTGAAGTCTCATTCACATAAGCATTTATCACCTCTGTGGTCCCCCTCATATAGGTGCACATCACCTTTGCGATCTCTTTCACCTAGGCCTCCATTATCTCCTAGGTCTCATGAAGATTCACCGATACAACATTCGTCTCATACAACACCAGTCTTAGAGCATGGCCACACACTTTTATCTCTGCAACCATCCGGTGGAGGACCCTCGTCCTTCACTTTCATCGGATAGCACATTCATTATCAGACACTTGGGGGGCATCACACTATTTCTTTCCCCTGTTCTAACATTGACACACATCTCATATTTGCATTGCTTCACACCTAGTCTCTCACATACAACATACACATTTTGATATATTAGTATCATCATTACCCGATGACGCACTCTCGTGTTTCTATTCACACTTGACTATTGAGGGAATCCTATACATATGAGCCTCACACACTACACACTACACTCATAGTACATTCTTCTCACACATATCAATCTATACAAACTCAACACAATAGACATATTCACAACATACAACACACTTGACACATTTACAACATGTTACACACTTAGTGCTTTCACAACATATCTCTCCTACATCACACAACATACCTCTCTCACATTACATGACACATCTCTCTTGCACGTAATCAACACAAACATCTTACACAATATACATATTCATAACACACTACCTACTCGACACTTTCACAACAAATCTTTCTCATGACACACCCTACTACAAACTCGACATGCACCTCTCTTGCACACATTAAACATAATGCCTTACACACTCAACGCGTTTATAACAAATATCTTTCAACATACTCATAACTCATTACACACTCGATACATTCACAACACACTACACATTCGATGCTCTCACGACATATCCGTCTTGCGCATAATACATAATACACAAAACGACACATTCATGATACCTTTTCTCTCATGCAAAAACAACACAACACATTACACATATCTCTCACATAATCAACACGACACACTACCCTATGACACACTCTAGTTCCATGGTCCATACTCAACTATTGAGGGTCTACATCTCAAATGGACCTCACCACACTCATGCGTTCATCCACTCATTGACTCACACACTCACGCTCTATGTTTTATTGATCACATAGTTCTAGTGCACATGTTTAAACCATTTCCCGATGATGTACTCTTGTCTTATGGTTCATTCTTGACTGCTAAGGGGCATGTAGAAATGAACCTCATCTCATGCATACACACTCACACTCGCTCGGGGGGCATGTGAATCCTATCATGTTCACTCTGCATTCCATTCCATCTCATCCACAACATACTACATATCTTGGTCGCATTTAGTCTTTCTTACATTTACTTGTTACATGCACATCTTATTACACATGCTAGATAGATATCTTGTATGTCATTATCTTATCATATACACATGCACATTCACTTGCTTTCTAGTTGTGATCGTAAATTCTATAGATCCACACACGCAACATGGATGTTTAGCGTAGTACCTATTACCAGTCCCACAATGGCTCCTGGGGCATCCACTTTCATACACTACATGTGTTATTGTTTCATTTTTCATAAGCACACTACTATATCGGATTATATATGCCTTGACATAATTTTTATCTTTCTAACATACTAACGGGTGCTTCATGTGCAACATTTATCTTGTAGGTCTATTTGCTTCCATGGTTGTCTATTACATTACTTTTCTATTGTTTGTCATTGTTTGTTGGCTTTTCCTTATGTCTTGCTTGTTCTCTAAGTGTTTGTTTGCTTGTGGTCATTATGGCCTTGATTGTCTTGCGACATCGTGAGTGATGTCCCATGTTTGAAACCCACTTTTTGCGGTCTACATTGTCTTCTTACGTCTTAGCTTACACATTGTTTGCTTGTTTACTAGCTTACATATTACATGTGTGATTTTCTTTCTTGTACTAACACTTGTATCCTAGCCACTTTTTTGTGTGTGCCTTGGTTTCCACCAAGCACACTCCCTCCCCCCTCAAGAAACAATTTTAACACAATGGTCAGTCCTCCTTTGGGCCGCATACTCCTTAACAACATCGTATGCACCCTCAAGTGAATCGGTCACCCCACATCATTTAGTTCACGAATAATCACACAACACAATTTAGGACTGCTACAACACAGTCATTAGTCTCAGGCAAGGCTCAAAATCTAACTTGGGTCCTCATCACAACACAAACACTAGTGCCCAGACCCAAACAAGATACGCCCGGCGTCGCCGACCCTTCTTGACACACTTGACTGGGGGTAATTACATAGCATTTGTCGATTCATCACAATATACAACACTTCACACAACAGATTTTGTAGGGCACCCAGTCCTTAGCACTCGGCATGTATGCACTACACAACATTTTCTACTTTTGCGTTGGATTGAAATTCTTTAAACTAGATCAGAATTTTACACACCATTTGTAGTGGTGTTCACACTTCAGGAAACAATTAAATTTTGGAGGATGACAACATAATTTACTCCCTACACTTATTCTATTCTTGGCGTGAGATCACCTAAAAAAATTCACATTTAAAGACAACAGTGTGAGATCACCCAAAAACTCATTCTTCTACATCATCTTCAAGATCCTTTCTATACTTTTTTTCCTCATCATGGATCAGTGCACATGTTCCCTTTTCACATTTTCACATTTTTACATACTTTTTACTCATATACATGCGTATTTGACTACTTGTTTGTTCTTCTCTTTTCAAGTTCGTCCTTATGGGAAGCGGTAGTCACATCATCCTACATCATCACACATCAACAACATCAATCACATCAACATCGACATCAACAACAGGTACAATCACGACATCTACACATATGCTTTCACCCTAGGGTCATCATCATCATCATCATTTTTACACTTTCTCCTCTCTAGTTTCCACGCTTCACATTTTTATCACTCCACGCTTTTCCTTGTCTCTCGGCATGCTTTCGCCATCAATCTACATGGTTATCAGTATGCATCTCTTATCTACTTTATGTTATCGAGCATTTTCTCAACAACATAAAGCGGGGATATTATAGATACTAAATCACACACTTTGGGTATCTATCTAGTCATGATTACATACTACTATTCATATGATTCCTAAGTAAGAAAAGTATTATTTAACCCATGTCTTTGGCCATCTTTTCTTGATTTTTATTTGCCACTTTTGGTCTTACACTCTTTCTAGCCCAATTTGTCTTTTCACACCTTGGAATTTCTCATCTTGACACCAGCCCACCAGGTAGGACATCGCCGCGCGCTCTCTTCCCCCCTCCAGGCACCCCTGACCTCTTTGTACTTTGTTCACATCTTTTTGGTCGTTTCTAGCCGTTTGGGCATCTTATATTTTTTATAGTCAGCCTTTTTAGGATTAATTATGAAATTAAAGTAAGGGAATCATATAAATATAAAGTTATGTGATCATAATAAATGCCCAAGCACTAATCATTGGATATCACCACCTACACTTGCATTCAAAGGCCATTATCAAGAGCATTCAAGCATCCATTTAGCATCCACACATAAGGGAAGGGACTGATTCTTATGCATACACTTCATAGGAGGGGAAGTTCATTCTTTCATGCACACATCTATTTACATTTCTTACATCTAGCTACTTGCTTCGCTTATCAACCTAGGGCACACCTATTCTACACACACACACAGAACTACATTGGAGTCCAAATGTAGTGCGAGTGCTGCCCGTCGTAAGTTCACTTGTTTGACATTGAGGACAATTTGACCCCTCATTTGCATTATTTTCTTTTTGGGATTTGATGCACTTTTGAGGGTTTTGTAGGTCATTTCTTTATTGCAGTTATCAACGACATCGGCGATCATTGTGCAACCTACTACAATGAAAAGAAAAGGACATCAAAGACCTTACACCTTGCAAAGGAGGTTTCTTGAGGGTTTGAGTAGTCACAAGCACCCATAATAGGTATGTGGTGCCTGCAGTGCCGACCCATTCTAGGTGCCCCAGGGAAAATCTTCCGACGCACATTTTTCGAGGCTTTGTGCGACACTTCTCCCTCTTTATTTATTAGTTCATCACTTCGAAATAGTCCAGATTTGATTGTGAATTAGCTAGGTCTTCTTATAACTTCATTTCAACTAGGGTTTCATATTTTCTATCTTAATTTGCTTGGGTCTATTTTGTACTTAATTGTTTATTCATTTACTTTGCTACATTGCAATCAGATTTAAGCATTTATAAATTCTATATTTGCTTGATCACTCACAACTCAACAACTTACACCTCCATTTTTATTCTCGCTTAACTTTTATTGTTGTTTTTGTTCATTATCCTACTCCAATATACATCATCTTTGACAAGATTTTCCATTTAGAGCCTTATTTAATATTGATTTTGGATTATTTTAAAGTGGAAACTCAAATTAGAGTTTTGAAAGAACTAATGAAACTATATATAAATCAATCAATATTAATCATATATATTCTAGTGCGTAATTAGGGTTAATTGGTCGTCATTCTAGGCATTTTAATTTGGGGCATTATAGTCCCTACTAGACGATCCTATCCAATGGGGAAGAATGCTCAAGTGTTTGTTTGAAGAGGTCTACACAAATGATGAAATATGTTTTTGATTGGTAGATATGTACATGTAGATGTCTAAGTAATGCATGTAGGTGTCTAAGTAATGTAATGAGATGTCGCAAGCCTTGGGATAACAAAAGATAGTGCATTTGAGCTTTGTTTGTGCACACAAGTTATGTGTAAGGGATGCAATCCTAAACTAACACCATCGAGTACCAAAATGCCAAACTCAAGTGTCTATAACTAACACCATAGTAATTGACTAGTCTCGTACTAAAATTAGGTTTCCATAGTGTAATGCAAGTATCTAAACCTTATCACTTTGACTTACTTACTCAATGCAAGAAGTATATGATAAATGTTTTCCAGTTTTTTGTAAATGCTTAAATGTTTCTCTAAATGCTTGTAATTGTTTTGTGCATGGGTGATGCTTCTTTATCAATTAAATCGATAATTCAATCATTTTTCTACTTGTCCTAAATACACTGATACAATTATATATTTATAGGCTTTTGAATTTAAATGAGGATCCTATTTGAACACATTCTCGCCCATATCGGGTAGGAAAAGACAACAATGAAGGGTGAAAAACCTTAGGGACTCAAAAGAAAGTTCAAAGAGTGCACTAAAAACAAAAAGTGAGAATTGTAGTATGGTTAAAGCAACAAATCTAGAAAACCAAGATAATAAGAGGAAGGAGAGAGAAAACATGAAGAAGAGTGAGGAACCAAAAGAACAAAAGGGAATAAAAAGACAAGGGAAATCACAAGGAAACTTATCAAAAGATGACTTAATATTGGCTTAATAATCGAAAAACACACCAAAAAAATATCACTCATTTATGTGGGTCCTTTGTTATCAAAATCCTTAAAGAAGATTCAAGATTATAAAGGAAACATATTTCACACAAATATAATTCAAACAACTTCACTAAGAGAGTGTAGTAGACTCCTTGGCTTTGATTAAAATCAATCATTTATTCATTCATTAGCACATGAAACCTATGTTAAAAATCTTTGCCATTGACTATCTAGCTTATAAGATAACATACCCGATGTATGGCCATATGTACATAGTATATAAAACCATCATGCATGCTCGTGAGTCCTACACTGAATGTCACTTGTTCTTAAATATATAATGAAATAAAATGAAAGATTTCAATGACATCCATGAGACTGGAGAGCCTCTGGGACCAAAAGCTGAGACATTAAGATGATTTCAGACTCTTTTCAATATTATATCTTCTACTATGAATCTTGAGCACAAAACCTACAATACTTTCAAGTCTTGTTTCTTTGAATATCTCATTTAATTTGTCCACCTTCAAGTAATTTTCGTACTAGATGTGAATATCATCATAAGCTAAACAATCCATGATGAAGTGTCATTCTATCTCAATCACCCCTTTGTTGTAGAAAATACAAGTTATCCTTTCCCAATCCTCCTTGGGTATAGTCCATCTACCGATTTCACATCGAAGGTGATGTGATCCGGTCCTTAGTTGAGCCACTAAAATCCTTGTTTTACCCTTGATAGCTGCCCCTAGATAAGTTTTTTCATCATGCTCCTAAGTGGGGTTAAATTATTTGATGTAATATGTTTTCTTTTGACCAATCTGCTCTCTCCACATGATAGTCCTATTTTTTTCCATCACATAGTTTTTTATTTCCTTGTTGTTATTAGGACACTCCTGAAAGTTGATGTTTCATTTGTTCATCCATTTGTTGTTCTACTTCATCCAAGTTTTCTTTCTACGCTCTAATTTTTCCTCCACAACCATTTTGGGCCAGCAATGATTATCCATGCTTTTAACCTTTTTCAAATAACTTAACAACCAAGTTATTGTTGATGCTTCCATCGGGAAAGTACCCGCTTCAGCCAATAGGATCTCATAAGGGATTGTTGATTTGAATTTAAGAGTGCTTGCAATTAGATATTTCTGGATTATTTATAATTGTCTCCACCCATGATTTGACATGCTACTACCCCATACTTCACAACCATAAAGGGCAACCGGGGTGACCAACAATCCAAAAAGAGTTTTCTTAGTTTTCCAATCCCAAAGTTCAGTTGTCCTACACCTATTTTGAAGTAGGTAAGATGCTTTCCAACCCCTTGTATCCTTTTTTCTCTACAAGTATCCCAACTAAGCTTGTTGTGTAAATCAATCCCAAGATATTTGTATTCTATTACAATTTCCAATGGGTTCCCCTAAAAAAGAAAGTTAATTTGTTTCTCTTTCCTTTTTAAAGAAAAAATCATGACTTTGGTTTTGCTAATGTTCACTTGCATCTCGACTTCTTGGCAAAAGAGTTCTAAGGCTTTCAAATGATCCCTCAATCCTTGAGTTGTTTTTGAAATTAGAATAAGATCATCGACATATAAGAGTAACTTCACCACATAACCTGCCAACTGTATGCCCCCTCCCTCGATTTTGCTTAACCATTCTTCAAGCTTGTCAATGTATAAGCCAAACAAGGTGGGAGAGAGAGGACAACCTTGTTTGACACCAATGTCACTACCAAAACATTCTGACATACCCTCTCTGGTTCTGATTTTAGCTCTGACTTGCTCATAAAGCCTATGCATTGCTTCTCTAAACTCGTCTGGAATCCCAAGTTCCTCCATCATGTTCCAAAGTTTGTCTCTAGGTACCGTGTCAAAAGCTTTCTTAAAATCAACAAAGAAACAAAAATATTCCTCTCCTTGGGTATCCCATACCTTTTTCAATCAAGTGCCTAAGAGTGATGCAATGGTCATAGTTAAATGTCTAGGTCAAAAGCTTGTTTTCCCTTTTGCTCTTTTACCCTCTCTTTTGGCCCAACTGCTGATTCGATGTTCTATCATGCCCCAAAAAGTTTACCAAGGAGAGGATTGACCATAATGGTGCGGTAATTGGATGGATTATTGATATCACCACTTTTAAATAGAGGAATAACAACACTAGTCGTCCATTCCAATGGGAAGCCATTCTGGTTGATCTCATTGAATATTTTTCTGATGTGCGAGTGAGGACCTCAACACCCCACTTAAAAATTTCGCTCTGCACCCATCAATATCTTGTGCTTTACCACTTGCTAGATTCTTTATGCCTTGTTTGATGTCTTCCACCGAGAAAAGCTCGATCAAAGTATTAATTATGGGAGGAATATCCTTCTATTGAGACCGCTCATAGAGGATCCTCACATACTCTAACCACTGAGCATCTATGATATTATTTTCTATGTGTTTTTTCTTTTGTTGTAGCTCCCTCCAAAATCCTTTGGGATTGTGTTTTCCAAGAGAAATTAATTATTTCCTCCTCATATTCACATAGCTTTCTTTTTTTGTATTGTACCAATCTCTCATATTTCTTTTTATTTTCTTTGTTCATCTCACTTTCCTTCAAAGCTCTCTTGACAACCTTACATTCTTCGTCATACCATGGATTCGTTGGAAAAGTATTTGCAACTCCCTTTCTAGGCTTAGATATTTTGTAAGCACTTAATGCCTTGTGGATTAAACGAATCAACAAATTACCACTTACATAGCCATTTATCCCCTTGGTTGCCACACTCTCTATGTCATTTCATGTCATATGAAATTGTTGCCCAAGGGCAACAACAAAGATTTCTGATTTACTTTATTTACAATGATTTTGCCTTGTTGTTGAGTTGTCTTTTGCATGTGGTGAACTTGTTTTCTTTGGTGCTGATTTGAGATGGTACCAAGCTTGACAAAGAGAGGTTTATGATTAGATTTTAGCTCGATAGACAATCCCCTATTTCGAACTTAAGTAATCGAGAAATAGAGCCCTTGAGAGTAAATGACATAATCCACTACACTTTGACCATTGTATGTTTTGCAAGTGATATTGCTTGATCTGGGCCAAGCCCTCATGCCATTACAAATAATCATGTTGTATAAGTTGCATAGGCCTATAAGCTCAACCCCAAAATGCGTCACCCCTCCATTACCATCTTGAGATATTCTTTCCCAAAGCTGGTCCTCTTCTTCATTAAGCCATAAAGGATTGTCATCCCCACCTTCTTTGTTGCTCAACTGGAGAGATTGATTGTTTGTGGTCCTCGCATTAAAGTCACCCATTAAAATTATTTCCCTAAGGTATTGAACACAAAAATGTCCTTTTTTAGCAAAGCATATGGATCCTCAGTATCTAGATTACTTCTCTTGTAGGTCTTTGAACTTTTTGGTGCAAAGCAACAAGTAGCCAATCTGATTGTCGCCTCGTGATCTCGAAATTTTCAACCATATGTATTGCTTATTTGGGTCCTCCTTTTCTAAAAATGACGTAGGATAGTCGATAAAACACCATCTTATAAACAAGAGGTCTCATGTTCAATTCATAATGTACCCATTGAGGGTTAAATTTAACGATTGTTTAGACGTTTTTGTGATTTTAGTCGTAAAATACTTGTAAATATTTGATATAATCACACACGCGACTTGCATATTTAAAACGTGACCGTCAATTTTTATATAGATTTGTATATAAATTATATAAATATATATTAAAAAAGATATAATAAATATAGAATAATTAGTAAAAATTACACTATTTTGTGTTTTTGAAAGGCAGTATTATTTTTTTGATGAAAAAGATCTTATATTATATTAAATGCAACACGATACAAAATGTTTCTAGAATTGAAAAATTACTCTCACCCGAAAATTGTTTGAAGTCAGAGGTGGCCGTCAAATTTAACCAGTGGAGTACCTACTCGCGTGCCACGACGTATGAAAAAAAGAGAGAAGGGAATCAGTCAAAACTCGTTCAATTGGAGTGACCGAGTGCCCACAACACAACCACTCCCAAACGCGGCGGAGGAAAGACCGGGGTGCAAATGCCATTCCATTCCACTCTATTAAATTGTGAATTGAGGAGAATTGGATGTTGAGCAGTGATGTCAGGAGGTCAAATCTCGGTGGTGTTGGGGTTGCTGAATGAGGTGGGGAGAGGATGGCCAAACGGATTGGCGGGGAGAGCGGCAGACGTTTCCATGAATACGTGAAGAGAGTGGAAGAGGTATTGAAGGCGGTGGATAAGGTTTTCATGTCGCAGCAGCCTCCCCCGTGCAGACCGCTTTAAGAGGCATCGCTGCCGATTTGTCTCGAGCTCAAACCACCACTGATCTTTACAAGAACAAGAGTAAGATTTACGTGCTCATCAATTGCAGGACTCTCACTAAAGCACTGCAGGACATCACAAGGAGTATTGGTAAATGGTTAACCCTGCTCGACCTTGGCTTGCAAAATAATTATCACTTGCACGACAAGTCCGATGCCCTCTCCCGTGAAATGCAGCAAGCCCTGTTTTCGGTAACATGTCTTCAACCGACTCGTTTACTTATTATTATCATTTTTTGAGAGTTGCAGTCCGCAATTGCTAGTATTCGCTCAAATGCTTTTGAAATTTCAGTCAAAATCCTACAGTCTTTAACTGTCTATATCCATTTTGCTAAAGCAAAGGTCGTGGGGTATCTAAAGATTGAAATAGTATTTGCACGAGATGTACATGTCAGTCTGACAGCTTTCATCTCGGTCACCACTAGCAAACATTGGTATAAATCTCATCACCAATTTCTTCTTGACTTCAAATGTCATATACTAGCTGCCAAATCTCTGTTGCTTTATTGTTTAATTTTTTTGGTCTGTTGCTTTATTTTCTTGCTCTATTCCTGTTGTCTAGCACTTGACACTAGGCACATCCGTTGGTATATTTTTGGCCTATATACTTTCTTCGGTGCCATCAGCCATTCTTGGCCACTACAAGATATTCATATCTAAATTAAATCAAACTACATGGTCTAAACTTGTTCGGAGAAGATTTGATGCCCTCTAGTTTGAGGAGAATATATTTTTGACTTAGAATGAACTCTTGAAATGTCATAATCGGATTGTTGTTCCTTTATGAGCAGGTCACAGAAAATGAGGAGCGAGTATGTTGCACTCTGGAAAAGGAGGCTCAGGGCAGGCAAACTGCTAAAGCTGTGCAAAATGCCATCATGATGGACATAGCACGGGCATTGGGAATGGATCTAGAAAGGAACCGAACTGAACTTTGTGAACAGATTCAACTCTTGAAGAATGACCTCGGGGATTCCGATGCCGAAAATGATCTTCATATTTTGGAGTCACTAGAAAGAATCTTTGATAGTTGGGCCATTGAACCACACGTCATTTCTAGGCCCATTGATTCAGATGTGGAAGAAGATGCCCTGATACCACCATTCAAGACCTTTCTTTGCCCTCTGACAAAGGAAGTAATGAAAGATCCTGTAGTTCTTGAATCCTCTCAGACATACGAGCGAAGTGCTATACAACATTGGTTTGCTCACTGCAGAGAGCAAGGCCGTAACCCGACATGCCCAGTAACAGGACAGGTCCTCAAATCAATGGAGCTACGCCCAAATATAGGTCTGTATGGCACTATTCAAGAATGGATAGAAAGAAATGTAGATGTTCGCATCAAAACTGCAATTCAGCAACTGGGAAACAGTGCTTCTTTAGAGGACAGTGAACGAGCCCTGGATGATATCTATAAAATATCTGAAGAATATCCTTTGAGCAGATATAAATTACGAATGTCTGGGTTGATTCCTTTGATTGCCGGGACAATACAGCGCCCACAGAAGGGTGTTGGGTCTCAATTACGAAGCAAAGTATTGATGACCTTACTGAGCATGGCGGGAGATGCTGACAGCAAGGTAGGTGTTGCTTTAAATCCAAGGTGCACCATGCTTGTAAATTCTATCTTTTATACGGGGCAATTGCTTTAATATTGGGTGTATTATAGAAGATTAACATAAAAGAATCTCTACGTAATATATTCTCCTAAGACAATCATTTAACATCCTTCTATACATGCCTTCTTATAGAGCAATTTTACTGCTTTGAACTTTCCATTTTACTGATAGGCATTCAGGTAAGTATTGGACTGATGTATTTTGTCATTATTTTCTCAAGAACCAGATTAGATTGATGGAATCAAACCAATTAATGCTTCATTTTCCCTTGGCATGGTACCGGCACTACGGCAGCATCATGATACCCATGTTTACCAGGAACAAAAAGTTTTGTTCTAATTTATCCTATTAGCTTGATGTTGTAATTATGTTTGTGATTTATATTTCACAAGTACACAGTTATAACTGAACATTTCAGGCCTCCCTAATATCGTAGCAAGCATTTTAGGTAAATTTGTTAACCTTAAGCCAGCTAGGTCGCCTCCAAAATCATTGCATTTTAAATTGAACTTTGATAGACCCTCCAAAGAGACTCTAGGAATCATTGATTTAGCTGTGTAGGCACATACTTTTGGTACGGGACTAGTTAATTGCTATGGTGCTAGTGTATTTGGGTGTTTATTGATTATCTGTTCAAGTTTGGCTTTTATTGGTGTATGTTCTCGTGTGTCTTCGTCCTTCGAATTGTCCTTTTGTGTCGTCGACCCTTTGTCGTCTCTCCAATCGAGCTTGTTTATCTCTGTCTCTATCGTTTCATGTCTCATGTGACCACTGGTTTTGACCCTTTACCCTAATTTTCTCTCTCCTCTGCTTTTGGCATTTCCTATAGCCTTCACCATTTTTGATAGATTTTGATGCGAAAATGGTTGCTTCATGCCAAAATTTGCTCCTTTGCTAGTTTGGGCCCTTTCGCTCCTTGTCCTTGTTTTGTGGCTCTTTTGGTTATCTTTCCCACTTGTTGTGTGTCGGCCCGTGTCGGCAATCGTACATGGAGTACTTCTTTTGCATTGGATTGATATTGAAGAGTAGAATGTATTCTATTTTTGAAGCATCCTTATACCAAAGCCTAGGTCAAGCATGTGGAGATTCATCCTTGTTAGTACTAGTTGCTGCACTCATTGAAAGATAAGGGTTGGGACAAAGGACGGGTTGCTGACTTTCATGAGAGCTGATTGCTATTTTGTTCAATCAAGGGGCCTGATAGTAATTTGGAGGGATATTACAGCCCCCAAGATTCCCCATTTTTTATGTTGTTGGCGAGTCGAGCTTGAATTAGGGTTTGTCTGAGGGATATTGATTTCCGTCCATTCATAGGTGATCCAACCAATTTGAGACATGATTTCACACATTAGGGCACATTGTGATTGCGTTGTCAAGTCAAATTTCATTTTGCATGCACACAATCGGATTTGCTAGGAAGGGACCATTTGTGCATGGTGTGAAAATGGTCATGGAGGTTTTAGAGGTTTCACAGCTTTGAATTTTTAGGAGTCATTCGTGTTGAGTTCTAGACCTATTTTTCTTAGTTTGCCTCTCGACAGCTCTCACAAAATTGCCATAAATTGTGTATCATCTTACAAATTTATAATGTACCGGAGGCAAGGGATATGATATTATATTGTATATGGGTTGATGGAGATGCTGACATGTGGCACACATCCCCCTTAGTTAGTTATATAGTTTTAATATATTGGTTCAAATAAGTAACTTTTGGACTTAGTTATATTGTGTAATGAGTCGACCTACATTGAGATTAGGTGCTACCCACCCATTAAAAGTAATACATGTCTATATAAAAGAGATTTGTATCATTATAATGGAGGGAAACATGTGAAGAGTCTCGCTATTTGGTAGATGTAGTGCCCACACTTTGAATGACTAAAACATGACCAAATAAACTTGGATAATTTTTTTGTGACTTTCGATTACTTGATACAACCTTACAACACCACTAAGGCTCACAAGAACTACTCAACATCACATGCGATGTTTACACCAACTTGAAGAACATGCAAATAACAAGATGACACAAGATGCAAATCAATGCCACACTTTTATAAACAAACAAGTCCAAAACAACGACCCAACCACAATATGAACATCACGGATAGGTACTTTCCACAACACCACATTTTCATGGATACATCTTTATTATAATCATATTTCATTATTTAACCTTAAAGGTTTGAAGAACACTTAACATGTAAACACACATTATCCTTTTTTTTCTAGACTACATTTCCTTTCTTTCGTTTAACACTTAACTTATAAGGGTTCCATCTAATTTAGTTTATTTATCTTATTGCAAATAAATTATATAACTCGATTGTTAATTAGAAGTATCTTAACATTTACACATAAGTTTTGGTTCCCAAATGACAAAACTATGTTTCCTCAAGTGAAGCAATTCACATTTACTTTCACATCATAAGAAAGATTTATTAAGTTACAAGTAAACTCCACGGTACTTAAAATTCTTAGACCGACATCACAAGGGTACATTCTCAATAACTAAGAGCAAGTTACAAATTTCCTTTACAATTAGAATCTTAATGGTCCATTAATGCATATCCTAATTGTCCCCTGTTTACATTATTTTCCCCTTCTAATGATGTTTAGTTTCTAGGACACCCATACGGTTACATGCTAGACATTTCATTTTGCATGTCACAAAAGTGACATGATGCCTAACATCTAAACATCTTACACACTTTCATACCCACATGGATGCTCTCAACTAGGTTCCCAGGGAAGAACACACAAACTCATATGGTGCCCCTAAGTCTCTAGGACTACGAAAGAAGTTTAGATCCAAACATAACTCAAGGCTTACCAAAAAGGACCATCCTGTTGTCTTATAGAATAACATCCTAGCAGAGTTGATCCATTACAATTCCCATGAGGTGGTTTCATATATTTTGATGTTAAGCAAACATGTTCTTACGGTAACATGGATTTGTGATCTTATCTCCTCTTGTGTAATTAAACTTCTATAGTCCATAAATGTTTGGATGCATTATGAGATACACATGGGTCATATGAGTCCCATGTTCGAGAAAGAAGGTCAAAATATCCAAAATACGTGTTTCCATAGGGAACAACTCATCTTATCATTTAAAACATGACAAGGATTACTAATGAGTTGAAGGGGGTGGTTTCCATGTTTTGCTTCGCTTCTAAACTCAACATTCTAGGAACACAATTCGATAGACAAAACTCAACACGGGTTTTCGTTTGCCAATTAAACTCTTAATAGGGTACTAGGTTTACTTCTTTCCCTTTTGAACTCAAGGGATCTACATCTTGATACAAGTTAACATTAGAGCAATCCAACCTCCCTAAGATCAATTAAATCCAAGAGGGGTTAATAGAGTCAAACATAAGGGTTTAATGCGTAGGTAAACGATGGAAAACTGGCTCCACCCATGTCCTTTAGATCTCTTAATGAGATCATTCAAAGGTGTAAGACAAGAAACGACATGTGATAGGTTTAAGTATTTTCTTAAAATGATAGGGGTATTGCAAAATGAACAAGACTCGATTAAGAGGGAAAAATGCAACAAGGGTTAAGAACACGGTTCATTTCAATAGTTTAGGAATAGTAAGTTTCTACCAAATAATACAAGTATTAAGAGGGAAAAGGAATAATTAACATGGTAGAGGATTGTTCCAAAACATCTAAACCATAAGAACAACATATAAACCCGTAGTTAAAATCACTCCCAAAATTGCCCATTTTCCAACATACACATAAGCTAACAATTTCATGCTCATCGTAGAATCAATAAATAACATGCCCGTTTATAACAATAGTATTGCTTTATCCATTTACAATTACATGTATTTAAACAATAACCCGTTATTACAAAAACACAAGTAACGCTGCAATTTTCTTCTTGTCCTGTGTACTTGCAAGCACCACATTGTCAGCACAATTGCTGACATGACATCTACCTTCAATCTAACACAAATTACGATTTCATAGTTTTCCCATGATAATGAAAACAATACTTAACACACTTCTAGGGAGAGTAAGAAATACGATGCTATTGCAGTTCATTTTCAAAGCTAGAGAGAGGAGAGAGGAGAGAGGAGAGAGGAGAGAGGAGAGAGAAAACACCATTTTTTCACATTCAATTTCTTTTCAAACAAGCGTCAAGAAGGTTTCCTATAGTCATGTGTTAGTGTTTATAGTGTTTCTCGATCGATATTTTGCTTGAATAAGGTCATACGACAGTTTTCCCCATTTTGTTACAAGTTTCCAAAAAATGTCAAATTTAGACAAGTAGCTCAAAAATCTGCGTTCAAAAACAATCTCCGAGACTCAAACACACAAGGAAACCAATCCCTACCTACTCCCTATATGCAGGAAACACTTGGAACTGATTGCACCCCTAACCGGCGAATTGGGTTCAATTGGCGTCCGTCTTTCCAGAGCTACCGATCGTAAATGCACCTAAATGACCTCGTCGCCCAATGATCGGAGGCCTACAAAACCCACCTGGAAAACTAGCTTGTAAGGTGATTTTCTCCGAACTAAGGGTTGGAAGTGATTGTCACGGAGAAATGCCAGAGGTATGCGAAAGCCAAACTCTATTTCTCCAGCTAGGGCCTAAACGTGGGTCAAAACCAAATTGCATTTTTAATTTTCAGTAGCTGTCTAAAGCTGTGAATTGGTCGACTGGGCTCCTAAACGCATGACGAAAAAGGGTCAAACAAACATTCAAGGAACAACCTAGGGTTCGGTGAAACACTCCATGTGACAAGGTACACGGTCAAAGCTTGATTTTCTCATTTTGGGGTTTATAGAGATATTTTACGCCTCATTAAAAACAGGTTTTATTAAGATTTCACAAGGTTGCCAAGGAGTAGTTTTTACTAAATTTCAAGTTCAACTCGCTTGACCGCATGGCTTCGATATCCACTACTAATATTAGAGTTTTCCATACACCTCACGAGGTAAATTGGAAGTAGTGTTTACATTCAAGGTTACTTTTTTAGTTGCGTACAAAACAAAGGAAAAATTTGCTATTAGATACTACATCTCATTTAATTCACCAAAAATTTATTCTTCTTTGGTTCGATTAACAACTCCATTAAAATAGGAAAACTAGAAACGATAAGATCGTGCAAGAAAAAGGGTAAGATGACCATGCCTGTCATAACCGAAGCAAGCGAAAGTTGAGGAGTTGGTGTTACACGTGTCAATTGCATTTGCTTACAGGATTCCAAATACCTTTCATCCAACCCAGTTGGTGCATCTCACGCAACCATTCCTGTCCAAAAATAATTGCACCAAAAAGAGGCATTTTGACAAATAGTTCTGCCTTGTTTAAGCTACCCTATTAGAATACACCTCTACTCGGGTAACTGCGCTAAACCAATGATTATTCAGCTCAAAAGAAGAACTGCTCTAAAAATGGTGACTGCACATTCCTATGTGCTCTTCAAGCACCAAGCAAGCACACCCTCACAACTGCCTCTATTTTTCTCCATGCACCAAGCAAACGAATCCACACAACCACCACAGGTTTGATTGGCAAGATGATGCTAAAGTTTTGTGCTTCCTCAGGATAGCAGGTGTGGCCAGGGACTGCCAACCATCCTCCTCTGATCCAACGCCCAACAAGCCAAAAAAATGAACAAACAAAACTAAAGCTTACATGGTTAGGGACTGTCCATGCGTCCCATCCTTATCAGGCATTTTGTCAAACAGGTCACGCGCCTTGTGTGAAGTTCCACATTTTGCATACTTGTCCACCAAAGCATTTGACAACTACAACATCTGCAAATAATTCTAACAGAGCACCTGCCAAGCCAAGTGTATGCCTCCACCTTTGCATACATATTTACTAGGGCGCTTGCAACCAACAACATTTGACAGAATTTCCTCTACCCTTTATTCTTTAATGGAAGGGAAAATATGTTCCAAGTCTCCTACTTTGGCACGGGCTGGGAGTACGCTGATTAAGGCTATGAAGTGTGGCTTTGCCTGCTCAAAGCATTTGCCTGTAAGTTTCTAAAGCCTTCTCAGCCAATCCCATCTGTGCATATCCTGCAATAAAATCTGTCCACGAACCACAAATGTTTCACACATTTTAACAAACAGTTCACATGCCCTGCGCTGCCTATGCCAAGCGAAAGCTCCCACGTTTAGCAAACATCTCTATCAGTGGCAACTAAACATCTGGCAAGGTCCCAACTCCATTAAAGTTTGGTGGATGTCCATACCCTGTACACAATCTCCACACCCAGGCTGGGAGGAGGCTAGCTAATGTTTTGAAAGCCAACTTACAGTTGTCAACTGCCTCTGCTTGAAAGCTTCCAACGGCTTTTCAACAAATCTATTATGCGCATGCCTGCAACCAAGACCTTCTAAGAAACCGCATTTCTTCAAGGCATTTGTCAAACAGTTCATGTGCCTCGTCCATGCCCCCATGCTCTACTTTGACGGAAGCCCATACACTGTTTTACAATCCCCATTTCCGTGTAGCAGGGAGTATGTTGACTGAGGTAGAGGGAACACCATACAATGCCAACTTAATACCCAAAACAAAGTCATAGAAATCAGCTGGTAATAATGTCAAGCTCCCAACAACACATCCATGCGGCCACCACAGATTTGGTTGGGTACAAATGACATTAAAGTTTAGAGTTTCCTTGAGATCACCAGCGCAGCTGTGACTAATGAGAACTCCCCATTGAAACTTGCACTCCAAGATGATATTCAATCCATTACCATCGAGATCGAAGAGCCACACCAAGTTTTCCAACACAATAAGAGTCATGCATTCCTAACACACTCCAATCTTGGTATGCCAAGCAACTGGCAAGTGTTAATTCCCACTAAGACAATGTACCAAACAAGGCCCGCGAATCAAGCATAACAAGTGGTTCCTTGACCACACTTCCCCCTTTTTCTTGCATACACTCAAACAAGGCTTTTAATATTAGTATTTTATCATTGAAACTTGCACTCCAAGATGATATTCAATCCATTACCATTGAGATCGAAGAGCCAGACCAAGTTTACCAATGCAATAAGAGTCATGCATTCCTAACACACTCCAATCTCGGTATGCCAAGCAACTGGCAAGCATTAATTCCCACTGAGACAATGTACCAAACAAGGCCCACGAATCAAGCATAATAAGTGGTCCCTTGACCACACTTCCCCCTTTTTCTCGCATACACTCAAACAGGGATTTTAATATTATTATTTTATAATAAAGTTGTACCGTGCCTAGGAAACCGCCAAAATGTCAGGCACCAAAAATGAAGTGTTTCATAAGCAAGGGATAAGGGGATGGAATGGAATCCAAGGTAAAAGCATAAGATCTCCCAAGACCAAGGTTACACGCATCCCATGAATTTAAATAATCCTTCATTTCTACTTCTATTTAAACATTACATACATACATACATATATGGGTATGTATGCAAAGACAATAATAATATTATTATCCTATCGAAAGTATATGAGAAGCTCGAGGATGAGATTTCGAGTCCAAAAATTAAACTTGCATTCGGGTTCAAGAAGACACTCTATAGAGTCTAGGTGGTTTGTCTGCAGAGGAACATTTACAACGTTACCTCTATTATTTTTATTATTTCGTTTTTGAATTAACTAGATCGAAGCACGACGTGAAGAAAAGGGAACTCAACCTTACCATGGCCAATTCGATTTGTCGCAACCAGAGTCGGCAAGGTGGAAACGGGAGGGGGCTTTACGGTAGAAGGCTATTGGAGGTGTCCCCCTTGAAGTGGCATTGAGGGATCTTGTGGAGTTATTCCTTCCTAAAAAGTATTGTATGGTATTTCCCTACCTCAAGGGTATTCATTCTATTTATGAATATATTGAATAGTAAGGTATCTTGGCCCACCAATATCTCTTGTGTTGTATTTATATTTCGCATATTGTTTATATTATTCTATGTTTGTTCGAGTTTTTGAACTTGTTTTCCTTAGTTTTCCTTTGATAGTAACACACAAAATTGCTAGAAATTGAATATTATCCTACAAATCCTAAATTTCCTTAGAACTTCATTGTTTTAGCATTTTACATTGTTCTAGTTCTTCAATCTCCTATTTTTAGCTTATTCTCCTCTACCAATATAATTATATCTACTTTATTAAGTTATATCTGGATTACTTAATTGCATAGTTTAGGTGTGCTTAGTTTACTGTAATTGTTAGCTAAAACCACTTTCCACAACTACAAGGTGCAATTATTGAAGGATGAGAAACGGTCAATTTCTCCTAGATGCTTCAAATAATCAAGCCTTGTCTTTAATAACATAGTAGTATGGATACTCAAATTTGGTACAAGCCTTAACAATGGTTTTTAGTGTGTTTTGTGCACACTGCCTATTAATTAGAACTGATGACTTATTGGCCATTCCACCCTCTTTTCGGTTCTTTATGCTTCTCAATCAGCTCACAAACAACTTTATATTCATTTATGCTTTAGCTGTCTTGATTTTAAAGGGATCCCTGCTTTGCGTTTTCATTCTTTGGTACAATTACAATACAGTAGAGTAACACTAACTGAAAAATACTGGATCTGCTCCAAATCATATCACTATTTTATTAATAAAAACAAAAGTTACAATGCTTTGGAACACAATCTAGAAAAACATACACCAAATGCAAAATGATTGTATAAAACACCGACTCTAGCTCTTCTTTTATAGTTGAAGAAGAGACCCTAAAAATAGCTTGGATCCTAAAATGAACCCATCCAAAATTTAATCAACCCTTGACCTAATTTTATCCTAGGGATTTGCACCCTTAAATAGACAAAGTCAAACTTTACAAAAGCAAACTACTAAATAAAGAACTGCTATTCTAAAACTGGAAAACAAACTACATAAAAGCAACTACTAAATCTGGACAACCAAGAATAGGATTGCCAAGAATAGGACTGTTGTTCTCTATGACTGTACGCTCTGCTGAAGTGCACTCTTCTGGAGGACACATTTTGAAGTACCATAATCTAACACTCCCTCTTACTGAGGAATGTGTTCACCAATCTCAATCTCTCTCAAAACATCTCGAACTTCCCCTTAGCTAGAGGTTCGTCAAAATGTCTGCAACTTGCTCATCTGTTGGAACATAGTCTAGAGTAACTACTACCTTCCTAACTCCGTCTCTGAGAAAGTGATGTTTGATGTCAATGTGCTTGGAGTGGTCATGAAATATTGGATTCTTAGAGAGTTTGATACAACTCTGATTGTCACAATAAATGACCGTAAGCTCCATTTTCTCTCTTGTCAACTTTGCAATCAACTTGCAAAGCCAAACGGATTCACAACTTACAGTGTTGTCTGCCGTGTGCTCTCCCTTAGTTGAACTCGTTGCCACCAAAGTCTACTTCATGCTGAACTAGGATATGACTCCTGAATCCAAACTGAACTAACATCCTGAAGTACTCTTCCTGTCACATGCATCTCTTGCCCGATCAGAATCAACGAATCCATGCAACCTCATCTCATCATCCCTTGCATATCTCAGACCAAAATGTATTGTGCCATTCAAGTATTGAAGCACATGCTTTGTAGCAACCTATTGAATCTGCCTCGGCTCAACCATGATCTAGCTCAAAATTGCTCACTGCAAAATATACATCTGGTTTGGTATTAACCAAATACATCAAAGACCTAATCAAGTGCCCGTACATTGAAGGATCTACCGAATATGAATTTAAGTCAATATGTAACTTAAGATTCGGTATTATAGGAGTGGCAATGGGTTTGCAATCCATCATCTAGAACCTCTTCAGAATATCAACTGTGTATTTTCCTTGCCCAAGGAAAACCTCACCTATCCTCTGCCACACCTCTAGACGCAACCAGTGCATTAGTACAATGTTCATGTCAAATTCTCTGGCCAACTCCTCCTTGCACCTTGCAATGACTTTCTTTGAACTCTCTATAAGTATTAGGTCATCTACATACAAGACTGAAACCGACAAATCAAATTCATCAAATAAAGAATCTGTTTTGGTGAAGCCCAAACCTAATAGACACTCATCAATCCTGGAGTGCGAAGCACGACGTGCATGCTTCAATGCATAAAGAGCTTTCTTCAACTTGTACACGTGGATCTCTCACCCACCCGCTTCAAATCCACTCTGCTGATTAAGGTACACTTTTTCCTCAATTAGACCATTCAGAAAAGCTATCTTAACATCCATCTGATATAACTGCCTACCAAAACTAGCTGCTAAAACATAATGGTCCTGATAGAAGTATACCTAGAAACTAGAGCAAAGTCTCCTCGAGTCAACTCCCTCTCTCCGAGAGGATCTTCTAGCTATAAATTGAGCCTTGTTCCTATTTATGTTGCCATTAGCTGCACACTTCACTTGTACATCCGCCTAGAACTCAACACTGATTTCCCCATTGATCTTGACACTATCTCTGACACATCATTCTTCATGATGGAGTTGTACTTCACCATGGCATCCTGCCATACTTGCTGACCTATTGTTTCCTCATAACTGGATAGGCTCTACATGAATGACAGAAGACATCAATGTAACATAACGGGAAACTTCTTAGGAGGATGACTTACCTGAAAAAAAGTCTTTGGAGCACCAACTTGCTCCTTTGCCTCCTGCAATGTTTGTTGAAGCCATTTTGGCTTCCAACTGCGAGTCTCGTGCAATGTCTGTTGAAGCCATGTAAGTTGTCTTTGTATGTATAATGCAGTCTCCCTGATATGAACTTTTACTCCTTGAAACTTGTGGATCAACACTTGGGGCAGCAAGTGTTGTCTCCTCCTCAACTACTGTTGGAAGCTCCTGGGACCTTGAAGACCACACATCCTCATCCACCTTCACATCTCGACTCACTACTATCTTCCTTTGAGATGGAACATAGATCTTGTAAGCCTTAGAGGTCTCATTGTAGCCAACTAGAATACCCTTCAAATTGGAGGGTTCAAGCTTTGTCCTCTTCTCCTTTGGAACATGAATGAAATTTAAACCCCTACCCAATTTGAAACGAGAAACATCTGGTTTCTCCTTGTAAAAGCTTCCTCTAGAGTCTCGTCATTCAACACTTTGTAAGGATACTTGTTTAGTATGTCGACCACAACACTGCAAGCTTCTTCACAAGGACCTTTAAGCCGTCTCTGTACCTATACCGGAGTCTCCCTGATATGAACCTGTACTCCTTGAAACTTGTGGATCAACTCTTGGGGCAGCAAGTGTTGTCTCCTCCTCTACCGTGGGAAGTCTTGGGACCTGGAAGACCATGCATCCTCATCCACCTTCACATCTCGACTCACTACTATCTTCCTCTGAGATGGAACATAGATCTTGTAAGCCTTAGAGGTCTCACTGTAGCCAACTAGAATACCCTTCAAATTGGAGGGTTCAAGCTTCAAATCCTCTCTTCACCTTTGGAACCTGAATGAAATTTAAACCCCTAACCAATTTGAAACGAGAAACATCTGGTTTCTCCTTGTAAAAGCTTCCTCTAGAGTCTTGTCCTTCAACACTTTGTGAGGATACTTGTTTAGTATGTTGACCACAACTCTACAAGTTTCTTTGCAAGGAATCATATGCATATCTAAGTCATGAACCATAGACTTAGTAGTCTCTACTATGGACCTGTTCTTTCTCATTGCAACCCCCATTTCGCTGCGTGTTGTACAATACTGTGTAAACTCCCTCTTGATTCCCACTTCTTTACAAAAGGAATCAGTCATTGGAGGCATGCTCCCTCCATTGTCTGATCTCAATGATCTTCTTTCCTATCTAGTTTTCAATAAGGGCTTTGAACTCCTGTTGAAGACCTCATCCTTGGTCTTCATAAAATAAATCCAGGTCTTTCTTAAGAATCATCAATGAAAATAACATAGTACAAATTACTCATCAGAGGCTAATGACATAGGTCCACAAACATATGAATGAATTAGATCTAGAATCCCCCTTGACCTATGCTCACCACTTAGAAAAGAGGCCTTGGCAAGTTGGGTGAGTCTTCATCTCTTGCGCACCCCTCTTCTCCACCTTGAAGTTAGGGCATCCAACGACCTCGTCCTTTTGAAGAGGCAACAATTCATAGTTTAGGAGCCCAAATCTTCTGTTCTAAAGCTTTCACATTGTCACCGATGGTCATTAAAATTCTCCACTTATCTAATCTGGCCTTGCATGCTCTTGCCGAGTGTACATCTCTTGCACGCCCCTCTTCTCCACCTTGAAGTCGGGAATCCAATCACCTTGTCCTTTTGAAGAGGCAATGATCCATAGTTCAGGGCCCAAATCTTCTGTGCAAATTTTCGCGCATTGTCAATGCTGGTCATTAAAGCTCTTTGCTTCTTTGGATTTTCCAAAGAACTCCTGTAAAGGCCACCCTCTCAAACTCCCTTGGCCAAGACTCGACTAGGTTCAAGGCTATGATTCCTAATGATTACTTGATGATTGACAAGAAACTCAAAGGAAATTCTTAGTCATACTAGGAACATATAGTACCTCATGTAGCTCTAGAACTTCTCCTGCTGACATGCGCAATGAGAAAGACCCTATCCCAGTCACTAAGTGCTTGGTATCATCACCCAAGCTCCACCAAAGATGCTAGTATGCCGTTACTTCAATCTAAAGAAGGCTGCCTGTTCAAGTCATATGTCTTGTGGCTTGTTGGCTAGATTTTCTGCATAGCCGAAAATCTAGATAGTCATGAGATAAATCTCCCATATTTACCGATGAGGCTCCTGTGTAAGATTTGTCAATTAAATATGCTAGTATCTATTTGGGGGTATTATTTTAACCATGCGACTCATGAACCATAGGTGTATAGTTTTGCGCAAGTAAGCAAATCATTAAAGAAAAGAAATATCGATGAAGAAGGAAATAATAAAAACAGGAAGAAAGAGGGAAGGTGTGCAACCCAATCAATAGATCACAGAGTTGATTGCATGCACATAGATAGAACCAATAGATATTAGCACACATAATTATAAGCAAAGGCAACTTTCAGATCTAGATCCAAAATAACACAAAGTTTATAAGTAGATCTAAGACAAAAAGTTAGAAACAAAATGCATCGTGACACAAGTTCTCTGGAAATCTGCTCCTTTCTATTCCTTTGCTTCAAATAGCTATTAGGGGTTTCGGCACAAAGTCTGGAACACAAGAATGCTGCTTACAAATTCTGATCCCTTTACTCGAAGGTTCTTCCTCTACTTATAGAATGTAGAGGGGCAATTACAAATAGGAAACTATAATGAATCGACACATGTGGAAATCGGAAGAAAACAACGACAATCTCCCTCCGGAATTCCTCTTTGCACAATACGCATGATTTATAACTGAAAATAAAACCTTTTATTTTGCATGTCTGCCACCTATTTCCAAGTAGTTGACTTCTTCAAGTAATGACTTTTAAACCAATCACTTAAGTTTTATAATTTAATTGATCGCTCAATTACTTTGTCGGAGAAAAGAAGAAGAAAGAGGAAAATGAATTAGAAGAAAGCTGCAACACTTTTGTTCTTTTTCCATATTCTGCATGTAGTTGATTCTTTTGCCCTTGATTCTCACCAAACTAGATCTGGAAGCGGCTGAATCTGGAAGCAAGTGACTGTGATTTTCTTGCGGGTATTGCCTTTGACTTGTCTTCCTTCTCATCCTTGAAGCTTTTGGAGTTCTCCTAGCTCATCATTTTTATTTTTAATTGCATATGAACAATTAAAAATTCTGGAAAGCACTCGGGTGAATGCAAATTCAATGAATGCTTCAACTGGAAGATTGGAACCACATGCACAAGATCCTGGAAGGAATTTTCCATGCACTGACTTCTACACGGGCTGCATTAGAAACGAGTGGATGGATTTTTGCTTTGGAAGCCTTTGCAATTGGATCAATTTGTGCGAGATCGACAATTAAATCGGTGATAGGTGCATGGCTTGTGTCTGTATCATTGACCTCAGCAAATTTGGAAGTTATGCATGATTCTGCTGAGCTTTCTCTTTCATCCCGCTTTGCCATGGCCGGAGCAATCTTTATTTGAGCAACTCTTTTTCTCTTTATTCGGTCGGAATTCTTCACAATTGGTGCAAATCTGGGAACTTCTTCAGATTCGGAGGATATATTCAATGTGTCTGACATTGATTTAAGCTCCCTTTCAATTATATAAGCACCTGTAATGAATACTTGCAATTAATTCAGACAAAGACGGAATCTGGAGCATGAACACTTGATTTTTATCATAAAAATCTGCATATAAAGCCCGCTGCCCTAAAATTTGAGGCTTTGCTTACATGCAAAGTAAGCATAAATATTTGTAACTTCACCTGGGCACCTGTAATAATATGCAGACAATTAATCAAACTTAAATCAAGCTCCTTCAAACCTAGGCGCCAAACTTTGAAGCTTTCCGGCAGTGAAAACACCTTTTTCTGAGCAAAATTCCTCCTTCTTTGGGCGCCAAAATTGTCTGGGCTGCACTCCTTTGCTAAAGAATTAATAACTCCATTAATATGGCAGCCCATGCTTATATAACCTTCATCATTCTATAATTAATAATTGCCCTTCCTATTTCCGGCAATTAATTAATTAAAAATCATGCTTTTCTCTTTAAACTTGGGCGCCAAAATTTGCATGCTTTGGGGCTGCATTAAATAAATTAAATTTATTTAATTTTAGCTTTCTTCCTTCAGTCTTCCTTGACTTCACACTATGCTTTGACCTCATGCGCCAAAAATAGGAATTAATTCCATCAATAAATACTTTAAAAAGTATTATTTCTCCTCTAGGTGGGTCGCACTTTTTTGCATGATATAGGGCTGCATTAAATAAATTAAATTTATTTAATTTTAGCATTCTATTTCCAATCTTCTTTATCCTTTCATCATGCGTTGACTTTTCCTCATGCTTGGGCACCAATTTTAGGAATAGAAACAATTAATTAATACTTTAAAAAGTATTATTCTTCCTCTAGGTGGGTCGCACTTTTTGCCATGGCTGATTTCTATTTTTAAAAGTCACTTTTTGATGGGAATAATCACCCTGCACTGCAGCTCCAAAAATCCCATGGTCCACTTAAGTTGTTTGACTTTCATAATGAGATTTTTTACCTTGCAAGGCAGGTAAGAAATTCCCATCAATGCCTTAAGTGATTTTCTTTTATTTTATAATGAGAATTTTCACCCTGCAAGGCAGGTAAGAAATTCTTGCATGCCTGCTGCCTCTAATTTTCCCATCATGACTTAAGTGACTTTGCTTTCATGGGAAAAAGTACCCTGCCAGGCAGGTACAAAATTCCCACTTGCCTGCTGCTACCAAAAATTCCATTACAGCTTAAAACCTTCTTTTCCCAAAAATGCGACTTGCCTAGAAGAGGCCTTTTTGTGCATGACTTCGTCTTTTTAGAGAGAACCAGACTTCCTGTGGCAAATTCCTTCTGGCATGACGTCCGTAGATGATTTCCAGATACTCCAGGCAAGAAAACAGACTGAACTGGCAAAGGAATTGACCTAGGGGAATTTCACAGAGAAAAACACGCAAAAAACACAAAAACGAAAAACGTTGCCAGAAGTCACAGACAAAGCCTAGGATTCATTCCGGGGAAACCCTACTGGTATATGGGAATATTGACATGTAAAACCTCAACAGGGTTAAACCGGAGCACAATTTACCTCAAACGAGGCTTAAAATAATTAAATAAAAATTTCCGTAGGAAAACCCCATGCGAGAATATAACGAGTTTGGGCATTTGGGTATTTGTCGAAATTGGCTTATATGACTCTCTGGGAATATCTTGACGCAATACAGACATTTTCTGGTAATAAAAACACAAAACGACCCATTATTTTAAAAGTACGATTTTTTTTAACATGGGGTAGTATCAGATTTCAGGGTGAAATCTGGGGACACCAAGGCTCAACTTTCAACATATCACCCAACACTTGAGATTGTGTTGGCGAAAAGGTACGACACTGCGTGGCAAAGGTTGTGTGACTTGGTAAGCTCGGCAGTCAACTCGTCTACTCCTGAAGCTTCCACATTTCCTGCAAATTGTTTTTGCTGCTCTTTCCCTTCTCTTCCTTCTTCTCTAGACATTGAGAAGCATAATGACCATGCTTATTGCAATTGAAGCACTTGATATAACTCAGATCATTCTTTTGGTGAATAGAACATCCCGAGCCTTTTTTTTCTTTTGAGCATTTTTGAATCCTTTCCTCATGTGATACTCGAAACACATACCATGCCCCTTCTTGACATACAAACATACCAAGTATGGGTCTTGGTGCGGGATGGATACATGCCCGAAACACTATATAGTCTTCGGTATGACCCGGGTATAGATACAGAGATATTTTCATCTTGTTTTAGTTGTACTCGTCATTTTTAAATGCCAAATTTAAAAAAACACTCAAAAGCAAAAAGTATACCCTAACCCTAATCTACCTACTGAACCTCTTAAAGATACTATCCAAAAGCTATATAAACACATCTTTGCTCAATTTCAAAACACACTTTTAGATTTTTAGTTTTTGCAAATTTAGGAGCTTGAAGAAGGAAGTTAGGATCCTGAAGGAGGTTATGGGATAAATACGTGCTGAAATGCCATGTAGTCTCGGGTACAGATACCCGAGATGTTTTCGTACAATTTTACCGGTACTCTTCATTTTAAATGCCAAAAATTAAAAGACACTTGAAAACAAAAAATGAACCCTAACCCTAATCTACCTACTCCAACCTATTAAAGACACCATCCAAAAGCTATATAAACACATCTTTGCTCCATTTCAAAACACACTTTTAGATTTTCAGTTTTTGCAAAGTTAGGAGCTTAAAGGAGGAAGATAAGAGCTTAAAGGAGGAAGAATCAAGAGTAACTTGAAGGAGGAAGTTAGGAGCTTCAAAGAGCAAGGAGGAAGGAGCAACTTGAAGGAGAAAATCAGGTTTTTCTCTCCATTCACCCTCTTTTCCATTTTTCCTAAACAAATTTGTTAATGTGATCAATGATCATGAATGATGTATGCATAATGCACTCATCATTCATGATCATTGATCATAATATTTATTTTTAAATTTCATGTAATAAAAATGTTCTATCATGTCCCTTTTTGGAGGCTAAATTTTGAAGGCCTTAACCCATTCTTTCCCCATGGGTCTAAGGAGAAAAGCAAGGGGAAATCTGGATTCTATTTTATTATTGCTTAGATAGTGTTTTTCATTTATTATCATTTATCCTATTGGAAGCACCATGCTCCAATAGTGAATCTTAAGTAGTTTAGTAATAAAGGTATTTTGGGCATGTAGGCTCCAAATACCCTTTATAATATTTAAAAGCACCTACTCCATGATGTAATGATTGTTTAAAGCACTCCTTATGGCTATTTAAGGAGGTCGCTTGGGCATTAATGAATCATGTTTTGGAGATTATTCTTATTTTGGTGAAAGTTGGCTAGTGTAGCCCTTTTACCCTCTCTCTCTCAAGGACGAAACCCCTTGGGTTGAGGATCTCTTCCAAGGACGAAAACCCTTCATGAGGTTTTGATTGTGCAAGCTGGTTGGAAAAGCAATAAAGGATCTTTCTCTTGCATGTGTGGTGTTTTTAGTGCAATATTATATTTGTTTAGAGTGGAGCGACCTACCTTGGAGTGGAAATGTGGTATGTGTGATGTGCATTTGGCAAATTTGGAATTACTAGCTTGTTCTCCATAATTTATAAAGCCAATATCTTAAGTTTCATGATTTTTGGTGCTTCCTAAGTTGAGTTATGAATTTTTAAAATAACGCTGCAGACAAGGGTTTGTTGAAATTCATCTCCATATCTAGGGCATTAAAAATCAGATTTCTTGCATTATATGATTGTTGAGGATATATCATAATTTTAGAAATTCAAGTGAAGCTGATTTGAAGGGGTTTGAAGGCATAAAAGTGGGTGTGAAACCCCAAAACAGGTCGCTGCCCTAGAAGGGTGTTGGCAATTAAGGGTTTTTATACATTTATTTCAGTCACTAACAACTCACTAAAAATCTGAAAAGTGTTGTTTATCTTCAGCTTTGGGTCATTTCCTGAGTTCCCCCAAAAAGGGACATTACAAGTGGTATCGAGCTATTTCCTCCTAGCCTGTGAAGTATGGTAGATTATAGCGACATTTAGTATTACCAAAGGAGGGAAAAGAAGAAGACAACAGAGTCCGAGAGAAGAAAAATTGGAGACGATTATGAAAACACAAGAAGGAATGAAGGAGGTATTGAGTAGGCTTACCCTAGCCATCCAAAACTTGCAAGGTAGTGGTTCGGCCAAAGGGAAGAGTTTTCCTACAGCCCCGTGAATCAAAGAAGGAGAAAATTCCTTTTGCAAGGCCCTACAAACCCCAATTCGTGGCTAAGGAGGAAGTCGCTCCACAAGGGAGCCCTAGACAAGCTCATGACTACATCATATTGCTTGCAAGAATACCGAGAAATGCCGGAGGAGTTTCGGAGGCAATGTCTCTCACAGATTTCATCAAATTGAGGATGGAAGGACATTATCGGCAAAGAACCCTAGCGCCAAAGGAAGTACAACATGCCAAGAAGAAGAATGTTTCAGCCCTAGGGAGAAGAGGTCCTTCCATCGGGATGAAGTTAAGGAGCATGCCATCTTAGGTAAAAATCCTTTTGTGCTTAACAATGAATTGTTGATATCTAATGGACAAAGAAGCGGACACATTTTTTCTTTAATGAGTTTGCTTCATATGCGGCTGTACAACAAAGAAGGAACAATGAGAATTTTTGGGATCCGGTACTTGTAATTGCTTGGGGACAAACAATCTTGGGAAGGGGGGACTGTCATGTCCCTTTTTGGAGATTAGCGGAATTGAAGACCTTAACCCATTCTCCTCCCCGTGGGTTTAAGGAAAGAAGCAAGGGGAAGACTTGGATGACATTTTCTAAATAGATATTTTCATTATTATCATGTATTCCTATTGGAAAGCCAAGCGCTCCAATAGATGAACTCATTTAATTAGAATATAAAGTATTTTGAGCATGTAGGCTCCAAATACAAATTGGATAATTAAAAGGTACTTATTATGAGGTCGGCCATAAGTTATGATGTAGCACCCCTTATTGTTATAAAAGGAGGTTGCTTGGCCATTTGATTATTACATGAATTTATTATCTCTTTGGAAAGATTGCTTGTGAAGCATCTCTCTTCCTCTCCTAAGGACGAAAACCCTTGGAGAGTCTTGTGTGAGGACAAAACCCTTCACCAAGTCTAGGGAAGACTTCAACACGGGAGTCTCCACCCCCTTGAGGGATCTTTTGCTGCTATTATCTTTTATTTCAGCCCTAGGTGAATTGCCCTAAGGTGCCATTTGATCAATAATTGAAGATCTTTGTATTACTTCTTGTTGTTAATGCATATTTGAATTTTTTTGAGGTGGAGCGACCTGCTTTATGGTGTGTTTTGGCGTGTTTATTGGCTGTTCTATGTGGAGCGACCCACCTAGGGGAGCATTTCGGTACTTCATTGCAATAATTTCATGATTCTGAGGGTGGAATAATATTCTTCATATTTTTAAAGGCCAAGTTCTAAAGTTTCATTAATTTTGGAGGTGTTTTGCTATTTTTCCAAGCTTGTTGAAGTTTGCTGGTTGAGGGTTTCCGAAATTAATTATTTCCAAGCTCAATTCTGATTTTTAACAATTGATTGTGTTTGTTGAGGGTTTCTTAATAATTTTGGCATAAGATTTGAAGGGTGTTAGCAAGGTTTAACCCACTTTTGAGGGGTTTAACTTCTCCAAGGAAGTCGCTGCCCTAGGAAGGGCCTAATTTGCAGATTGCAGGGTTGATATCATCCATCTACAACAGTTCCCTAATCTGATTTTTAAGTTTACATTTCAGTTTTTGATCATTTCCCGAGTCCCGTTAAAAAGGGACATTACAATATTGCTCTTGCATCTAGCGTTCGAACTGGTCTTTTGCTCTTTCATGCCCTAACGGGACTGGTTTGAACTTCTTCCCTTCTCTTTCTCCTTGCTTGCCCCGCTCTAATACCAATGTTAGAAAATGTGGAGAGAGAAAGAATAAAGAAAGAATATAATGTACAAAGAACAAATATAATGCACAAAGAACGAATGAAGAGTAACTTGGAACACACACATTATTCATTGTGTCAAATCGATTTATTATGTGCGAGATGGTTACAAAATGGTTGAAGTGGTTACAATTGTTTATTAGTTAACACTTAACTAATATTAACATAACACTAATTTCTAAGCCTTATATTCAAATAGTCCTAGGGCATGGTCAAGGGTGTCTTGCAGAAAACCTGTCCAACTGACATCCTTGCACGACCGATGGCGTCGGCTAAGTTTGAGTTGTGACTATAGGCTATTTTATTCTCTATGTAGCTGTTATCATTGTCATTTCTCATAAACATCATTGTATAATTTGCTTTGCTTTCGCTTGCAAATCTGCCCTTAAAGATCTTAAGAGGTTTTAGAGTTTTGGTGTTGGAGATCATCATAGAAGCGTTGGGTCTAGAAAAATCAAGCATATGAGCCGAGCCAACAAGCTCTACCTTAGTCTTTGAAGTTCCCATCCTTGGTTTACTTAGGGTCTTTTCCTATCCTTCTCGAGTCTCCCCACAACAAGGTGCTACAAGCCAAGGAGGGGGATTAAGTGCATATCCCAAGGTAAGTATCTCTAACCCTATACTCTTTCTTTTATTTGGTTTGATTGATTATTTTGATGTATCATGTATTAGATAGGATAGTGTAGCATATCCTTATCTCTTACATTATAGTTCCTTTATAGCTCTTGCTTACCAGCAAACGGCATTACAACCATTATATTCGGATTTCTCTTGCTTACTACTAGTAACCCTTGCTTTGGCCTAGAGGCCATCCCCTTAGAATCTAGCTAGACCCCACATCCTCTTATCTTTGATATTGAGAGTGGATTACCCTATATTAAATCCACTCACAACCATCATACTCATGCCCCTTTTGTTATATCTTGTTTGTGTGTTGGCTCTAGCATGGTCTTCTACTTATATCTTAATTTAAAGAGAGGATTCCTATATTGACCATACACAGACTCTTATTAGTCTTGCTTTGGTACCCATAGTTTTCTCAACTTCTAGCTTTGTTTTCTCTTACTTTGGCTATAGCGAGCACATACCTTCTTTTGCCCTTTTAGACATTGTACATCGGGCTCAACTTATCTTCGTGTAGCGAGTGCTTTACTCTTGCATCTGTCGTCTTTGGTTCTTTGATCCTTATCTTTCTATGACATCACCATTTTCTGCACCCCTGCAGTGCTGAGGTCTATTGTTCAGACATTGGGTGGACAATATGCTCACACCCTTGATCCATAAGGAACATATGGATCTATGAAGGAACTGATGCATACACTGTTCCATTCATCTTAGTGTAAAACTGACTTTGAACTTTGTCTGGATCATGTAATGTTAATGTAATTCTTTCAAACTGAGTACAATTTTTTATTTCCAAGTTGACTATCTTCAAATGTTATACGGCACATATTTATTCGTACCAACGAATCCATTAATATATCGGTAACTCTCCATTGGTATAACTGGATGAGTCATTTACTAATTCAGTGGGCATGTTCTGAAGGATTTGCTCGTCTCTAGTTGAAGAGTCTGATATCCTTAAATAACTTTTTAAGTTACTTTACTATTTAAAAAAATTAGTTTTCTATTTTCCTATTCCCCCATTGTTTTCTTCTCTGGACTCTACACATTATTCCTTATCTATTATTTCATCTTTCAACTAAATGAATTGACCTTGTAATCAACAAAAAAACAATGTCAAATCGAGAGTTTTGTATTAGGAAAGCCCTTGACTACTTAAGCTTAATGTTGTAGCCCGATCAGGCAACATGAATAGAAATGCATACATCAGGACCATCGTCAACATGAATACTAATTAACACATATAGTGGAAAATTCATTCTGAGTGCATTACATATCGTGAAATGAATGTACATGTATATCAATACACCGCAGTATCCAACTTTACGACCTTCATAAGTCTGATGAAAGGGTATAAATATGGACATGAATATGGTTACAAGCTGACTCGATAGCTATAATGAACAACTGTCTTAAATATCTCTGTTTCTAACTTATGTTTAACATGACCTATCAACACTAACATGTGCTATGTGTCATTGGAATATAACTTATCAACATGTCAGAGATTGACATGTCAAACCTCAAATGTCTAAAGCCCATATAAACCTACAACAGTTGTAGTAGGACATCATACCCTATCTCAGTAGGACATCATACCCTATCTCATTCATGTAGCTGGAGTTTCTTTACCATTGCATGGCTTTTATGTCCGTGGATGCTATCATGGACCATTTTGAAGACCATTTGAGCAACACGAGTACCAATTAATTTTCAATTGTGATTCTCGAATATGTAACACCTTAGCTATACCACTGACAGATGACAGACAATGTCACTGACAAAACATTTTCAATTTCATCTGCGTCATGAGCATTATAAGTTTCTACTGCTTTGTAGTACCATACCATAAATTCTTGAAAATCAATCTTTGTTCTTCATTTGAGAGGAGAATAGTTCATAATTGTTTGTTTGATTAGTTCTCTTGAGGGGTCTTCTCACCAGAGGTGGCATCTTTATTTCTTTTCCAAGCTGTCATGAACAGGTTCAAAAACTAAATTTACCATGGAGAGCATGCTAATTATTTTCTTGCCATATTTACTGCTGAAAACCATGTCTTATCTGATAGCTTTGAAGAAGGTTGATGCATATGCTGTATTTATCTGACCTTACATGAAATTCATGACCGAGCTTATGGATAGGGGAAACATTACGGCTGAAATTAATGAATTAGCTATGTTTTACCAGATATCAAAATAATATTCATAAAAATGTTAATTCATCTTAGAAATTCACCCGAGTTCTTACGTGAAAAATACTAAATAAAAAGACATTTGTTGTAAGCCTCCAAAATTATATAGTAGGATATATTTTTCTGGAAAGATTTGCTTTTGAATGGTAACTTATTTATTTCCTTAATCAGAAACATTTGGCAGGCATTTATAATATTCAACAAAGGGTTATTCCTTAATGCATCTCTACTCATGGAACAGAGTTTTCAGGAATGCTCATATTCTTCTGGAAGCCGACTGAGAGCCATAACCATGAAACTAAAGGTCATGACAATAACAGTTCTGACAATGATAATGGTCAGACTCCAGAGCCATAATGATACAAGAATATGTCAGTAGTCCGGAGACTATAGCAATCACCATGATGATGCACAATACCATTTAGAGCCCCTTTAGGCAAACTTTGTGCATATACACACATGTTGCGAAATGACATGTAATGCAGACTCAGACTGTGAAACAACTTACAACGAGAAACATAATAAGCTGCATTCTCATTCCCAGTGAGTAGATTTGTGCCACTCGTGAATATGGTAGATGGCCTACAGTTTTCAAAACATATATCTGGAAGCACATAGATGGCATCCAGTTGTTTGTCAACTTGTTCCATGTGACATTCGATGCTCAAATTGTGACCATAAACTTTTGTACCAGGAATTCAGGAAACTCTTCCAGAATGGTAACTGATTAGGGATGGCATTGGAATCTTCTTCTGGACTATCAATTTATTATTGCAAACATTGATGAACTCCTCTACAGATCTGATTGCTGATTGGAGAATGACTAGTTGCATGAATTTGACTGTTAAGTGTGATTCTATCTTTATTTCTATGGTTCTATATTGATTGCTCATTTTAAAATTCATGGAACCCTAAAATTAATGTCTGGTATCTATTTCACCGCAATGAATAAGACAACTACAAGTGAATATTGACAAAGTCTACTTGCCTTTGTATGTCCGTTTTTTCAGAGTTTGTTGATCAAGACAAATGACTGATGTGTTAAAGGGCTTAGGCCTATCAACACATTAATAAGTTCAATCTAGCCTCTGTCTACTATATTTGTGACTCCAGTGTATTAAGGCATTCTAAATAGTAATCTTTAAATGATTCTGGATTAGCAGAGAATGATGGTTGAAGCTGGTGTTAGCAAACTTGCCATAAAGAGTCTCACTGGAAGCCTGGAAAAGGAAAAAGAATATGCAGTCAAGTTATTGCTTGATTTTTCTCGTGAGAGAGAGTTTTGCTCAAGAATAGCTTCAGAGAAGGGTTCTTTGCTTCTTCTTTGTGGAATGGCTGGCAATACCGAGAACCCAACTTTATCTAATCTGGCTGAAGAAACACTAAGAAAAATGGAAGAGATAGAGGAGAATGTTCAGCAGTTGGCTGCTGCAGGAAGGTTTCAACCGTTTCTGACTCATCTTTGTGAAGGTATGCGTCAAGTTCAGTCCTTGCTTGGCTTCTTGTTTTCTCCTTTCTCAACATATCTGTTAAGTATTGTTTTTGGATATTTTGATATTGTACCTGCAAATAGTTGCGAACATGAGCACATGCTTCTATCTTTATAAAAGTGTCCAAATTAATGTAACTAAGCAATAATGAAGTTTATTGAATCTACTAAGAGATACTAATTCTAAATAAAATTCTTAGATTTTATGGATACATTCTATCAATTTAAGAGGGATTCATTATAATAATTTGCAAAATGTAGCAAATATAGAATGCTATTGTTCAAGTTGTGAACCGTAAACTTCTACTCAAACTATGATTGTCACATCATGCCATAGGGTTTTACCCATCAAGCTACTGATTCTGACTTGTTTTTGTGTAGAGTTCTTTTTTTCTGTCCTTTATACATGTCATTTCTAACCCACAATAGGATTTTTTTTGGATTTGAAACCTGAATCTAGTGCGCCTTTAGTTTCCAGGTCTTCTAAATTGTCTCCAGGCTTGTTTTCCTGAGTTGAATCTGCCATTTTCTACCATTCTGTGCATTGTGTTTCAATTTTGAACTTTAGGCTACTTTACATTTTGTTCAGTCTCATTTTGAGGGTTTCTTGGTTATTATAGGTGCGTTGTTCGTCTATGCTCAACATATTTGCTTCGTAACAAAATTTGAAATATCCCTTCGAGTTCTTGTAGGGTCAGAATCAATCACTTCAGCATTTATTATCGGTACTTTGTGTGGGTCATTAGGGATTTTGGTAGTTATTTATGTTTGATATTAGTTTACAGATTTTATATTTATGGCAGTCCTTTGTATGTTTTTGCTGCTGAACAAATTTTTATGTAGATTCTAGTTACCCCATATTCAAAAAACAAAAGAACTAAACTAGGAACCTTTGTGATAAATAGGCTCTTAGACCTTAGAGTGAGTTATGTTTATGTGGAAGTGGTTTTGTGCATAATTCTACTTAGATTGTGTATTGGCCAGGTGTAGTGACCATATTCCTCTTGGACTATTTGGCTTGAGTTGGCACCCATACGTTCTCAATAGAGCTCTCTTTTTTAAGCACTGCTTGAATTGATATCTCAATAAACTAAAGTTTTTCTTCTTTTTCGTTCGAGTTATTTATCATTTTTATGTTGTTGAAATAATTAGATCTTTCATAAAAATTCTTCTTTTCTAGTTAATGAAACACAAAAATCTTTTATTCATGTTGCACTTAAAATTTAGATTTCTGTTTCTTTGGGTCAAAATCAGGCTCTTTTTAGGCCTAGGGTTTACGCTAAAGGATTTAGAGAAATTATAAGGGCCCATAACACTGATATTAGAGCCACTTTCTTGGCCCCGTTGACGCACCATAGTAACAAGGTTAAAAAAGTTTGGTACGTTCGAGAGGTGAAAGGTTCCCCAAATTTTGCAATTTCAAAATGGTTTGGAAAGGTTTGAACCTATATAAGATACAAATCCATGATCAGGGAAAGAGAATAAGGGAATGATGCGAAATAACTATTTCAATGCCCAATGTTCATGGTATTTCAAAATTTGATACATTATAGATCATACTATCATAAAATATATTTAAATAGTGGCATCCACCCTCAAGATTCCGTTATCGAGGGCCTAGGGGCGCCAGGGTCTAAAATGACAGTTTTAAGCATCTTCAAAATAAAAACTTTCTACATGATCTAATTCATACTCATTACTACTATTAGTCCCAACATCTAGATCCAAAGCAGCTGTACTACTGGTACAATATGTGCTCTATCCATCATGGTTTTGAAGCATGCTGGCTGGAAAATAGAGTTTACATGACAAAACTGAGGTTCATGTCATATTAATGTGTTGATTTGACATTGGCTGCTTTGGTTCAACAGGGTCTATAATGACAATTTTAAATATCTTCAAAATAAAAACTTTTGACACGATCTAGTTCATAATCATTACTGCTATTTGTGCCAACATCTAGATCAAATGCATCTGCACTATTGGTACAATATTCGCTGTATCCATCATGGTTTTGAAGCATGCTGGCTGGAAAATAGAGTTTACATAACAAAAATGAGGGTTCATGTCATGGTCAATGTATTGATGCGACATTGGCTAATTTGCTCCTATAGGTTCAACCCTCTTAAAAACAATTCAAGGTTTGGAAAAATCCTTTTAAGTTCGGTCGAACTTTTTATAGTAGGACTTACCATAGTACAAAAGCTAGGCAACTACTTGGCCGATCATGACACTTATGCCTCGAAAAGCTAGGGGAGTAACTCGCTTGTTACTTGTCGGGTTTGGGTGAGTACTCGCCAAAAATGTGCCGTGTATTTGCTAGTTCGACAAAAACATGTCAATTGTGTGAAAAGACAGAAAATGGGCTGGAAGCAATTTTTTTCAGTCATTTATTACTCTATTCAGCCCTTTGGTTTTCTAGAAAATAATGATGAGTAAGAGATGTAGCGGCATATATATATATATATATATATATATATATATATATATATATGTAAATATTTAGATTAGTAAAGAGGGGTAATGTACGGGTCCCCACTCACCGATAATGCAAAATTAAGCAAAAGAAGAGACCAAAATGCAGAGGATTCAATTGTGATAATGGTCCACGAGAACTAAACTTCAAATTCATATATATATATATTAAGCGAGAAACTCCCGGATACATGTGCATGAAGTTGAGAACCAAGGTAGGGCCTTGAGAAGATGGGTGAGAGCAAAAGATTGCAATATCCCCTTGTGGGATATTAATTAATTATTATTAATCTACTTGCAAAAGAAGCAAACTTAGAAGAGAAACCCTTCTAGGTTCACCTCAACTAACCCAGTGTCGGCTTCAATACAACCCAAATGGGGTTGGAGTGAGCCAAGGTAAGGGTTCAGATGGGCTATCTAGTTGGAATTTGCACTCCTTTAACCAATAAACTTGCAGAAGTAGAAAAATAAATTAATATGCCTGGAAATAGCTGAAAATGACTGCAAACTTAAAAATTAATATCTCCCTCAATCTTTATCCGTTTTGAATGAAATAAATTGCAGAAGGATGATAAAATTATGCACTTTCCAATGAACTAACAATCTGAATTTTTGATCACAAAAACCCACTCAAAACAACCCCGAAACTGCAGTTCAAGTCGCTAGGGTTAGGGAAAATTATAAAATTGATTCCAGCTCAAACATACACCTCTCCACACTCAAAATTATCACTTTCAGATCTGCATTAATAGATCTGTAACAACAGATTGAAAAAAACTTCAAACCCTTCCAAAATATGATAGAAAATCACATAACCTAGTCGATTTATTTATCATAAATTCCAGCAAGGTTAGCAGCTCCAAATATCATGAAACAAGTGCATTAGCAATAGAGTAATAGGCAAGAACAGTTCAGATTTTATCCTTGCAAAATACCACTAAGAAACACCATAAATCTCCCTCCACAAGTCGATTTATATAATGACAAAACCAACAACAATTTCCAGAATTTATTGACCAAGTAGTGGCCCAAACACTCTCCAAATAAACTCACAAGCTCTCACAATAATGGCGATTTTACTTGGATTGAATAGACATGCAAATAACTCATCAACTCAAGCTCAAAGGGCATACACACTTCACTCAAAGGTGGTGTTGAAGAACACCTTTTGTTTTAGATCATTAGTGGGCATACATCCCTTCTTCAAGCATGAAGATAAGTTTAATAAACCGTCAACATGCGAAAAGGAGTACCCACATCTTCTTTTATATCTTTTGCCTTGCACATCCTCCAAAGTTCTCTCTCCATCTTTGGCGCCAAAAGCTAGGAGGGAATATCATTTAAAAAAGTGCCTGGAGATCACACTCAAAGAAAATATTAAATGCATAGGGAAATTAAATCAAATGGGGCCCATATGGATCGACCCATGCCTAGAAGAAATCGATTTATTTCAAATACCAAACATTAAATAATTCCCAGAAAAATGCGACTTGCTTAGTCACTTAATTCACCTTAAAAATAAGTAATTATAATCCCAAGGTGAAATCGAATTTCTCTTTTATTTTTGATTTGCACAATAAAATATATTTTATTTTTAAATTTACATGTGCAAATCGATTTTCTCTTCTTTTTAATTTTTAATTAAAAAAGTGGACAAGATACACCGAGTTTAACGTGGAAAAACCCTAAGGGTAAAAAACCATGGAATTTTTTTTCCATATATGAGAAACCAGTCTAGTACAACTCCTCCCCTCACTTCTCTCCTCTGGTGAATTTACCGCGTAAATTCACAATAACATTGATATGACGTGTTTTGATTGACCTATGGGTCAATATAAATAAATCTAATGGGTGTAACTTTATAAACACGTAGTTTATATTAAATAAATTAAAGTATTATATATTCTAATTTATTTAATTATAAATTATAGTTTAATAACATGAACACTTAATATTAAATGTTCTAACACTCCCCCTTAATATTAAGTGGGGAACACATGCCAAAGTTACCTGTTTATACAACAAGATTTACAAATCCTTAAACCATAGTTAAGGTTTAGGCTAACATATCACTTTTGAAGGATTTATACACCTTCATCATGCTAAACTTACCTTTTGGTACAAAAGGATTTGGAATCCATAAATTAGAAGTTATGATTTAGGCTAAACATGATTTGTGAGACTACATCTCTCATAGTTTCTCATGAAAAAATCTATATCAACATCTTTAGGAGCCTTTTATAAAATAAGGACCTCCTTTAGAACAAATGTAACACCCTAGACTATACAATAAACTTAGAGTTATAAGTTTACTAAGATCATAAAAAGATCTTTTACAATGCTTTAAATTGGAGCAAGTATAAAGGAGAAGGAGAAAACACACGGTTGGCCGTTAGGAGGTGGCATTGCCTTGCACACTCCCCTCGGTGACAACTCACGAAGACCAAGCATTGCACGAAACTTGCAGAACTTTACATCACACAATGGCTTCGTAAACGTATCTGCAACTTGATATTTATGCGGGCAGTACTAAAGATCTATATCACCGCATAGCACCTTCTCTCAGATGAAATGCATATGAATCTCTATATGCTTCATTCTTTGATGCTGAACTGAATTATTAGTAAGAGCAATGCAACTCTGACTATCACACATAAGAGTACTTTCTTTAACTTCCATATGAATCTTTTCCAACAGTTGCTTTAGTCATATGGCTTCTTTCACTACTTCCATTGTGTTGTCCCCTCAAAATTCCCCTCTTTTGAAAGTCAAAAATTTGAAAATTTTGAGTTGGCACCCTTGAAGTGTTTTAGTGAAGTAAGAAATTTGAAGAGATGGTGAAAATTCCGTTTCTTGGGGTCATTTTAGTGACTTGCGGGTCTGTCGGACATTTTTGTCCCTCATGTCCCAAGTACCGGCGGGCCTCCTGTTCGTCGATTGGCTGATTTTCCCGCAAGTCCTTGTTCGTCGGCTTTTTCGGATTTTTTCAGCCCATCTGTCCCAAGTATGCCCGGGCCTCCTGTTCACCGATTCCCGCATCACTCGCATCGGCCGAATCGGCTCTTCGTGTCCTTCGCGTTTTTGTGTCCCTCGGACCGCCCGTGCTCTCTTGGCCCGCATCGCCCGCATTGGCCGAATCGGCTTTTCGCGTCCCTCATGTCCCAATGTTCCATGGACCGTCCGGGCCAGTTTTTTCCGCTTTTCTCGCATTTCACCTTTTTGAGTCGGCGTAAGGTATATTTAATGCGCATTTATGATCTTCTCTCTCTTGAACGACTATTTAAAGGGGCAACCGTCTATGCACTTGTCACATTGCTTGCTCATTATCTCTTGCCCGCATTTTTGCAAATCGAGTCGTTTGTCCACCTTCCTGTATCTCTTTGCAATTTTTGTCGTGAATATGTTCTTTGAAGGTCATTCCTCTGTTCACTTTGTCAAAATGAAGATCAAATTTCAAGGGCACGAGCATCTATCCCCTTTGGAGACTTCTGTGCCCAATATTGGAGATAACGAAGTTTGGCATTTGGATTTTGATGATTTTGGGGCAGATTAGCATGCGACAACCCTGCTCCCATGGCTCAAATGATAAATGATAGTGGAATCACATACGTCGGTGGTTTTCCTCTCTCTGCAATGTGCCGACATTGTGCTCGCCTGTGGGGGCTAATTTCAATCCAGACACCAAGGAAGTTGTCAATGTGCACGGCGAGTTGATTGCAAAATTGATCGTTGCTTCTGCCATCGCCGCGCCTTGCGCATCCCGAAACAGAAGACTCCATTGTTCTCACTCTCGCTCAAGCTCAGACTCTGTTTGATCAAGACAATGAGAAATATAAGGCTTGGGTAGCAAAATCATGGCTGAAGTGCCCTAAGAAGGGAGCGTCCCGACTCTCTAAGGCATTGTTCAGGGTCGACTTCAATGAAGAACTATCAGATTTCATCACCTTGCTCGCTTGGATTATGGGAATGCCCTCTACTAATGACTTCCATTTTTGGATGTGCCCTTTCATAAATATCATCTATGAGGGTAAGCAAAACCTAAATTGGGCCAAGATTATCTGTGGAAACTTGACTGAACAATTGTCAAATGTTCAGCAAACCAAAAAGTTCTACATGACTTCCTATCTCATGTACACCTTGGCAACATCTCGTGAGTGGCTCGGCTTCACTTTCATTGAAGGCAAGAAGAATGAGCCCATCTACGCATATTGCCCTCAGTTTACCCTCAAGGTCAGTAATCCTAATTTCAGAAGGGTAAATGATACCTTCACCATGTACATTGTGAGGCTCTTAGAGGTGACACCCGCCGAAGGTTCTCTCGATGAGGCTAAGGCTATGATAACCAAGTATGGGGCTTTCTTCACTCGGTTCAAAGTTCTCATACATCAGTCAAGTGGCTTGTTTTGAAAGCACACCTCTCAAGCTTCCTATGTTCTCGCAACGACAAAACGGCTTTGGTTGAGGTGTGCAGGTAGGCTGGATAAACTTCATAGAACCTGCCAAGATAAGAAGATTATTGGTCTTCATTTCCCTATCACCTTGGGGAATTATACATGCAAGACAGCTCTAGATGCCCAAAATATAGAAAGGGCTATTGCTCCTCTTACAGTTCATTTCTTCAAGCCCAGGACTTGCTTTGATCTTAAGAAATACATTGATCAAAATCTCAGAATAACTTATCATCATCATCCTGACACTGAGGATTACTGGGCTGATTGTGCTTGATGATTTTGAAGCCAGGAGGAGGCATTTTGGCAGATTTTCTCTACAACAGATCATAGACTTCAACCTCTACCAGGTGCCTGAAGGGTTTAAGGACGATGATGAAGATTTGCAATCCTTTGAGTACGAAAGATCAATCAAGCACACTCCTCTGGAACCCTGGATTGGTATGTGAAGGAAAGAGATGACTTGAATGAGGCTATCAACCCCGTCATCGTCGAAACTAAGATCTGGTTTGTGAGGAAAAATACGTGACCTTAGGATGAATAAAAGTAGATCCTCTTCAAGAGAGACTTCCACACCTAGGAAGGAAGTACATATGCCTAGCACCGAGGCACTTGAGCAAACTCCTCCTTCTTCGATGAAAGAACCTGAGTTGTCTACTCCTTCCTCTTCCACTAAAGTGTATCAGAAGAAGGTCAAAGAAGTCAAGCAAGAACCGATCGAGGAAGAGAGTCTTCTAGAGCGATCGAATTGCCTATTGGGCGAAGAACATTATTGTTCTAAGTGAAAATGATGATGATGAGATGAAAAGAAACCCCGAAATCATTATCAAGTGGAGAAGGAAGGACCTCCAAGTTTAACGAGACTCCTCTGCAAAGGAAATTCCTGAGGTTGCATTCACTTCCCTACTAGAGGCAACAGTGGTTCATACTTTGAGTGCCATGAGTTCACTTGTACTCGGGTCCCTTGATTTTTCAGTTTCTTCTTCTTCCTTTGCTTGGGTACAACCCCTAGTCGACAACAAGAAAAGGAAATATTCCTCCCGATTAACGGGCCTGACTTTGATGTTGTAGAACTCTGCTTGGTACTACCCCTCCTCCAGCAAAGAAAGCGAAGATCACTTCGAGGTTGGTAACTGATGCCCAAGGCCAGCAGTTCCTAGAGGTTGCAAAACCCAAAGTGGATAAAGAGGAGAAAGATCTTTTGATCTCTGACTTGGAGCTTTCTAGGATTCCAATGGGAGAATCCACACCTGAGAGTGAAGTTCATAACCTTCGGGAAACTATCACTAAGGTTATTGAATGGGTGGAGAAAGGCAAGCAAACCATGGAGCAGTTGGAAGAACAGAACCAAGTTCTTTCCAACTTTATCGATCATTGTTGGCAAAGGATAAAGTTTTGGATCCAGCCCCATTGGCCGCTCTCCCACCTCCCATAGTTCTCAGTCAAGATGAGGTCCAAACCATCAAAGACATCCACAAGTATTCTACTTATGGGAAGGTTGTTGAGGCCATGGTGGATGATATGATTGTAGTAAGTTTAAACTTCATTGAGGAAGCCTTCAAAACCAATGAGAAGGTGATCAAGCTGCAGCAAAAAATTCACTTCCTCAATCAAGGCTATGGACAAGGAATTGAAAGTCTGGAGTGGATGTATCACAGATCTTCGTCTAATGGGTCAAATCAATGATAGGATCCTATTGGCCAACAATGTGTTTGATGATGTCAAGAATAACTTGTCAAGGACATGGATCTTTAGCATCGAGTGGAAAATAAAGGTTCTAGAAGAAGCACTGGGGGAATTGAGGAATGTGTGGCAAAAAGGGGAATCTTTTAAAACTTGTGTTTTATCTCGCCTTAAAGGATATTCACTTGCCATGTTCAGGATGAAACCACGGTGTTTGCTTCTCTCTCCCAAAAATCAAGGCTCAGGTTTAAAGACTTTGTCAAGGATGATTTGTTCAAGGAAGAGTCAATCACTAAAGAGAAAATGAAGGACATTTGTTCTCTCCATTCAGCTATAGCTCGAGGCTAATAAGGAATATCTGGATCATACCAAGTTTGACAAAGATATGGAGAAATGTCTAGGCACGTGGACTCATGCTACTTCCAACACAACGATTCCAAGAGGCATGGAGATAGTGGAAGCATTGAAGAGATTCAAGAACCGGATCCTCAAAACAATGGGCCCTCCTCAACCACAACCGAATGCCTCTACTTTTGGCTCTTGACTCTCTTCTTCTATTTTTAGTTCGAGATCTCCTTGTAATTTAATTAAGGACTTTATGTTGTGTATTTCCTTAATTAATCTTTTGGTTAAAAGAAACGGTTACCAAATGTAACCACTTTGTAAGCTATATATTGGGCTCTCCACGCCATTCCAAAGGGGCTGGAACTCTGATAATTTTTGAAAGTGTAAAAGAACTAAAAGCTATCAATACAAAAGATTTCCCTTCCTGTTTCTATCTGCATCGGTTTATTCTCTCTTGCTTGTCTCAAGTTTGTGAATCATTAATCTATTGCATTAAGAAGCTTTGTATTCTTATGGATGTCATTTCTGGAACTTTGTGTCTATGAAATAATATCTGATGGTTTAATATGAATGATTTTGTTCTATATATCATCCTTGCACAACATTTATAAGGAACTATTTTGCTATCTATATTTCCTGGGAATGTTGTTATGTTCTACCTTTTCCCTCCCTTAGTTCTTCTGTTCTTTTGTATTGATGATCTATCTTTGCATTAAAACACTTTCATGATATCAAAGTTCCTCATTAAAGTTGAAAGTTGTACATTTGTAAATAGTTTTGCTTCTTGCTTTCAATAAGGGCACCTCTCCCATTAAAGAGGAGGGACTTTCTGTCCCCTGATTGTTGCTTTCATTAAAGTCCTAATTTGACAACCAACACATCGAACTTCGTATTTTGCTTCATAGAAGAGATGGAGATTGTTGGCTCCTTTTTATTGCTCCAAGTAATGACACTTGTACCAAACTTGAACACATATCCAAAGGGTAGATTTTCTATCTATCACATCACCAACATGGTCAGAATCACAATATCCATATAAATATGCATTGTCATAATAAACATAATATAAATCATTTATTGATTTCACTTTTAACCATTTATAAATCTTACATTAATAGGTTACAAAACAAGTTGTATAACAACTTAAATGACAATATGCTTAAAAACTAACCATGTCATATTACCAATATGTTGAATTTTTGAAACAACAATTTCAACATTTCAATCTTGAAAAAATATATTAGATGCAATCAGTATTGGATGTCTCCAATACAAACACAAAGGTGTCCCCAAGTGTCATTTGATATGCATATAATACTATTTTTAGTAATCACATACTAATTTAGAGTTTAGAAATGTTTTATCAACATATATATCTTCATTATCTACTTTAAGCCTTTAAATTTGTGATAAGATTGATTTTTAACTAAGGCTTTAAATTTAGATAACACATCTGATTTGTTTTTAATAAAGAATGACCAAATCATGCAAGAATAATCAATAATGAAAGTAACAACATACACTAAACCATTTAGGGATGGAATTTTTAAAGGTCCTCTAACATTATTGTGGACAAGTTCCGAGATTATGAGGAGTTTGCTTCATGATGATTGAGGAAGGGTTTTGTTGATTGCTTACCACGTAAGCACCCTTCACAAGTTTTCCGGGGCATGAGAGATAGGTTGTAGACCAACAACAAGATTAGGCCGAGACATGTCATACATGCTCCTAAAGTTAACATGACCTAACTTTTCATGCCACAACTGAACATCACTCCTATTTTGAGTAGATAAACATGAAGCAAAAGCAAAACCTTTAAAAACATATAATCCATTCTTTTGTATGCCTTCAAAAAATAGTAACATCTAACTCATTTATAAACCATTAAAAACATTTGCTTTTCCTTGACCCTGAATATTGAGAATGGAATGATCACCTAGATAGATTTGATCATTATATTCTTTGATATTAGTTAGAATATTAGGTTTATACGACATGTGCCTAGATACTGAAGACTGTCTAATAGCTATTCGTTTTCTTTGGTAGTGACTAATGCAATTTACAAGATAACTACATTAGATTTATGATTATTCTCTTCATTCTTGTTTTGATTTTGATTTGGTTTATTCCCTTTTGATTTTTGAAATTTGGTTTGTTTTTGTTTACCCTACAATCTTCCTTCTTGTGACCAAATTTCCCACAATTATGACATTTCCCATCAAAACTAACTCTTAAATTCCCGATTTCTTTTCTTTGCTAGGGGTTTTAAAGTTTAATTTTTGATTCTTGTTAAATCTAGAAGGTTTGTTCTCGATTTCTGTGCGAGAAGTGCCTCTGTGGCATTCTCCTTTGAATCAAAATTTTTCATGACTTGCTCCTCTTGGATCAGGAGAGTACTTAGATTAGAAAGGTCAGGGATTTCTTGTTCAGTTTGATATTTAGAATTTAGAATTAAAATGAAATTTCTAAACCTCTCATGGATGTTCATTTGGATAGTGAAATACAATAGTTTATCATGAATCAAATTGCAATTACACCCATCTAATTGAGATTTAATGTTTTTAATTTTTGCTAAAAATTAATTACTTTTTCATCTCCCTTCATGGGAGTCGTCATTAACTCAAGAATCAATTTTATAATTTTCGATAAACGCATACCTTCATGCATTGATTCTAGCTATGTCCAAGCTTCACTCGAACTTTCCCGACTCTCAATGTGAAATAGGAAGTTATTCCATACGCTTCCCAATATGATGGACATTGCTTCCCACACCTTTTCTTGATATACGAATACATTGTTTGTTGTCGCTTTGTTTGCCGTCTGAGCCTTCTCTCATCTTGTTTTACTGACAGTCCAAAGCTTGCGTGCCATGAATTCCACCTTCAATATGATTTTCTAGATGCTGTAATTTGATCCATTTAACATCTGCATTTTGTCAATAGTAAAGTGATTAGACCCCATTTTTACGTTTTCAAACAATTCAAATGAGGAGAAAAACTAGGTTCTTGTAAAGGAGTTTTGGGAAGTCCCCCTGTCGTTTTTCAAGTGAATATGTTGGGCGAATTTTTTTTTTTTTTTGACCTCTCCCATGCCGAAATTGACTTGTCAAAAATTCTTGCACATATATATTAATTTGACGATAAAATTCACATATTTAATTGAAATGTAAACTATTTTTTTTAGTTTTTGAAGAAAAACTACATAGTTATCGTAAATACAAATGTAGTTACTTCTTATTTTCAAAGCAAAAATAAGGAATCATTATAATTAAATATAAAAAATTAACTTTTTCTTCATATTAAATATATATAAATCTTTCTAAAAAAATTTCTTTTGATAACAAAATACAATATAATAAAAAAATTGTTGGAGAGTAAGCTCCTAGTTTATATATGTGCAACTTGGACTTGGGTGAGTCACGGGCGAAAGCTAGGTAGGCTTGCACGTGACCGAGCTCCCATATTACATTCCAACTCGCATGACCGAGTTGACAACCAACTCACCTCGGCGAGCCAACTCAAAGCTAACTCATTGCACAACATAGATCATTTACCAACATGCAAGCTAGATAGCTAGCTCACCATGACTAAGCCGCACAAACAATGCAACAAGTGCCAAGTCTGCATGGATAAACCAACAAAACAAAGTTGATAGCATGGCCGAAGCCACAACTTAACCTACAACTCTATTGGCTTTTAAAGTCTAAAAATATTCTTTGCTTCTCCCATGTGGATAAAACATCCAAAGCCTGAATTAAAGGGTTTGAAGTTGGTTAGGACACTTGTTACTTGTTTGGAGGCTCCACGTGGAGGCCCGAGCACAAACGGAGGGGGAAAGAGGAGTGGCCACATTAAAATATTAGAGAGAAGCGGTTAGGGTAATTTTAAACATGTTATATGTTTTTAAACTTAAACAACCACATCATTAATTTAAGTGCGCTAACCAAGAAAAAGTCCAAAGCCAACATTAAAAAGTTAAGCGATCATGACCTAGTTAATAGGAAGCGGTTAGGGTTTAATTATATAGACAGGGTTTACTTTAATTAATCATCCATAGGGCTGATAAGGTTTAGGTTAGGGTAAAGTATATGTTATATAAGACATTTCGTAGTCGGTGGGAATGAGATCCCAACATTGCCCACCGCCATATATATATATATATGGCCCCCTTAACCACTTCTCAACCAAAACCTCAATTCATACTTTTCTCTCTTCGGCTTACCACATTCTTTTGCCATATCTATATATAGGGGGCCCCTATCTCATCCAAGATAAAGATATATAAGGCGGGGGGGGGGGCAGCGGGATCCTTACCACATGAGTGACAGATATAGGGCCACTCGATTTATTGTAGATATAGATAGGGGCCTGCCATTCATAGAGGTAGGGGCCATTTATAGAGGTAAGGCTTCTCTCGATGATTCATCCGGGTCCCTTCCTCTGTTTGAGAAAACATATATATATATATATATAAACATAGGTATATTATAAGTTTTAATAAACAAAAACCAACTTACAATTAGGAGGGGGTCCATGGGTTAGGATTAAAACATTTTATAATGTTAGGAGGCCAAACTAATAAGTGGCTCCACCAAAATATTATCCCATTTCAAAAAATTTAACTTTGGCCAATCACAAAAATTGGGAGGCTATTTTCGTGGAGAGTTGTCTCCATTCTGGGAGACTTAGTTTTTACTTCGAGAATAAACACTTTTTCCCTGCACAAATAATCATCCAACCAAATCTTAGAATATTTGCAAATATTAAAATGATTCAAATGTTACTGTGTGTGCTGCGGGCCCGGAGAGAGAGTTTCCAACTTCAAGGTAACTTTGCAATTATTTTGCACGCTATGAAAACTTCCATGAGTGAAAAAGAGGGTTTTTGTAAAATGGAAGGGGGGTATTTCTTTGAACCACCCAACCAACCAAACCGTTGCGATGTTTAATTAAATTAATTAAAACATTTGAATCTGCTCTGGTACCATGTGAGGTTCAGGGTTAATTTATTAACCAAGATTAATATTAATTAAATACTATTACAAACATTACAAATAAACATTATAACTATTGCAATAAATTGAAATAACACAAACACCAAAGTTTAACGTGGAAAACCACGAAAGGTAAAAACCACGAAAAATTTTCCATATCCAAGATACAACTCCCCTCTTCTTCTCCCTCCGGTGAATTTACCACGTAAATTCACAATAACATTGATATGACGTGTTCTCAATTGACCCCATGGGTCAATATAAATAAATCTAACGGGTGTGACTTCTCATGAAGTACCCGAAAACAATAATAATTGATTTAATAATTAATTAACTTTATAAACACGTAGTTTATATTAAATAAATTAAAATATTATATATTATAATTTATTTAATTATAAACTATAGTTTAATAACATGAACAATTAATATTAAATGTTCTAACACACTCCCATCAACTTTGCTTAGTGTTGGTATGGACCATGTGATTTGCATGTATTCATATTTGATTACAATACCTTTATGGTATAACATGGCATAATAAATCTCAATACCCACATGAATATTAAATTAACATGGACCATCACATGCATCATAAAATAATTATAACATGATCAATTGTAAACTTCCCACCAATATGAAGTACCACATATAATAGTTGAGATCAAATAGGTTTGTGAATATGTCTATGACATGGAATATAGCACGATGCAACATGCTTGAAGTATGAAAATTTATTATACAACCCAATCTATTGAAAACACGTAAGTCCTAAGGATGCAAAATAATAATAACATAGTCCATAGATGCATTAAATGTGTCTATTACTCTTTCAAGGATATATGACTTGTTGGGTTTGCTGGAACATACCAAATGCTTCAAAAACTAGGCTTAAATTCTGACTACTATGAAGTCAACAAAGAGGACATATGTAATGTCCCTTTCTAGGGCTGAACCAAACAAACAATGAAATCACACAAACCCAAACTGAAATAACTGAAAAATGGAACAACAGTCTGATTTTTATGATAGCAGCTTGGAAAGAGCAATAATTCAACAAAATATCACCATAAACATCATCTACAATATATAGAAACCCTTTAGGAATATATTAGGACAATTATCACCGAAAACTCAACCACAAACACAGCTGGAAATTAATTAAATATCAGCAGAAGTACAACTATCAAATGTGACTGAAAATGAGGTCTCCAAACCCCAATAAATGCCAAATAAATGATAGATCAGCCTTATAAATATGTAGAAATCTGAATATCAACTTGGAATGCCAAAATGTGCCCTAGAAGGCACCCAAACACACTCACACCCAAGTCGCTACCCTAGGAGAGGGAGCCAAAAGTGATGATAAACCCTTGATATTCTTCTCCTTGATGCCCTAGCTACCCAATCAGCAAGATAGTCTTCGTAGAAGTCCTTAACACCACCAAATTGGAGAGTTTTCGTTCTCCAACCTTCAACAAGGAAGGGTTTTGTCTTCTTGCTTGCCACACTAATGGATTTTCGCCCCTTAGTGGATTGGAATAGAGCAACCAGCTCTAGAACCAAGTAGATAAAATTATATAAGCCAAAAGATGCCCAAAATGAGCCTATGCGACCCCTTATATACCCTTAAGGTGGCGCCAAGAGTCTTTAAGGAGGAATTTCCCAAGACTGACCTCCTTAGAAGCTTATTTCTTCTTTTAAGCTTTATTAAAAGCTCTCCAACCCAGCCAACCTGCTTAGGAAGGGAAATACAAAAGGAAAATATAATTATTAATTAAAGAAAGACTTAAAAATATAATCCAAGGGCTTCCCTTGTTCATCTTCTTCTTGCCCACGGGAAGAAGAATGGGCAAGAAGCTTTCAAATGGATTAGTTCGAAAAGGGGACATTAAAAGATATTGGAGGCCACATTCAAGACAAGGTCTGTATGGATTTCTTGTACTCTCTTTTGGTTTATGTGATGCACTGACCACATTCATGAGATTGATGAATGATGTGTTGAGACCAATCATAGATTTCTTTGTTATTGTATACTTGAATGCCATTTTAGGTTGTAGAAAAACATGGGAATAATATTCAATGCACAGGAAACAAGTTTTACAATTTTTGAAGGAGAATATGCTGTTGTTCAATGCAAGCACTAGTCTTTCTAGGCCATGTGGTTAGAGGAGAGTTGAGGATCGACCTGGAAAATATTTAAGCCATTCTCAATTGGTTAAAACTTTCCAATGTGGCTGAGTCGAGGAGCTTTGTGGGGGATGTCCAATATTTGAGGAAATTCATTGCTTTATTCTCCACAATAGTAGCTACATTACACTCCATAACCACAAATTGGAAAACTTTTACTTGGGTAAAAATTAGCAATGCGCTTTTGATGAGTTAAAACATAAAATCAACAATGCACTAGTATTGGCTTTCCCTAATTTGCAGCTACCCTTTCAGGTTGAAACGGATGCAATCAACTGTGCCATGGGGGCGGTTCTATTGCATGGTGGTAAACTGGTATGTTATTATTCTGTATTATTTCAAGGGGAAGTTTTGATTATCCCACTCATGATAAAGAATTGTATGCACTTGTACAAGAGGAAGCATTAGGCGTTAGTAAATAAACTATTGTACATATCAACTATCGACATCATAAGTATTTGCAAGTACAAACTATTTTGCAGCAAGAAACTTTATGTGGATGGGTTTTCTTCAACAATTCTAGTTGATTGTTATGTATAAGAAATCTGTTACTAAGAAGTTGATGGACATGTTGTGTAGCTGTTACCCTTGATTTCAGCTTTGGGTGCCATATCTAATCTTGAACCTTTCATTCATGAAGCATATGGTGAGGACAATGCCTGCAATAAATAATTTGGGGAGACATATAAGTAGTTGTAAGGAGCACACATAAGATTTTGAGGTCAAACAAGACTACCACCTCAATTAAGAACTGCTCTACAAGTTTGAGAAGTTGTGCGTTCTCATGAGAGAAGCTCAGACCTCAACCACTGTGGAGTGGCCAAGATATTAAAAAAATTGTTAAGATATGTCTATTGTCCAGAAATACAAGATGTTTCAAAGTTCATAAGAGGATGTGTTTTTGAAGCACTGGGAAAAAGATTAACATGTTTTTGTACATGCCATTTCTGACTCCCATAATGTCATGAGAGAGCATTTCTATCGATTTTGTTGTAGGTTTACCTATGTCAAGAAATAGGGGCATGACTATGTTTTTGTTGTAGAAGACTGGTTTATTTTAATGTGCTTATTTATTCCTCACAAGAAGACCATTTAAGGCCATGAAGCAGCTGAATTGTTTCTCAATAATGTTTTGGTGCATTTTGTTTTGCCGAACTTCATTGTTATAGAAATTTAGATAGATATGCAGGGTGTTTTCGCAGATTTTCTATAACTTGGTTGGAGAGGATGGGCAGCAAGTTGAAAAGGTCTATCGCTTTTCATCCACAAACTGCTGGCCAAATTGAACTTGTCAATAATTTATTGGTGCAACTCTTAAGGGGTATAATACCAGACATTCAATGAATTGGGGTGAAATTTTGGTATATAATATTCAACATTCTCACAGTAGGGCAGTGCATATATCCACTGCTAAGTATCCATTTGCAGCATGCTTTATGTTCTTGCCACCTAACCCTTTTGATGTTGTGTTGGGGCAGCCAAAACGGAGTGAGAAAAAATCGAAATCGTAGATGAAGAGACCTGGAAAATCTACTGACAAGGTCAAGCAAATCCATCTTGAAGTTTATGAGAAACTTTAGGAGTGTCAAGCTAACTATAAAACCTGCCAAATCAGATGAGAGGAACACAAGTTCCAAGTTGGAGACAGGGTATGGCTTTACTTAAATGATGGACTCCAAGGGCAAGCAAAGAAGCGTAAGCCACTAAGGCATGGTACTTCTGAGATCACAGATCAAATGGGAAATGCTTTCAAACTAAACTTAATTCCTTACATATAGATGCGATCAATTGTGAATATTGAGAACTTATGCTTGCTTGAGTCTTCTATTCTAGATGAATAAGATGAAGGTCCATTTTGTTTTCATTTGAAAACGTTGGGTTCAAATGCACAAGAGGAATTGATGGAAGCCACGGTACTTAAGAAGAAGGTGAAAAAATTAGAAGAGGAGAGTGTGAACATGGACAAATTGGCTTGAAGGGACAACTTCCAAGCAAGGGTGGGGAATTATACCCTCGTCTCCTAAGTATTTAATCTTTTGGGGACTAAATGCTTTCCAATTGCAGAGGCATGATCTGAAATGGATCCATAAGACTCAGTAGATATAATTTTATCACTCTCACTCTTAGACCAAACACACTAATGCTCAAAAGCGAAAAATTACAGACCAAAATTGCCAAGACAGAGAATGCACGGTTGAGGTAGTACGATACACAAATAAACTGGACCATTGCAAAGGTCATGGGGAAAATTTGAAACCAAAGAATTCCCAGGTAGGTTCAAATGAGTAAGGCATGGTTATTTTGACGTGTTCAGCCCTTGCCAAACATGTCACCCTAAAGTGAAAATACATGGCCAAACCCATCATATAACAGTGCATATACACAGATTTGGTATAGTTTGAGCCCATCTAGGTACAAGAGAATGAGGAACCAACTGCCCATAAGGAAAGATAATCGACTCCTTTTCTCACTTGTAGAGTTACATCTTGAAAGGTGTCTGCGACGGTCTATTAACAAACTACATGTATAAATATGCATGTATGGCCATTATTAAAGTTGCTTGCTATTCTTTAGAACCGCTATAGAGACCATAAGACATACACCCAGTTACATGCAATACTATAAATCCATGAAAACTTAAATTCAAAACATTACAAATATTTAGATCGCAGGTAGCATGATAACCCTTTAGATTAAAAGCTTTGGCTTAAATTCGCTAGTATAACAATAAATCTATTCCATAGTGATACCTCAATATCTACTAGGAGAGGGTTGCGAGAGTAGTTATTTTAAAGAATAAGTTTCCTTAAGAGCAGTTAACTAGTAGAACACGTCTTAAGAGTAGTCAACTAATAGAACACATCTCTTTAAAAGTAGTTAACTAGTAGAACAAGTCTACTTAATACAAGACTAAACTATAAATACTTTGAAGTCAATCATATCAATAATTTGATTGATACTCTTCTCTACAAATAGCATGTGGATAAGTGTGTACCAATTGGTGCATTGTTTGTGGATTATATTGTAATGAATATTACAAGTGCATCTTAAAACCATACAATAGTGTGTACGAGTAATCAAATACACTAATATCCCCCTTAAGATGTACTTTGATGAAGGGAAAGATGAAGGAATCATTGAACTATCCCCTTTGATGACACCTTTCTTCACTCCCAAAAGTTGTTTGACTTGATCAAATTGGGTCTCAAGCAAGGGCTTTGTGAAGATGTCTGCAACTTGATCATTTGTTGGGAAAAACTTAAGATTGACGACCTTGTCCTGTATTAGTTGCCGAATATAATGCATATGAATCTCACTGTGCTTTGTGTGTTGGAGCTCCAATGGGCTGTGGGAGATGTGGATATCACTCTGATTATCATACCAAAGCATTGTTAGATTTGTGGAAATCCGAACTCGGAAAGCATGCATTGAATCCACATTGAATCGTGGCCAGTAGTGACAACTCCACTATACTCATCTTGCATGGTAGATTAAGCAATAATAGTTTGATTTTTACAAGACCAAGTCATGGGACCTATCCCAAGATGATAGATGTATCCTGCGGTCGACTTGCAATCATCCGGATCTCTGCCTTATCACTATCTCGAGTAGCCTACAACCGGTCTTTTCCCAACAAAGGAGTAAGATACTTTGTTATCCACACCAGAGGTGTAACTAGAAATTGAGGCTTTTCCTCTTGAATTTTAGTCAATCTTGTTGTTAGTAGTCTGCGAAGATAGCATTGAATGTGCTAAGTGTTGGGTTTCAGATTAGAACAAGGGTTGAAACCACAGTTAGGGGACAACATTTCCCTCCTCTTTAATGGGAGAGGTTCCCTTATTGAAAGCAGGAAAAACAAATGTACAGATATACAACTCTCAATGTTTGGACCTTGATATCTTGGAACGTTTTCATACTAAAGATTATCAATCAGAAGGGATGGAAGAATATAGAGATGGGAGAAGGAAGAAAACAACAATGCTTTTGGGAAATATAGATAGCAGAGTATCTCCCTACTCACATTGAACCAAGAAAATATAGAAAGGATCAATTACTTCACCACCTGCACAAATCTGCAGACACAAAGTTCTAAAGATTCACACAAACTAGAACACAAAGTTTCTATTGAATGCAAAATAAAAGATCCATTGAATCGAGCAAGGAGAGAGAAAGGTATAACAGAGGAAAATAAGAAAGAAAGAACTTCTGTATTGAATTACTTCAGAATTTACAACCTTCCCAGAAAACCAGAATCCCCTTTTTCTCGTGGCCAAAGCCATATATTTATAACAATTTGTTTACATCCATACTTTGTCCCCAAGAAAATAATATCTCGAAAGGGATAATGTTTGTTGCAGATCCGCTTTTGGAAAGTGACATGAAACAAACACTCATGAAAACAGGAGGTTCAAAAAGGCGAATATCTCGTCAGTTTGAGCATGATTATTTTAGTAGGGGACATCTCATGATTTTCTCCTTCACGTGGTCCTGCCATTTCCACCTTTTAACCACTTTCATAGCACTCAAGTGTTTATTGATAAGTTTTATCCCATTTTATCGCGTATGCCCGATAAAATCTGTTTTCTAATGATTAAACTTTGCACCTCTTTAAACTTATCAATTCGGCTCCAAAACCAATCCAAAACACATCTCATGAAGAAACGACAAGGAATGCAGGGAAAAGAATGAAGAATGAGCCATTTTCCATGTTTTGCAGAGCTCTGGTTCGTTAATGGCGATAAAAACCAGAAGAGGGCATTTGGCTATCTTTTCCCCCTTTTACCTTCAAATTTGGACCCTACACGTGGCAAGATCCAAGCAATGACGGCCTTGGGGAAGAAATCTGCATTTCCTAACATTTGGGAGAAAAAACGTATTTTCTTGATTTGCTCCGCCCCCTACAGCTCTCCGCCAAAGGCCGGACACGTGGCATCATCTGAGTGGTTGAGGAAATGCGGGTCGAAACGCCATTTGAACTTTTTTAACAAAAAGGCTCAAATTCTCAAAAATCTTCGTCGGCCCGCTTTGAATTTTCAACGTGGACACATGGCACCATGTGATTGGTTGCGGGATGCACTTCTGCTTTAGACTTTATCTATTTTGAGAAAAGGGAAGAATTCTAACTTTCCCCCGAAGGTCCGCGCCCCGCCATTGACTTTTCAACGTGGACATGTGTCCCTCTCTGATTGGTTATGGGCCTTAACTTAGAAATTTTCCTTTCGCTCAAGCGGGGTTGTCAGGCCATTTTAGAACTCTTCACCTTTTGTGGAAACAAGGCTAAAATTCCTAAAGTCTCCCGCCGGTTTGCCAAAGTGCCCATGAACTGAGAGACAACCACGTGTCCCTTTCTGATTGGTGACACGTGGTGCCACTTGATTGGTCGTGGGGATGAACCTCGCTTTTTGACTGTTTTGGAAAAGGAAAAATTCCAACTTTCCCCCCGAAGTCCATGTCCCCGCCATTGACTTTTCAATGTGACATGTGTCCTTCTCTGATTGGTGCGGGCCTCAGCTTGAAAATTTATCCTTTCGCCATAATGCCTTAGAAAATAAAAAGGATCCGCCAGCCCAAACCTTCGCCAAAACTGCTCCAGCCAATCAGGGACCGGCGGGGATGCGGGAAAACTGGCATTTTCCCAAAATCACCAAAAGTAATAAGTTCACAAAGAAACCCGCCCGGCTGCATCCAATGGGAAACAAACGTGTAGCCTCGCCTTCCCGAGCAAGAATTTGACAGGGAAAAGAACGTAGAAAGTTGTAGGAAATGGGAAAACGCCATTTCTGCTCCCGATGAAGGATTTCTTTCTCTGCAAAAGGTTAGAAACAAAGATGCAAGTTCCCACGCATTCCAACTCATCAAAGGAGAACCAAAATCATTTCCCACCTACTGAAAATAGGTAAAACGTTTTAACGGCAACAGACTGAGGAAAATGATTAAAAACCCGTGGAAATGAAAACAAGCGTCATGAGGAGTTTAAAACACAAATTTCTAACATGGCAGGGCTCCAATTTTCATGAATTTAGATTTGAAAAGGTGGGGAAAATTGAGAGGACAACACTAAGCAGCCTGCTAATGACTATCATGAGGTTCGTGACAGAAGCGTGATACAAGATTCACAACAAAAGAAAGATCAAGACGTGTATGAGTTGTAGTATAGTAGACTTCCCACCAAATGCCTATATAGTATAGAGTGTACCATCGATTGAAGGAGAAGAACATGTGGCGGAAAGCTTGACTCCAATTGAAAAGAGTCAATGCAGGCCTATGGTCTTCCATGTTGAAGTGTCGTACAATGTCTTCAGAATATTTGGATTGATGGACACAAATGCCTTTCTCAGACTGTGAAATCTGAAGATCAAGGAAAAAATATAGTAAACCCATGTTAGTCATCTCAAAAGACTTCATTATCCGTGCTTCAAAATCATGAACCTGCTTTGTGGAAGCTCCTGTGATGATTAAATTGTTGACATAGATGACCAAAATCAGCAGTCGCGTATCTACTTTCTTGGTGTAGACTTTAGGGTCAGAGTGACTTTGTGTAAAAGTAGAATTGATTAGAAACATGTTGATCTTTTCATACCAAGCTTGAGGAGCCTATTTCAAGTTGTATAAGGACTTTCTCAATTTGCACATGTAGCTGGAGTTCACTATTGACAGACCCTGGGAGTTGTGACATGTAAATTTCTTCCTGCAATTCTCCATGCAAGAAGACACTTTTGACGTCCATCTGAGAGACTTCCCATCCCTGTGTTGTATCCAAAAGAGTACTAGCCAGATGGAATTGTTCTTGGTTAGTGCAAAAAGGTTGTGTAATCAGCACCTTCAACCTGTGAAAAGCCTTTTGCTACAAGCTACCTATTTGCTGCATATTTAGTTTGGTACACCCACTTGCACCAAACTAATTTTGTTCCTTTTAAGTGGAGCTGAGTCTCAAGTGTTTTTCTTCTTTTGAGAAAGAGGTCCTTTTTCCATAGCTGCTTGCCATTCGAGATGCTTAGAAGCTTGATGATAAGTCTCTAGATCCCGTGTCACTGCTAATTGTGCCAAAGGTGCAACACCATATGAATTTTGCAATTTCGTCTTGCTTGGATCTCTAGGATCCCTTGCCACTGCACCAACCTTAGTGTGAATTATGTGGATCCATTTTGGTAGAGATTGTGTTGGTTGTGTAAGTGCATTATGAATGTCTTCTAAAAATGGTGGTGGAGGTGCTGGTTGTCCACTCGGCATCTTATCATTTGAACTGTAGTAACTCTCACAGTGGGAGTCAACCAAATTGCCTTGTTCTCCATAAGAAACATCAAAAGTTGTGTCTGGCTCGGTAGAAGCCAATGGAAGAGGTGTAGATGATGGCTCGTAAGCTTCCCGCTGGTAAAGTATTTTAGTGGTGCCTGCAACAAGAAGGCAGAATGACTTCACATTTTTGCAGTGGCCAAAAAGATACAATGGTGTGGCCCTTCCTTTCCATTGCTTTGCGCTTATCATCTAAGATATGTATTGCGCTTATCATCTAGGATATGTACCCATGCATTACATCTAAAGATTCTGAAATCTGAATCATCAGGCATAACACCTGACCATTTTTCTTCAGGAGTCATATCTTGCACTACTAGTGGGGAGTGTGATTTTGTATGCAGTTTGCATGCTTAATTGCCTCTATTTAAAACCAAGGAGGCAAGTCTTTGGAATGTGCCATGCAATTGGCCACTTCCTTAAGTGTGTGGTTTTGGATCATCTACAACATAATGCTAAGGGGTGTAAGGCACAATGTGCGAAGTTGAATTCCTATTTGTTCACAGAAGGTAATTATTTGGTTGTTGAAAAACTCTCCATCATCTGTTTTGACACGTATTTTTCTTCCGGATAGGTTTTTAGTAAGGGCCTTGAAAATTTTGAAGTGCTCAAAGACTTCACTTTTGTTTTTCAGAAAGTACACCCAAGTTCTACGAGAGAAATCATCAATGAATGTAAGCACATATTTATGTTTCTGAAAAGAAAAACGGGGGAATGACATGAGGCCACTGTGAACCAACTGCAATTCGTCACTTGCCCTCTAGGATTTGCCTTTGGGAAATCAATCCCGGTGTTGTTTTCTAGGTGTGCAACTTGGACAAACTTTATCTGTGAAGGAAACCTTCGGCAACCCAAGAACCATGTTGTGCTTATTGAGATTTTGCAATGAGCGATAGTTCAGGTGACCAAAACACTCGTGCCATATTTTACTTAAGTCATTTGCATGTGCAATCATGACTTGTGAAGGTTGATCGAACACAAAGCTGTGAAACTTGTTCAATTTTGCTCGATAATCAACCTTGCCAGTGGCTACAATAGTGGATTGATCTTTTGCATGTCTAATAACAACATCATTGGAGTAAAACTCAAGAGTTTTTCCTTGACCAAAATGAGTGATCTAATATAAGGATAATAAGTTCGCAGAGAAATCTGGACTGTGGAGAACTTTGTTGAAAACTTCATCCTCAATTTCAACGGACCCTTTGGCTTCAACAACGAGAGGAGTATTGTTTCCCACAATTTTTTTAGTTGTGCGGCTGTCCCTGGAGGTTTGAAATAGAGACCCTTGATTATCCATTTATGGTGAGAGGCTTCTGAATTTAAAATCTATTTAGTTACTGATGGTTTGACTGTTGTTGCAGAAAGAGCAACTCCTATTTTAGAGGAAGGAAGCTGCATTTTTAATCTCTTCTTCCAAGTATGCCATTTATTTATTTATCCCTGTTCCGTAATCATCCACTGGAAGAGAAGTACTACTTTGTTTAACTTGCAGTTGATTTTACCCAATAACCGTTTTAGGTTTGCGTTGCTCAAGTCTCTTAACTGCTCATGAACTAATTCTTGACTACCCGTCAATTAATCTTTGCTTCGTTTGGTGTCCAGTGGGTTGCACTCACCACACTCGCTGTACAGCACTGATCTGTTGCTTGGCAGCCTCGCACATACTTGCGCGACATTGAATAGATGAGATTAAGTTCTTGATGTCTCAACGCAACGAGTTAGAATGTTGTAAGCACACACGAGAAAACACAATCACCGCAACTATTAAAGATGAAACATATGCTTAAGGACATCTCCTGCTCCTATGCGGATGCCAAGACCCGTTTAATATTATAGTTTAGGTCATCATACCATTGGTTATTCACATATTATCATGATTCATCTTCATTCAAGGTAAAATATCTTATTAAAGAAGTTACCAGAAACCTAGGTCTAATTCCAACAGAATAATTCCATTGAGACATTGAATAAATTAAGAAGGATAGAGTACATGCACTAGCCATAACTTGGAAGGGTTAGAACACCTCATTTTCCAATCATAATGTAGAAAACAAATCTATACAAGGGGCTGTAATTACACAAATCTGTCCATAAGTGGACTGACAAACATGTATGCTAAGAGGGTGATTGTACAGAAATCATGGGATATGTTTGACAATTTGCATGGAAAAATTAAACATAATAGAGAATCTCTTACTTCAGCAACTTGCAAATCTAATAACAGATCAGGAGTACACCTTTATTTTCCTTCAACTCAAGGATTCAAATACAACTTTCCAAGAAATACATTCTTTTTAGATAATCACTTGCAAATTACAAGGAAGTAATTTCCTTTCATGCTTTATTGATGCAAATATTTATAAATTCGATTTTCTTTCTCTTATACAAATCAACAGGGTTATAAAAATAAAATTTCCTTATTTTCTTAATAATTTGCGAGACGGACATTAACTAGCACTTTCCCAAGATTACAGTCAGCTGAAGAATAACATAACTTTTCCTCTTTTATATGAAGAATCATAACAAAATCTTCCATTTCTTCTTAGAGAACACAACTCAGATTCAATTAAAACATTTACTTCATTTTCTTCTCCTTTCCTGCATGAACCTGTAAAACATGGGTCTGCAAAATACTGCTGGTATAGATTCATATCAACGGGTTAAGCATACCTAGTTTCCAATGCATGACATTGCATACTGGTGAAACAAAAGAAACCTATATAATATTACTTCTTTCCTTTCATTCTTTCTTTTTCAGCAGATATAGGGTTTAAGAAAGAGGAAAATAATTTTTCACCCATCACAATGACAGCATACAATAACAGGAACAAAACTATTAAATACAGCCATGGTAAACCATCAAACCCCTTCAGGGTTACAAGAAATTCCTTCACACTCATAGCAAACAAGTGTAACAGACTTGGTGAGTTTATATGTCCATGTATGCGAGCTAGAAAGTGCATACAAGGGTGTATAGACCCACACACCATTCACAAGCAAAATACAGAAAATCATCCATTCATACCCTATTTCAGGGTTACCCACAAACTCATTTATTTCAACAAGCAAAGCCAATCATTTGCCATACCCTGTTTAGAAATAAAAGCCCATCTATTTTAAACAAGGAATCCAAAGCACAATGATAAGAATCCTGCCTGCTGATTAATGAAGGTAAATGCTTGAAATGTGAAAAGGATTGTGCCTTAGCTGGCTCGTTCTAGAATAATCCTCGGTGCCTCCAACATTCTTCTTTCAGCTCTGTCACCAGAGCTCTCTCCTCTCTTTTGCGTCCACAAAACACCCTTAAGGCTTTAAATAGAACCACACTTGTCAGTCAAGGACCAGAAGGAACTAAAAGTGTCGGCCATGCAACTGTGAATACCACCACCCAACTAAAAATAAAATTCAAGATTAACCCCTGTTTGCTTCCCCCTATTTAGGAATTTTAAAAAGACTTAATAAAACTCTGCCATATGTCCAGCAACAGAATTGGAGTTTAAATTGAATGCAAAGCCTTATATTCTGCCAAATGCCAATCAAAATGTTTTGAAGGTCAACATGTAATGATAATCTAGATTTTTAAATTGCCCGCAAGAAACACAAGGCACATTCACTTAGCAATTCTAGGACAATTTTTACAGAACGACCAATAATGCCATAGTGGTCATGGACCCAATACATGTTAATAAAATAATCACCAATATCAATGTTAAGTTAAAACATCACAAACCTATAATGCCTCTAGCCTCATCACAAAGGTTTTACCATTTTTTCCATTCGATAAGGTCAAGAGGTGCAAATTCTTCATTCATTGCAATGCAGTAAAGACCCTTGCTAAAAAGCACATTAATGATGTATCCGTTTTAGCTGAAGTAAATAGAAAATGTGAGAATTACCTTTTTTCAGCCATAGTGTAGCACAAAAACTTGCTGCAGGTAAAATAAAAAGGCCAAAAACTTTCTTTACAAGTTTTTTTTTTTCTGAAAATGTGTTTCTGGAAATACATGTCAAAATGAGGGGATCGCAAAGGTGTAGTTTGCTCATGGGCAGATTTTTACAAACCTATTTGTGTTTCAATATAGATGAAAACGCCGTTTTGCTATCTACATGGTCCAAATTTTAGTCAGAATTGCATAGTGCCATACAGATCAAAATTTATTTCCATTTTTTTGCTTTCTGCCAAACATGCCCTTAACATTGCTTTTTCACTGTTATGTTCTGATACTGTATCAAAACAAGAGTTTCTGAAACTGCAATTGGACCAAAGTTTTGAATCGAAACTGAAAATCTGTATTGTAGCTGAGTAGGATTTTGAACTGAATCTAAAAAGAGGAAAGTTGTACTATAAGTGAATAGGGTTTTTGAACCGAAATGGAAACAAAATGTTTGTACTATATCTGAAGAGGGTTTCAGAACCGAAACTGCAATATGAAATCTATATTGTATCCGAATAGGATTTTTGAATCAAAAGTGCAACAATAATTCTGTTTCTGAACAAAGATATGGCAATAACATGCAGAACTTCCAAGCTAGGTAGCCGGTACATGGGTACGGGTACGGGTATATGGTACGGCAATTTTTTTGGGGGCCCGGGTACGGCACTTGGGTACGGCAGTACAATATACATATAAAATATTAAAAATATTTTGAAAAGTAACAAGATAAGCAAAATTCCAGCCTTACACATGCATAGATTAAACAAATCTGAAATATACATAGGTGAAATAGTGACAAAAGTTAAAACATATTGATAATTCATTGTTCGAACTTATAAGCAGTACATTGTTCAAATCAAAATGTTACAATGTATTATGTAACATTGTAAACACAAAAATGAAGATACATCAACATTCTAATTAGTAATAGTCTAATGGCTCTGCATCTTCTCCAATGTCTTCAACGAGAGCATCACTACCATCACATGGATCATTAGAACCACAAGCACCAGGAGTACAACCAGAACTATTAGCAATGCCGCTCCCGCTAGCCCCACTTTGCAGCTCACGCAAAGTACTATCTAGGTCCGGGTCTAGCAATGAAAGTTGGGCAATGGGAACATCCAAGTTTGGAGTCTCTGGGTCTATATCCCAACACTTTGTTGGCCCTTTCCTGTACTCATCCTTCTTATGTGATAGAAGGCGCAGTTAGAATGCACAAAGACCAAATCCTCTGCCTTTTTTGCTCCCAACTTGTTGCGGTTAACCGAGTGGATAAATGAATATGTACCCCAATTCCTCTCAATTGAAGAAGAACTCGCAACCTATTGAGGCAAGCTGCAAAGTCAATGCAAAATTAAAATTTTAAATTTATAAAAGTAAAAAAGAAAGAGTTAAGAAATTAAAAAAATTAAAATCTTACTTGTGATAAATTTTTTATTGCAAGTGGCATGAGGTAGGTGTATGCTTGTCCATGGAGGTACCACCATGAATAAGCATCCATCCTGTATTTGTCACGAAGAGCGCTAATGGAGTGATCCTTGGAGGATATGAAATTCACAAACTCACCTCTAACCATGTCTTCTACTTCTGGATCTGGGAAGATTCTAGCAAATGCCGCCTTATACCCCTCACTAACTTCAACATCCCTATATGGTGGGACCCTCCTAGGCAAAGAAAGGATCTCTGCGCTATAGTATTTTGGAGTCAAGGCAAAAGCAAGAAGATGCAATGGAGTAGTCATTTTGTTCCACCTTTCATTGAGATGTGACTGCACTTCTTTGAAGAAGGTCTCTGTAGGATCTTGCTCTTTGGCATTTATGATGGTCTTAATTGACTCAATCATTGAGTCAATTCCATCATAAATCTCACCCATGCATGGATGATCCATATCAACAAATCTCAACATACTCACGATGGGCTCGGTAAAACTAAGCAAGTAATCCACACGATCCCACCATGCTTCATCCAGGATCAACAATTTCACATTTCTAGCCTTCTCACTGTTTGCTTGCCTCCATATACCCCAAAGGTCACTGATAACCATGCCACTCAATGCCTCTTGCACCTTCACAAGCCGTCTCAAGACGAGCGTGTGCGAGGCAAATCGAGTCTCAACAACCTAATAAGAAATCAAAAGAAATAAAATTAAGACAAGTAAATTTAAAACATTCGAAATTCTACAAATTACAAACTTATAAAATTAATTTAATGAATTTATAAAAATGAATTTTAAAAACTAATAATTATTTTAAAAAATTAAAGAGAAATTAGAATGTTACGGGTTACCTTCAATAGTTGCAATGTCGAGAATTTACGAAAGATGGCTTGGGACATGTGGTGGTTGTTGACGAACATTTGAATCTCACTTGCCTCCTCATATACTTGTTTGATCCAAGCAATTTTTGTGCCCAATTTTTGTAACATTAAGTTGAGGGAATGAACCGCACAAGGTGTTCAGAATATGTGTCCATACCGTGCCTCAACCAACAACCCTGCAGCTCTACAATTTTTTACATTGTCCGTTACAACTTGGACATCATTTTGAGGCCCCACCGCCTCAATAGATTCTATGAGGATGTTGGCAATGAATTACGCATCCTTCACTTGCCCCTCACAATGAATAGCCCTGAGAAACATTGCCCCTTTAAGACACATGGCAACCACATTGATTAATGGCCTATTTGTTGTATCTTTCCATCCGTCAGAAACGATGGACACTCCTGTTTCGAGCCATTGATTCTTGATGGGTAACAATGAGTCTTCAACTTTTTTCTTTCTTTTGACAATAAGGTGGTGCGCACCTTTTCATACCCTGGGCTAATGTACCCTTTAGGGGCTTCATTAATACATCTCACCATATCTTGCCAGTATGGTGATCTAACAACATTAAATGGGACACCACATGCATAAATAAAGCGTCCAACACTTTGGTTAGCTATGTCCCTGCTTTCATTCTGGAATGCCCTTTCCAATGGGCCTACATCTTTTGTTCTTTTGTGAGAAAGAGGTGAATCCTCTTCCCCTCCAGTTGCAATAGGTGTAGACAAAAATGGGTGATCTGGGGCCACAACATCAACAAAAGGAGAAACATGTGGCTTGCTAATGCTATGTGATCTTCCTTTTCTTGCCATAGGATGATTGGATTTTAATGCAACTGTTGCATCTGCTTCCTCCTGCTCTTTGATGTATGCAAGGGTCTTTGCACGTGGTAACCCCTTTCCATCCAACCCTCCACATGTTCTAATTTCTGTGGCCAATAGCCCCACACAAATGGGGAGCTCTTAAATTGCATATTACATTGTGAGCAAACCCAAACAAAGCCCCCTCCACCTGGTAATTGTTCTAGTTGTTTGACATGGCTCCAAAGGGGGGAGGATGGATCACTTTTGTTAAGGACACCTTTACTACCTTGACCCACAGAACTAGAACTCGCAGCCATTTTAAGTTTTTAACTGCACAATGCATTTTTAAAAAAGAAAACAAATTTAGTCTTGAGAAAATGTTGAAACTTTAAAATTAAAATTTAAATGAAATCAAATGTAGAAAAATGAAGCTTAAAACAATAACAAAAAGTAAAAAAAAAAAAAAAAAACAACTAAAAAATAATAAAATATTAAATACAAACTAAAACACTTTAAAAAAATCACAAAATACTTACCTCAATACACCCAACACCAATAATGCAAGCTCCTTGAACTCCTTGGCACTTATTGCAAGCTACTTCAACTATATGGCACTTGAAATCAACCCTAAGCAATTGAAAATAGTGGAAAAATTGAAGGTGAGAGTCAAGTATGCAAATAAGAGGCAAGAATGCAAATGTGAGGTAAATGACTTGTTGTTGTTATAGAGTTTGGGGGCACAAATTAGGGTTTAAAAGAATAATTTATTGTTTAAAAAGTCGGTTTGACTTTTTTTTGACCAAAAACAATTTTTTTAAAAATAAACGTCCAAAATGTGGCGGAGTGCGGGTAGGGTTCTTCTGGAGGGCTTGGGTATGCTCGGGTATGTCTCGTGACATACCCGGCCGCACCCGGACCTGCAGGAAGAACCCTGCCTGTACCCCCTGTGAACCGGACCCGTACCCCGAACCCGCAACGAACCGGACCCATACCTGCAGGCCCTAGGGCACGTACCGCTCGTAGCTTCCAAGTATACCGAGATTTCTATGAAATTACTAAGTTGTGTGTGTTTGATCTGTAGGCTTCGATATACTTATCCCATGCATAAATAGTGAATGTGGATCAATGTTTCAAGCCACTAACTACGGAGGGTTCCACCGTACCCATAACTGCTCTATCTTGTCTCTCGAGGTATGTAGAGAGTAACTTTCCAAGGCAAATCACTCGTCGGTGCACCAAAAAAATCAAATGGCTGAGAGGGTTCTTACTGGCAAAAAAATATGCTCCGTGAGGTATGTGGAAGCTAAAATTTGTATACAACGCTATTTGATGGCTTGAGTATTGGTTCATAACCCCTCAGACCACAGAATCAGGTAAAATTGATAACTGCTTGACTCAGAATGACAACATTTTTGAGTTTTACAGTTGCTAACCTAGGGATTTCTATGAAATAACCAGCTTCAACCCTTAGTACCCCACTACATTCACCGGTTTCTGATCAACCAATATCCTACAAAGGGCAAGATGAGAATTTAAAATTGGTTATTTGCATTAAGCAACTAAATTTTGGGATTGAAACTTGTAGAAAAAAACTGCACCATGCAAAAATGTCAAAAACTGCAGATCTGATCTTTATGCCTGCATGCTGCACGAAGTGAAGCTTCGATTGCTCTAATTCCATATTAAATTTATTGGCTATTTGGCATATACCCACATACATGCAATACTATAAATTAATGAAAGCATAAATTAAAAACATTACACAGATTTAGATAACAATTAGCATGAGTGCCTCTTTATAAAAGCTCTAGCTTAAATTCACCAGTATGACAATAACTCTCTTCCACATTGATACCTCAGCCATTGACTCTCTATGGTCTATTATAAATAAGGTAGAGGCTAGGGATATGGTTTCGAAAGTAGTTAGAATAAGTCTTCTTAAGAGGTAGTTAACTAGTAGAACACCTCTTTAAGAATAGGTAAGTAGCAGAACAAGTCTGCATAAGATGAGACTAAACTATTAATAGTAGAAGGCAATCACGATAACTTGATTGATACTCTTCTCCACAAATAGCATGTGGATAAGTGTGTAGCAATTAGTGCATTATCCACAAATTACATTACAATGAATTTTACAAGTATGTCTTAAAACCATAGAATACTATGCGGGTAATTAAATACACTAACAACCATAGGAAAATCGTCTAGAGTTGGTTGCAAATCACAACAAAATGCAAAAATGTGTTTTGTAGTCTTAGGAGGGAATTCAATGCAGAGAAAGTGTGAAGTTCACTGTAGAAGCATGTTGTCATCTCCTAATGTTATTGGTTTGTATTCTTTGCTTTCATTCGTAGTGTTTAGTTACTTTCATAACCTAGTGTCCTTTTACTCTATTTCTTCTCTCATTGTTCTTGCCTTTCTGAAGATGTCCATGTTTGAGACGGGTTTTATATCAAAGGCAATGCTTTCATAATACATGCTTCTCCCAAATCTTCCATAAACCTTAGCTTGATTTTTTTCCTTACTCCAAATCCAAATTGACACATTGACACAATGTCATGCATAAGTGGTGATGGTTGTCAATTGTTAGAGATGCATGAACAAATCCCCCAGACTATTTTGAAGTACTTTCATGGAAATATAGTTCTGAATTTGGTATGTAGAGCAAAGAGCCTTGTCCATCTTGGGTGGTTGAGATCAGGTCTTTAGTTGGATTCTTGGTTGCAAGAAACTCTACTTAGGGCTCACAATGTCTTTTATCATGGTAAGAAATGAGTTGCCATTTAGACGGCCCGTTTCATTGGTGCTTGCTGCATTTCTTGACAGTGAAACATATTTCCAAAAGTTACCTGAAATTTCCACATTTATGAGGCTGTTTCAGACTGTTTAAAGGTCATTTTATTATGTTTCAATCCATGTTAGGCTATTTCCAGGATGTTTTGGGCTCTCAAGAAGATGTTTCAGGCTGATTTTATAACGTTTTAAGTACATATGTGAACTTTTGAATCTTTATAATGACATATATGATGTGTCAACCTTAATGCCTGTAATTGTGAATGGTAAATCTATTAAAAAATTGTATCTTTGTAGCATATAATTGTGGTTTTAAATACTATAGGTATCACCATTTGCTGCAAAAAGCCTCCCCAACCCTATTTTCCATTATGTCTTTATTTTCTTGACATTTCTTGTTTCCTGTTTTTTGAAATTAGGATCGATTGAAGCCAATATTCCAGTGTTCCATAAATGGTTTGGTCCTATTCATAAACCATGGTTCCTCCTTAAAAAATCAATTCTCCCTGCTTTATAGGAAAAGAGAATGGTGAAGTGAATTTTAGGACCTATCATAATTTCCATTTTGCTTCTTATGTCTCTCCAGTTATCAATAATCCATTAGTATCTTGAGGGGTGGATGTAGTTCCGTAATCCTGCGAATATGCTTTTGGACTTCATTGTTTAATGGTATGTCTACAATGGATGCTTATGCAAGCCTTTGATGACAGGTGCAATTTACTCTTGTGCCTTTTCTTTCTTGTAATAATATAGTGTACTTTAGTACTTCTCTTTTATAACTGATTGTACTCTCCGAGTTCCATTGAACTATTTTGTTTATTTGTGGACATTTTTATAATTTATTTCCTTGTTTCACAATTTTGTGTCGTGTTCTGGTTAAGATATGCTTCAAACTCTTGCAGGAGTAACCCAATAGAAAATGGCGGGGTGTTATTTCCTAATTCATACTCTTTTAGTGTGGAATCCCTTGAAAAGCTGATAGTTGGTACCACTTGGATATGCAATGTAGGGGAACAAATCACATGTTACCATAAGAATATTGTTAAGACCTTAGGAATGCGATGTAGCCTATGAGAGCAATAGATTTTAGGATATAAACAAAAGCTATAAAGAGCTTTTGGAAAGTCTGTAAACCTGAGAAGAAGGCTACAGTAGGGGATTTATCAAGGGAAACTCCTATGTACTTTTGGGTGCTTGTTATTTATCTTTTATCCCATTATTTGTTACACCTATCCATACTTCTTTGAGGCAGTTTAATGTTCATTTTCTCTCTAATCTAGGTATAAATCATAAATGTTATAGACATCCATCTGATCCATGATTTGCTCTAGTTATCATATGGTCTTAACATTCGAGGGTTACCTCTGTTATGCAGGTTCGGAGGATGTTCGGATAAAGATGGCAGATTGCTTGGCAAAGATGACCCTTGCAAACAATGGTAAAGAACTCATTGCAAGGAAAGGGGCAAAAGTACTTGTTAACATGCTTGCATCAACATTGGAGGCAAAAACATCAAGCTTGCATGCTTTATTTAATTTATCAACTTTGGATGAAAATTCTGCTGTTCTTGTTGATGCTGGTATCTTGCCGCCACTAACGAATATTCTTTTCAAAGTGCATTCTGCACATAATCCTGCATCACAAAATTTGAAAGAGTTAGGTGCTGCCACATTAGCAAATATCGTTTCCAAGGCAGGGCATTGGGAGTTTGCACCTGCTGATTCAGAAGGTAACTCATTGCAGTCTGAAGTCATAATTCATAACCTTCTCGGACTATTGACTCATGTTGGCCCCAACTGGAAAGTTAAGCTTCTCCAGATACTCTATGGCATTGCATTATCCCCACAGGCCACAGGTTAGTGCTCTTCTACATGTTTAAGATTCAATTCTATGAAATTTCAAGAAGATTGAGAGGAGGATGTGGTTTTAAATTTTCCAACCTCTATAGAAATAACTTCTTATATTTAACATATTATTTGATCAAATTCCATATCCACCTGTCAGACCCCTTTGTACGCAAGTGAAATGTAAAACCAATTACCACAAAAGCCTATACAAATAGACAATTGAAGACATAAGTCTGAGATTATAATTGTTGCTAGCAGCCCATAACATATTTAGCAGGGCATATGAGTATAACTTAAGTACAAGTCCTGGTGCAGTTTTTTGTTGATCATTTTCAAAATCCTGGATACACCAGGGTACTAGTATGCATAAGAGATTAAAAAATATTTCTTGAACAAAATACTATCATTTCTTCTGAAGCAATATTTGGCAAATATTTGGAATGCATCAACCCAAAACAATTTTTTTCCGTGAGTATTTGGCTTTCATCCAAGATTAAAGGTAGAAGGTGAAGGTGGTTTTTAGTTCACTGCCATGCAAGACACCAATTTGGTGTATGAGACCCCCTTGTGGAAGCCGACAAGAGAATTGTTTTTCATTTACCTTACATATTGTTCAAAATTTGTACTCTTGAGTGTTGTTTTTGTGACCAAGCTTAGTAGTAAACTTGAACTTGTGAGTTCACCTATGCCTGAAGTACTACAAAATCTATAAAAATGAACTGTTTGTTTTCTTCCACCAGTTTTTGTATTCTTTTCTATTCAGATTTGCAATCAGTGTGGCACTTTATTGACTCAATTCTTAGTACAATAAACTAAACGAAATGAACTTTCATATATTTTTCTTTATTGTAGTTTACTTTGTTAGTCTATTGGGCCATGATTAGTTTTACTTGGGGCATTTACCATGATGATGAATCTGGGTTCAGTTCACTGGGTGTGCTATTAGTTCAAATGGGCCCATTATAATTTTTCCTTTCTTTGTGCTCAAGCAGGTTGAGTGTGCTTCTATTTCAAATTTAAAAATATCGTTTTTGGATCATGAAGTGGTTCAAGTTATTGCAGATTGGGGTGCCATGCCGCTTAAATATTTATGCAGAGAGGTGTAACCCAGTGTGGCAACCGAAAGTGATTGTGGAGCGTAATGTCTGTGAATGTGTTCATAAAAATGAGTGATCTTAAATTTGATACCTATTTGATCATCATAGGGCATTTTTTCTTCTTGGTAGGAGAGTTTGATAAAAAATACGGATATCTTGGGCATACGGTGGAGTTTGAAGCCCATCTTTTTCTTTCTTGAAAATATTTGTTTGAGCTTGACATGGTGGTGTGGGGAATTTGTGGTGGAGGTGATGGATTCGTTAGTTAACGTGGAACCCTTCAATGGGCGAAAATATGTGACAAATCCAAGAAAGGTGCTTTGATATTAATATGTCTTGGCGTTTTTAGGTAGATATATTCAAGAAAGCTGAGCTAGTTCATATGTCTAATACACATTATTGCAATTGATATGTGCAATGTAATGTCCCCTTTTTCAAATTAATGGACATTAATAATATTTCTAAGTTGGGCCCGGTCAATTCATTATCTAGGGGCAACTTATTAATATTATTATAAGAATAAAATGTATTTTTAAATACTGGCAGGTAGAAGACCCCTTTTTAGCCTATTTTCCATTGTATTCAATCGGCTAAAGGGAGAATAAAGGAGGAATTAATAATCTAATTTTAGTACTAAAGTAATTCTTATTACTAGTACTTTAATTAATTATAAAGGTTGGTAGAAAAGTAAAGTAATATTAAAATAAGAAAGTAATTATTAATCCTATATGGAACGCCCCACTTGAAAAATAGAGACAAAAAAGTATAAAAGGAGGTGAAGAGGGGTTCATTTGACATCTTTTGGTTATTTTGATATCTATTTTCTGGTTTGGGCTGATTGCTCTTCCATTTCTCCACTAAAGAACGAACTTCCTCTAGTGTACTTGCATTAGAGGAAGAAAACCCTCTCTTGAAACAAGGCTGCCCTCTCTCTTCAAACAAGGCTGCCCTCTCTCTCCTACTTTGTTTGGTATCTATATTGATGAGTTGGAGGATTTTCTTAGAGACCACATACAGGACGGGGACGGCTGTCTTCTCCACCATGTTCTGATCTACATTCTTCTCTTCGCAGATGATGTGGTCCTTTTGGCTTCTTCGGCGGAGGGGTTACAGAGACAACTTGATGCTTTAGCCCTCTTCTGCGATCATAGGCAGCTTACAGTCAACATGGGTAAAACCAAGGTTATGGTCTTCAATGTGTTGAAGACCTCTGATTTCCATTTCTTCTACAGGGGGGAGGAGTTGGAGATCACCAACTCCTACACCTATCTGGGGGTTCTCTTCTCTGGACCTCGGTTCAGTTTACGTCCGGCTATTCAACCCCACATCAACAAGGGGTATGGTTCCCTCGCGATCTTGGAGAGACAGTGCTTCCGCCATCACTTTCAGGACACGTTGTCCAAGATGTCTCTCTCGGACTCTCTTGTGAGACCCACTGTTCTTTATGGTTTTGAGGTTTGGGGCCCCTCCCTGCTCGAGTCGGATTGGGCCTCTATTGAGCGGGTTCAGATCCTTTTGCTCAGACGGATCATCAGATGCAAAGAGACTGTTTCCCATCATATCATCCTTGCCGAGTTTGGGGCTCGCCCTTTCAGATTAGAGGTCATCTTTGGTCTCATCTCACTCTTGCACCGCATCCAGGGACTTTCGGACTCCTCCACTGGCAGGGATAGATACATCTACCTTGCTTACTGTTCTTCTGAGGCCATTACTCTCTCCGACTGTAGTGGTCGTGTTCGGTGCTGGTATGCCGAGACCTCTCGTCTTCTTGGATCTCTTCGGATCAACATGGACCGTCTCCCCCTTTTAGGTACTCCATGGATGCTCCTGCTCACCTCCTTCCGAGCACGCAGGATTTGCACAGAATTATCAGAGACGACATATACAGACTATTCACCCAGGTTACGTGGACCAACTCCCGAGAGGAGCTACGCCCGAAAATGGCCTTCTACGCCAATCACTTCCTGGAAGTCAGCAATGGACTCATCATTCGGCCCACCTATATCTCCCGTCATTGGATGCATGCTCTTCGCATATCTTTGGGCCAGTTCAGAGTCGGATCCCACAGGCTTCGGGTCGAGAATGATCACCATTTGGTTCGTTCTGAGAGGATCTGCCAGCTTTGCTCCCTCCAGGAGGTTGAGACAGAGGAACATTTCATCTTCCGATGCTCCATCTATTATGAGATCAGAGGGAGGTTTCATTGTCTCTTCCGTGAACATCCTACGTTCACGACCTTCTTCAGGTATTATGATCAGAGGTGTCTCGCTCTCTATTTACAGGAAGCCATTAAGCTCCGTGACAAGGCCCTCCATCCTCCTTCCAGGGAGGCTACTACTCGACAGATCACATCTTTCTTTGATTTGCTGCCGGGTGTGAGGGGCACTAAGCGGGGGCATGACCCTAGTGGAGATCTCCTGGCTAGATCTGTCAGGATTAGAGGAGCTTCTTCCTTGACCAGAGATTTCCGGATTCGTGCACAGCCAAGAGCTCCCTCTTTTAGACGACAGACCACCAGGTCCACCCAGAGAGCTCGACATTCCACGGAACATGGGCGTCTCCAACAGTTTCCAGTACCTGACACCAGACAACAACACATCACCAATTTCTTTTCAGCTGACCTTGGGCGACAGTCATGAGGGTTGGTGTCGAGGCCTTTCCCTCCACCTTCCTCTCATCCCTTGTGCTCTCTTCTTCTTCTTCTTTTGTTGTTTTCGGAGACCCTCTTGGGTTTTCCCCATTGTTTCTCGCTTTGCTTTGTATTGTACGAGTCCCATTGACTTTGTCTTTGTTGTCACTACTGGGACATTTAATATAATTATCTTATCTTATCTTATCTTGCTAAGGTTGAAGAACGGAAACTATTCATTTTTGTGAAGATCCTCCATCTCAATAGTTTCTATTGAGTTTCAAGGAGTATTTCAGATTTCTAGTAGTGATTGAAGACCCAATATTGCAGATTTGAGACATTCCAGCTAGGGTTTTGAAGACAAGAGTGTTGGGGCAGATTTCTACCTTCATTTTCAGCCTTATTTTAGGGTAGCGATCCCATTGTGGGTGAAGTTTGACACATTCTAGGGAACCGCTGTTCCGGATCTCATCACAGCAACAACTTTTCCGTAATTTTTGAGGCCATATTTAACTTTGTTTCAGCTTGATCTGGTATTGGAAACCCTTCTTTACTGGCCACTTTGTAAGTTGTATTTCGTAGATCTATAATAAATTTCTAGCATTTGTTTTGGGTCCTAAAATTATATATAAGTAATGTCCTCAAATTCAGGCAATTCAATATTCACCCAAATTCAATAAAACCCTTATGCAAATTATCTTGAAGTATTCCAATGTCTACTATTCCTAACCCGGAGTGGGATTAGAACTAGCGGAGGTAAGTGGAATAAATCAAAAAATAGCTAGAGCGCACTAAATTAACACCAATCTGATTATACACAGCTGAATGTAATTAAATAATCAAACCCCAGACTGCTGCAATCTTCTAAAATTAATTCCCGCTCAACCAACCATGCAAAATACTTCAAACTTTGGATATTGGGGTTATAAAATATGAAGTTTATGAATGTAAAATCAGAATTAACCCAACTTTCACCAAAAGTGCAGAAATGGCCCTCCTACTATTTCGCCCAACACAATTAGGGCTGATTATGCATGCAACAACACCCCACTGATCACCAAACCTTGTGCACAAGCTCATAAAAATATATAGAATCAGATCTGAATCTTTTATGCAAGTTTTATGCACCCAATATGCTGAAAATACACTCTTACCCAATCGCCTAGGGCACAAAAAATACAACAGCTTAAAGCATCAAATCAATACCAAGACAAGTGAGATCCAACTCACTAGAGCATAAACGCATTACCAAAATTACCACCAAGCAATTCACCACCAAAGAAGGATAAGATCAATGCACAATATTCAGATTTCACATTCACATCAAGTCACTAGGGCACAAGAGAAAAACAGACCAGCAATCATGCATGAATGGATCCTTCAACAACTTGCTTGGGTCTTCAATTTGCCAATAACAAGGTGGTGTTGTAAAACACCTTTAGTAGAACATCAATGGGCATGCATCCCTTTTCTTCAAGCATGAAGAAAGAACAATAATCATAATCAACATACCCCACAATGGAAGAGGTGATGTGACTTTATATTCCTCCCTCCAAGAGTGACACTCCAAATGGGCCCTTTCTTTGCCCAATGCTCCCTTAGAATGGCGACTTACTTTAAGGGTAAGTGACCATTAAAAAGGGGGTCTTCATCATGTAGAACATATCTCCTTTTTAATATTTAATTCACCTTTTTTAACTTAATGATTAAAATCACAAAAAGGTAAATTTAATTCTTTTTTAATGAGCTCAAAGAAGGGGTTAACAAATTAGTGGTGAAAACCACTTTCATAATATTTTCCCCAAATTCATTCTTTAGTCCATGGGGAAAGAATGGACTAAAAGCCTTCAGTACCTGTTTAGAAATGTCCCAGAAAAGGGGACATTACAATCCTCCCTTCCCAAGATTGCTCGTCCTCAAGCAATTGCAAACCCGGATCTTTGTAAAGGCTGATTCACCTTTCCAAGTGGCATCCTCAAGTGGCAAGTCCTTCCATTTGACCAATATAAACTGATTTTGTATTGATTTTGGCAGTCTATTCTAGGATGGTGCAGCCTATATAAACTGATTTTGTATTGAAATCAAAGATACTCTTGGGCTGTTTTGCTATGGCAATCTTAGCCTTGTACTTGCACCTTTGAATAAAAGTTCCTATTTTGCCCTCTCAAACTGTTGTTTTTTGATTTTTCATTGTGTTTGATAGGATATCGTGTTGCTTTAGTTTGGAATTCAATCCCTCTACCATTGTCCTTTCTCCTAAACCCTTGAATTAATTATGCAAATTAATTTAAAGTTGTGCAGGTGTATGGATCTTTGATTTCCCTGTGTGCAAAAGTACATGCATGTGTTAAATTATTGGTGTATCACCTTTATTTCCCTTTTCCCGCATTCCTTATCCCTTTTCCTTATTAAATTTTACGTTTTAGGTGATTCACAAGGAACCGACCCTCTCGGAGGTTCACCTCGGACATAGATTACCCATAGCCTTGAGGTGTTCCAATTTTGTCAATAGGAGAGAGGACACACACCATTCTCTATCGGGGTGCACTTCCGAGTGACAACAAGTTTGTGGCATGCACTGGTGGGACCAAGTATTCAAAGAATCAAGGCTTGTTCAGCAGTTTGCAGAGCATAAAGTATTTAAAAATCAGCATTTGGCGACTCCTCAGGTTTTCACAGACATACTAGTTGCAGACTAGTCAAAGCTAATGCCAAAAGTGACCACCAGGTCAAAAACTAAAGGTATACCATTTGAATTTATTCAACTACCTTTACATTCTTATAAAAGAAGTAGATTTCATAGATCTTCTCCATATTTTCCCGAGCTAACAAGCTAAATCAATTGCCCAAAATCTCACAACTCCCGTTTTAAATTTCCTAATGGTTGCTCCTAGAAATGAAACTTTTGTGACCTTTGATGATGACAAAATTTCCGAATCTCACAATATACAATGATATCCTTGCTTCCGCATTAAAGAGTTTACCATTCTCTACGTGTTTAACTCAAACCACTCCTGTAGAGCACATTAAAGATGTTGCAAAACTTTGCAATGTTTATAATATCACTCAGGATAATGTAGCCATGAGACTTCTTGCAGCTTCCTTCAAAGATAAATTTGAGGACAAATCTGACCACCTTTCTCTGATCGAGCAATTGACCACAATCAAAAGAGCCCCTTAAGAGTTCATGGCTGATTTTAATTTGAGATTCCAAAGAACTTGGAAAGAATTCCCGTGCCATTAAGCCTACAACAGAGCATGCATTCTTGTATTATTTGAGATTCTTAAACAGTGACATCGTTGTCCTAGTTCAGTCCATGGGGGGTAATTCAATCCCTGCTGCCTTTGATTTAGAGTTGAAAATAGCCTCATACAAGTTGGCATAATAGCACCTAGACCTCCCACACCCATCTTTCCAACTATTCAGCCACCATCTTCATCTATAAACCCAATTCCAGCAAAGAGCTAGCCCAATAATGACTAATCCAAATTAGGCTTCAGAGTTGAGTGAATTAAAGGAGTCTTGCAAGCTTTTGGAAATAAGTTTGTATCTATTGAGAGACAGACTTTGCTCAAATTACAGACACCAGATTAGGCTCCTTTCCAGTCTTCTAGACTTTCATATCTAGCATTTCCTACGGTAGGCCTCCATATTAGGGTCAACCAACCATTAAAGCTAACCCTAATGCTCCTATAGCTATGACTTTTGTTTCAATACAAACTAATCTTATTCAGGAACCTTTTTGGTGTGCTCAATGTAATCATTCACATGATCCTTTTTCCTGTGCTAATGGAATGTTAAATCAAGCTTTGATTGCACAAGGGATGATTCCACAACTTTCAACAGTTGAGGCTCCTCCTCAAGGGGATCCTACAAAAGCACCAAAGCCACCAGAGGCCAATTTGGTAAATTGGCAACAAGAGGATCAACATGCAGCTACTACAAAGGTATACAAAAGAAGAGCAGTGGGAGAATTCATAGGGATTCGAAGGGCATCTTGGAAACACAAAAGAATCAAGGAAAAAAGGCTGAAAGTGTTCCAAAAGGTCAAGCAAAAGGGGACAACTCTTCCCTTAATATCATAGATCAGATGAAGAAAGCTCATGTGAGCTTATCCATGTGGGATACGTTGACTATTCCGGGTCAAAAGAGCTTGTTACAAGATGAGTTAGCCATGCTATCAATTACAGAAGGTCAATCAGATAAAGCTAGTGCCGTACTTGCCAATATAGATCAGCCCTCTAAGGCTGTTTTTCAGTTAAAAGGATTGGTAAGCCCCTCCTTTCTACCTTTATTTGATTATTGATGATTATTTGGTCCATAATTTGCATGATTGGCAGTGGTGCTAGTAGTACAATTATGCCTAAGCAGATTGCAGATAAGCGATGACTCAAATATGAGCCACATGACAAAGGGGTTTTGCAGTTGGATGACACAGGTACTAAAACAGTTGGTATTATCAGAGATTAGAAGCTAGGCTTGCATGCATGTCTAAGCCTTCCAATCTTATTGGATATCATGGTAGTGGATCTACCTCCATACTTTCACTTTGTGTTTATATAGAGATTTTACAACTAAGATTGGAGGTTATCTATCATGAGATTGGTCTTATTTGTTTTTCAGAACAAGGTATGACACGAAAGTAACAATTAATTATGAGCCTCTTGTTAGTTTCATATTGAGCCCTATGTGTCTAATGCATACAATGTAAATTGTATTGTTTTTGACCAAGAAGATCATCCAGTTGATCATGATTCAGATACCCACTCTGAGAGCATACCAGATCTATTATTGGATGAGTGGGGAACTGATCATCATGGCTTTGATCCTTATAAATATGCTGAAGAAACATACATTAGAGATGCTGGTTTGGGAATTTATTGCATGCACCAAGAGGATGCTTTTTACCATTGTTGGTCAAAATTGATGAGATTGATGCAGGATTATGGAGTTTATACTTTGATGGCTCTAGAAGCAAGAATGGATCAGGTGGAGGTAATGTTTTGATATCACCAGAGGGTCAAAGGTATTATTCTTCTATTCGATTTCAGTTTAGTTGTTCATGCAATGCAACTGAGTATGAGGCACTAATCCATGGTTTACAGTGGGCTAGAAAGAAAGGAATTAAGTACCTACAGGTATTTGGTGACAGTGAATTGATCATAAATCAAGTAAGAAATTTGAACATTGCAAAGAATCCCTTGATGAAATCATATAGACATAGAGTTTGGGATCTTGTAGAAGATTTTGATGCATTCAATGTTCAATCAATACCTAGATCTGAGAATAAACAAGCTGATAGATTGACAGCTGTAGGGGCTGATTTTGATATTCCTAGTGAGGTGAAAAGAAAAAAAAATCAGCCTCATATTAAGGTGGTTGTAAGGCCATCAATTCCTGATAACAATACTAATTGGCAAGTGTTTGAGAATGATGAACAAATTGTACATTTTATTTAGGAAGAAGCTGAATTTTCCTCAAAAAATCAGTCTAAATTGCAGCAGCAGTATGGTGAACAAAAGCAGAATTAACTAAAAAGAGACAAAAGCAGGATGTCTACAAAGCAAGAAAACTATGAGGACATAGCAATCAACGATGGAAAGTTTTGAAGCATGGTAAGTTGTGTAATTTGGAAGAAAAACAAGCTTTTGTTCAATTATGCAATGAATTCATTGATGTTTTTGCTTGGAAGTATGAGGATTTAAAAGGTTTTGATCCAGGATTAGCTCAACATACCATTGAGCTAGAGCCCAATTCCAAACCGGTAAGGCAAAAGCAAAGACCTGTTAATCCAAAGATTGAAATTTTGATGAGGAATGAACTAACAAAGCTTATTGAATCTTGTATTATCTTTCCTATTAAGCATTCTTCATGGGTTGCAAATCTTGTACCTGTGAGGAAGAAGAATGGAGAAATAAGGTTGTGTGTTGATTTCAGGGATCTAAACAGGCTTCACTAAAGGATCACTATCATTTACCATCAATGGATCAAATTCTAAGAATAGTATCAAGTGCAAAAAGGTTCTCTCTTCTGGATGGTTACAGTGGTTACAATCAAATATTGGTAAAAGAAGAGGATCAATACAAGACAACTTTCACCACTAAGTGGGGAACATATGCTTACAGAAAGATGCCTTTTGGGTTATCTAATGCAGGAGCCACTTTTCAGAGAGCCATGGACATGGCTTTCCAAGGTTTGATCAATGTCAATGTTTTGATTTATCTAGATGACATTACTTGTATTTTCTAAGTGTGCTAATGATCATTTGAGCCATTTGAGGCAAGTTTTTGAAAGGTGCAGACAGTATGGGGTTTCTCTCAACCCAAAGAAGTGCATATTTTCAGTGCATGAAGGCAAACTTTTGGGCCACATGGTCTCAAAAGAAGGTTTAGCCATAGATCCGGAAAGAGTAAGCTCAATTCTAGCTTTATCCTTGCCTCAACACAAGAAAGCACTTCAAAGCTTTTTGGGTAAAATCAATTTTGTGAGAAGATTCATTGCTGATTTTGCTAATTTATCAAAGCCTCTAACTGCTATGTTAAAAAGAATATGAGTTTCAGTTGGACAGAAGAAGGGAAAATCAGTTTTGAGGCCATTAAAGAAGCTATTGCTCAAGCTCCAACACTTGCAAATCCAAAATTTTCAAAGGATTTTATATTGTATGCATTTGCAGGGGTTGAAACAATTTCAACGATCTTAACTCAGCTGAATCATGATGATTTGGAGCAACCCATTGCTTTCTTTAACAAAGGGTTACATGACTATGAGGTGAAGTATACTTTTGTGGAAAAGCAAGTCCTTTCTGTTATTAGAGGCTTAAAAATTTCAGATATATGCTCTCTAATAATAGAATTCATGTTATGGTTACTCACCCAAGTGTGAAAGAGTTTTTGTTGAGCAAGGATTTGAATGAAAAGAGGGCTGGTTGGATCACAAAAGTCGTGGAATATGACGTAGACTTCAAGGTAACAAAGCTGATTTGAGGTAAAGGGTTATCTGAACACTTAGTTGCAGATTTGGAGACAAAGAAAGCTGCAGGTTTTGCACTCATAAATCAACCACAATTAGCTAGTACCATCTTTTGTGAGTTGGACACAAGACATGATTCAGTACTTGCATGCGTATTATTCCCCAAGGTTTGGATAAGACAAAAAGGAGGTATTTTTGGTTACAAGCTATTCCTTATGCACTCATTGATGGTATTTTATTTAAAAGGGATATTAATGGTGTTCTTTTGAGATGTGTAGAACCTTCACAAGTTGATAGATTATTGCAAGAATTTCATGAAGGTTTATCAGGTGGCCATTATGCTCTAAGGACAACTGCTCTCAAAATCATGAAAGCAAGTTATTATTGGCCAAGTATTTTCAAAGATTGTTATGCATGGATCAAAAGATGTCAGAAGTGTGCTTTCTTTGTGGGAAAATAAAAACTTGCAGCCCTTCCTCTTCATCCTTTTTCAGTAGATCAACGTTTTATGTAGTGGGGATTGGACTTCATTGGAATGATAAATCCACCATCCAGTTTGGTACACAAGTGAATTCTTACAACTACTGATTATTTTACCAGATGGATAGAAGTAGTTGTATTGAAAGAAGAAAATTAAACTAGTGTGTTTGACTTCTATGAAGGTATTGTTGCTAGATTTGGAGTTCCTGCTACTATTATTTCAGATAATGCTTTTGTTTTTGTTGGTACTAAAATTACAAAGTGGGTTGTCCGAATGGTATTTACCTGAGTACTTCATCAAATTATTACCCACAAGGTAATGGACTTGCAGAGTCTACAAACAAGAATTTGTTAAAGATTATCAAAAGACTTCTGGATGAAAATCAAAGATCATGGCACACTAAACTCAAATCAGCTTTATGGGCTGACAGAATCACTCCTAAGCGGTCTATTGGTAACTCTCCATACATGTTGGTTTATGGCAAAGAAGCAAGACTTCCAATTTCTCTTGAGCTGCCCGCTTTAGAGCTTATTCATCAGATGGAATTGTTGGAAGCAGTCCCATGGAGGTAAGGTATGCAAAACTTATGCAGTTGGACGAGTTAAGACATGAAGCCATGCTCACCATGGAAGCTCATCAAGCTTAGGTAAAGAAGAATTTTGACAAGAAAGCAGTTGCAAGGGTTTTTCAGGAAGGTGATCTTGTTCTTAAGTGGGATGCAAACAGAGCAAAACCGGGAAATCACACCAAATTTGATGCTATTTGGAGTGGTCCATATGTTATTTCAACGCATGTAAGCCTCACAATGCTTTTCAATTATCTCGGTTGCATGGCGAAGAACTACCAATCCCGGTTAATGAGATTTTCCTCAAAGCTTGCTACTAAAGATTCAACATCATTAGAGCAGTTTATTTCTACTAAGTGCTCGCATGCACATGTTTTCCTTTTGTTGAAGAGGGTATTTCCGTTATTTTGTTTAAGAGGATACAATTTATTGACAAAGGTATGTGACTCCATAGCCCGTAAGGCTATTGATCTCTTTGTTTAGCAGTAAACAATCCCCGATGTCGCCAAAATGTTACCATAAATTCATGCACTTATGAATTTGCGCCAAAAGGAGAAATAGAAGGTTTAAGTGCATGCTAATTCAGGCTAGTGTTGGCGCCAAAGATGAGCATGACAAGGTAAAAATAGAGCTCCCATGTGCCATAAGGGGATAAAAGAATTAAAATAAAATAGAAAAGCAAACAGCAGTCCAGATCTAGTTTTGGCGCAACAACCCACAAAAGAGACAAATAAATAAAGGGAAAAGGCAGCTCCAGTCCAAATGCATAATAAATGAATAAAACAAAAGAGCTTTTGTCCTATCTCGCCAAGCATGAAGGATGGAATAAAATAAATATAAATCAATTGTTGTTCCTTCTAAGTTTGTGTCCAAAGACAAGCAAAAGGACAAAACAGATAAGACAAAAAGATAAAGTGTGGAAAAGACAAAAGCAAAAGAGACAAAATAGATAAGACAAAAAGATAAAGTGTGGAAAAGACAAAAGCAAAAGAGACAAAATAGATAAAACAAAAGGATAAAGTGTGGAAAAGACAAAAACAAAAAGACAAAACAGATAAGACAAAAGGATAAAGTGTGGAAAAGACAAAAGCAAAAAGACAAAACGGATAAGACAAAAGGATAAAGTGTGGAAAAGACAAAAGCAAAAGAGACAAAACAGATAAGACAAAAGGATAAAGTGTGGAAAAGACAAAAGCAAAAGGACAAAACAGAAAAGACAAAGGGAAAAAGCAAATGAGACAAAAGGTAGTATAAGACAGAACTTTTGTCCCATGCATGGAAAGAAAGAAATTAAATAAATTAAATAGCAGCAGTCTATTCTAGGATGGAGCAGCCTATATAAGTTGATTTTGTATTGAAATCAAAGACATACTCTTGGGCTGTTTTGCTATGGCAATCCTAGCCTTGTACTTGCACTTCTGAATAAAAGTTCCTATTTTTCCCTCTCATATTGTTGTTTTTTGATTTGTCATTGTGTTTGATAGGATATTGTGTTTCTTTAGTATGGAATTCAATCCCTCTATCACCTGTCCTTTCTCCTAAACCCTTGAATTAATTATGCAAAATAGCTTAGAGTTGTCTTTGGTGTATGAATATTTGGTTTCCCTGTGCGTGCGAAGTGCATGCATGTGTTAAATTATTGGTGTATCACCCTTATTTCCCTTTTCCCACATTCCTTCTCCCTTTTCCTTGTTAAATTTTACGTTTTTAGGTGATTCACAAGGGAACCAACCCTCTCTGGAGGTTCACCTTAGACATAGGTTACCCACAACCTTGAGGTGTTCCAATTTTGTCAACAGGAGAGAGAGTACACACACCATTCTCTATTAGGGTGAACTTCTGGGTGACAACAATACCTATGGACATTTGATGAGTTTTGTTGTAGCAAAACTCAGCCATATTTAGCCATTGAATCCATGCTGATTGTTGTCCCGAAGCATAGATTCTTAAGTATCCTTCAACCCATTTGTTTACAATTTCAGTTTGCCCATCAGTTTGTGGGTGATAGCTAGTGCTTGGTGTGAGTTTTGTCCCGTTTAGACGTAAGAGCTCTTGCCAAAAATTACTCATGAACCTGCTGTCCCTGTCACTCACAATGTTTTTGGCAATCCATGCAACTTGAATACTTCTTTAAAGAATATATCAGCAATCATAGGAGCATCGAACTTAGTTGGAAGTGGATAAAAATGTGCAAATTTAGTGAGTCTATTCACTACAACATATAAACAATTTTTACCTTGAGCCATGGGCAACCCGGTGATGAAGTCCATGGAGATGCTCTCCCATTTTTGAGAGGGAATAGGGAGGGGCTGCAAGAGTCCTGCTGGGAATACATGTTCGCTCTTGCTTTTTTGGCATACCAAACACTCGCGAATGTACTTGAGGACCTCCTTCTTCATACCTTTCCAAAAGAACCTTTCTCTCACAAGTTTGTAGGTCTTAAAGTACCCCTGATGTCCCGCCAAAGGAGTGTCATGGGCTGCTTTTAAAATCAGATCCTTCACCTTCGATTGGGAGCCAAAAAGACTCTCTTTTTGTAGAGTATAAGCCCATCCAAAATTCTGTACCTTTCATCAACAATTGTACCCTCAAGCAAATTGTTAGTGAATGGTTTTTTTGCATATTCCAAGGTAATTAAATCTTTCCAATCTGCTGTTATAAATGACATAGAACAGATTTCTACATTCTCTTGTAAAGCTTTTTTGAACATTGAATTAGCTTGGGGTGTTCCATTGGTCATACCTTGTAGTGCAAACTCTTTGTTACCCACCTTGAATTTGAGCATCAAGCTTTGATAGTTAAGGGTGAATTCACCCAATGAATGTAACCATTGGACTCCTAACACAAGATCCATGTCTCCAATGTCAATCACATAAAAATCATCACATACTTCATATTTACCTAGAGAAATGGTGAGCTTGGGTACTCTTTTGGTGCATGGTAAAGAAAACCCATCAGCTATGGTAACCTTAAATCCTTTGAACTCTTCTACAACCAAATCAAACTTAGCCACCAAATTTTTACCAATGAAGTTGTGAGTTTCCCCACTATCAATCAAAATGATTACCTTGTGTTCATTCAACATTCCCTCCACCCGGAAAGGATGGTACTTAGGTGCTCCCGAAAGAGAAGCAAGTGTGCTACCCATTCCTTTGTCTTCCTCTTCATGTACATGCTCAACAACATCTTCATTTGCCACATCATTAGTACTATCAAAATCAAAATCTGAATCATCATCAATTACCTCAATGTAGTGGATTTGACCCTTGCCCTTACAATGATGACCTCTAGTACAAGAATCTCTACAATCGAAGCACAAACCTTTCCTCCTTAACTCATCTCTTGATTCTTTTGAATGGCTGTTGTGGGGCTGCAGTTTGTGAGGTGGCATATAGGGTTGGAATGGTATGTTTGAAGGCTCATTAGGTGCTGCCCTTGGCTGTTCTCCTTGTGCCTTTGATGGCCCATGAAAATCAGATCTTGGCTGTCCCTGATCTCCACTTTTGGGCAGTGAATGAGTGGCCACCACTTGCTGTCCTCTTTGCCATTCTCTTTCTCTATAAGCTGAACATTCTAGATCCAAAGCTTTAGTTATTGCATCTTGTAATGAAATAGGATTAAAAGCTCTTACCAAACCTCTCAAGGGCTCAATCAAACCCTCGGTGAAAAGGACAACCAATCTTTTCTCACTAACATCCGTAACCATGACTGAAATCTTTTGAAAATCAACAAACTCACGAAAGTGAATTTCTGGATCCTTCCGGTCAAATCTTTCCATTATCTTTTGCTAAACTCCTCCAAGGTGTGAATCGATCCATGGCCTTGGGTGATCATGCCATGAAACCACCATTCATGAGCCATACCCTCCAAATGAAGAGTGATGAATTTGAGGGCTTCATCCTCATACATGGGGTTGAGTGAAAAATAGGTCTCCATTTTCTGCAACCATGATCTAATCGAATTTTATCAATACCATAAAAACCGGAAGTGAAACCTTACCCAATTTTTGTTGTAGATCTCTATGGGGCTGCATGTTTGCTCTCCTTGGTTTGGCGCCAATCCTCAATGCACAAAATTCATTGAAGGTCAATATGGCCCTTGTAGCCGAATGTAGGGTAGAGTACTCATGCCTTTGTGTATCAAACAAATCCCCCACCGATGGCTCTTCTTCTCCAATTGGCTCTTTGTGCAAGAATGTGCCCTTGAAAAACTTGGGAGTGGGTTGGGTAGAAACCCTCTCACCTCCATGCGAACTTCCTTCTCCATTGGAATTATGATTCTTGCCAAAATCTAGGGCATCCTTCAACATGGTTGCCACTTGTTCGCTCATGGTGAGTTGCAGATCCTTGTGGCTCTCTTTGACCAACTCTTGGAGAAATTTCACTTGCTCTGAAGTAAAACCTCCAACCTCCATTTTCTTCTCTCTCCTTTGATAATACAAGGGCTGTTTGTCTTCCTGCATACAATCAAGCTTCACAGGTGCAAAAGATCGTGGCTCTGATACCACTTTGTAATGTCCCCAAATTAGGGCAATTCAATATTCACCCAAATTCAATGAAACCCTTCGCAAAAATTATCTTGAAGTATTCCAATGTCTACTATTCCTAACCTGGAGTGGGATTAGAACTAGCGAAGGTAAGTGGAATAAATCGGAAAATAGCTAGAGCGCACTAAATTAGCACCAATCTGATTATACACAACTGAATGTAATTAAATAATCAAACCCTATACTGCTGCAATCTTCTAAAATTAATTCCCATTCAACCAACCATGCAAAATACTTCAAACTTTGGATATTGGGGTTATAAAATATGAAATTTATGAATGTAAAATCAGAATTAACCCAGCTTTCACCAAAAGTGCAAAAATGGCCCTCCTACTATTTCGCCTAGCACAATTAGGGCTGATTATGCATGCAACAACACCCCATTGATCACCAAACCTTGTGCACAAGCTCATAAAAATATATAGAATCAGATCTGAATCTTTTATGCAAGTTTTATGCACCCAATATGCTGAAAATACACCCTTACCTAGTCGCCTAGGGCACAGAAAATACAACTTAAAGCATCAAATCAATACCAAGACAAGTGAGATCCAGCTCGCTAGGGCATAAACGCATTACCAAAATTACCACCAAGCAATTCGCCACCAAAGAAGGATAAGATCAATGCACAATATTCAGATTTCACATTCACATCAAGTCGCTAGGGCACAAGAGAAAAACAGACCAACAATCATGCATGAATGGATCCTTCAACAACTTGCTTGGGTCTTCAATTTGCCAATAACAAGGTGGTGTTGTAAAACACCTTTAGTAGAACATCAATGGGCATGCATCCCTTTTCTTCAAGCATGAAGAAATAACAATAATCATAATCAACATACCCCACAATGGAAGAGGTGATGTGACTTTATATTCCTCCCTCCAAGAGTGGCACTCCAAATGGGCCCTTTCTTTGCCCAATGTTCCCTTAGAATGATGACTTACTTTAAGGGTAAGTGACCATTAAAAAGGGGGTCTTCATCATGTAGAACATATCTCCTTTTTTAATATTTAATTCACCTTTTTTTAACTTAATGATTAAAATCACAAAAAGGTAAATTTAATTCTTTTTTAATGAGCTCAAAGAAGGGGTTAACAAATTAGTGGTGAAAACCACTTTTATAATATTTTCCCCAAATTTATCCTTTAGTCCATGGGGAAAGAATGGACTAAAGGTCTTCAGTACATGTTTAGAAATGTCCCAAAAAAGGGGACATTACAATATATTGGTATTCTTGCATGCATAATTCATTCCGAATATTTTGGCAAAATATTTGAGTAATTTAAGATCAGATTTAAGGGTTTTTGGTCTCTATAACAGCTCGCCATATCTAGGGTATTTCAGATCTGTACTTTGTGGATATATTGCATTATTGTCTTAATATTTCTTCATCCAGATTGTTGTTATAAAACATAACTTTCAGGTGTTCCCTTTTGGGTTATAATACATCCCATTGGGGACATTACAGTGGTATTAGAGGTGATTCTTTTGCCAACTTGTGAGAAGAAATCAGATCTTAATGCACAAGAAAAAAAAGTGGACTCAGGTTTATCAAAGAAGAAATCAGACTCCAAGGAAAGAAACCATGGATGATCTAGATCGAGAGAGCTCCTCCTACAGATAACATGAGTTTTATGCAAGAAGTAATCACAAGGAGCCAAAGGGAGTTGCAACAATCTTTTCAGCAGGTCTTGAGGGAATCTCAAAGGGAAATGCGTGATGCATTGACAGGATCTATTATGGACTTGGCTAAGGCTCTACATGGACACAATATAAACAAATCAGCGAACCAGGGGACCAACAAATAATGGTGAAGGAAGCTCTTCCGGTCAAGCAAGGACCTCCATTAAACCTCTTTCTCAAATATTCAAAGCCAAATTCCTTCAAAGAGAAGAACCTCCAGTTGAGTTAGATCCACCAAGTGACACAGAGGACCTAGAGGCATGGGGTGAAGAATATGCAGCCCTCAGCTACAAGGTGCGAGATATGTTGTCCTTCAGAGATTTTTGCCAGTTGAAGAATAGTAAGGGCACCAAAAAGAATAGAATATATCTAACAGAGCCCCCATGAAGCCTCCATCACCATTGCCAAAGTAGATCCCTTGACTAATTTTCCAAACAACACCATAAAGACACAAGGGTTTGGAGAAATCATGGGGCACGTGTCAAGGAATGAGAAGGAAATTAAGGAGCATGCAACCCAAGGTAAAAATATTTTAGTGTTTGATGATGAATTGTTGGTATCCAATGATTGCATAGAGCTGAATATTAGTAGAGAAAAATCATATTTGGGGAAGGAACATGGGGATGACATTGTTGGAAGTCATACCCATGAAGAAAGGGCATTTTGGGTGCCCATAATCACTCTCAGCCTGCTGGAGTTATCCTAACAACAATCAATGAAGAGCAAAATGATGATGGATTAGACTTCGGTAAGAGCCACAAAGACATTCAAAACATATATGAACAAGGTATGGAGGTAGTGCAAAAGGGGAAAGCACCAATTGTAGAAGGAGCAAAGGCAAAAGGAAATGAATATCTTGACGACACTCCAAGGTATGAAAGGATTGGTAACATGTCATATTTATTGCTGCATACTAAACCATTTCAGATTTGTTGTCCTCATGAGAAGCATGTTAAAAGGAGTGATAAAATAAAGGATACAATTTGCAATATGGGGCATGTGGACTCCTTGATCCAAGTTCATAATTATGGGCACCAAAGGGTATGGGATCCCAATAATATTCTGAGTTCTACAAAGGGTAACAATTCTGATTTCAATATCTTTGATGTTGTTAATGTCATTGGGAAAAGGAAAAAATTAGAATTGATTTTGGATAAATGTAAGAAAAGCTTGGTACAAGTTTTAGAAAGTAGTACTCAGAGAAATTTTGGTTTGAATACAAAGGGCATTCAGGTGGACCGATTTGATGATGGCCAATGGGCAGCCCTTTGTCTGTTGAGTTGCAGGTTTGAAGTTTTACAACAATCAAGTAATGTGGGTATTCAACCCATAATAGATAGACAAGACAAGGAGTTGGGTGCCAAGCATTTGGGCCAAATTGCTAGTATTCAAGGCACACAAAAGAGTGTCAAACAAGGAGCATATGAGACTAAGTTTCAGGACAACCTTATTGGAGAGTTTGCACATGAGAAAAGAACCTTACTGGGTAACAATGCTAATGTTCAGTCTGTTGTACTTTTCGGAACAACAAGCAATAAAAGGCAAGTTGATGGTTTTTACATCCTCGTTAAGGCCCATGAAGGTGTCATGTGCATGTATCAACAAGTTATGGGTGTAGTCAAGGAAAAAGAGACTTCATCAGGTGTATACAAGACCATGTCCAGCCATTACAATTCCCAAATTGTAGCTGTACAAGTGAGTTCAGTCATAGAGTTGTTGAGTAGTGAGATATTTTTGGGAATCCATCATTTGAATGGAAATTATGAGGTGATGGCAAGCAAAAGAAGGGAGCTAGCTATCATGTCCATAAGGCATGATGAAGAGATTGTAAAAGTGTTGTTAAACACTCTTGTTTTCTTTGATACGTTTGTTCCTTGTGCAGGTCCAGGAATGACGGAGAAGAAGGCTACTTGCAACTTTGCATACATTGGTGAAAAGATCCAATTGTCAGACCTGAATTCATGTTGGTACGAATTCTCTGATTTTTCTAACACATACCAGAAAATTGTGGAAGATTCAGAGACTTTCCAAGTTGGGCATCATGAGGGCTACATACAAACCAAGGCTCAAAACTCGAACTCTAATTTTGTAATGTCCCCTTTTTCAAATTAGTTCCAAATGAAGACTTCTTGCCATTTTTCTTCCCATGGCCAAGAAGAATTTGAGCAAGGGAAGTATGTGGGTTTCATTTATGTTTTCTTTCATTGCTATTAATGCTTCTTTTTGTATTTTCCCACTTAAGGACAAGTCGGCTGGGTTGGAGAGCTCATAAAGACAAATTAAAAATAGAAGCATGCACTTAAAGAGGTCGGTCATGGGGAAAAGTCACCCTTATGACTCTTGGCGCCAAAAGGGAGGATATAAAGGTGGATCGAATGGCCTAAGGAAGGTTATGCATGTTTATTTCGAAAATTGATATCTTGGGTTTGTGCACGGTGTGCCCTACTCTCCACTGAAGATGAAAACCTTTGGTGTGGCTCTACTTTGAGGACGAAACCCTCATTGGATCCTATTGGGGACAAAAACCCTCAATAGTCACAACACTTGGGGACGAAAACCCTCATTTGTTGCATTGGTGGCTTCATACGGAGTCACAAGTGGACTTAATTGGCAGATTTCTGGAACAAGGTGTTTTCTCCATGCTTAGGGAACTCCTACTTCAGCTAAGGACGCTTTTGGGGGCTGCCACACTCATTTCCAGCTTGATCTACCCATTTGGAGATTTCGGGATCACTTGTCAACCGGTTTTCATGGTTGGAAAATTGTGATTTCACTTTCATTGGATAGCTGGTCTTTTCAAGATCATTTTGAGCATTGGTTTGTGTTGATTCTCCAAGTATTGATGGAGTTATGAATTTTAGAAGTTTCAGCTTGTATTTGCACTTAAAATTAAATTTATAAAATACATATTTGCTCTAGATTTCATCTTGCTGGTTTTATTGAGTATTTGGAATATTTCTATGATAATTTTCAGTCCATATTGCATGTCAATGATATTTCCTAAGTGCTGGTATAGTTCGCTACCCTAGAGAGATTAATTAATGTTCTAAGCTGATTTTGATACCCTAAAGGTGTAATTTTCAGTTTGCTGCTAGGGTTTCTAATATTGTTGGATCTGCTGTTATAAAATCAAATTATTTTCAGTTTGGTGTTGGTGTATTTTCAGATCTGATTTCTTAGGGTTTGTGGCCAAACCCTTATTTTTGGTTTAAGCCCTAGAAAGGGATATTATAGATTTTGGCAAGAGCTCTCTCATTTGACAGGCACAAGATCTAGGCTTTTGGAGCACTACAACATGTTTTACCTCTTGGACATGGTACTTGGGCATATGAGCTTGCATTTGCTTGAGGGCAAACAAATTTGGGAAGGGAGGACTGTAATGTCCCCTTTTTCAAATTAATGGACATTAATAATATTTCTAAGTTGGGCCCAATCAATTCATTATCTAGGGGCAACTTATTAATATTATTATAAGAATAAAATGTATTTTTAAATATTGGCAGGTAGAAGACCCCTTTTTAGCCTATTTTCCATTGTATTTAGTCGGCTAAAGGGAGAATAAAGGAGGAATTAATAATCTAATTTTAGTACTAAAGTAATTCTTATTACTGGTACTTTAATTAATTATTAAAGGTTGGTGGAAAAGTAAAGTAATATTAAAATAAGAAAATAATTATTAATCCCACATGGAACGCCCCACTTGAAAAATAAAGACAAAAAAGTATAAAAGGAGGTGAAGAGGGGTTCATTTGACATCTTTTGGTTATTTTGATATCTATTTTTGGTTTGGGTTGATTGCTCTTCCATTTCTCCACTAAAGGACGAAACCCCTTTGGTGTACTTGCATTAGAGGACGAAAACCTTCTACTAAGGTTGAAGAGCAAAAACTTTTCACCTTTTTGTGAAGATCCTCCATCTCAGGAGTTTCGATTGAGCTTCAAGGAGTATTTTAGATTTCCAATAGTGATTGAAGACCCAATATTGCAGATTTGAGGCATTCCAGCTAGGGTTTTGAAGACGAGTGTTGGGAAAGATTTCTACCTTCATTTACAGGTGTATTCTAGGGTAGCGACCCCCTTGTGGGTGAAGTTTGACATATTCTAGGGCACGACTATTCCGGATCTCATCACCATTAGCTTTGCCATAATTTTGGAGGCCATATTCAGCTTTGTTTCATTGATCTGGGCTTGGAAACCCTTCTTTCCAGCCACTTTTGTAAGTTGTATTTCTGCAGATCTATAATAAATTTCCAGCACTTGTTTTGGGTCCTAAAAATTATGTATTTTGGTATTCTTGCATGCATAATTCATTCCGAATATTTTGCCAAGAGATTTGAGTAATTTAAGATCAGATTTAAGGGTTTTTGGTCTCTAGAACAGCTCGCCATATCTAGGGTATTTCAGATTTGTATTTTGTGGATAAATTGCATTATTGTCCTAATATTTCTTCATCCAGATTGCTGTTATAAATCAAAAATTTCAGGTGTTCCCTTTTGGATTATAATACATCCCATTGACTTAAGACTCAATGGAGGGTATGACATGTTGCCCCAATGCCCTTTTGAGGCATGATACATAGAAAACATTGTGTATTCTATTGTGCTCAAGCAACTCAAGCTCATAGGTAACCTCTCCAATCCTCCTCTTGACTCTGCATGGCCCATAAAATTGTGGCTTAAGCTTCTCTGCTCCACTCTGCTGATGGAAGATTGTCTCTGCTCCACTCTGTAATGTCCCCTTTTAGGACAAGTTAGGAATTAACACAAATCTGATCACACACAACTGAAAACAATTAATATTCAAACCCTGAACTGCTGCAATTTTCAAAAATTAATTCCCGCTTAACCGTTTAAGCAAAAATCTTCAAACTTTGGATCTTGGGCCACAAAAATATGAAGAACAATGTCCCAAAACCAATTTTTGCACAGCCAACATGAAACCCTAATTTTGCCCTAAAAGTAGGTCGCCCAACACATTTAGGGCACCAAATCTACTCCAAAAATTATGAAATTGCTTTCTCCTTATCTCTCCTAATTTCTACAACCAAAACCAATATTAATCTGACCCCAAAACTGCAGATCTGAAATAAATATTAATTTATAACAACCAGAAAGCTTGCAGACAACTGAAATCTTCTAAAATTCATAACTCCTTCAATACTTAGAGTTTTTCCGTGAAACAAGATGCAAAATAAACTAGAAATTTAGGGCTTTCCATTGCATTAAGGATCTGAATTTTCTGAGCATTAAAACCTAGCCAAAACAGCCCCAAAAAACTGATTTCTAGTCGCTAGGGTTAGATAAAATTATATAAAATAATTCCAGCTCTTTCCTAGCCTCCAAATACACCAAAATATTAGCCCCTTGCTCTGAAATAATCAACAACACATGGCAGATTGTAGATCTAACATTTATGGCATCAAAACATGATCAAATCATCACCAACCCAAGTCGCTATGGTAAGAATATTTGCAACAATAATAGAAGAAATTAAAGGAGCAATATCAAATGCTTTTCACACTCTAAACTTGGCGCCAAAACTGAAATAACTCAAGCAATAATGGCAGATCTAAAATTCACTTGAGAGTCTTCAACAATAGATCCAAATGAGAGAGAGCACAATGCAAGAACTAGGGCATACATCCCAATACTCCAAGCATGGAGGGAAATCAAATGATCAATCAACATACCCTCTAAGGAAATGCGACCTCCCTTTTATAGAACTAAGGGGTGCAATATCCAATAAAGACCGACCTTTCCCTTTTGGAGGGAAAACACACTCTCATTAAAACAGTTAATACTAAGACTATGTGCACTTTATTTATTTTTTAATTAATTAAATAAAAGTAACTAACCTATGTGCACATTAAACTAACTAAAGAGACTCCCACTTGTAGTGCTAAGCATGCTAAGGGATTACAATGCAAATTAAAAATAAATATTAATAATGTCTCGAAAAAGGGGACATTACAGGGTATGACATGTTGCCCCAATGCCCTTTTGATGCATGATACATAGAAACATTGTGTATTCTATTGTGCTCAAACAACTCAAGCTCATAGGAAACCTCTCGAATCCTCCTCTTGACTCTGCATGGCCCATAAAATTGTGGCTTAAGCTTCTCTGCTCCACTTTGCTTGATGGAAGATTGTCTGTAGTCTCAAATAAACCATGTCTCCCACTTCAAAAAATCTCTCTATTCTACCCTGGTCTGCATACAACTTCTATTGGTTTTGGGCATGCCTAAGGTTCTCGCTTGAGTGCCTCCATGATATCTTGACTGTGCTTAACCAAATTCATGGCTCTAGGTACTCTACTATCCATCAAATTCAAATCAACAAATGAAGTACCATCATATCCATATAGGGCTTTGAAAGGAAACATACCAATTGACATGTGGTATGAGGTATTGTAGTAATGCTTCCCCATATAAAGCTATTTGACCTAAGCTGATAGCTGCCTGTTACATAATTTTGTAGATATCCCTCAATCCACTTGTTCACTATCTCGGTTTGTCCATCGGTTTGAGGATGATAGCTAGTGCTTGTTGTCAATTTTTTACCTGTCAAGCGAAAGAGATCTTGCCAAAACAAACTTATGAACCTGCTGTCCCTGTCACTTACAATATTCTTTGGCAGCCCGTGAAGTCTAAAAACTTCTCTGAAAAATATGTCAGCCACTATAAGAGTGTTGAACTTGGCTGGAAGGGCAAAGAAATGAGCATATTTTGTAATCCTATCAACCACAACATAGATACAACTCTTACCTTGAACTGTGGGAAGTCCTGTGATGAAATCCATTGATATACTCTCCCATTTCTGAGTTGGAATAGGTAGGGGTTGCAACAAGCCTGCTGGAAATTCATATTCCGATTTATTTTGTTGGCAAGTAGGACACTCACGGATGTATTGAAGGACCTCTCCCTTGAGCCCTTTCAGAAAAAATCTCTCCCTCACTTGCTTGTATGTCTTAAAATACCTCGGATGACCAGCCAATGGTGTATCATGTAATGCCTTCAGAATCTTGTGCTTCATCTTTGATTCCGGGATAAGATAAATCCTATTTTTCTAGTAAATCAGTCCATCCACTACCCTATACCTTTCATCATCATTTGCACCTTCAATGACAACAAGTAGAAAATTCATTCTTCGCATGCTCAACTGTAATTAAGTCCTTCCAATCAGCTGTAATTTCAGTCAAGGAGCAAAGACTTGGCTTTCTAGACAATGCATCCGCCACCACATTATTCTTCCCTTTAACATACTCAATATCAAAATCATATGTCTGAAGTTTATTTACCCACTTTTTTACCGGTCATTCAAATATTTTTGATTGAGGAAGAACTTCAAACAATTGTGATCGGATTTGACCACAAACCTGCCACAAACCAAGTATTGCGAATTTGGCCAATGCATGCATGATGGCCAACATTTCTTTATCATAAATGGAGAAACTCCACTCATTCTCTTTTAGTTTCTGGCTTTCAAAGTGATAGGATGCCCTTTTTGCATCAAAACAACCCCTATGCCTTCTCTTGAAGCATCACATTCTAACACAAACGGGATTGAGAAGTTCGAACAAACATGAACTCATTACCTCTTTCAACTTATCAAAGGCTGATTGGGCTGTTATAGACCAGCTGAAGGCTCCTTTTCTTGTCAAATCAGTCAAGGGAACAAGAAGCTGAGAAAACCCCTTAACAAACCTTCTATAATAGCTGCACAAACCCAAAAATCCTCTCAATTGTGTCATAGTGGTAGGTGGGGGCCAATCCAGGATGGCTTGGATCTTTTGTTGATCAACGTGAACACCTTGGGCATTAATTACATGGCCCAAATACAAAATTTCAGACATTCCAAACTCACACTTGGATTCTTTTGCAAAAGTGTTTGCTGCTCCAAAATTCCCAGCACTATGTCCAAATGTTGAAGGTGCTCTTCCCATGTTTTACTGTACACAAGGATGTCATCAAAGAAGACAAGAACAAACTTCCTCGGTGTTGATTAAAGACATGATTCATGCAAGATTGGAAAGTTGCGGGTGCATTAGTCAATCCAAAGGGCATAACCAAAAATTCAAAGTGTCCAAAATGGCATCTAAAAGCTGTTTTATGAACATCCTCTTCTCTTACCCTGATTTGGTGATGCCCGGATCTCGATCAATCTTGGAAAAGTAAATGGCTCCATGTAGCTCATCAATCAACTCATCAATCCTAGGTATGGGGTACCTATTTTTGATGGTTTTCTTGTTCAAGAGGTGGTAGTCAATGCACATCCTCATAGTTCTGTCCTCCTTTTTCACTAGAACAACTAAAGAAGCAAAAGGACTCGAACTAGGCCTTATGTGTCCCATTTCCAAAAGCTCCTTGATAGCTTTCTTGATCTCCTCCTTGTAAGCTCTAGGGTGACGATATGGAGTGGTCATGATTGCTTTAGTCCCAAGCTCTAACTCAATGATATGTTGAAAACCTAAGTAACCAGATTTGCTTTGAATCGGAAGGTATTAAATTGAAATTTGCGGATTTGAAAAGGTAGCAAAAATTCGTTTGAAATCGTGATTTTATTCATATTACATCCGGACATGAATTTTTTTATCCAAATCGTTGTAAATTGTGGTTGAAATTCGTGCCAAAATTGTTGTAAATCATATTAGGGTTTTTACTTTGTTCATTTTAGGGTTTCGCCTTAATCGTTGTTGTTTGTGTATAAAACCTCTTGCAGCGGCACTAAACTTCTCACACTCTCTTCACTCGAAGCTTGAAGCCTGTGGTTCAAATTTGTAAGTTTGATATGCGTGAGTGTGAAGGTTAGGAGGTTGAAGGAGCTTGATGATCAACAACCTACAAATCGCGACTGTTCATCTGCTCAGCATCCACCATTACTGCAGTTTGCAAGTTTGTAATGACTCTGTGTGCTTGTTTTAGGAGCCTCAAAGCTTTTACCTCGTCGTCGGTTTGTGCACACTAAATACTAGCATAGTCAACCCACTGGTTTTTCTCACGCCAGTGTGTGCATAGTCGACGACTCATTTGGTCCGTCCATGCATGCAAAGGTATTTTGTCTAAAGTTTAAAGTTAACTTTATAGTTTGTCTAAAGTTTTTAGGTTTTAATATTTTAATGTTTGAAGATTTAATATTTTTAAATTTTAATATGTTAAAGTTTTAATGTTTAAATTTTTTACATTTTAATATTTTAAAGTTCTAATGTTTAAAGTTCTTACATTTTAATATTTTAACGCATAAAAGGGCATGACTAGTATATATCCATACAGTTCGTGGAAAATTGGAAAGAACGTAATGTCTCCTTTGGAGATAAGAGCTTTCAAATCACTGAGGAATTCATCTCTTTTATTACTTGGTCTAAGCATGGAAGGGAATAAATTTTTCAAGAACAAAATGGATAAGGAAGCAGAAGAAAAGCTGTTTTTGGATGATGGAGAAATGCTCGACATCAAAAAGGAGGGAATTCTGGTTTCTTCTATCCTGCAACCGTATGATGAGGTGACACAAATGATGGTACACTATGTCACTTTAGAAGGGAGATTCTCCACCGTTCCGTAGTATCATCTGGTCCTGCTCAACCACTTCAGGCGCGAGGTGAAGGTAAGCCTCTCCTACTACATTCTGAAGTCAATGGAAAAATCCATTCTTGAAGTTCAGGGCCATAAGAGGACTATCCCTCTCCATTAGGGTGTTATATATCTCATTAGTCATTATTTGTCTAGTGTTGTTGGCAATGACCCATGCCCTGCTTGTGGTTTCTCCCCTCCCTAAGCAAACCCGTATTCGTTCTAAAAATCCCATGTACAAAGACTGTCTCGAGCCACCCCCAAAAAGGGTTCTCCGTAGTAGCAATAAAGGTAAGGAAGTTGTGGGCTCTGGCACGAAGGGTGAAGAAATTGTGGTAGATGATAGCCCCCTCTGTTTTCCCGATATTGATGTTGGCACCAGTTTGGAAAATAAATTTAACATGCAGGCTAATGTGGTTAAAACCCTTGAAGAAAATGTAGATTTCCTGCTTAAGTCTACTATTAAAGAGCAAGCCTCGGACCCCAACACAAGCCTCAAAGATGAAATTGCTGCTTTGGAAACCAAGTTTAAGACTCTAGAGGACAAATACAACAATTGCTTGGCTATGCACAATGCTATAATGGACCTTATGCAGTACACATCGGCAAATCTGCGACTCCAGTGGCATCCTGACACGGCTTGGAAGAATGGAAAGATTACAAGAAAGTTCAAGGCTTCAAATCTGGGATCCCACCATCACCATTGCCCTGAAACTCTACTAGGATTTCAGGGTGGCTGTCAAAGTTTTTAGCAAGTCTTTGTTGGTTAATGTTGTTGGTTCCTTGTTCTTGGTGCAACAATTTTTGTGTTGTTGTAAAGCTGCAATTTTGCTTTGTTTACTGGGCTCTTTGTAGGCAGTTGGCCACTGCCTTTGCTTTTTATTGCTTTTTCCTCTTTTGGTTGGGGTGTGGACCCCACGGATAAAAAAACCACACTTGTTTTACTTTGCTTATCTTGGTTGTTGAGCCTTTTCTTTGTAAACTTGGGTAAGGTCCCACCAAAACCTTTTACCAATAATATATATATTTTTTAAAGTTTTAACTTTTAAATAACATGAAAAGTTTTTATGTTTAAAGTTTTTACATTTTTAATTTTTTTACATTTTAATATTTTGAAGTTAGGTTTTTAATATTTTAAAGTTTTTAAGTTTTAACTTTTAAATAATATAAAATTCATTATTAATATTAAATAATATAAGATACATTGAATGTATTTATATATGAAATTTTATAAAATATATATTAAAATTTTATAAAATATATATTAAAATTTAATAAAATATCTAAAATTATTCATATGTATTATAAACTATATATTAATATTAAATATATTACATTTTATTAAAATAATAATAATAATATTGTTAAATATATAATGTATTTTATTAAAATTTAAAATATTATATCGCTAAATTATATAATATATTATATCATTAAATTAAATGTGTGTATATATATATATATATATTAAAATCATATATTTAATTCAAATGTATGATAATAATAATTATCGATAATTATTATTATCATACATTTAAATTAAATACATGATAATAATTTTTGTATAATTTGATTTTAATTTATTTATAATTTTGTTTGTCTTTTTCCAAAGAATGCATGTTATTATATTGGTATGGCACCTCCAAAATCAAGTGCAGCGGGATGGAAATATATGAGCTGTGAGGGGCAGACAAACAATATCACATGCACTTTATGTCAGCATTCTTTTACTGGCACATTAACAAGAGTAATGGACCATCTTCTTGGAATATCGGGTGGTCAAGGAGGTGGTGTTGAAGCATGTCGGAATGTCAGTCCTGAAATAAAAGCAACGTTGGAGAAAGACTACAAGCATTCATTAGTGTTAAATCAGCAAAGGGCGCAAAAACAATGAATCCAAGGGAGCTTTCTAGGCCCACAAGCTTTCTGAATGCCACTTTCCAAACTTTGATCTTGGGGCAACAACACTGAATAGCTTTTGGAAGCCTGTGGAAAAAGAGCAAGTTGATGATGCATGGGCTGATTTCTTTTATGAATCTGCCATTCCATTCCATGTCGCCAGAGTCCTTATTTTAAGAATGCAGTTCAACAATCCATTTCGTTTGGAAAAGGGTACACAACTCTAGGGTCAAAGGCTTTGAGGACTACACTTTTGAACATATCAAAAAACAGCGTGGTTGAAAAATTGGTAGATATTAAAGACTCTTGGAAGTCAACAAGTTGTACCATTTTGAGTGATGGTTGGTCAGATATGTGTCAAAGACCATTGATCAATGTGTTGGTCTATTGCCCTAAAGATGTTGTATTTCTAAAAGTAATTGACACCATGGAACACAAGAAAACTTTAGAGTATGTCTTCAACATTTTGGATGAAGCGATTCTCGAAGTTGGTGTAGAAACCATAGTTCAAGTTGTTACTGATAATGCTAGCAATTGTGTGGGAGTTGGAAAGTTGATAGAAGAGAAGTACCCACATATTTATTGGAGTCCTTGTGCAACCCACTGCATTGATTTACTACTCCATGACTTGGCCAAATTTCCTTGGGTACATGAAGCGAGTTCAAAGAGGAAGAACAATTGCCAATTTTATAAAAACCATTGCCTCACATTGAGTATCTATAGGAGGCATGCATCTAAGGAGTTGTTGAAGCCATGTGACACAAGATTTGCCTCTTTTTATATCACATTGAAAAGAGTTGTTGAGGAGAAAGGAGCCCTCCGAATTGTTGTTTGTAGCAAAGAGTGGGAAGATTCCATTCTTACAAAAGGTTCTAAAGCCAACCATTTTGAACTCTTAACTTTTGGGAAAATGTGGTTGAAGTTTTAAAAATGTGTGCACCCATTGTTCGTATGCTTCGCATGGTTGATGGTGATACTCCTTGTATGGGCATGGTTTATGAGGGTATGGACCATTGTAAAGAAGACATCCAAGAAGACATTCAATAATGTGGAAGTAGAATATAATGAGATATGGGATATTTGTGATGGAAGATGGAGGATGATGCATACTCATTTGCATGCAACAACATGCTATTTGGAGCTGACACTCTATCACATAGAAAGAGAAAGTGACCGTGAAGTGATGAGTGGGGTTTATGCAACCATTGAAAAGATTGTTCCAGATCAAGATGTTGCAAAGAAAACTAGAGAGCAACTTAGAGCATATAGGAGAGGAGATGGGTTGTTTGGAACCCAATCAACAATAGATGATAGGGAAGACATGGATGGAGATGAATGGTGGAGATTCTATGGAGCAGATACTCCTAAACTACAACATTTTGCAGTTCGAGTCTTGAGTCAAGGAGTAAGTGCATCAACATGTGAGAGGAATTGGAGTAGTTTTGACCATGTTAAATAAAAAAAAGGAACAGGTTGTTATTAGGAAGGCTGGGGGACCTTGTTTATGTTCGCAGCAATTTGCGATTGACTATGAAAAAAGTGGCAAAAGATGCATGCACTTCAAAGAAAAAAAAGCTTCAGCATGTCCTAGAAGACTCTTCTAATGAAGATGATCTTGATTTTGTTGGTGATGAACATGAGGGTGAATCTAGTGATATTGGTAATGATGATGTTGTTAGTGATGATGAGATTGAGCCAAGTGCTCTAGATGATTTAGAGCTTTTGATGTAATAAGTAGACCTTAGCCCATACTACATAGGGAAGTTCAAGACTTTGATCCATCACTTTTTGAAAACTTTTAAAATATTAGTATGCAGCTGTGAGCACATGTTTTTCAAAGTTTTTCATTTCAATCACATTATTATGATAGCTACTTAATGAAATGTGATATTATCTTTCTCTATTGAAATGTGAAATTATCTTCCATTTTTATATATTTAATCTAAATGTATATTTCTTATAGTCGAATTTAATCACGAATTTTATCGCTGATTTTTTTAGCAACAATTTTTCACGAATTTAATCTTGGCGAATTCGAACACGAATTTGAATGCGGCAACTTAGCATGGGAGGATAAATTTTGATACAAAAGCATCCACTGATAATCTACATTGAAGACAACACTTGTTTGAAGGGGGCATGCCATGCCCTTAATCTATTACGTGTATTGGAATATGTGTGGCGACTTATGGCTAGAGCCATATGATAGTTTATCTTTTTGCATATTGGTGGTAGGAGTTGGCTTATGGAGTATGACAAGTTGGCAAGCTGGTAACAGCTGTGGAAGAGTGGCGGACAGGTATGCAGATATGCATATGTTGCAGACTTTTTCGAGCTAAAGATCAGTGCATGGTAGCCTTGCAATCAACTGAGCTTGAGTTTCTATCTAAACCAATTGTTGCATTCAATGGTGGGGGAAAGCAGGCAACAAAAAAGCATCCATTTACATACATTTGTCTGCAGAAAATGACCTTTATGTCTAAACTATTCCACAGACACACTTGACCTTCACATTTGAGATTTATTATCTCCGAGGTAAAGGAACACACGGAAAGTGCAGAAATCGCTATACCAAGGACCTCAGCTACAATTCTCCAAATTTCCTCTCTAGGGTTCAAGTCTGGGACCATAAGAACAATAGGAAAGAGACACTTTTAGGGTGTAATAATACCTACAACACAATTCAATTAGGAAAGACAGAGAGGTGTACCCTTGCAAAGGTGAGCGACCTTTATGGAAAAGAATTGAGACAGTAAAATGCTTGATAATAGCCTGCTTTACAAAAAAAAAAAATAGACTTACCTTGAGATTTATAGTTTCTGTATGGAAAGTAACATGCGATAAGGATGAAGGGTAACTAGAAGAGACACATAAATTTTGAATATTATTATTCAACAAACTAAGTTTAAACAGTGCCTATAACATAAAATATAAAAGCTACAAGATTTATGGGACTTACACCTGAGATAAGATGTTTTCAAACATTGGAAGTTACTTGTCAGGATTCAAGAAGCCTTTTGATATGGGGTAGTCATTCTGGCATGTGCTTCTTACTGCACCCTCCTTTCCCTGAAAATGTGAAGTTACTTTTGAAGAAGGTAAGAAGCTTACTGGAGAATTGGATTTCCATAGTCTTGTAAATGACTTAGCTATTCAAATTTGTGATAAGCTCCATCTTTTTGTGATAAGCTCAATGCTGTTCCTGTTGAAGTTTTGAAGGGGCCTTTGCAGAATTGTCATGTCAACCTGCATAAGAAATGCAGATGTCTTAGCTTAATATTAATCAGTTCAAGGAACATATTATCATCTGCAACAAGAAAATGAGACAAAATGATGTGTTGAGTGTATGTTGTTTCTTAGCTATCAATTGCACATTTATGATAGCTCTTGATCCACAGTACCTGGATATGCGTGAAATCATGCATCTAAATTCATGGCTTGTTGTAAAGTCCCTTAGTCGTTTATACATCTCCAAACATAAAATTAGGGGTGTGCACTTCAGTGGCACAGTGAGTAAAAGAATCTTTAGTATTGCATGCAAATGTTGTAGTTTTCAATGCAGCTAGCTTTTTATTATTATAAGATTTACAACGTTGGTGTTGTACTCACATGGGTGAATTTCACTTTTCTCTTTTGGGTAGTTACAATTTTTGCTTCTTAAATACACAATCACTTTCACATGTCCTCCGAGGCAGATGGGCACTTGCTGATTTCATAGTTTGCCTTGATTGGAATGGATTTGAATTTACTGTTTTTCTGTTTCCTGGAATCCCTCAATGCAGAGTCTGTTGCAGTACACATTAAAAATGGGAATGGCATCGTTACTCTAATTGCTTTTCTTGAAGATCCAGAAGTGGACCATCGTATTCATGCATTTAAGCTGATAAGCATTCTCTCAGAGAGATTGGGCCAGCATTTTGCAGATGCCATAAGGAATAGCAATAGACTAATCTTGTTAAAAGAAAAATTGGTGAGTCCTGGGGTGAATACAAGTGAAGAAGCATCAGCAGCTGCATGCATACTGGCTAACCTCCCTCTTTCAGATGATGAAGTGAAAAATTTGCTGGGAGTAGATCTTATCGGATGGATTGTCAATTCCCTTACAGAACGAAGGGGTAGCAGAGCTGGAAAAAATGCATGGACTGAGACCACCATGGTGGAGGGCCTTCTTGGGGTTCTGCTTCATTTTGTTCGCTGTCCAGACAAGAAGGTATTGGATTGTGTCCAACAAAATCAGCTGATACTTGTTTTTAAAGAGCATCTCATGCACCATAGGCAGTCTAAGGCAAAGCAACGATCTGCCAAAGGACTGCAGTATTTATCAGAGGCAGCGTTTATTGTAGCCAAGGACTTGGAACCTCAACCTCCTAATGGTTGGTGTGTTTCTGTCATGTTAATGTGTATGAGCTCCCCACCTTCTCCAACTGCATGTCCTGTGCATGGAGTACCATGTGACCAAGATAGCACATTCTGTTTGGTTAAAGCTGATGCAATCAGGCCCCTTGTTGAGCTTCTCGAGGACAGCAATTTTGATGTTCAGATAGCAGCTGTAGAAGCCTTATCAACTCTTCTTTCCGATTCAAATAATTTAAGACTCTGTGTTGAAGAACTGAATAAAGTAGAAGCTGTACAGGGCATTATTGATTTGTTCTTTGTGGTTAGGCCAGGGCAACTTCAAGAAAAAATAGTGTGGATGATAGAAAGAATTTTACGAGTGGAAGATCAGGCCCAAAAGTATTCTATTGATCAGAATCTAGTAAAAGCATTGGTGGAAGCATTCAAGCATGGCAATCCGAGTACCAGAGATTTGGCTCAAATTGCCCTTACCAATCTTAAGCAGCTGTCTGGAGTTAGTGGAGGAGTGCAGTCTCGTTCTCGACTGCTGAGAGATGGCAATCATGGATGAAATATATGTATATGTTATACTAAATCTTTTAAATCATTTGTACTGTAGCAATAGCTGTCATCTTCTCTTGTAATTTTTGAGAAGTAGCCAAGGGCTGTCTAGCAGCAAGAGGTTATCAAAATCCTGTATAATTATGCATTCATTCGTGACTCATTCTTCTAAATAATGTTATTATGGATTACTTTGGGATCTAAAGTTCCCCTTGGGAATTCCCATTGTATATTTAAAGATTTTTTTGTAGGCGGTAATTAGCTTCTATTGGTCTAGTTGGGATTTCTGGTTCAAAATTATCTGATTTTCTTTGGTCTGTAATTTTGTCTGATTTATTCATGATTAAATACATAAGTTGAGATTTGAATAAGAACCCGTTCATTGTTCAACGAACATTTTTGAGACGGTGAGGAACATGTATCTACCTTTAAACTGTTCCGACTATTTAGCTCACATAAGTTGAGATTTGAATAAGAACCCCTTTATTGTTCAACGAACGTTTTTGAGACGGCAAGGAACACGAATCTACCTTTAAACCATTCCGACTATTTAGCTCTATGTTCATAAGCGCCAACTGTAGGCTACAGATATTGGCTTATTTCATGACAAACCTAAGTTGAGCCATTTTATTCTCTAAACCTCAAAAGAGATGTCCTCTCATCTTTAGTCTTTCCTAGATCCTAACTTAAAAAGAGCACAAATTTTTGCAACATTACCGTCCAAAATTTATTGTTAAAAAGACAGTTAAATCAACTGCCTTTTGTGTATGTGCTAGAGTAGCATTTTAGTACTTGAAAGAGGTCTGTTTCCTATCTGTGTTGAATACAGAACAGTGATATGGGCTTCATTTTTTCTTTTATGCTTTCCAAACATTTTTTTATAAAAGCTGATAGAGTTTATTATGTTTTCTCATGGGGACTTTCTTGCATATGTTTGGACAATCATGCATTCTTAATGTATCTCCACTTAAACTGCTAACTCTTCTGTGTTACTTGTTTGTAGTCCAATTATAGGAACTTCTCTAGGTGCATGTTCCTAAATCTTTTCCATGATAGTATCTTTACAGCTTTTGATCCTTTGTAGTTAAGTAGGCATTTGGACCTCTTGTTTTAGGCCTTTGGCTTACATCATGCTGTAAAGTTGCAGGGTCTGAGACTCAATTCTTTTGCATCAGCTTCATTCTTTTCCTTACCTAGCTTAGATGTCTTCCCCCTACTGCCAATTTCACAATGCTTCTACCTCTGTTCGTCTTGTATTTACAGACATACAAATCTGAGATCTGATTCTCCCCACTACTCTTCTAACCCCTCTTTAGTACCTCCTTGCTATCCATCTCTTCTTGCCATTTTTGCCTGGCCTTTCCCCACTTTCTATATTTCTGCCGATTTTCCCACTTGGAGACCAAAATCTGGAGAGGAAATGTCTGATACTGCTTTTAGTACCAGAATATGAGCTCAGAAGTAGCTTTTGACTTGCAGTCTCAAAAATATCATCATCTTTAGAGTCGCCAAACTCGACTTGGTTGGAAGATGTCACATGTGAACTGAGGATTACTGTTTCTGCAATGTAGAATTTTGCATGTGCAAATTAACTAAGAAAGTCCTCTTTCTAATATTTATCATTTTTTAGCTTTAGATTTTTCAGTTTTATTGCATAAAAAGTGCACAATATTGAGTTTTGTTGGTGTTTCTTATTTCCATACCTAGTTTAACATAGGAGAATTAACGGGCAGAAATTTTAAAAATCTCTGTTATGTCATTTATTTAATGTTTTTTTAAGAATAAGAAAAAGAAAAAGAAAAAGAAAAGATTTAGTTTTTGTTCTATACTTCTATTATAGTTCATTTTCTTGCATTCAGCCAAAATTGAGGGGACAACACTCATGCCCACAACCAGAATTGACAAAACCATCAGCCAACTCATGATCATATCATGTAACTTTCGGTCAAAACTGGCTCCGCGTGGATCAACTTGATATTGCGTCAATGTGGGTTAACTGACTATTGGGTTTTTCTTTTAGTTTGTCCACCCTATCTTTTCCTTTCTCCTCTTCTCTCAACTCTCCTCTCCTAAAATTCTTCTTTCAGCTTCTGGGCTCTCTAGTTTCCATCTTTTTCTTTTCCAAAAAGTTGAAAATATTGTATTAAAATTGAAAAGGATATTACAATAGCCATAACTCCTAAGGTAGAAACCAAATTTCGCCTATTCGTTTTCGGTGAATATTCGACAAACCAATTTTTTTGGCTCGACAAGACTCATCGAATATTCAGCAACTTAAAAAATACTCAAATTTATTTAAAAACATGAATTTGATGCAAAACATAGTTACAAAATGTATCAAATGAGTCCATAAAATGTTGGAGAAGTGTTTTATATTAGATTTGAATACAAATACAATACAAACTTGCATCATCATGCGAATACAACAACTAGTTGATAAGTGCTATGAATTTATGATGATTGTCACGGAAAATTATCATCATAAATTTCATATCTATGCAAGTTACAATATACATTAAGTTACATTTTGCTCTTCCTTGCTCTAGAGAAATATTGGAGAGGGTCTAGTGCCTGTACTAGTCCCCACACTTGGCCGTGTGTCTCTTGGCTCCTCTACGAAGGCCGCGACTCGCTCTAACACAGTAATAGATGGTGGTGGCTCCTCTGCGGCATGTTCGAGATCACCTCCAAAGATGTAATCCAATCCAATATTTCTTGGTAGTGCTTCTCCCTCCATAGTTTCCCTCTTGAAAGAAATAGTCTCATCCTCTGTGAATGCGAGATTTCCTTTCCTTGCCCGGTCTACTGCCGTATGGATCTATCTCATCCAAATCAATAAACTCCTTTGATGTGGCCTCCACTTTTCTTGTGTGAAGCTGAACATTGTATTGCATAAAAACCAAGTCGTTGAGCCATTTTTGAGTCAACTTGTTGTGCTTCTTCGTGTGAATGGCCTCAAACAAACTCTAGTTGTGTTCACATCTAGAAGTGCTACAAGGTTGAGATAGAATTATGAGGGCTAACTTTTGAAGATGCGGGGTATTTCCTCTCTGATCCTACCACCAAGAACTTACCAACAAGACAATCAAAAGTTTATAAGTAATTAATAAAATCAAATTTGTAACTAATAAGTAACTTAGTAAACATTCTAATTTTTATTACCTGGTGCCTGCGTGGTTCTCCCTTGGATAGCTAACCCTAAAGAAAAGAGCCTCCCCTTAGCATGTTTGTAATTTTGCAACTCTAAAATAATGAGGTCCCTCGTCTCAACCTCTGGTATCATCCTCTCAATACATGTTGAAAGACCCTCCATAACCTCTTCGTTCACATCTATGAAGCCATCGAAGAAGAAAAATTTGGGGTTGAGGTAGTACCTGTTGCATGAATAGGTTGGTGGAGTTGATTGTTCCCCCTTCGATCAATAATCTTCCAAAATGGACCATATCTGGTGATACCCCTCTATAATAGTCTTAGATAGACTCTTTGACCCTATCCATGGCCTCATAAATGTACCCCATAGGGTTTTGCCCCCCATCAACCAAACACAAAACCCTCACCAACGACTGTGACACCTACACACAAATCAAAATGTAAGGTTACAAACTTACAAATAAAGTAAAAATTAAATAACAATATATTTATAATTTAACAAATTAAAATAAATGAATAAACTTGAAATATAAATCGAAGTTTGAAATTACCTCAATGACCTCTATATAGCTCTTTTTGCAAAGATATCAAAAATATCTTTGCAGTTCTCTCTCCATCAACTTTCTTTGAATATTGTGACTCTAGTCATGCTTGACTCACAAACATTTGCTTCAATGATGTCAACAAACTAGAAATACTTTACAACGACAAGAAGTTAGTTGCAAACCTTGTGACACCGGTTCGCACAAGCTTTTTCCCCTTTATGTGTTCTCTCATCAAGCTCAGAACCCAAGGGTGATTATATATGTATTTTGTTAAGTTTCTTGCATCTTCTGCAACCGGGCGTCACCCAATCAATTTTGTCTATATCATCCAAAAGAAGGTCAAGGCAATGAGGTTTGCCTGAGGAGTTCAAAAGAGTGATAAATGTTTCTCCTGCAGTAGTCTCCCAGTCGCCACATATGCTGCTGCATTGTTTATAACAACTTGCACAACATTCTGTATGCCCACCTCTAATACAATCTTATCTAACATAACACTCAAATTCTTTGTATTTTTTACTATGTTAGAGGTATTAATAGACTTCAAAAACACCATCTCACCAATTGAAGCTACTAAAAAATTGATGAGGGTGTGGTTCTTTCCATTCGTCCACCCATCTGAAAGAATGGTGCATTCGTATATGTGCCATCTGTAATTGCACCTTTGAGCAATTTCCCTCTCAAATCTTTTGGAGAGGGTGCTTTGTACCCTTTCTCTGCAATTGCCAATGTTGTCACCAAGTACTCCCAGTACAGACTCTTTGCCACATTAAATGGAAGGTTGTTTTAGTACCAGAAATTCACACATACTTTATCTGCTTCCTCGTGCATATCCTTGTTCCAGGGTGTACCTTGCAATAAAGGTTGTGCTCCAGGTATGTTCCTTGACACAAAAAAACTATGTATGCCTTTGCTTGAACTCGATGAAGCAGATGTGCCTCTTTCGATTTGTATATGTGGACCATGAGCAAAGCCCACAATTGTTGCCGCATAATCCTCTGTCATTCCAACCCAAAGTGTAACAATTTCGCGATGGTGCATGCACCCTTTCCTCTCTAGTTTCTTCTCATCTAGCTTTGCTTTCATCTCTTGCTTTGCCTCTTCTGTAACATTGGGGCAAACCACAACGTCTCGGCGAACAATACATGCAAGGTGATACTTGAGATTTATTGATGCATCTAGAAAATGTTTTGCCACGTAAATTGCAAACCACCTGCTCCTAGACTATTCCATGTCCACCATACTTCCAAGTGAGGGTATGGGCATTCGTAGGAACGGTTCCTGCTAGTGATGCTGACCTAGATGTCGACCCTGATGCCATTGTTAAGCTCTACTCTATAACACAACACACATTTAAAAATTTAAAAAACGCAAACTTAAATAAATAAATAAATAAATAAATGTGTCTGAATAACCATATTTCACCGTAATTTAATAAAAATAACATACCTACGGTTGCAAATGAGTATTAAAAATTTAAAATGATTCACAATCACATTGAATGCATTTAAAATTATAAAACACATTCGATGAATCGATTACAATACGAATATATAAAATTTAAATATTTTAGAACAAATTTGCAAAAATAACCATACCTCCTATTTAAATGACTATTAAAAATTTAAAAGCATTCACTTTTACATTAGATGTATTTAGAATTACAATATGAATATATAAAACTTTAATAATATATACCAAATTTGCAAAAACTTGAAATAATTAAAAAAACTTACCTCTAAATGTAATTCTCCAAATTTCCTCTTCGAATTTGCTCAAAAATCCGTTCAACACATGCAATGCAAGCTCAAATGGTTGTGTGAATGAAAATGAAGTGCTTTGGGGCCTTATAAAGGAAAAAAACCACGTTTTTGAGTGTGCATGTATAGTTTGCGTTGGCGAGTTTTAGCTCGGACTCATGAGTTTTGATTTAATATTCGCCAAAACTCGGTGAGCTCATGTGGCGAGTTTTTCAAACGATTATTTGTTTCAGTTTTCTTTGGCGTAGTACTCACGAGTATGCTAACCGTGGTAGAAACATTTGAGGTGCTAGAGATGGGCCAAAAGAGGCATATTGGTTGTGATTTCAAATTTTGGTGAAAATTTTCAGCCTCACCAACATAAATTCTTGG